>JAKSZT010054304.1:13758260-14008144 GCA_026826555.1 Tolypeutes matacus
TTTCCCCCTTTTATTCAAGGTCTTTTTCCAGTTGTGTTGCCAGTTGGCACTTGGGAAAAGTTTTCAATTAGCAATAATCGTGCCTCGGATAAACCTCATTGGCTACGATACTGCCACTGCAAAAAGCTGCCAGTTGGCACTTGGTATTAATCCCTCGTTGCCAGGGAGGCTCATCCCTGGGAGTCATGTCCCACGTTGGGGGGAAGGTAATGCAATCATATGCTGAGTTTGGCTTAGAGAGAGGCCACATTTGAGCAACAAGGAGGCTCTCAGGTGGCAACCCTTAGGCACCCCACAACTGCAGGCTAAGTCTCATTTACAAGAGCAAAAACTCACAAGGGTAGTCATCAATTAAAAAACAAACAAACAAACAAACAAAAAAAACACATCAGTGGGTCATCCTATTTTGACAGGCACTGTGCCTACACTCAGAGGACTATTGCTGCTCCCTTGGAGATTGTGGCAGAGCTCTCCAGGCTAGGAATTCAGATTCCCTCATTTATTGTGTGATTATCCACCCATCGTGACCCTGCCCCATCCCCCGATCCTTTGAATGATTTTGTATATCTTTCATGCATATTCGGTTGAACCAATCCCCACGAACCCCCCCCCCAGACACCCTCCCCCCAATAATCCCCCGCAGTACCCATTGTAACCCTTCTGTGATCCAAATCCTCCATGAACATTTAGTCCATAAAATAATCAAATTTTGTCTCTTACATGTAAGCTTATCACACTTGTTTCTTTTTCCTAGTAAGAGTATTGGGTTTTAAATCCTTCCCTAAAAAATACTTGAAATAAACAGAAAAATCTTTATGTGTTTCATTGAATAGTGTTCCAGTTTTTTTTTTTTTTTCCTACAGAAAAGTGAAATAACTGAATTATTAGACTGAATCTTACTTTTAAGAAGGGTGTCTATCATACTGTATAAAGTACAGGGATGATGAAATACAAATTTGTGAATTTTCCATTTTTATAAACCTTTAAGACTTAAAGAGAAGGTCAGCTTTCTGCCATTATGCTATGGTTTAGCCAGCTACTTTCTCTTCATTCTAATTATTAGGTTTTTTTGGAACATTAGTCAATGATTTTAGAATATTAAATTTTTTTTCAAGTCTCATTTTCAGAAACTTCTCACTTGTCTACAGTAAAACCTGTATTGGGGAGCAGATATAGCTCAAATGGTTGAGCACCTGCTTTCTATGTGTGAGGTCCTGGGTTGGATCCCCAGTACCTCTAAAAACAAACAAAAACCAAACAAACAAAAAAAACAACTCTTATTGGGGAGCCAGATGTAGCTCAGTGGCTGAGCACCTGCTTCCCATGTATGAGGTCTTGGATTCAATCCCCAGTACCTCCAAGAAAAAAATTAAAAAATAAAAAAGCTTGTGTTGAAGAATTGGAACAAGATATATATGTCATGGCCTTTTTAAAAAATATATATTTTTACTAACATGTATATAACCTAAATTTTCCCCCTTTAACTACATTCAAATATTACATTCAAAATGTTTGAAACCATTATCATTATCACACATTTTCCATCACCCCCAATAGAAATTCTGTGCCAATTAAGCTTTAACTCCCCCTTCCCTATCTTCTCCAGCCCCTGGTTACCTGTATTCAAGTTTCTGACTGTATAAATTTGCTTATTGTAATTATTTCATATCAGTGGAATCATACAATATTTGTTCTTTTGTGTCTGGCTTATTTTACTCAACATGATATCTTCAAGGTTCATCCATGTTGTCCCATGTATTAGAATTTATCCCCTTTTACAGCAAATAATATTCCATTATTTTATATATACACACACTACATTTAGTTTATCCATTCATCAGTTGACAGACACCTAGGTTTCTACCATCACTTGGAATTGTGCATAATGCTGCTGTGAATATCAGTGTGTAAATATCTGTTTGAGTCCCTGCTTTCAATTATTTTGAGTATATACCTAGAAGTGGGATTGCTGGGTCATATAGTGTGTTAGCTTGCCAAAAGGCTGCAAAATACCAGAAATGGGCTGGCTTTTATAAAGGGGATTTATTTGGGGTAAAAGCTTACTGTTCCAAGGCCATAAAGGGTCCAAATGGAGGCACCATCAGAGATGCTTTCTCACCAAAGACAGCTGCCACGTGTTGAAGCAAGATGGCCACCAATCTCTGCTGAGGTTTCAACTCAGCTGAGGGCAATCAGGCATAGGGCTTGTCTCTTTCCAGGCCTCCTATATAACTCTCAGCTCCACTTCCTTCCTGAGTTCAGCTGTAAGCTAGCAGGCTTATAGCAGAGCTCATCTCTTCTTGAGCTGTTGTTCTGTGGGCCTAGCCTGTTAGGGCTTCCTCTTGTCCTCTCTTACATGGCAGATCAAACATGGTGGCTTCCTTTTCCTATGTCTCTTTGTGTCTCTGGGTTTATAACAGACCCAGCAACAGAGTGGAGATTCAGCTTGAGTCTTGCCTCACTGAGGTAATCCGGTCAAAATGGTCTCACACCTTGACCAAAAGGAGGGCAGAATTAAATACAAATGAGTTTTTATGGCTAAGAGATTTCAAAGTGAGTCAGAAGGTCATTCCAGAGGTTATACTTAAGCATGTCTCAGCAGGATCCCATTGACTGCCACAGTAAACAGTTCCTCAAACAGTGTGGCTCTTGAGGGCTCTAGAGACATCTAGACTCTATAGGCAGAGCAGACAATCTCAGGACTTTGTTGGCACCCTGTTTATGGGTCTTACTTTGGAATTTATGCTCCCCAATGTAACAAAGTTAGACTCATTTATAATTTCCCTGGCTCTTCTGCCCTTTTTAATTGAACCTATAATTAGTACTGTACTCATTAAATATATGTCCCAGAGACTTAAGTCTTCAGTCTGTTCATATGATGGTTAAGCCTTGAATCTCAACAGAGTTGCAGAACCTACTCTCCAGTTCGTTGGACTCACCCCGGACAACTAACAAAAGGATGATGATGGACAACCCCCATCCCCAAAAACAGAGTATCTACAACTGCAAGCAAGACAGTTCCATCCATCTGCCCCATAGGATCTAAGCCCTCTCTCAATCAGAAACAGAGTGGGCATCACTATCCCAAAATCCTCAAGATTGAGGAATGAACAAACATAAGGGGAGAATGCAACTATGGACTAATGTAGACATTATTATTCTAGCAATGGAAGAACTAGTTTCACTGATATAAAGGCAATGGCCATCAGAGGTTCTGAGGGGAGGGAGAGGGAAGAATAGGTGTAAAATGAGGCAATTGTGGGACTTTGGAATTGTCCTTCACGACATTGCAATGATGGATACAGGCCATTATACATTTTGTCAAAACCTATAAAATTGTGCAGTGCAAAATGTAAACTATAGGGAAGCAGATGTGGCTCAGGCGACTGGGCTCCCGTCTACCACATGGGAGGTTGCTAGTTTGGATCCTAGTGCCTCCTAAAGAAGACAGCGAGCTGGTGTGATGGATAGGCACAGCAAGCTGACACAATAAGAGACACAAGAAGAAAAAGCATAATGAGAGACACAACAAAAGCAGGGGACAGAGGTTCCCGGTGCCTCCTAAAGAAGACAGCAAGCTGATGTGACAAGCATGCACGGCGAGCTGACACAAGATGATGCAACAAGAGATGTGGGGAGGAAAAACAGAATGAGACACAATAAAGCAGAGTGCGGAGGTGGCTCAAGTGATTAGGCACCTCCCTCCCACATCAGAGGTCCCAGGTTCAGCTCCTGGTTCCTCCTAAAAAAACAAGAAAGACAGACACAGCAAATGAAAAACAACAAGGGGGTGGGGAGAAATAAATAAATAAAATAATTCTTTAAAAAAAAGTAAACTATAATGTAAACTATAGACCATGGTTAGTAGCAATGCTTCAATATGTGTTCATCAGTTGTAATAAATGTACCACACTAATGAAAGTGTAGGAGGGGGAGGGGTTGGGGTATATGGGAATCCCCTATATTCCCCCACCCCCCAAGATGGCTCCCTCGTCTGTCTGCTCACTGTGTCTGCTCACTGTCTCTTGTTGTGCCCAGTCGTTGTCTGCTTGTCTTCTTTAAGAGACACTGGGAACTGAACCCATGACCTCCTGTGTGAGAGGCAGGTATCCAACCACTTTTGCTACATCTACTCCCTGCTCATTTTGTCAACTCATTCATCAGCTCATTGCATTTGCCCATTGCATCTGCTCGTCTTCTTTGGGAGGCAGCAGGAACCGAACCCAGGACCTTCCATATGGGAGGCAGGCACCCAACTACTTGAGCCACATCCGCTCCCTCCCCTATGTTTTTGATGTAACATTTATGTAATCTAAAGCTAATTTAAAAATTTAAAAAGATTTTTAAAAAGACAAATGACCCAATTTTTTTAAAAAATGGTCTCACAGGAATAGATTAGTTCTCTTTTTGAGATTCATAAAAGAATTTCAAACTGCCATATATGGTAATTCTATATGTGACTTTCTGAGGAACTGCCAAACTGTTTTCCACAGCATTTACCAGGAAAACTGCTGCATTATACAGAACTTGCCTTTAATGTCCCAAGATACTTGCTGCTGCCAGATGTGTACAATTTAATCTTGCTACTTAGCTAATGTTACCAGATATTCTAGATGAACTGATCCAAAGACATCCTTCCCCACAGAGAGATAGTTGGTGATGGGTCAGATGAACTAAGTTCTATAAGCACATTGCAGAAGGAGATCACAGGCCCAGCCTAGGCTCTCCCCAGCAGCCCATTCTCCCCTGACCACATGCCGATGACGTTTATTTACTGGAGATGGGCACCCATGCAACCGGCTGTCCCTCACGCACTCCTGGACATCTTCATGTGCTTCTGCCTCTGGGTGGTATATCTTCAACCTCAAGTCCCTTTCTACTGCTTGCCATTACTGAATACTTTTCCTTTCTGATTCTATGCAACTTAGCATTTTTGTTTGAAGACCCCATTGGTTAACATTAACTTTGTAAAGATAACAACCACTACAACAATTATATCCTGCTTCCTGGATGTCTGGCATGTTTATCATTTAATCATCACGTTAACACCATGAAAGTAAGTATTCTTATTGACCCCATTTTAGAGATTAGAAAACAAAAGACACAGAATTAAGTCCCTAACAAAGGCCCCTTGGCTAATAAGTGGAAACACCAAAGTTTGAGTCCAGGCAGTATTGTTCCAGAGGCTGGACTTTACTACCTCTCTTATATGCACTATTACTTAAATTAATCTTAAACTATCCTGCATAGTTTTTGTTTGTTTGTTTTAGGAGGTACTGGGAATTGAACCTAGGACCTTATACATGGGGAAGCAGGTGCTCCACCACTGAGCTACATCCACTCTCCAATGACATTTGTTTTTTTTTTTTTTGGTTTGTTTTTAGGAAGTACCAGGGATCAAACAAGCAGGTGCTCAACCACTTGAGCTATATCCACTCCCCCCTGCATAGTTTTTGAAGGCAGTCAAAATCTAAAATATGTTTAATATTGCCAGTATTTATTGGTTATTTATAGGATTAAAACTACTCTAAATCAATATGATCATATTAAATTCCATCAATTCATTCTTTTATTTAATAAATATTTAGAATTTATTGTGTACCTATAGTATCCTTTGGGTTAGGCACTCTGTTCAGTAATAATTACAACAGAAAGGATTCCTGTTCTCCTGGAAGGAGCAGATAACAATATAGAAAATAAAGTATAATTGCAACTTGGGATAAAGGCTGCAGAGAGAAAGAAAAGGTGGTCATAAGAGAAAAAATAGTGGGAAGCTAATTTAGTTTGAGGGATAAGGATCAAGGAAACCTTTTCTGAGGAAGTGACCTTTTAATTTGAAGTCTTAAAAGATTAATAGGAGCTTGTTAGCAATAGAGGCATAATAAATTATGCTATCGGGGAACTTTTGTTTCTGGTAAAATGAACTAGATGTCAGTATAAACCCATCTGGTATAGAACATCTGAAAATGCTGGATAAAATAATTAAAACATCTTTTTAAATGTTTGGCAAATTGGCTGAAAAACAAGGAAAATCTTTAGGAATCAGATACTATGAGAAAATCTGAAACCTGAGATAAAAGTGAATTCTAAACCTGTATTTCTTCTCTGGGCATCTGCCAATCTCTAGTGGTCTACACCTTACGATTTAATAGGCCTTGGGCAGAGAACAAAAGACAAAGCCATGATCTCTAAAAGGCCTTCTGTGAATAAGTGAACTAGGGGAAAAAAGCCTATTTCTTCAACACTGCTTTTCTCCCTGTCTTACCCTTGGCACTTGAGTGGGTAGAAGTCACATACTTCAATTACAGGTCCTTTATATGATAATATATTTCATGATATAAATAAATAAATAAATAAGGCAGGAAGTTGGTTGACCAATTCAAGGAACTAAAAGGCTGATGAAGATTGAGCAAAAGAAAGTGGTGGAAATGAAGTTGGAGATATAGATTGGGGACCAGATCTTGCAGGGCCTTAAAGGCCTTTGTTAGGATTATGGACTTTTTATCCTAAGTGCAATGCAAATCTTCTGAAGGGCTGTCAAAAGATTATCCGAGGGGAAGCGGCTGTGGCTCAATCAGTAGGGCTCCCGTTTACCATATGGGAGGCCCCGGGTTCGGTTCCCGGGGCCTCCTGGTGAAGGCAAGCCCGCCCGCACGGCGTGGTTGGCTGACCCAGCGAGCACAAGCAGCAAGGGGGGGATAAATGAATAAATAAATAAAATCTTAAAAAAAAAAAAAAAAAAAAAAGATTATCCGAAGGAAACAGATGTGGCTCAAGTGATTGGGCTCCTGTCTACCATATGGGAGGTCCAGGTTTCGATTCCCAAGGCCTCCTGGTGAAGGACAAGCTGGCCCGCGCAGCGAGCTGGCCTGCGCAGCGAGCTGGCCTGAGCAGAGAGCTGGCACAGCAAAATGATGCAACGAAGAGACACAGAAGAGAGACAATAAGAGATGCAGCAGACCAGGGAGCTGGTATGGCGCAAGAGATTGAGTACCTCTATCCCACTCTGGAAGGTCCCAGGATCGGTTCCTGGTGCCCCCTAAAGAGAAGACAAGCACACACAGAAGAACACACAGTGAATGGACACAGAGAGCAGACAGCAAGTGCAAAAATAATGAGGTGGGAGAGAAATAAATGAATAAATAAATCTTTAAAAAAAAAAAAAGATTATCTGACTTCTATGAGAAAGAATATATTGAGAAAAAGTAAAGTAGAGAGCCACTCTAAAGGTAGAGGTAGAGCGGAAGCTACTGCACTAATCCAGGTGAGAAGAATTATGAGGATGGTAAGAAATGGATGGGTTCTAGATATATTTTGAAAGTAAAATAGATCTAACCTGCTGATAAATTGGTTGTGGGTTTTAGAGAGAATAAGATATAAAGAGAGTATTCCTAAGCATCTAGCTTGAATAAGAGTTTGTCCAGAGGTTTTTTCTGAAATGAGGAAGTCAGGAGAAGATATGGAAGGGAATATCAAGAGTTCAGTTTTATTTTTATTTTTATTTTTTTTTAAAGATTTTATTTATTTATTCATTTATCCCCCCCTTGCTGCTTGTGCTCGCTGGGTCAGCCAACCACGCCGTGCTGGCGGGCTTGCCTTCACCAGGAGGCCCCGGGAACCGAACCCAGGGCCTCCCATATGGTAAACGGGAGCCCCACTGATTGAGCCACAGCCGCTTCCCGAAGAGTTCAGTTTTAGAAATGTTTTAGAAATACTGTTTGACAAATAAGAAAATAAAATGGGGATAATACCACTATTTGATATAATATAATTAAAGAGGTTTTAAAATATTTTTATGTAGCTAGACTTATAATTGAAAATGCCAGTGTCTGATGATAATGAAATCCAGTTTATAATAAATTTCAATGGGAGGCAAATTTGTTAAGTAATAGAATTTCATTGTAATAAATACACCATTTAAATTCACATTCCTAGGATATAAGAGCTGGCTGAATTTTCAGGTAAAATATAATATTCTAGGAAAGACACTGTGGCAGAGATTGGCTAGTTGTTCACCAAATCTATATTCCTTTCCTCCTCCTGACACAACTGAACTACATTTTCCAGCTTCTTCTTGCAGTTAAGTGTAGTTATGTGGGAAGCGGCTGTGGCTCAATCAGTGGGGCTCCCGTTTACCATATGGGAGGCCCCGGGTTCGGTTCCCGGGGTCTCCAACCCGGGGCCTCCTGGTGAAGGCAGGCCCGCCTGCACGGCGTGGTTAGCTGACCCAGCGAGCACAAGCAGCAAGGGGGGGATAAATGAATAAATAAATAAAATCTTTAAAAAAAAATTTTTAAAAAAAGTGTAGTTATGTGACTGAGCTTTGGGCAGAGGAATGAGAATAAAAAGAATATACATTTCTTCATTGGCCTGGCCCATTAAAAATAAAAATTTGCCCGTTTAGTTTTCTATTCTCTCTTTCCCTCCCTCCTCTCTCCCTTGTACCAGTTAGATATCACCACTCAAAGTGACCTTGGAAACCACATGTTGAAAATGACAGAACCTCCATCAATCAAGGCTCCAAAAAAACTACATAGTTTAAAACTCTCCAACCCACCTTCCTGCCAGCTGAACTTTGTATGTACAAGAAATAAAATTCTATTATTTTAAATCACTGATATTCTGTTATTTGTTTCAGTGGCTAGCATTACATTGAAAGAAGATATTAATTTTCCTTCAAGGTGGTATCAAGCACCAAATTTCATTCCCATTCATTTCTTTTCCAGTTTTTTCTATGGGTGTTTGTTATCATATGTGACCGGGTAGTTTAAGTGAATAGATTAGGATGTTGGGAGGTTTGTACAGGGAGTGAGGGAGGTTGAGATGTTTGAGATATGAAGTATGAGTTGAAGGATATAATTGCTTCCTGTTTTCCACCCAAGAAAACCCAGTAATTCATTTCAAAGATCTATGCTCCTGTATCTACCCCTTTCCACCTGCTACCTCATTGCAAAACAGAATTGAGGGGAGTGGGTGTAGCTCAGTGGCTGAATGCCTGCTTCCCATGTACAAGGTCCTGGGTTCATTTCTTGGTACCTCCAAAAAAAACAGTATTGATAAAGTTCTTCCATGATCACCTTTCTCTTTCTTGCCTAGTATAACATTTACAAATAATCAAATTTACACAATGGGATAAAAAATAATCATAAAATCAAAGTTGAGAAGTATTTCTATTCTTTATATATCTGATAGTGGATATCACAGGGTCTCTTGTGGTAAACACTTTTGGAAGAGATGCAAAATGTTGCCAAAGATGTGCCTATTTCTGTTAGGACACATATGAAATAGAACATCCCTTTTGTTTCCTCGGTCAATGGATTCGCCGGTTAAACTCTTACATAGTTCTCTTATTATTTTTTTATGAGTCTGTTTGCCTTGCCTGATCGTCACAGCTTTTTGAGGGAAAGTATGAGGTAAATTCAGTTCTGTATTCTGAATATCCAGCGTGATTCCTGACATTGGTGTCGTGTGTGTTCAGTAACCCTATGGTTCAAAACGGAATGAATGCTGAAAGTAGTATGACATTTGTTCAATTGATAAAAGAATTCCTTGTAGAATGCACTTTCTGGATTATTTACTACAGAGAATTTCATTTTAACCACATCAGTAATACACCTTTATGATACAGGTCATCACCTGGCAATTAAAACTACTTTTATGAAAAAAGTTCTCTGTATGACAATGTTTGTTGTATAAGGATTTGACATAAATTTATATCCACTTTGTTTGAGATATATAGATGTATATCTTAATTTGTGTACTCTAAAACCTATCAGATTATTTTTATGATTGACAAAGTTCAAAATTTGTAAGAAAGAGGGAAATTTCACACTCAAGGACAGGTGGGGCATATGCCTCCACAGGGGCTTTAAAGGAATAAATTCTGGCCTGTGGAGAGATGCCTTCTTTTCAATTCTAGTAGCATAAGGCTAAGCCTGGGCAAACAGATGTCTGTACCAAGTTAGGCATTTATTGTCTCAGTTTGGGTGCCATGCCTGGCTGAAGTTTACACCTGTGCCCTGGTTGAAGTTCCCAAGCCACAACAGTTTATTCTCCGCCTACAGCGTGCCTCCAATTGAGAATGAAGGCATTTTGGCTTCTGGAATTATTTTATTTCTCTGACTATAAGATGATAAAAGTAGGTATTGTGATGAGCAAACCTAAATTCAATTCTAAAGATTGTCAAAAATAAAATAAAAAACCATTTGTCTGTGTGGCCTTGGTGACAAATATAATTTTAAGTAAGCCCCAATTTCTTCTACGCACACAGCTTGACCTTAGTGAATGGATAGTCCCTTTATAAAGTAGATATATTAATCACTCTGACCCCTTGGGAAACTAGTCATAAGTGCTACTTGATACAGCACTTTCTAAAGAATTTCTAGCTGTCTAGACTAAATTCTCATGCCTTTAGAGTATATCTTATGGATTTTTATCTTAGCAGTGATTACATTTAAGAAGTATGAAAGAAAAGCTTGAAAGGTAGTAAAATGAACAAATCTATTTCACATGACTAATGCTTCCTGGTAATGATAGAGAACCTGGGGTAAAATGCATGCTCTTGGTCATCAGAACTGAGGAAAGTATAACCATGGAACTAGGTAAGTCAAACCTAGGAGTGTCTATATACCCACAGTCCTTTCTAAGAGGACTTACCTTCAATAGTCCTTGATGAAGACATCAAATCGAGGCAGATACATACAGTTTGCCATGTTCTGTATTGCTTGACCTTACCATCTTGACCATATTTTGGGAAAACATTTGACCTATAGCAGTCAGGCTATATAGAGGCTGAACTATCAGATGACCTTCCATGAGTATTTTATTTTATTTAACTTTCAATCATGACATAGTGAACTGATCAGATCCTCTCTCTTGGGAAATTTTTAATTTGAGGTAGAAAGGACTATTTTATAGGAAGAGAAATCAAATACTTAGCCAGAGAGAAAGCAACAAAGATGACATAAGGTAGTAAAAGCCATGAATAAGCAAGAGTCATAAGTAAGTAGAAGCTAAGTCATGATGTTTTTTTTTTTAAGTGAGGGGGATTCAAAGATTTTAGCTAATATCTGGAGGGGAAGAGGAAGATCAACAAACTATTGCTGCCAAGGGGATGAGGAATTAACCAACTCACTACCTATCCATTAGATCCTGGACAACTTGAAGTAACTACTTGAAATTCTCAATCTATGTTCCTATACTTCCCATGAGGCCTTTACACTGCTTTCCATGAATTACCACAAGGCCTAGCCATATTGTATCCCTTTGTTGTTTATTTTCATGTTAAACTGTACAATGAAATCCCCACCAATACCCTTCTCACATACAACCATATACAATTACTTGAGATAACTTGGGTGGTCTCTACTTTGTAGCCAAAGGATCCTAATTTACACAACTACTTTTTGAGTTCACCTTATATTATTTCACTCTGTAACCAAAGCAAGGAGTGATGAACAATGCAGTTTTGTGCCCATCCAAGAGTGTACAGGCTTTGAACAACAAAAGGCAGTTAGTTTATTGGTCTTTTGGTCCAAGTGCCCTGGCCCAAGGTGTCCTCTTGACCCCTCCCTCTCCTGGCACCTCAAATAGCAGAATGTTCATCAAGAGTTTTGTATCTGAGGCCCAAAAGTTTGTTATCCAAGATTATGAATGCTGACATAGATGCCGTTGATGCCAAAAAATCAGGTGGAACTGGAGGAAAAAACACAACTTATTAATCTAAAAAGCAAAAGAAAGTAAGGGATTGGCATTCATTCTGCTTTATGGAATTGCTGCTGATTTTTTTTTTCTTCTTTAAAATGTGGATGAATTCCAGAAAGTACAATACCTTTGTTTGTGGCTTCTTTGAATATTTATGAAGATAATAGCAAATCTAAGCAAAATTAAGAACACTAAAAGCATAACTGGAGACTTCTATGAGTTCGTGTATTATTTTGTTATGAAAATGTATAAATGTATTATAGAGACTTTATAATGAGAATTGTGTATATTTATGAAAACTTTTTTTTTTTTTTATTGTGGGTAAAAATCAAAATTTTCACAATACATACCAACATTTGTAAAATGATATATAAATGTATATGCATATATGTGCATTTGCTTACAAAAATGTTATTATGTATATATATAAATATATTTTAAGAGGTGCTTAGATACCCAAAATATTACATGGAACCCACTGAGATTCCCATGTTGCCCACCTCCCACACCTCCCACCACATCCCACACAAACATCTCCCACAAGTGTGGCCCACCACCCTCAATGGACTTATACATCCTGGGGCCTTGCCACCAACCATAGACCACAGTTCACCCTGTAGACAACACTCTCTCCCACACAGTTCTTAGTGGTATGTGCTATTTTAAAATGGCCTGCATCCATTGCCACAACAGTACTCAGGACAACCTCCAAATCCCAAAGAAGCCCCTGTATTTCAACTGCTCATCCCCTCCCTGCCCCAAAAGTGTCTAGTGGCCACTGGCTCCACCTCATTGTTATAATTTCTTCCATTGCTAGAATTGCTAGAATCACCATATGTGAACAACAGAATACCATCAAGTCCATTCTAGTCCATAGTTCTTCCCCCAATGCTGAGGGGATATGAAAACTTGGAAACAAATGTTTTATCACATTTGATTTGATTTATAGGTTTAGCACTCTCTTTTATTATAGGCTTAGTAAAAGATGATAGAAGAAAAATAATTACCATATTGTAAAAAATTGACCAAAATCATGAATTCGATGCTTTATTTACCCTGCCCCATCTTGTGCCTCTTTTCCATTTGCCTCTTTCTTCCCATTACCCTTCCCCTAAGGAAAAAGCAGTTGGTTCTGCATTTGTAAAAGTAATTTTAATTGTTAATCATTAATGAAAATAACCTGAACTCATTGTTGAAATGTAACCAAAATAACATAGTTTTCTCAGCTCTATCATTTGTTATATTTAGTAAAAAGATAGGACTCTGATAAATTGAAAACACAGGCTATAAAAATGACAACTGGTCTTTGAAACTGGGAATTTTCAAATTGAGAAGATTTTTTCAAAACTTCCTTCTGTACAAAATGACCCACTTAGTATCTGAAAAGATAAGTTCTGGTTGTGTGTGTGTTTAAAATAGAAAATCTTGGGAAACATAGAAATAGAATGGAAAAAGTACTTGATAAACAATAACCAACTCTAAATGTTTTCACTCCAGATTTGTGTTGTATCTGGCATAGATTAGGTCTTTTGGGGACTCGATATGAAAGTGGATTAAGTCTGATTAACCTTAGGTAAGACATCTGGCACAGAACAATAGTTTGTTTATGGTACCCAGAAGATCAAGTTTGTAAAAACCCTTAAAAGTATATTAGTATCAGAATCATGAATAAAATGGGAGAATTTTACATATGTACTAATTGATAATCTTTCTCAGTATATTATCTCACTAGTTCTTGAATGTTCTGTAAATCCAACTACTTGGTTTGCCATGTTTTAGGCATCTTTTTACTAAACAGTTCCTAAAAATTCAGTTTTAGATTCCATTTGGTAAAGGAAGTAATGTTAAAATGTTGGTTATAATGGGAAGGAGATCCACTAATACAGCTTGTGGTTTTAGATTTGGGCCACTTTTAATCATGGAATAATAATCTTATGTTTGTATCGGTACAAGATTCAATAAATGATTTTAACTATATGAATATTTTGTGACCTAATTTACAAATGTTTGAAAATTGTGTTGTGACTTGCTTTGCTGATTAATAAAAAATCATTTCAGAGAAGAAAAAAAAGGGCAGTTTATCTACCACATTTAAGGAAGGTGATGAGATATGATCAGGTCTAGAGAAAGATGGATACTTGTAATGGCAACATGGCATTTGAGGAGACTGTAGAAATGTACATTTAGCAAAAATCTTTAAACAATCTTTCTTCTTTCTGTCCTACTAGGTTATGAGTTCCTTGAGAGGGATATGCACATAGATTAAAACATTATAAACTGAGAACATAATGTGACCCAGCTATTTATTTATCTTAAAGTTTAGTATCAGCTTTGAATCAGCTGGTAAAAAATATTCTTTCAGGGAGACTAAATTGGACTGAAGAAATAGACATGAGTCAAAAACAAGAGTAGGATTTCCAGAAACTTCAGGGAAAAGCAGACAGTGTAAAACAGGTTAGAAATCATGGGAAGAATTTCAAAGAACTAGATCAGAAATTGCCCTCCTCATTTGGAGGATTAAGGTTCAAAACATACTGTTATCGGGAAGCGGCTGTGGCTCAATCAGTGGGGCTCCCGTTTACCATATGGGAGGCCCCGGGTTCGGTTCCCGGGGCCTCCTGGTGAAGGCAAGCCCGCCCGCACGGCGTGGTTAGCTGACCCAGCGAGCACAAGCAGCAAGGGGGGGATAAATGAATAAATAAATAAAATCTTTAAAAAAAAAAAAAGAGAGAAAATCAGAAGCAAAATTAGGAAATATCTTGAGGAAAATAAAAATGAAAATACAACATGCTAAAACTTATGGGATGCAGCAAAAGCAGTCTTGAGAAGGAAATTTATCATTCTAAATGCTTACATTTAAAAAGAAGAAAGACTTTAAATCAGAGTCCTAATCTCAAAACTGGAAGAACTGGAAAAAGAAGAGTAAACTAAACCCAAAGTGTGCAGAAGGAAGGACATAACCAAGTTTAGAGCAGAGTTAAATGAAATAAAAAGCAAAACAAAAACAACAGAATCAGCAAAACCAAAAGTTGGTTCTTTGAAAAGAGTAATAAAATTGACAAATCTTTAGCTAGACTGGAAAAAAAAAAAAAAAAAGAGAGAGAGAAAGAGAATGAGAGAGAGGATACAAATTACTAAAATCAGAAATGCAAGGGGACAACTCTACTGTAGCAGTTTGGCAGTTTGATATAGTTATGAATTCCAAAAATAGATATTGGATTATGCTTGTAAACTGGTCTGTTAATCTGGGCATGATTAAGTTATGAATAAGGATTTGATAGGGCCACGTCAGTAGGGTGTTGAGCCCCACCCCTAGGTGGGTGGGGTCTCAAAGATAAAAGACACGGCAAAGGACAGAGTTGGAGATGTTTTGATGTTGGAGTTCTGATGCTGAGATTTAGTCCTGGAGCCCTGGGAAGTGAACACACAGAGGAGGTTGGTTGTGAGGAAAGAGAAGGCCCTGGGAAGAGAAACAAGCTGTTTACCTAATAGTCTACAGCTGGGCTTGTGGAGAGAGGCAAAGCCTAGAGAGCCTCATAGTCTACAGCTGACCTTATGGAGATAGCAGAGGAGCTGAATCTGGAGACAAGCAAGCCCTGTGTAGCAGTTTGACAGTTGGATATAGTTATGAATTCCAAAAATAGATATTGGATTATGCTTGTAAACTGGTCTGTTAATCTGGGCATGATTAAGTTATGATTAGCACATTGACTGGGCCATATCAGTAGGGTGTTGAGCCCCACCCCTTGGTGGGTGGGGAATCAAATATAAAAGGCATGGCAAAGGACAGAGTTGTAGTAGTCCTGATAGTGGAGTCTTGAGCTGGAGCCCCGAGAAGTAAGAAAGCTTGATCGTGAGGAAGGAGAGAAGGCCCCGGGAAAAGACATGAGCCGTTTGCCTGAGAGTCTACAGCTGGCCTTGTGGAGAGAGGCAAAGCCTAGAGAGCCTCATAGTCTACAGCTGACCTTGTGGAGGAAACAGAGGAGTTGAGCCTGGAGAGAGGAAACCAAGAAGCCTGAACCCTGGCAAACGTTGGCAGCTGTCTTGCTCCAACACGTGGCAATGGACTTTAGTGAGGGAAGAAACTTACGCTTTATGGCCTGGTAACTGTGGACTTCTGCCCCATATAAATATCCTTTATAAAAACCAACCGATTTCTGGTATTTTGCATCAGCACCCCTTTGACTGAGTAATATACCCACTGAAATAAAAAGGACTATAAGAGGATGCTATGAACAACTGTAGGCCAATAAGTTAGATAACCTAGATGAAATGGACAAATTCTTAGAAATACACAAACTACCTACACTGACTGAAGAAGAAATAGAAGATCTCAACAAACCTATTACTAGTAAAGTGATTGACTCAGTAATCAAAAACCTCCCAACAAAGAAAAGCCCAGGACCAGGTGGCTTCACAGGGAAATTCTACCAAACATTCCCAGAAGAATTAACTCCAATTCTGCTCAAACTTCCAAAAAGAGGAAGAAACATTCCTTAATTCACTCTACGAGACCAATATCACCTTCATACAAAGGCCAGATACAGATACCATGACTAACAAAATGATGATAATGGACAAACGCCATCCCAAAAAACAAAGAGTATCTACAGCAAGCAAAACAGTTCCTTCCATCTGCCCCATAAGATCTAAGCCACCTCTCAGTCTGAAGCAGAGTGGGCATCACCATCCCCAAATCCTCAAGATTGAGGAATGAACAAACATAAGGGGAGAATGCAGTTATGGACCAAAATAGACTTATTATTGTAGTAATGGAAGAACTTGCAGCATTGATATAAAGATAGGTTTATCAGAGGTTCTGAGGGGAGAGGGAGGGAAGAATAGGAGGAACATAGGGCATTTTTAGGGCTTTGGAATTGTTCTGCATGATATTGCAATGACAGATACAAGTCATTATACAGTTTGTCAAAAAAAAGCTGTATGGTGCAAAGTGTAAACCGTAATGTAAACTTTAGACCTTGGTTAGTAGCAATGCTTCAATATTTATACTTCATTTGTAACAAATGTACCATATTAATGTAAGATGTTAATAATAGGGGAAAATGTGGGAGGGGAAGGGGGTGGGGAATATGGGAGTTGCCTATACTTTGGATGTAACTTTTCTGTAATCTAAAACTTCTTTAAAAATAGTTTATTATATAAAAAAAAAAGTGAGAAAGAAAAGGTAACACAAGAAAGAAAATTGGCCAATACCTCTCATGAATACACATGCAAAAATCCTCAACAAAGTACTAGCAAATCAAATCCAACAGCATGTTAAAACCATTATATACCATGATCAAGTGGGATTTATCCCTGGTATGCAAGGTTGGTTCAACATAAGAAAATCAATTAATGCAATATATCACATTAACACAATAAAGGAAAAAAAAACTCCACACAATCATCTCAATTGATGCAGAAAAAGCATTTGACAAAATCCAGCATTCCTTCTTGATAAAAATACATAGGACACTAGGAATAGAAGGAAACTTTCTCAACATGATAAAGCGCATACACAAAAAGCCCACAGCTAACATCCTACTTAATTGTGAAAGACTGAAAGCTTTCCCTCTAAGATCAAGAACAAGACAAGGATGTCTTCTATCCTGATTGTTATTCAGCATTGTACTAGAAATTCTTGCCAGAGCAATTAGTTAAGAAAAAGAAATAAAAGGCAACCAAATTAGAAAGGAAGAAGTAAAACTTTACCTATTTGCAGATGATATGATCCTATTTACAGAAAATCCTGAAAATTCTGTAACAAAGCTCCTTGAGCTAATAAATTAATTAGCAAATTATCAGCGTACAAGAATTAGTAATATGTATATGTACAGGCAATGAAGAGTCAGAAGAAGAAATCAAGAAAATTCCATTCACAAAAGCAACTAAAAGAATGAAATATCTAGGAATAAATCCAACCAAGGATATAAAAGACTTGTACACAGAAAACTACAAAACACTGCTAAAAGAAATCAAAGAAGACCTAAATGGAGGGACATTCTGTGTTCATGGATTGGAAGACTAAATATCATTAAGATTTCAGTTCTACCCAAAGCATTTTATAGATTTAATACAATCCCAATCAAAATTCCAATAATCTTTTTTGAAGAAATGGAAAAGCCTATCATCATATTTATACACAAGGGAAAGTGCCCCAAATAGCTAGCTAAAGCCATCCTGAAAAAGAAGAATGAAGTTGGAGGACTCACATTTCCCTTAGCTTAAGGCTTAAAATGTGTAAGGTTTCTATTTGGAGTGATGGACATGTTTTGGTAATGGATGGTGGTGATGGTAGTACAACATTGTGAATGTAATTAACAACACTGAAATATATATCTGAATGTTATTAAAAGGGGAAATAGTAGATTGTATATATGGTAGCAGAATAAATTTTTTAAAAATCCATGGAACTGCAATATCCAGTGAACCCTAACTTAAATCATGTACTATAATTAATAGTACAATTATCAAAATATGCTACCATAAATTGTAACAAATGTTTCACACCAATGCAAGATGTTAGCATATGGGAATCCTGTATATTATGCATGATTATTCTGTAAACACACAACTTCTCTGTTAAAGAAAAAAAATCCTTATTCTAAAAACAAGAACAAGTGAAAAAACATACTATTATCCGGAAAATCTGCAGAGAAAAGTATAACGCAGCCTTTGGCCAAAGAGCATGACCTAGGTGATGGAATAATGGAGGAGAATTGAAGAAAAAAAAACTCATATTCTAGATTTCTGATTTTAAAATAGCAAAGCATTATCCCCCCTTCTCTTCTTAGAAATCTTCCAGCTGCACTAAGAGAACAAAAAGAAAAAATATGAACTCCTTCTTCAAGGAAACCAGGAAGTATGTGTAACCCCAAACCACAATATGTGATAAAGAGCAGATAAATATGACTGTAGAGAACATGCCCACAGCTGCAGATCTCAGACAAAGGTGGAGGAACATTCTGAGTGGCAAAACCCATTGAAGGGAACTTTAATGATTTCCAAAATGAAAAACAAATACACACAACATTTTCTTATTTCATTACAGTAAAACTGAAAATTAAGTATTAGGAAAAAAATATATCACCTGGCAAATTTTAAATTCTCACTTAAATAACTCTTGGATCATGGGGAAAACAAAGTTATAGAAAATCTAGGCAAAAAAGCAAACTGAAAACATTAAACATCAAAACCTATGGGACAGGGAAGCAGATGTGGCTCAAGCGATTGGGCTCCCATCTACCATATGGGAGTTCCAGGGTTCAATTCCTGGGACCTCCTGATGAAAGCAAGCTTGGCCCATGCAGGAGTGCTGGCCCGAGCAGAGAGCTGGCACAGCAAGATGACACAACAAAAAGAGACACAGAGGGGGATGGATGTGGCTCAAATGGTTGGGTGTCCGTCTCCCATATGGAGGGACCCAGGTTCGATCCCTGGGACCTCCTGGTAAAAAAAAAAAAAAAAAAAAAAAAAAAGAGACACAGAGGAGAGACAATAAGAGACACAGCAGACCAGGGAGCTGAGGTGGCACAAGAGATCGAGTGCCTCTCTCATGCTCCAGAAGGTCCCAGGATCAGTTCCTGGTGCTGCCTAAAGAGAAGACAAGCAGACACAGAAGAACACACAATGAAGACACAGAGAGCAGACAGCAAGAACGAAAACAATGGGGGGAGACGGAGAAATTAATGAATAAATAAATCTTAAAAAAAAACAAACCTATGGCACAGAACTAGAGTAGAGTTCAGAAGCACCTATATTAATGAAGAGAGAAGAAAAATTACTGAATTAAGTATCTAATTCAGAAAGTTAGAAATTTATCAAAATTGAGCCTAAAAATGAAGGAACAAAGATAATAGTAAAAGTAATAAATTAGAAAAAAAGGAAACTGATCAGACTAATAAAAGAGCTAGCTCTTTTTTAAAAAAGTAAATTAAATAGATAAGTCTTTAGCTAACCTAATAAAATTAAAAACGATGGTAGGAAGAGAGCATAGGATGAGAAATGATAATAGGAAAATGATGATAGATACCGAAATGAATAAAAGAATCATAAGAAAATATTTTGTTAAATCCTGTGCAAATTAATTTGAGATTCTGGAATAAATGGATAGTTTTCTAGGAATATAGAAATGATCGATTCTAACCTCAGAATAATTAGGAAATCTAAACCAACTATTTGTCACAAAATAAACTCTCCTCCCTCATCCCCTTCCAAAAGGCCCAGCTGATTTAACAGAGAAACTCTTCCAAACCGTTCAGGAACAGATAAATCCAGTTCTCCCAAATATATATGCTTGAATAAATATGGATATCCCTGAAAGGAGACATAAGAGACTAGATAACAGTTGGTATTTCCCAGGTAGGGGGACTGGGAGCTGAGGGACAGTATTAGAAGGAAGTCTTGCTTTTTACTATATATTCTTTTTTTTTTTTTTTAAGATTATTTTTATTTTTATTTATTCCACCACTCCCCCCTTGCCACTTGCACTCGCTGCCTGCTCTCTGTGTCCATTCACTGCACATTCTCTGTGTCTGCTTGTCTTCTCTTCATCTTCTCTTTAGGAGGTACCGGAACTGATCCTGGGACCTTCCAATGTGGGAGAGAGGCACTCAACTGCTTGGGCTACCTCAGCTTCCTGGTTTGTTGTGTCTCTCATTGTCTTTTTCCTCTGTGTCTCATTTTGTGGCATCATCTTATTGCGCCAGCTCTCCTCACGGGCCCACTTGCCTTCACCAGGAGGCCCCAGAATCAAACCCGGCATCTCCCATATGGTAGGTGGGAGCCCAATCATTTGAGCCACATCCACTTCCCATACTGTATATTTTTTATACTTTTAAAATTTTGTACCATTTGTACATGGTACTTATCCAAGTGTGAGGAATTTAGAATATCTTAGTTTCACATTTGGTCAAGTTCACCATGCTCTTTGGCTTTTATTATCATTTGTTTACCTTAATATTTTAGTAAATGTGGTAGGCAGAATTTCTCAAATGGCACCCAAAGATGTCCCCACCTGCTCTAATCTCCAGAATCTGTGAACATGATGCGCTGTTACTTCTGTGATTAGGTTATGTGGCACAGCTGACCTTAGAATAAAGAGATTATCCTGGATTACCTGGTGGGCCTGATCTAATCATGTGAGTCTTTAAAGCAGAGCCTGTTGTCAGCTGATGGCAGAAGAGGAAGGCTACGAGATTGAAAGTATGAAAAGCACTCGATGCACCTTTGCTGCTTTGAAAATGGAAGAGACCTCATGAGAAGGAATATAGGTGGCCTTGAGGAGTTGAGGACAGGCCCCAGCTGACAGCTGGCAAGAAAATGAGACCTTGTTCCTATAACTGCAAGGTACTGTCTTCTGCCAGCAACCTGAATGAGCTTGGAAGCAGATTCTTCCGCAGAGCTTCCAGATAAGGGCCCAGCCCAGCAGGCTTCTTGATTTTGGCCTTGTGATACCTTGAATAGAGCTCAGCAGAGTCCACTCAGACTCCTGACCTACAGAGTTGTGAGATAATAAATGGAAGCTGTTTTAAGCTGCTAAATTTGTTGTACAATAATAGAAAACAGTATAGAAAATAATAAAATTACATTTTAAAACCACCATACCTGTAGGACTTATGAAGACCTAGGGATAGGAAGTCATGATCCCTCAAGTCTAGGTGTGGTAGGGCAGTGCTCAAAGCAGCTTCAGAGCCCATGGAACAGGGGCCAGGCATCAAGTCAAAGTGCTGTAAGTAAAATATACTCTACTGTATTTTCATTTCCTCCAATTGTATAGAAATCCAATTTTATTGTTATAATGAAGAGAATAGATTTTTTATACTCTCTTGTTTTTCCTGTTTAAATTGTAGTCTTGAAAACAATTTTTTAACATTTCAGTTTTAAACATTCTTTTCTGTTTTCACTGAAGAAATTAGAATTTTTTTTTCCTTTGGTCACCCTAGGAAATTAACCCCTACCTTTCTAAAAAATTCTTGGGTTTATGTGACCTAGATTTTAAATTTGTCATTTGTTTTGGATTGAATTATGTCCTCTAAAAAGACATGTTCAAGCCCTAACTGCCAGACCTGTGAATTTGAATTTTTGTAAATAGGATCTTTGAAGATGTTATTAGTTAAAATGAGGCCAAACTGGATCAGGATGGGCCCTAATCTAATATGACCGTTGTCCTTATAAGAGAGGAAATTGGACAGAAAGACAGGCAACTGATGCAGAGATAGAAAGATGGCCCTGTGAGAGAGGCAGAGATTGAGTTATGCCATGGATAGCTGGCAAGCCACCATCAGAACCCTACAGACTTCAGAGGAAGCATGGCCCTGCCAAAACCTTGATTTCAGACCTCTAGCTTCCAAAACTTTGAGAAAATTAATTCCTGCTATTTAAGCCTCCTAGCCTGTGGTATTTTGTTATAGCAGTCCTGGCAAACTAAGAAAGACATCATTAGAGAAATTTCTGATCATGATAGTACAATTAAATGACACTGTAATGTTTTTGAGTATTTTCTTTTTCCAGATTCTTATTTGATAAAACCTTATTTTATTTTATCAAAGACTGAAAATATAGCTTTCTTTTTAACTTGCCAGACACTAGAATTTATCTTTCAATTAATTAAGAATGATGTTGGAAACACTTATTTAATTTTTGTTTAATTGATCATACTTTTATAAACTTTTTCCTGGAAATCTTAACTCTCAGGACCACAGAAAATTAGACATATCTGTTCAGGTCTCCAGAGGGTATAAGAGATTTGATAGTAGAGAATTACTTCTGTGGTTTCCAGCACTTCAAACTGAGTAAAAAAGCACAAAACAGATATGCTGCACATCAATGTCAGGAGCCCAACTTCATAGCATGATCATCAGGTGGAATAATACATATGAATCTTTGAGATCAGATTTGTTTTTTCTTAATATTATTGTGGTAAAATATGTATAATATAAAATTTTCCATTTAAACTGTTTTCTTTCTTTTTGGGGGGGAGGTTCCTGGGCCTTAAACCCGAGACCTCGTACATGTGAAGCAAGTGCTTCCATCACTGAGCTACACCCACTCCCCTTAACTATTTTTTTAAGGTTTCCTTTCCTGGCTGACTTCAGGGGCTTTTTTAAAGCCTGCTGAGGTCAAGGGATACTTCTGCATTATGTACAACACCCAATATGTGGTGTCTATGGTAAATGTGAAACCCGTGAAAAAAAATGAAAACAATTGATTTTAATGATTGTATGGAGGAAGGGATTAACAAACAGAAGAAAGTTTCTATTTTCCTTTGATAATCAAGTTTTTTTAAAAGAAGGTATCACTAATTTTAAATGGAAAATTATATTTTTCTTTAGCAAACAAAATGGTTTTTGTTTTGTTTTGTTTTTAATGAGATGTTTCTAAAAGGAATGGAACTATATTCTTCTAATTCTGTTGTGAATTTGATACAGTTAGAGCAACAAAAAGTATATTAGTGGGGGCAGATGTGGCTCAATGGGTGGGCGTCCGTCTCCCATATGGAGGGACCTGGGTTCGATCCCCGGGACCTCCCGGTAAAAAAAAAAAAAAAAAAAAAAGTATATTAGTGCTTTGCACCAAAACATATAAAATGGCTTTCTCACAGGTTGGTGTCTGAGTTATGAAGGGGCAATAACGTGCATAGTATGATATGAATGCTAGAAGAAAGCAGGCTATTTTTCTAGAAGTCCAGTGATCTTTTTATCTACTTAAACCAAACCTTGCCCCTATAGCTTCTATATGAACCATACTTTACAGATACTGGTTTAAAAGAAATTTCCCCTGGTAGACTCACGATTCCAGAATTGTGCATAACTGATAAGTTACATGTATGAGGTGAGTTCCTTGAGAGCCACATTTCCAGGTCTCAACTCAGAGGATAGTTTTGCTCCAGAGATCAAGCCTGGCTCTGGGTAGACTATTTTCAAAGATAACTCTTGATAATCTTTGCTAAAGGAAGGGGAGAAATGGTACAGATCACCCTAAAATCATGATTGGCTCTCTCCTGCATTCAAGATTTTCCTCTGGCATGTTTATCTTCTGAATAATGCTTCTCCTAGGTTGATGAAAAAAATATGATGGTTAACAGTGGTGTGCTGGCCACAAAAGAGAAAGAAACTTGTGGCAACCAAACTTTGATGTGCCTCTGAATGTCACAATTCAGGCTGCCCGTGGTAAATAGAGCATCATCAGTACACCATAGTTTGTTTTTAGCAATTTGGACCTGTGCAGCTTTGGAGCAGTATTGCAAATAGATAGTATAATAAGCTTATGTAAAATATTTTTTCCGCATTAATATAAAGAGCTCAATTTTTTCACAGTAGTAGGATTAACCTCATGGGTTTTTATATGTACCTTCAATGATTTCATGAATGAATAGCTTAGAAGGAAAGCAAGTAATACACATTCTAGATCTCATCTTACATATCCATATATTTTGAGGCAAAAGAATGTCAGAGGGCTGCCCTTATTCATAAAATACCGAGGGAGAGGGAATCTTATAATGTTTTAATAGCAAAGATCTTTCATTGTAAAAAGTGAGATTATTCTTTTAGAAACTATATACATTACTGAAAGGAATTATGACCAAAAATGTATTTTAGCTGAATAAATACCAAATGTCCTTATCACTGGATGATGATTATTCTAAATATTTTTCCATTAGCTATTTTCAGCACAGGAAATAGATTAGACCCTTAATGGCCTAAGCAACCAGGAAATGAGTGTTATATTTATAGATTTCACCAATGAATTTGAAATAAAACTTTTTGCCTAGTAAAAATTCTGTGTGCAAAGACTTAGTATAAATGCTTTTCATAACAAATTATTTTAAATGCTTTTCTCTCTCTTCCTCCCTTATCCCAACTCTTTTTGGATCTGTTTTTCCCTGTGACTATATCAATAAAAAGGATAAATTGCCTAAAATTACATTATGGAAAGCCTGATTTTAAATTAAGTGTTGAGAGTCAAATTACTATTTCCCTCATGTTCTCAGTAATGGAGACCAATCCATTTCTGACCTTGTTCTAAGGTTGATAGCAAATCTGAACCAGGGTGGTCACTGTGGACCACTATGATGATTCCATTCAGTTCTAGTGCTTCTCTAGTCTAAAAGGCCCTGCAAGTAGCTCATTCTCACCTTATTTAGCCCAGAGATTTAGCTGTGCTCGGTGAAAGACTGGGAATGACTATATCCTATACAAAGCCCTAAGGACTTAAGAGTCAAAAGGGCTGAGTTAGAGGACCCCAGAGAGTCTGTCCAGCTCTTACATCATATGAGTCTAAATTCTATCCCTGATTTCATAGAATCTTGAAGTAAGCCTTCCACTTCTATGGGCCTTGTTTTCTGCAACTGTTAAAGATACTGACATGCTCTTGAGAAAGAGGGACTGTTAAAAGCATTCAAGTTTTTGAAAGGAAAGGCTCAAATCAAAGATGTTTACAAACAGACTGAGATTAAAAGGTATTTGTTTATTTGTTGATGTGTGTATGTGGCAGATGTAGAAATAATATTTTTTCATTATGTGGAGAAATTTATTTTCTTCCTACCACTTACTGAGAAATTTTGGAGTTTCTTGTCTGGAGTTTTTTGATACCCAAGATGTTTGACACCATGTTCTGTACATAGGAAACATTCAACAAGTATGTGTTCTCTTGAATTTCACTGAAGTACCACTTGAAAATGTGAAGTTGTATCCACTGCTATTTGGTATTTGAATTTTCTTTAAACCTATTTTTCTTTTATTATTGTGGTAACATATATACAACATAAAATTGCCCATTTTAACCACTTTAATGTAGACATTTCAGTGGTTTTAATTGTGCTACCATCACCACCATCCATTACCAAAACTCCATCATCCCAAATGGAAACTTTATACCCCTTAAGCATTAACTCCCCATTCCTTTAATTTCTGTCCTATGAATTTGCATACTCTAGTTAAAGCCTATTTTCAATGATAAATTAATGTTCATACAATGCCCCACTTCTGTTGTCTATGCTAACAAAGCATAACTTTCAGTAATTGACCAGTTCAAATGGGAATATAATTTGTACACTTAATTTTAAAATTTATATAAACCTATTCCCATCCAAATGCTCTCAGATCAAAACAATCAGTTGCACATTGGACCAGCTGGGCAAATTTAAAATATAACTTTAAACTTGTACAAAAAGCAAAGGTCATGGGAAACAGATGTGGCTCAAGCAGTTGGGCTCCCGTCTACCATATAGGAGGTCCAGGGTTCGATTCCCAGGACCTCCTGGTGAAAGGAAAGCTGGCCCATGCAGCGCTGGCCTGAGTGGAGAGCCGGCCCACGCAGGAGTGCTGACCCGTGCAGAGAGCTGGCACAGCAAGATGATACAACAAAAAGAGACACAGAAGAGAGACAATAAGAGACACAGCAGGCCAGGGAACTGAGGTGGCGCAAGAGATTAAGCACCTCTCTCCCACTCCAGAAGGTCCCAGGATCGGTTCCTGGTGCCACCTAAAGAGAAGACAGGCAGACAGAAGAACACACAGAGAGCAGACAGTGAGGCAAAACAGTGAAGGGGGTTGGAGAAATTAAAAAAAAAAAAAATTATATATATATATATATAAAAGCAAAGGTCAGCACTGTGTTTTACTGCACCTACCTTATATTTATTTCTTTATTATATTTGTAAACTTATACTTTCAGTTTAAAAGCCCCAGAACATACACATAAGGAAACACTTTCATAATTTAAAAGTTTGAAATGTACTCAACACCTCTTTCCTCCCTCCATACCCACCCCCACCTCCCAATAACAGAAAATGTAGTTAATCTAAGTTGTATAAAACATCACTCTAGAGGAAGGGTGGTTACCTAATAGCTGCTTGCCTTTTCCACTGCCAACTGTTTTTATAGGTTTCCACCAGCAACAATTTCCACTTAGTAGGAAGCACCTACTTTGTTCAGAGCTGTAAAACTACACCCATCACTTTCCTAGTTCTTGTTCTGTATAGATTCCAGGGCCTGAGATTTGCAATTTGTGACACATTGGTTGGTCACACCCTGCCACACCCTAGTAAAGGCAAAGGAATTACTTTTATTCCTGTAGGCTTTGTTTCTCTTCTCCCTTCTTTTGCTACTTTCTCCCTTTCCTCTCTCTTTTTTTAAATTATTAAAAAAATTTTTTTTTACTTTTTCAATTGGTTGCCTAAGCCTTAGGTTTTGGTTTCCAATCAATAATTCAGGAACTGGATGACAATCTCTAAGGCCAATTCCAATAGTCTGTGAACTTGTGGTAGCGTATATTTTTGAATAAATATGATTTAGGGAAGCAGATGTGGCTCAAGCAGTTGAGCACCTGCCTCTCACATGGGAGGTCCCAGGTTTGGTTCCCGGTGCCCCCTGAAAAAAACAAACAACAAGCAAAACAAATGAAAAAACCAACTTAGGGAAGCCGATGTGGCACCAGCTTCACACATATGAGATCCCGGGTTCAGTCCCTGGCCTCCAGTACCTCAAAAAAACAAAACAAAACACATTTATAATCTCCTTGATGATAAATTCAAGGTTTTACAAATGTTTCAGAGCAAAGCAAGGTGTTGGTGGTGGGGTGATATATGGGAACTCTGTGTGATGATATGCATATTTGTTTTGTAAGCTTACCACTTTTACTATACATTTATTGGTTATGTATGTTTATGTATGAATGATATACTTCAATAAAATAAAAAAAAGATCATTGGTCTGGGAACATAAATTAAGAATGTGAAAATATACTATCCTTTAGAACTCTTAATATCTAAATTATAGAACTGATTAAGTTGAATATGAATATATACTAACAATCAGTAATTAATACTAATATATGTAAACAATACCTATAACAATGATATGCCACAATTTTAAGAATGTTTGAGTGCTTTGGTTATAATCTATGAAGGCAAGAAGCTTATCAAAGTAAAAGAAAGCTCTTCGTGGATAATTTATTCAGTGATTCGTTGATAATTTTCAGTAGGATCTGAGATAACATCAAACACTGAAATTATAAGAATTATTTTAAAGAGTCTAATGGTTAGAAGTGAATTTGGGATGAAAAATAACTTTCAATAATTCAAATATACGTCCATGATTCTCATCCTAGATGATTTTGCTCCCCAGGGGTCATTTGGTAGTGTCTGAAGACATTTTTGGCTGTCACAACCTAGAGAGGGGGTCTCTACAGGTATCTAGTGAGTAGAGGCTAGTGATGATGCTAAACATTGTAAATACTTAGACCAGCCCCTCACAACTGACTCAAAATGTTAGTATTGCCAAGGTTGAGAAGTCTTCAATATGTGACTCTATGACTCAGAATAAGAGCTTTACAATTTGTAGTCTCAACTTGTATTTAATTCTAGTAGGTCATGAAAATAAAAGTTATTAAAATCTTAGTTCAGCCATGCATACATTTACAAACTGCTTGCTTCTTCTTGGCCTTTTACCTGGACAGTTAAACCTTCACAGTGGATTCTTGCGTTTGGTCTAAGATAGTGTTATTACTATGGAAACATAAAAAAAGAAAACACCCAAAAGATACGGCTAACTGATAATAGGTATCCCATCTTTGAACAGGTTTAAATATCAAGTAATGATTCTTATAATAGTATGCTGATAAGCTAGAGGAGAACTGACCAATCATTTAGTCCAACACTGTTGTTTTAAAATAAAGTAAGAAACTGCTTATCTATGCTCACCTGGTGTATTGGCTGCAGAGCCATGATTACAACCTAGACAGTGTACTTACTTCTTCTCCATTCAATATAGTTGTAGGTTCTTTTCATTAGCTCAGTAAAGCCTACCCTCACTAGTTTCTGCATCAACATTTGCTCAATGTGAACTTTAAGAAAACCTGGGGAAGCGGCTGTGGCTCAATCAGTAGGGCTCCCGTTTACCATATGGGAGGCCCCGGGTTCGGTTCCCGGGGCCTCCTGGTGAAGGCAAGCCCGCCCGCACGGCGTGGTTAGCTGACCCAGCGAGCACAAGCAGCAAGGGGGGGATAAATGAATAAATAAATAAAATCTTTAAAAAAAAAAAAAAAAAGAAAACCTGGGGAGGAATTGACTTTGTGAATAAGGGGATTGGCAGGTACAACCCTGCACCATTTATATGCCTTTCAACATAATATTAAAAATGGAAGAGAGAGAAGTGAAGAGGTGAGGAATTTTCCCTTGAATCCTCAAAATGATAGACGTGTGTATTCCACTTCTTTCTATCTCTTCTCCCCCACAACAGTTGGAATTCTACAGTAATTTTCCCTCCAGTTACTTGCCTATTTCCTTTTTTAAAGTTTCTATTGTTATACCTAGTGGATTAAACGGCTTTCCTCTTTATTCATTGTGTTGATGTAGAAAGATCTGTAAAGAGAGTTGTCATTCCAAAATGCTGACAATAAAGAAGATATATTTTAGGAATCTGATAGTTTCTAAGTAGCATCATGAAGCTACAGCTTTACTAATTTCATGTTACAACAAGATTTTTTTTTTAAAAATATAAACCAGCATGGTGACATACCCGGATATTGGGGTATTTGAAAACAGGATTGAATGTTAGAGAACAGTATTGAATGGAGCTCACTGTTATTAGTAATTGGGGTATCCTGACCTGATTTCATAATAATTCAAAATAATTAGACTGCTGAGTGTAGCAGTTGAGTGTAAGGATCACCATTTAAATAAAGTTAAAATATTAATGTGCCAAAGTACCTTCATATTTGGTGCTAGTAGCAAACAAAATGCTTAACTAGTATCACTAGTGTCACTGTCACTAAACCTCTCTTATCTTAGAGCCTAACAAGTTAAAGCTTTTTTCCCTTCTGCTTTTCAAATGCTATTCCCCAATTTTGCACCCAAATTATCTTTTCCTGAAAACCTGCTAAATTTTATGCCCTTTAGCCCTATAGAAGAGAATGTTGCTTAGCAACCCCAAAATAACTAATGGGCCTATATCTATTAAAGGCTTGAAAGATTTATTTATTTTAAGTTTATATATTTTTTTATTGACCATCAAAGGAAGATGTTTCACTTTTAATTTCTTCTGATTTCTGCATTTTTGTAGTTCAATTATATATAGGTTGTATCAAAAAACAAAAACAAAGCAAAACGCAGTATTTGATGTGACTGTCTCTTTTCTCCCTTCAGTCTCTCATTTGAATTGCTGTGTGTTCATCATTTACTTTAGTTCATCTTTTCCAACAGAATACCCTGGTACTTAGGAAAGAAATGCATTCTAGTTCATTGAATACAGAATTTTACAATATTGCTTTTTGTTGCTAAGAAACTAACTTTTTAGAGAAAATATATTAAGATTTTAGGAGAGGAAATTACTTAGAGATTAAATTGAAATGGTTAGTATTACTTGTAATCGTTTTATTTCTAGTTATTTGACCCAGAAGCATCTCATAAGAGTCATCTTAGCCAAGGGTATTCTAAGGCCAGGAGAGTGGGGGGATAATGTCACAATGCAATGTCCTGTCCCTTAGCAGTTATTTCTAACTGTCACTTGGGCCTTGGCATGTACATTTGTCAGAGGTTTAAGTTTTCCCACTATGGGATACAAAGCTTTATTATTATCTGGATCTTAAAACTGTTTTCTTCACTCTGCTTCTCTTTAACTCCCTTGGAATAAAGACCAAATACCAGATTTGTTTATTTCTCCCTTTGTGTTCCGTGGTGTTGAAAAGTTAAAGACCACTTGTACAAAAATACTAACAAAAATACTAATGGAAAAAGCACAACCAATTTATATTAATAGTTCTAAGCCAGTCTACATTAATGAGAAAATTGAGTGCTTCAAAGAGAACTTTTGTCTGGAAATGAATCGCCTTTATAAAATGGCTGCTTTAGAATTCTATCTTGCAGAGAGGCTTCAGGCAATTTATAGCTTATTTTCTTTCATAAGAAATAACTCCTGGCATATCATCTTGCATAATGATTTAATTACCCTTTACGTACATCAGAGGTGTTTCTTTCTTTCTTTTTTTTTTTTTAATGGAATATCTCCAGTAAGGTCTTACCCTAATATAAATAAAAGTGGTTGTTTTGTGTGTGTGCTGTGCATATGTATATTTTAAGCAATACTGAATTACTGATAGCTGCAATAACTATAAATAATAGATGAAAAACGGTTTATCTACAGTTGGCTAATATTGAACTCATTTATAAACTATACTCTGTATATTTATATCTCATTTATATTGTCACCCCTTGTAGAATAATTGGAGTTGTTTAAATATGTGTAATAAAGATCAGTTATTTAGTAAGTTATCCCTTATATATAAAGTAAGGACCAAATGGTTTAAGGCAAAAATAACCTTTTAAGAGATATGTGTGTAGGAGCAAGTGGGAGAGCAAGAGACGGGGCGGGGAAGAAAGGGAAACAAGATGAGAAAGATTGTGTAATGGGTGAAGTTTAAACTCTTTGAACATTCCCATCTGTATTAGTCAGCCAAAGGGGTGCTAATGTGAAATACCAAAAATGGATTGGTCTTTATAAAGGGTATTTATTTGGGGTAGAAGTCCACAGATACCAGGCCATAAATAGTTAAGTTTCTTCTCTCACCACAGTCCATTGCCACGTGTTAGAGCAAGACAGCTGCTGGCGTTTGCCAGGGTTCAGGCTTCTGGGGTTCCTCTCTTCCCAGGGCTGTGTTTCTCTCCAGGCTTAGCTCCTGTTTCCTCCACAAGGTCAGCTGTAGACAATCAGGTGAACGTCTTGCTTCTCTTCTCCTGGGGCCTTCTTTCCAACATCAAAACTGCTTCTCAAAAGACTACTTCAACTTTCCTTTGCCTTGTCTTTTATATTCGATTCCCCCACCCACCAAGGGGTGGGGCTCAACGCCCAGTCAACACTCTAATCATAACTTAATCATGCCCAGATTAACAGATTAGTTTAGAAGCATGATCCAATTATATTTTTGGAATTCATAATTACATCAAATTCCCCAACGGTTACACCATCATTAAGATCAGCTTACCAATCAATTTTACCAGAGCAAAAAGAAACTCACAAAATTGTTAATAGTGAATGAAATAGTCAATAAAAGCAGCCTATTGTTAATACTTCATTTGTGTGTTTCAAAGCCCATAATGGACAGATTCATTTTTTCTTTAAAGTTTAATACCAGAACGTTTTGCTTAACATTAAGTTTCTTTCACCAACCTTATTATTCAGTTTGCCTGTAACATTCATTTAGGCAGATCACTTTTTACATGGGAATAAAAAAAATATAAAATATGGATGAAACATTTCATAACTAAAAATCCCAAATACTGGACCTTGTGTTTATTTTAGCTTTTAATTTTAACTTGTTCCCTTAACCTGAACGTTTAACAGAGATGATTAGAAATAACATCTGCCAATGAAAGTCACTAATTAGTGTTTTTCCTTCTTCCCCTGTTTTTATACTCTTTAAAGTAGAGATATCAGTATGAAGTGGAGTATCCAAGAACTAGTTAGCCATTAGGAGAAGTAAATGGCATTTTTATTTATATAAGTTGTGTGTTCTCCACAACTCATTGATTTAATGCATATTCATTTTGTACTTTGATCATTAATACCAGATAAGCTAATTTATAAATAAGTATTCCCCTAGTCATAGCTAGTTAAAGTACCATTTTGTTTCACCATGATTTCAATAATGTTTAGATGTTGGTTTATTTTAGTATTATAAATCATACTCTCATATCATAATTAAAAGTCTCTACAAATATATGCTAAAATTAATATAAAACATTAGTTCTATAGCAGTTTAAAAATTTTATTTAAGAACTATATTGAAGATTTTAATATAGGATAATAAGGAAATGTAATAAGGAATGAATATCTAGCAATTTTAGAATAATTGTCAGGGATGTCTATGATTCTTTATGCATCTTTGGTTATCTGGTAAATAGGTCTTTAAACATTTGAAGGTTTTCTTGGACCTCAAATGACATTTTAAGTGAAAAAAGGTGTATCACAGAATATGTCCTTAGATCTAAAGGTGGTCAGAATTTTAGAATTTGTGATTGAAGGTAAAATTCTCATATGCACTTGGACAGCTGTGAAGGCACTAATATAAGCTCTTAGCTCCTGGCTTAATTTGAAGAGTGATTAAAACATAAGGATTTTAACTATCTGTTTTTATGCCTTCATGATATTGGAAACAAAATTTTTAATTAACAAGCAGTCTATGGAGGTGTTCTCTATAATGATACTTTATGATAATTCTTAACCTTTCACTTTCTGGAAAATATTTTAGTTTGAACATAAAAAATAAATGCTCATTTAAGTGAATGAAATTAGAATGCCCTAGGCATTGCTATTGCTGCTACTACTGCCACTATTTAAATATTATTTAAGCCCTTTTTCTAGACCAGGTATTTTACATGTATTATCTCATTTAATTTATAATACCTCAGTGAGGTCAGTTCTATTATTTGCCCCACTTTTTGGAGGAAGAACCCTAGGTTTAGAGAGAGGTTGTTTGTCTAAAAGCTGGATGTGACAAAGTACAGATTCAAACTGAGGACTCAGATTCCAGAGCCCGTGCTCTTGTATACCATGATTGCCTTATTAGGTAAAAAACTTGAAGTGAGTATGTGTTTAAAAATGTCTTTAGGCGGGGAAGCGGCTGTGGCTCAATCAGTAGGGCTCCCGTTTGCCATATGGGAGGCCCCGGGTTCGGTTCCCAGGGGCCTCCTGGTGAGGGCAGGCCCGCCCGCACGGCGTGGTTGGCTGACCCAGCGAGCACAAGCAGCAGGGGGGCGATAAATGAATAAATAAATAAAATCTTTAAAAAAAAAAAAAAATGTCTTTAGGGGAATGGTGTTTACCAATCTGTTATAGTTTTCTCTTAAAGATACAAGAATATATTTGAATAAAGCTTTCATAGAAAGATTTATCACTTAGGATCTTCTACAATGACACTGCTATATATTGTGTTAATATTATTTTACTATTAGCCACTTAAGCAATTTACTATTACTCATAAAGCAAACACAAAACCAGTTCCTAACATCCTGGAGGCCATCACTGATAGGTCATTTAAATAATATTGTCGCAATCCACATGACATTTTCTATGTAGCAGACTGTTAATTTGTGAATTACACATATCAGTAACTTGAGGAGAAATTTACAGTTTGCCTTCAGTCTTGCCTTTTTCTTTATATTTACAAATGCTTTATAAATAATGGTATTAGATGCAATATAAGTTTTTAGTTCATATTTTCAGTGTACAATGATATAGTATTAGGAGAAATACTGAAAGAAGCGGAATATAGAGTTCAACTTTGGAAATTCAAAAGCTTCTCTTTCAGTATCTTCATGCCAACTATTCAAGAGTGAATTCTTGGAGAGCAGGTATAGCTCAGTGTTTGAGCGCCTACCTCACATGTACGAGGTCCTGGACTCAATCTCCAGTACCTCAAAAGAGTGAATTCTTTCTTCTTTCTATTTTCTTCTCTCTTGCATTCAACTTAGTGGAGGCAAGGCAGGGTACAAGGGGAAACTGAGCCTTTGTAATATACATATTTCGGATCTAATCCTGGCTCTGATTTGTTAGCAATTTGATTTTAAATAAATTACTCAAACTCTTAGGGTGGTGGTTTTCTCCTCTGTAGAATGGGATAATAAAACCAACCTATTAAGAACTAAATGAGATAATATAGTTAAAGCTCCTCCCCAGCACAGTGTTAAATATTTATTCTCTACTCTTCCTGTGTTCACTCCAATTTCAAACTCAGTTGATATCTTTGAAGTGGATTACAAGGTTTATTGGTCAGGTCTAAACTTCAGGAAAAACGGCCGCTCTAAACCATCGTATAGGATATTTCTTTGTATTTTGAGATACAATTTAACAGTGGAAAATCTTATTATACAATTATGAAGGAAGATTATGTATTTCCACATGATAGCCCCTATATCGTAGCAGTGTTTTGTTGATCAGGTTATGGTAGATAAATACCGTTATACAACAAATGCTCTCTTTGTTCCCTGTTCTTGACACAATTGCTCAACTTAATAAGAGGCAATTGATTGCACTCTGCATTATAGTCAGGACATTGGAGAGGGCAGTTAAACTATAGATATTTTTTTTGCTTTTCATACTATCAAGTTTTACCTCCTCTAATCTGTCTCAATCATTTGTGACAGAATACATGTAAACTTCCAAATTACCCCCAAATTAAAGCAACACCTAGAAAGATCTGGAGTTTAGAGAAAATTTGTAGAGGATTGGAGTTGTATGGTACTTTTTATTTGTCCCTCCTGATTTTTTTTTTTTTTTAAAGATTTATTTATTTACTTTATCCATTTTAAAGCCCCCCTTCCCCATTTGCTGTTTTGTGTCCATTCGCTGGGCAATTCTCTGTGTCTGTTTCCTGCCATCTCTTCTCATCCTCCTCCTCCAGTCTTCACCAGGATTCGATCCTGGAGACTTCTGATGTAGGAGAGAGGTGTCCTGCCACCTGCGCCACCTCAGTTCCTGGTTTTCAGAGCATCTCGTCTTGTCTCTCCCCTACGTCTCTCTCGTCTCTCTCCTGTTACGTCATCATCTTGCTGCATGGCTCCCGGGGCCCGAGGGCTCACCGGCACACACAGCCTGGCAGCCCATGCGCCTTCTATATATATATTTTTTTTATTTTACCTGGAGGTCCCGGGGACCGAACCCAGGTTCCTCCATATGGCAGACGGATGCCCAACCATTTGAGCCACATCCGCCCCCTGATTTTTTTATTAATTGGTAAGAAAATAGAAAGAAAATGGAGGCATTGATCATGTTCTAGTATACTGAGAACACTCCTCTCTTTTTTCTAAAGGTTAAAATTCTGCCTCTTCTTCTGTTTTTAGTGGATGATCGTGCTCCTACAGATATCATTTTTGTTATATTAATAATTTAACAGCAGCTAACATTTCCACAGCCAGGCACCTTGCTAAGGGATTCACATAATTTTTCATTATTTCTCACAATATCAGCACTGTTCTTATTCTTTCATTTTATAGATGAGAAAACCAAAGCTGAGAGAATTTATGTAATTTATTAGCACACAGCTAATAATGGCAGAGCCAAGTATCAAACCAGGTTATGCTGTCTCTGGAGCCCTTGTATTAACCATTGTATTATTCTTCCTTCCTCTAAATGACAAAACTGGAGGCTAGAAAGGCAGATACTCCACAGTCTTCAATTACTTCCCTTGGCCTATTCTCCATATAATCCAAACTTATTGACCTGATATTTGAAAACTACTTCAGGCAGATTCCAGTAGTCCTTTGCAACCTTACTTACTGTGCTTAACATCACCACTTTGGCGGGGTTAATTTTATTTTTCCTGTAAAAAATTATTTCACTCTGCCCATCCAAATTTAATCCATCTTTTCTATTCTATTACAATCCTATATCACTTACTGCATTTATTATTTGATATAGTCTATATTATATTCTGTAATCTGTGTGTATGTGTATGAAGATATCAGTACTTGAGAGGCAGTAGTGTCTGACACATGCCAGATTATTGGGATATGTATCACTTATGTTTGAGTGATGAAGGGCCTATAATTTGAAGCCAGACCCACCTGGATTTAAATCCTGTCAGCTCCACGTGAGAATTGAGACAAATTGTTAGACTTCTCCATACTTCATCTATAAAAGAAGGATGATTATGATCCCTAGCTTTTTGATTTATTGTGAAAATTAAATGACAGTTTGTGCTTAGGACATAGAACTTAAATATTAGCTGTTGTTATCATTATAAAATTTTTAGTAAATGTTAGTCATTATTACAACTAGATTGTATGAGTTACTATATTACAAATTCTGTAAGCCCTCCTCATGCACATTATAGGGATTTAGTAAATGCTGTTTTGTTTTGTTTTGTTTTGTTTTTAAATTGAGATATAATTCCCATACCGTAAAATTTACCAAGGTTTTACTCCTGGATTTCAGCTGGAGTCCCCTGTTGAAAGGTACTAGTACATAACCTACTGCAAGGGACAGAGAACTCATTGGAAAGGGATTTTTCCAAGTTAGGGGGCACCAGACCTGCAGGGAAAACTTAAATGAGCTCTTTTTTTTTATTATTTTAATTTTTATTTTATATATATATTTTAAAAGATGCTTAGATTACATAAATGTTACACAAAAATTACAGGGATTCCCATGTTCTCCACCTCCCACACCTCCCATAACATCCCACATAAACATCTTTCATTAGTGTGGCACATCACCTGCAGTGGATATATACATCCTGGGGCTTTGCCACTAAGCATGGACCATAGTTCACATTGTAGACCACACTCTCTCCCACACAGTTCTGCATGTTATATGCTGATGTAAAATGGCCTATATCTGTCGTTGTAATGTCACTCAGGATAATTCCCAAGTCCTGAAAAAGCCCCTGTATTATAACTGCTTTTCCCTTTCCTGCCCTGAAAGCATCTAGTGGCCACTGGCTCCACTTCACTGTTAAAATTTCTTCCATTGCTTGATTAAATGAGTTCTTGAGTGAAAACTAATCCATACCCTATTATTGCTCTTCCCTAAACTTACCTTCTGATCTAGTTGGAGAAAGGGAGTGAATCTTAAGAGGTAGGTGGGAAGAAATTTCCTCTTTGGGAAAAAGGGCCTAAGGCTTAAAGTCCTGGTATTTTTTAGAACTTAGCCAAAGTAAGAACCATTACAATCCCCTAAATCCATGTTTTGATATTTTTGTTATCTTTCCATGATTTGCAGTAGAAAATCAGAAGGAAAATGTCCTCTTCTGCTGGTTTTCACCATAGGTGGTAATGATATGGGGGTGACTATTCTCTTTCACAGTCTGACTTGTGAGGAGAGGATCCCAAAGGTATTGAGCTTTATGGGAGCTTTAAAATGGAAATAAGACCAATTAAGACCCTGAGTAAAAGAATACCCCAGGAACCCTGGAAATCAGTCCCATGGTTTAGCAGCTCAGAAGACATGAGTAGTGAAGTCATTTACCTTTTAGCAATTTTGAAATTACTCTTTTTGTGCAATGTGTTTTTTTATTCCCTTTCAAAATGTTAGTCACATGATGAATTGTTGGAATTTGACACAAACATGTTTTTTTTTAAATTTACTTTTGCATGATTTAAAAGAGAACTAAGATTTCATTTATTTATCTTTTATTTTTTTGTTATTTTTCCTTTGTAAAAATTCAGTATGTGTTACTGGACTATTCTGTCATTACTAAATACTCTGAAAAGCTTTCTTCTGTTGATACTTCTCTGGTTTCTAATTTGCATCTTTATTTATCTTTTGTTCCCTCTCTTTGCTCATCTGGGTTTTATAATGTGCATTCTTAACTGTAAGTAGAAAACTGTTTGGAATATACGTTTTCTATTCTTTAAAAAGTAGTTGTGGAATATTATCTTAAAGTTCTTTTTTTATATGTCGACACCATGAACATTTTGACTTTAGAGATCCCTTAAAATTGAGGCATGTATACCTCCATGAATATTTAGTAGAGCTTCTGGATCACATTCTTGTTTTAACATGAGGAGAGCTTTTTAGGTCTCTTAGAACATCTGTAAGGAGGTTTGTGCACAATTGGGAAAGGGATGCTCAGGCAAGAAGAGCTTTCTGCTGGGGCTCCAGCTGTACTTTTGGGTGAGGCACTTTTCTGCCCTCTAGATCGTGTTTCTTTTCTTCTTCTTTTTTTTTTTTTAAAGATTTTATTTATTTATTCATTTATCCCCCCCTTGTTGCTTGTGCTCGCTGGGTCAGCTAACCACGCCGTGCGGGCGGGCTTGCCTTCACCAGGAGGCCCCGAGAACCGAACCCGGGGCCTCCCATATGGTAAACGGGAGCCCTTCTGATTGAGCCACAGCCGCTTCCCTAGATCGTATTTCTGTCATGGTTGTTTTGTCCTCCTTTCCATCTTAACCTGATTCTATTGCTGTTGTGATGAGAATGTTCACATGGAACCTAAGACATGGGAAAGGGTTTTTACAGTCATGAGAGCATGAGGTGGGATCAATTTTTAGTCTATTTGCTGCTCTAGTTGATAAACACCAAAATACTACTCCCTTAATGAAACTCCTTTGCTTTGCTGCATTCAGGGAGAACATAGCAATAGAAAGATGTCCACATCTTATTCAGACTTTTCTTGTTTTTTGTTTTGGGTGTTTCTAAACTTGATTCTTGAAACTACATGTCCTCCGAAAGGCAGGACGGGGTTTATTTGACTCATAACTCACTATGATCCAGGTAATATTTTTTACTAAAAAGAACAGTCTTAGAAGATGACTATGGAACAAATTCTGCTCTCCGAGTGATAATTTCTAAGGAAAATCTTAAAACGTTTACAAATTATTGGAGACATTTTATTTGTTAAAACTTTTTTTTTATCTTAAGGAGATCCAGAGATGCTTTAGAAAACTATTTTTCTAAAATAGTTTTTAGAAAACTATGTTTTCTAAACATAGTTTAGCCTCTGAATATAAAGACGGTAAAGAGTAATATAACAAAAAGTATTAGAAAATCCAAACCAGGATAAAAAATAGACTGTATTTGTTGGGACACATTATAGCAAACCTAGGGGGACATTCTTAACATCTGGGATTAGTGTTACCCTTTGTTTTTTATTCTGATACAGATTAAAAAGGTATTCCAACCTCCTAATCTCCCAATAAGCCTATTCAGTTTAGGACACACTATTTTTGACTCTCAGAGTACACTTGAAAACGTTTAATCTATTCCATCCTTCTCAGTTTACATGACCATGAGGAAACTGAAACCTAGAGTGGTTAAATGGGCCTGAGACAGACATTTTAGCTAGTTCCTGCTTGAAATAGGGAACATCTTTTTGATTACCAGCATTGCCTCATTTTCTACTGCCTATTTGATACATAATCCTCTTCCAATAAATTTTAGCATCAAATGGTGTTGTCTGCCCCTGGATCTCACGTAATTCTCCACCCTAACACCCCCCACCTCTCCCCTGATGGAATTGCATGATGTAAAAAATAGAAAACTGCAAAAACTCAGGTGGAAACAATTCTGGGAGATCAGTAGGTCTCAGACCACAGGAAAAAGGCAAAAGATATCTTGGAAAGGGAGTAAAGGACTGTATTGGTGCAGCTATTATTTCTGAGACTGGAGAAAATGGCTTTAGGAAAAGGGGAAAAGTTAGTACAGCACAAGTTTTCAAAGACTACTTACCAGAAAAATGCTTTTCTTTGGAACCATGAGTATGCATTTAATTTTACAAGAAAAGAAACACTCAAGTTTTCCTTTCCTAGGCTATAATAAAGTGAAGTACGTTGGAACATTTTAAGAGTAACAAAAAATGAAGGGTGCAGATCAAACTTGGAATCTTCGATCTAAAAAATGTATGCACAGGTGGCTTTGATAGAGGACCTCTGATTTAGAAATAAAATGTTACTAATAATTCTAGTCACCGTGGCTAATTAGAATCTCTTGAAGGCAGTAAATCAGAAAGTTTTAAAATGTTTATCTAGGACCCTGAATAGAATTCTAAAAGACTGAATTATTTGAAGTTGTTAGCTTCTGTTTATGTAAAATTAAAACTATCGTTAAAGTCTTTGATTCTAAAAACTGTCTTGCACTCTTATAGTCCCGATGCCTTAGTTTATGAGGTCAATGCACAGCACCTAGAATTATTTGATATTGTTTTCCCATTCCTTTTTTTCTTGGGTTGTAAGTATTCTTAACCAAAAAGATTACCTATTGTTGCACTGAATGTGCTCTCCCAGGGTACATAGGAGACTGCTCAAATGCGGTTTTAATTCTTGTTTGCCCCTGGGCGGTTGCCAGCAGGGAGTAAGGCATTATGGGAAGTAGTTTCTTTACCTTCCACAACAGGTGTCTTTGTCAGTGTACCTTATTCAGATATCAGTGTGGGGAAGCACTGAGTAGCTGTAGCAAAGAAAAATATGAAAGCAAGAGAAATTGCTTTCACATCTAGAAAATGGTGCTGCAAGATAAATCTGAAATCTTCTGGTGCTAGTGAATTTACGAAGAGGTTCACAATATCTTTTAAAGTACTCCTGAAGATAAAAGGAATTTAAAAGGTATGAACTGCCTGGACGCCTTGTAATGCCTTGTCTGCTGATTATCATGTTTTTACCTGGTTAGTCATTTTATGTGCTAGGGGAAAAAAATGTGTGGAAAATAAGGCTTAAAAGACAAAGCTGCATTGTAGGAAAAAAATGGAATTAATGCTTTACTGGCTTCAACAAGTGTCAAACCCAGTTTGAAGCTCCTTAAATCTTGAAGATTTATTTAAAATATTGCAATTTTTTTTTGTTCAAATAAGCCTATTAGATTTGCTTCTGTTTCCTAGCAATATGGTATTTTGTAGGCTGTTTTTTTTTTAACCCCCTTCCCTCTGTGTGTGTGTTTAACCTAGAATGGTATGGCAGTGCAGTACTCTTCTATTAACATTTAAATGGAACACGCTGTTATTTAATCGTACTAATCTAGGTGAAGACCCTTTAGAAAGACATGAGAAAATATAGATTTCATTTTGAGTTTTGTTTATTTGTTTTCTGAAAAGTTAACAAATTTAAGGTGACATAATATTGCTCTTGGTAAATAGGACTAAAAATTCCAAACAGTAGCTGTAGTTCTTTTGATTTTAGACAGACATTGCCAAATTGACTTCTAGTTCTAACAAATGATGTTTCTCATAGCACTGCAGTGTCATATTATAATATTCTATAAAATGCTGAGAAGATAGTAGCTTAATTAGGAATGTTGAGAAAATAAATTTTGGAGGTTCTTTATCTGCCCTCTCTTTATTTGCTACGTACTTTTCCCATGAAATTAGCATACATTATATTTACTGTCTGGTAATTTAGGCAATTTTGTCGTGATAATTTGTGATCAGCTTTCAAACTTTTAATCTGGGAACATGGAAGTTCATTTACTGTTCCCAGCTGTATTTTTAAAAACCAATTCTGGTGGCAAGGCATCTATCGTTCATGACTATCTACTGATTTGGGCAATTAAAAGAAACCTTAAAAATAAAAGTTGGAAAGAACTTTAATGTATGGGAGAAAAAATAATCACTTTAGAAAGAAGACCGTGGTATTACTATCCGAATAATAACAGAAAACAGAATCTGAGTTCTCAAAATAGAGTTCTGTTTAAAATATTTGTGTTTTTTAGTGGGAGAAGGGGAAAGGATTATTAATTAATATTGCTATCCCTGTTTCATTTTTATCTCTTGATACTTCTTCTTTTTTAACAGAAATACTCAGAGGGGAAAAAGAATCTTTTCACACTTCAGGACATAATTTTTAACTATACCAATAATTTTATAAATTCTGAAAAATTAAAGGTTGTCATCTGTTTTCAATGAATTTACAAAAATAAGCAGTAAGAGTCTTAAGAAAACCCACCTTCTCCAAGAAGAAGACTCTTCATTTAAATACTGAAGTAAGAAGATGAACTGTTAGAGATTTCTAAATTATCAAGAACATAAAATAAATCCATTTTATTTTGGTTGTTTTTTGTTTGTTTGTTTTTGTTTTTCCTATAGGATATTTTTAGTTAGGAAACTATTTCTTTTTTTGAAGTTTAAAGATTTTCAAAAACTGAATTTTCCAGCTGCTGTGTTAAGAATGCAGAAGGTGTTTATAGTGTATACTTCCTGCATAGATAATAGACCTCCCTTAGTTTTCTACTGAGGTTAAATTGCAAAACAAGCCTATAATAGCAGCTACTTTTTTTTCTTTTTTCCTTTTGGATTTTTGATACTCCACCCCCTCTAACTCAGGTGGGTGTGTGCATTGGCACTGCACTACATTACAGTTTTTCCTTGGATAGTCTGGTCTGGAGCTGGGACAGCAACTGCTGCTGTGGAAAAGCCAGCTGGCAAGATGATGGAAGAAATCTCTATTATGGTAGCCTATGACGCCCATGTTTTCAGTCAGCTGCATGATGACGACTTCCTCACTAGTCTGGTGGCCATCAGCAAACCCAGGTCTCTGGTAGGTGGTGCCTTGCATACTGCTCTGGGACTTTATTTTATAATGTATGTTATACTCCTGTAGCAATTGAGGCATAACTTCCTGGGAATTACAATTGCTGTTGGCTTTGTGTTACAGGCTGCAACAAGGTCTCAGGTTTTCAATGATTTATTCATATAACTAAATACTATTATAGTCAGTATTACATTTTAAGTATCTTAGGAGTAAAACTTATACAGTGAGGTTGAGAGGAGTTTTATCATGCCAAACATCACTTTGTCATGTATGTGTGAATATGATTATTTAGGTGAGGGCTGCTTACATGTACACACATATAATTTAGCCTTTTTGAAGTGGAACATTTCTACCAGTTGGCCATAACATTGACATTGAGAATTGAGCTATTAAAAAATCAAATAATTTTCAGGGTCTTTAAATTATTACCAAGAGGAACTATGATGGAAATAATTTCTGGTACAATTTGATTTGGGATTTAATGTTTGTAAAACATTTTTACACTACTCCAAAGGTCTTAGTGTACATCTCCTGGCATAACTATTTTCATGTAGAAAAGTGACACTTTGCAAGTGTTTTTTGTTTCTTCTCTGTAGATGTCATCTTTAAAATGGATATATTGAGTTCATTTGAGATCTCAGTGATCCGTACCTTTTAAACAAACTTTCTTGACTATTGTTGTAGTAACCTCTTGTTCATTATATTTAATAATATTCATCACAAACAGAATATATTATAACAACCATTAAATCTTACTAGTATGAAACCCTATTTCCCTACTTTAAGGAACAGGAACCATAAAAACATAATATGGTAATGATTTCAAGTAATAAATTTCAACAAATAAAGGGGAATCCTATATATTGATTTAAAAAGACTTAAGGGTCATATCAACCAAATGCAATGTATGGACCTTATTTGGGTGCTGATCTATATGATCCAATCCATAAGACAATTGGAGAAATTTGGCCACTGGTTTGGTATTTAATAATACTAAGAAACTATTCTTAGGTGCACTAGTGATGTTATGATGATTTTTAAAATGATGATTTAGAGATATATATTGAGGTAGTTACAGATGAACTATCTGCAAAGATTTAAAAAAGCAGTGGGGTTGGTGATGTGGATGAAACTAAATGTGTGTTGGTAATTGTTGAAACTGAGTGATAGGTACATAGGGATTCATTATTCTCTCTCCACTAGATGTTTTATAGATGTAGTTTAAAAGAATCAGCTGGACAAGAACAAAAACCAAATTCAAAACCATAACATGCTTTTGGAATTGTTTAGAAATATAGAAACATTTGACCTATTGCATGCTTTTCCTATTTAACAAAAATATTTAATTTTTTTCCTATTTTTATAGTTACATGCATGCATGCATACATACATACATACATGCAGACTTTATAGCCAACCCCAGTTACCGGTGAGTCAGGATAGGATGGTTGTGGATAAATCTTTAAACTTCATTTTAGCCACTAACTTCTCAATATTCCACTATATCAAAACTTATCCAAGATTTCAGAATTTCGGTTTTCTTTCTTTCTGATGGTCCTATCAAGATCCTCTCAAGGGATCTGAGTCTAGTCTTCAAACACCTGTAGGAGTTTTCCAGGTCAAAAGGGAGAAGAAACAAAAACACAAAGATATGAAGTAGACATTGTAGAGGACAGGGGAGGCTAAACATGTAGGCAGTGACCAAATCATAGGGAGCATCCTGTGTTCAATAAGTATAGGACAGTCTGTGTCTGTGTGTATATATGTGTGTGCGAGAGAGAGAGAGAGAAAGAATATGAATGAATGAATGAATGAATGAATATTAATGTGCTTACCAGGACACACTTTTCCATTTGTAGGTTATATAAATATTATATATATTGAGATGTATTATGCCTTAATGCAACTTATCACCCTGTAGCTTTTTGGATTTGGAATTTGATCACTAATATGGAGCACCTTAGAGGTATGAAAGAGACACAAATAAAATATTACTCTAAAAACCAAACATTTAAATAATAGAGATGTTGGGGTGTGAAATTTAATTATACAACTTTATGAAGGTATTTATCTTTATCAGATTTAAAGTTTAAAATGGTCATCTAACACAAGGCCACATTTATTCTTTTGGAGGTAATAAAAGGCTCATCTGGAAAAGTTATGTTAAAATTGTGCTAAGATAAAATACTTATCATTTACTTTTTTTTTTTCTTCTGTGTTATACAGTCTGTTTATTTTTTAATTAGAAAAGGTGTAGGTTTACAGAAAAGTCAGACAAAAATTACAGTATTCCCAAATACACCAGTATTTTTGGCACTTGTATATCATTTACTTTTGATTCCATTTTGAATTTTTTGCTTTGAGGTAAACCTTTCAATCATATGAAAAAGATACTTTTCTACGGTATAAAACAGATTACTTCTCAGTATGATTACTGCACTGTGAAACAATTTAAATTCTTGCTAAAATAGAAAATCCTTGTTAGGTTTAGGTTGAATATTACAAAGGATGTTTATGTAGGATTAATTAAATATCTTTTTAACTGGACTTTGTTTCATAATGGAAGGTGTCGTCATTCCTTGAATGGCAAAAATCCCATTAAATATATAGTTCTCAATGAACCTGAATCTCTCTTGTTCATAAGTAAGCCTTTGGCTTTGTAATGTTTTTGGTGAAGACCCACATTAAGATACCAGTACACAGGCAAGACTGAAAGGAAAATTTGACTAAACAGTGCCTACTGTTGCTGCATTTGATATCTTTAGTTTTTTTTTCTGTTCTGTTTAATTGTTTAAAGGCTAATTATGAGTCATTAAATTGATTTCAGAAGTGTCTTGATCTACACTTTAAAAAATATAGCTATATCCTATTGATAATGCAAGGAAATAGCAGGCCTTTTAGATAAGGGAAAAGGATACAGAAGCCAAGTATAACTTCTCATGTCTTCCAAATTCTGCAGACACACACAAAATAATAAATTACCTAGACTAATATTGTAATTACCAACATAAACTGAACAAATGCCTAGTGTCACCACTAGCAAAACTTAAGAGCTTTTTTAATAACAGTGTGATTTAGTTGATATGTAAGGTGAAAAACTCCAGTACTATATAGTCAAAATGATTCCAGAAATATTTAAAAAGGTATCTTGCTGAGCACAGTATTCCTGCCTCCTAACAAGTCCAATGGATAATTTTTTATTTGCTTGTCCATTGGCTGAAATTAACGGGCTATCATTTAGAGGCAACACTGTACCCTCTATGTACCCACACACCCACCCCACACCTACCCCCACAGTCTCACTCAACTTGAGGTACTCAAACAAGAAGTGAGAACAACTGAGGAAGCAAGTCTCTTAAGTTTTCTACAGTAAGGGCTTTCTGTCTCTGAGTGAAATGGCCAACATTCCTCTCCAACACCCTCACCATTTCCAGTTATTTTTGTACCATATAATGAAGGGAAAAATCACACCCATTACATTTTTTATGTATTTCATACGAGGCTTTGAATATGTTATTAAATTCAAAATGCATTATCTAATATTTAAACAGTGAACAAGCCCATAACCAAAGCATACTCTGGCAAGCTTGAATGCTTCAGGTTAAATGTTAATTTATATTCTCTGAATTATTTCGATTTTTTAATCTATAAGGTGGCTGTGAAGGGAACATTGCCTTCAGTAGTATATCAGTAGAGGCTAGTAGGTAATATAGCTTTTGTTTACTGCAGTGTATTGGGCATAAAATGTTCCTTTCTTCAAAGACCTTACAGTCCAGTAAGAGAGACAAACAAAATAAATATTTATGAGGGTGATATTTGCTATCACAGGGTAGAACAAAGTGGGAAATAATTACCACTGATTCAGCAGAGTGTAGAGGAAGCCTTCCTAGAGAGGGTGAGGGCACTTGAGTTGGGCTTTGAAGACTGAGCAGGTGCTTGACAGGGAGAAGATGAGGGTAGGACCTTTCTAAGCAGGGAGAACAACTTGTGCAAAAACTGAATGGTTAAATACTTTAAAGTTATACAGTCCTGAGTTCAGGTTTTAAATCTCCTACCTTCTAGGTAAATTACTTAATTTCTCTAAGCCTTAGTTTTTTCAACTGAAAAATGGACAAAATGGTACTACCTCGTTGTCAAACAGTGAAGATTAAATAAGAGAACACATGTAAAGTATTTAGCACAGTGAAAACTCTAACTCATTGTCTTCCTTCTTATAAGAGAAAAATTATTCAAATTAAAGGCCTAAAGGATGGAGTGGGATGAGTAGACAAGGCACCATGGTGATGTGGAAGAAGGAAGGGGAAGACAAAATGAGAAAATGAGCTAGTTGGGGTACCCTGGAGAATTACTTTGCGTTTTGTATGACTAGGAAATAGTTCTTAGGAAACTTGAAGTCTTCAGCCCTGAAGATGGTGCAGAGGATTTTAGGTTTGCACCTCATGGTGGTGAGAAGGCAATGTAGAGTATAAAGGGAGGTAGTTTATATGTGCCATCTGCTGAGTGGATAATACTGATTACTGCAGCAGTAAGAATAGAATGGGAGGGGCCAGATTACCAGTAGAAAAATTTTAAAGGGCAGAACAGTAATGCAGGTGAAAAGAGTTGACACATGTCTAGATTTAGGCACTTGGTCTGGGGTTCAATCCCTGGCCCCAGTACCTCAAAAAAAAAAAAAGTAAATGATTGAGAAAAGTTGGAAATTACTGCAAGTTTCCTGTCTTAAAATATTGGAAAGGTTTTTATGATGGGATAGTTGACTATCAAGAATGTCATGGGGAAGCGGCTGTGGCTCAATCAGTAGGGCTCCCGTTTACCATATGGGAGGCCTCGGGTTCGGTTCCCAGGGCCTCCTGGTGAAGGCAAGCCCGCCCGCACAGCGTGGTTAGCTGACCCAGCGAGCACAAGCAGCAAGGGGGGGATAAATGAATAAATAAAAAAAAAAGAATGTCATGGAGAAAAGATGACCCACTCTGGCTTTACCATGTTCTGTATCAGTAGAAATTCTTGGCCATGGTATTTCTGTAAGAGACTTAAATGTTCTGTGGTTAGAACACTGTTAACAAATGCTTTTGACCCAGACTAACACATGGCTATACTGCATTGCTGCTATATAAATGTTTTTAATTGACATATATCAAAATAGCAATACTCTGCCAGCAAAGACAGGGAGCTCTTTCTGGGAGCTACAGTTTCTCTGTTCTATAAATGGGAGATAAATGTTCTATAAATGTAATTACTTCCTCCTTATCGGACTGGCACATAGATTTCATCTAGCATGCCAAATTAAAAATATATATATCTTCAGGCATGTGCTAGAAGATGGGGGAAAATAATAAAATCAATACAATTTATTTCCAAGTCTTCACTGGACAAACATTTTAAATATTGATTAGAATAAAACATAAAACCAATTAAGACTCATCAATATGTTTTTTTAAGTTTAAAATCAGAACTTTAAAAATTCTTAATGTTATTTAGCATGTGCATATTTTGGCAATATTTCATCAATTTCAATTTAGTAAAGATGCCAATTCTTTCCTCATTTGGTTTATCAGTTCTGATATGAGTTAAGGTTCTAATGGTTTCAAGTAATAAAATCTTGAGCTATCTTAAACAAGAAAGGGAATTTATCAGAAGGAACTAGGGTGTGTCATTTTAAACACAAGGGCAGGAGTTCAGCCAGGCAGTGGAGCTGGTACTGGATTGATGCTGGCAGGCACTCTCCCTGTCTCTTGCCATCTAATTAACTTCTCTCTTTGGGTCTGTTTTATATCTGTCTGTTTCCTCATTCTCTGTTTCTTCATTCCCATGGCAGAATATGGCTGCCATACTGCATCTAGATTTACAATTCTGCCGTTTGCAGAGTTAAGCTGCTACTCTTGAATCCCAACTCCATATTCCTTGGAAAAAATCTGATTGAGTAGTTTTAGGTCAGCGGAGCCTGAGCCAGTCAACTGTTTGGGGAGGGAGTAATTTCACCATACAAATATGGCACTGAGGCTCATCTATATGGGGGAGGAGAGGCAGCAATTCTGAGATAAATGGGTGGTGTTATGAGTTAGGCAGATACCTCTGAGGTGTCTACTAGTGACATAATAAAAGTATAAACAGAGAAAGTCTTTTATTATAATAATAGGTTTATTGAAAAGACATTTAAAGAGAAATGTCACATTTAAAACTGTAAAACATAGGCTGTAATTGCTAAATGAACTATGCCTCAGTATCAAAATGTTGACACTTAGGAAAGGAATCATGTCCCTTATATTTGTAGAATCTTAGTTCATCTTCAAATTTGAATTTTCATTTCTACAGCTAAAACATGGATATGTGTATAAGAGACAGTATGGAGTAGAGTTTATGAGCATAGACTCTGGAGGTTTCAAATCCCACCTCACCTCCAACTAGCTCTGTGACTCTGGGAAGGTTACTTAACCTCTTTGGGCTTCATTTTTCTCATCTGTAAAATTGAAATCATATTGTAGCACCTTAAGGGATTGTTGTGAGAATTAAATTTGTTAATATACATAAAGCACGTAAAAATACCTCACACATAGTAAGTGGCATATGCATATTAGTTGATATTATTCCCAACTGATTCTTCCTTTTCAAATTCTTGAAATAAAAGGAGATAAGCTTTTAGCAAGACTTTATAAATTCACTATCCAGAAATAATTTTTGCTTATTTTATTTAATTATTAAACCAGTTTCTATTATAATAATTAAAACTTTATGTGTTTAATGCTTTTTCAGATATTGAGAAATAATCTTTCTATACTTGATACTGGAAGGAAAGATTGATTTGTATGTCAATTCAAAATATCTTTTTACAGAAGATTTTATAAGTATAGTTGATATGAAACATAATACATAAATTTTATTTCTCTGTTTTATAAAATCATAGTTTGTCCACAATGGCTGAAAGTCTTATTCTAGGTTTTTTGTTTTAGCCACCCACGTTTGTATTCAGTTTAATAATCAATTGAAAATATTCACTGATCTGCTACTATGTACTATGCTGTATTCTTAGCACTAGGAATCTGTTTGAACAAAAAGGACACGGTATCTATTTGAATCTTATACTATAATGGGGAAAGGTCAGACACAAACAAGAAAAACATCAGCTAATGATATTACTATAAAAACACTTAAAATAGAGTGATATGATCAAGTTTTAGAGTGGTCAGTGAGGGGTTCACTAAGGAGGTGTCATTTGAGATCTGAATACGGTTAAGGACTGACTCAGCCATGGGAAAATTAGGGAAAAAGTATCTAAGGCACAGGAAATCTCTTTGAGAGAGGTCCCAAGGTGGTAAAGACTTAGATATATTACCAAAACTGGAGAATACATATGTTTGAAGCATTGTGAGCCAGGGGCAGACAGTGGTAAAAAATTAAATTGGGACAGAAGTTAGAGTCTAAGGGTCAGAAGAAGTTAGGACTTTATTCCTTACTTTATTGTTGTTGTTTTCTAGAGCAGTTGTAGTTTTACAGAAAAATCGTGCAGAAAGTACAGAGTTCCCATATACCCATACATACATTTTTCCCTATTATTAACATTTTGTATTAATATGGTACTTTTGTTACAATTGATGAAACACTGTTATTATAATTATGCTATTAATTTTAGCCCACTGTTTATATTGGTGTTCACTCTTTGTGTTGTACATTTCTATGGTTTGTGTGTGTATATATGTGTGGTAACTTATATACAACCTAAAATTTCCCTTTTTATCTTTTTTCAAATATACGGTTCAGAGTTGTTAATTACATTCACAAAGTTGTGCCTCCATTACCATCATCCAATACTAAAACTTTTCATCCCCTCAAACAGAAATCCGCTACCAATAAAACATTAATGCCTCGGTCCCCTCCCCCATCTGGCTCCTGGTAACTTGTACTTTAGTTTCTGACTTTAGGACTTTGCATATTCTGCTTATTTCATATAAGTGAGATAAAACAGTATTTGTTCTTTTGTATCTGCCCTATTTTACTCAACATGATGTCTTCAAGTTTCATCCATGTTGTAGCATACATCAAAACTGCAACCCTTTTTTCGACCAAATAATATTCCACTATATGTATGTGTATGTTGTGTGTGTGTGTGTATTTATGTATATACATGTAGCACACACACACACACGTGTGTGTGTGTATTTATGTATATACATGTAGCACACACACACACACGTGTGTGTATGTGTGTATAAAACACATTTGTTTATCCTTTCATCTGTTGATGGATACTGTATTGCTTCAACCTATTGGCAGTTGGGAATAATGCTACTATGAACATCAATGTCCAAATATCTTTTGGAGTCCCTGCTTTCAGTTCTTCTGAGTATAAACCTAGTAGTGGGATTGCTGGGTCATATCTTAATTCTATACTTAACTTCTTGAGGAACTGCCAAACTATTTTCCACAGTGGCGCCACCATCTTACATTTCTACCAACAATGAACGAGAGTTCCTATTTTTTCCACATCCTTTCCAACACTTGTTATTTTCAAGTTTTTATATAGTAACCATTTTAGTGGGTATGAAATGAATATCTCATTGTAGTTTTGATCTGCATTCCCCTAATGACGTTGACCATCTTTTCATGTATCTACTGGAGAAATATCTATTTGAGTCTTTTTCCTACTTTTTTAATTGAGTTGCTTGTCTTTTTGTGATTGAGTTGTAGGAGTTCTTTATGTATTCTGGATATAAGGCTTCCAGATATTTTCTCCCATTCTGTAGGTTGTCTTTTTATTTTCTTGATAAAGTCCTTTCATTTACAAAAGCTTTTCATTTTAAATCCTATTTATCTATGTTTCCTTTTGTTGCTCATGCTTTTGGTGTAAAGTCTAAGAAACCACTGCCTAACACAAGATCTTGAAGATGCTTCTTCCTATGTTATTTTCTAGGGGTTTTGATAATTTTGGTTCTTATAATTGAGTCTTTGATCTATTGTGAGTTAATTTTTGTATATGGTGTGAGGAAGGGATACATCTTCATTCTTTTGCATATGGCTTTCCAGTTCTCCCAACACCATTTGTTGAAGAAACTATTCTTTCCTCACTGGGTGGATGTGGCACCCTTGTGAAAGATCAGTTGGCCAAAGGTGTGAGAGTTTATTTCTGAAGTCTTACTTCTATTCCATTGGTCTATATGTCTGTCCTTGTGCCAGTGCCATGCTGTTTTGATTACTGTAGCTTTGTAATAAGTTTTAAAATCAGGAAATATGATTTTCTAACATTGTTCTTTTTCAAGAATGTTTTGGCTATTCAGGACTGCTTACCCTTCCATATGAATTTGATGATTCTATTTTCCATTTTTGCAAAGATGCATGTCAGGATTTTGGTTGAAATTCCATTGACTCTTTATATCACTTTGAGTAGAATTGATATCTTAACAATATTTAGTGTTCCAATCCATGAACATGAAATGTCCTTCCATTTATTGAGGTCTTCTTTGATTTTTTTAGAAGTATTTTGTAGTTTTCTGTGTACATGTCTTTTTCATTCTTGGTTAAATTTATACCTAGATATTGGATTCTTTTAGTTGCTGTTGAAAATGGATTTTTTCCTTTGATTTCCTCTTCAAATTGTTCATTACCGGTATATAGAAACACCACTGATTTTTTAATGTTGAGCTTGTGCCCTGTCACTTTACTGAATTCATTTATTAGCTCTAGTAGCTTTATTGTGGATTTTTAAAAAGATTCTCTGTATAGAATCATGTCATTTGAAAATAGGGAGAGTTTTATTTCTTCCTTTCCAATTTGGAAGTCTTTATTTCTTTTTCTTGCTAATTATTCTGGCTAAAACTTCCAGTTCAATGTCAATAACAGTAATAGCAGTGGACATTCTTGCTTGTTAGGGGGAAGTCACTGAGTCTTTCACCACTGAATATGATTTTAGCTGTGGTTTTTCATGTATGCCCTTTATCATGTTGAGGATGTTTCCTTCTATTCCTGATTTTCTGAGTGTTTGTTTTTCCAGGAAGCTGTCCTTGTATTTTAAAAATCTAATAAATCTGATTTTAGGCTTGATTAACAGAAATTTAAAATAATGATTAAAATATTAGAGAAGCCAACATTATATTAAAAACTCACTACTTTGCTCAAACTCAATATTAAATCAAATTTTAGCATTCAAATTTAATGTAAGAACTTCAAGCTGGTTTATTAAACAGGATTTATACCAAAATAACACTATAACACCATAATTATAATGCCCACAATAGGATTTCTAGCAGGCTGGACAAATATAGACACAATCTGGACTGTAGTTGGTTGTTTAATTGAAAAAGTTTGATCAGAAGGGAAGCATAACAAATGGTGCATAATAAAAGATTTTATATTAACTTAAGACATAAAAATATATTCAGTATCAATTTTGTTAAAGAGCCTATACTACCCTTTGTTTGAATATGAATTCTAGAATCCATAATGCTTTCCAGTTTCAGTTTCCTTAAAGAGGGGGAATAGATTAATAAATTTGTGAAGCAATCTAATGGCAAAAATTATTGAAATTTTATAACTTTTTTCAGTCTTTGTTGGTGTTATTGCCACCATTTAATGAAACCGTGATTTTTGTATGTAACCATTCATTTTCATTAAGTCTTTCTAAATCGCTCAGTTTTTTACAGAAATAGCAATTCTGTTTCCTTTCATGTTTATTTTATTATGAATATAAGCAGATTTGGGAAGAACTGCAGTTAACTCTTTTTAAGCTTAAACTCCACTGTTGGAACAGCCAAGTAGCCAAGAATGTTCAGCATGCCTGGGGTATCAGTTTGCTTTTATAAAGGGAATAGAGAGGGAAGCGGCTGTGGCTCAATCAGTAGGGCTCTCGTTTACCATATGGGAGGCCCCGGGTTCGGTTCCCCGGGGCCTCCTGGTGAAGGCAAGCCCGCCCGCACGGCGTGGTTGGCTGACCCAGTGAGCACAAGCAGCAAGGGGGGGATAAATGAATAAATAAATAAAATCTTTAAATAAATTAATAAATAAATAAAGGGAATAGAGAGCATGAGTTAATCAGGCAATGTTTTTTTAAAAAAGTACTTCTATCATATTTTTAAAGTCAGATATTGCTGGGTACAACGAACAACGATAAATCTCAGTGGCACACTACAATCAGCATTTATCTTTCTCTCATGAGTCTGTGGGTGTGTAAGGTTTAGGCAATCTTGGCTGGGATAGCTGAGCATAGCTCCAGGCCACAGATCTATTCACACCTCTCCTTCTTCTACCATCTCCTAGTCACCAGTGCTCTGTTTGAACATATGTCCTAGTATATCAGAATTGCATTCTTCTGCAATTAGCTACCTAGAGCTCTTCTCCTGGCATCCTGGCAGTGTTTAGAGATTCCCAGAGTGGTCAGCGGAAACATTTGATGCCCCATAAAAGCCTAGGATTGGAACTAGCCCAATTTGATTTCTGCCCATATTTCAGTTGCCAGAGCAAATCACAAGGCCAGTTCCAATATCAGTAGGGCAGGAAAGTATACTCCACCATAGAGGTTAGAGTAGAGGGAATGAAAATTTGATGAACAATTATCTACTACATGTATAATTGACCCATTGATCATCATGGTTAGGTTATCTGTTTAAGATATATAAACACTGTGTTTTTCAATAGTATGCTTAGTCACAAAAACTGTATATCCATAGATTTGTCAACAGAAGATTTTCCCATTTTTATACTCATGGAAAATATTTTAAAATTTGACTGGAAGTTCAGATTTACCCAAAAATATATTCATTTTCCTTTGTACTTTTTCATTTTACTTGGAACTTTGAATTACATCATTACACGAGTGAAATTCTGTGGTGTGCCAACCTTGTTAACCTAACCTGATGCATCTTTAATATCCCAAGAATCTCAACATTTTGGGAGCCATGGACCCCTTCTCACAAAAATGTTTTTAAATGCATAAAATAAAATACATAAGATTACAAAAGAAACCAATTGGATTGAAATATAGTTATCAAAATATATAAATAATCAGATTTGTGATATAGTAATATGTGCTTCTTTTTTTAAAAAAATTTATTTATTTACTTTATCCATTTCAAACCCCCCCCTTCCCCATTTTGCTGTTTTGTGTCCATTCACTGGACAATTCTCTGTGTCTGTTTCCTGCCATCTTTTCTCATCCTCCTCCTCCAGTCTTCACCAGGATTCGATCCTGGAGACTTCCGATGTAGGAGAGCGGTGTTTTGCCACCTGCGCCACCTCAGTTCCCAGTTTTCAGAGCTTTCGGAGCATCTCGTCTTGTCTCTTCCCTGTGTCTCTCTCCTGTTACGTCATCATCTTGCTGCATGGCCCCCCGGGCCTGGTGGCTCACCGGCACACAGAGCCTGGCAGCCCATGTGCCTTCTATATATATATATTTTTTTTTATTTTACCGGGAGGTCCTGGGAATCGAACCCAGGTCCCTCCATATGACAGACGGACACCCAACCATTTGAGCCACATCCGCCCCCCTATGTGCTTCTTTTTTAACACCAAATAAGTAGATATAATGGCACAGTGGTGCTGAGATATATGTAGTAATTATAATGTGATATGAAAATATCTAATTTGTATTGGTGACAAAAATCACAAATGATACAGTGGATTATTGCTTAGATTCATAATTAATGGAGCTGCTAAATTTCAGTTAAAGGTTCAGGAAAATAAAGGTGTATCTTTTTTTCCATCTAAGCTCACGGACACCAAATTCTCTCCATGACCTTTATATTATCTGAGACCCAAAGGTTTAGGTACCTTTTCTTTGCTTACAACTGGCTGGGAGAAATCTTGACCATGTCTTCCAGTTTCTCTCTTTTTCTATTTGATCATATAGAAAAATACTTGTGAAACATGAGATTATTTAATTAATCTCTCTTATTAAAACATAATCTCAGAGGACAGATGTGGCTCAAATGGTTGGGCGTCCGTCTCCCATATGGAGGGACCTGGGTTCGATCCCCGGGACCTCCCGGTAAAAATTAAAAAAAGAAAAATATAGAAGGCACATGGGCCACCAGGCCCTGTGCATGTGTGTGCCTCCAGGCCCCACGAGCAGATGAGTCCCCCAGGCCCTGCACGTGGATGCGCCGCCAGGCCCCATGAGCCACGCAGCAAGATGATGACATAACAGGAGAGTGGCACAAGGGGGAGCCAAGACAAGGTGCGCTGAAAATCCAGGAACTAAGGTGGCACAGGTTGTAGGATGCCTCTCTCCCACATCGGAGGTTCTGAGGATCAAATCCCAATGAAGACAGGAGGAGAAGGATGAGAAGAGAGGGCAGGAAACGGACACAGAGAGTTGCCTAGCGAATGGACACAAAAACAACAAAAACAGCAAAAATGGTGGTGGGGTGGTAAAAACGGGTAAAAGTAAATAAATAAATCTTAAAAAAAAAAAAAAAAACGTAATCTCCATGAGAGCTAGCTATGTTTTGTTCACTACTGTATCTTCAGCCCAGCATGGTAACTGATGCATTGTATGCACTCTGTACATATTTAGTGAATAGCATTGGAAAAAAATGAAGCATTACATAGGTATAATTATTGATCTTCAGTGGATGATACGTTTGTGACAATTGAATATATTCATAAATATGTGTACACATAGACACAGAAGGTTATTTTTAATCTTTTTATCCTAACACCTATACTAAATTTTTATCAAATTGATTGTGGAATCAGGTTAGAGGCTAACTGAATACTTGAATATTCTCTCTTAACTGTTGAAAAATAATGAAGTGCTTATTATTTTAGTGCCTTAATTTATTCAGTGGTTGCCGTGTTAAGCCCTGTGCTAAGCTTTCAGTTATCTTCCAAGAGATCATGACCTAGTTTGAGAGAGAGCCATGTGAGCAATTATTATAAATCAGTGATGTAAGTGTTATTAGAGATGTGTAAGGTGCTGCTCCCTCCTCTTTGCTCCTGTCTCAACCTGTACCCAGGGCACTCAGTAAAATTTATATTCTATCTGCTTTTCGGAATTGTGTTTTGAAGTTCAATCTCCTTGTAAGTTGTTTTTATTTTCCTCTCTACTTACCACAGTGTTTGGCACATGGTGCTGACTGTCAGTAAAGGTTCTAATGAATGAATAAAGGAATGATAAAGGAGGGTGGGGGCATTCGTCAGAGATAATTTCATAAAGATTTGGACTCATTTTTTGTCATTTTTATTTTCAAACTTCTACAATTTTACATTTTGAATAGGTAATAATTCAAATGGTTTAAAAATTTAACTAGTTTTTTGAAGATATCCTTCCAGATATATTTGATGCAAACACAGGGAAATCTATTCTTCCCTTTCCTTTTACAGAAGTTTTGGACCACCATACATTTTTTTGTTATTTGCTTTTCACACTGAACAGTATGCATTAAAGATTTTCCTATGTCTGTACATAAAGGATATCCTTGTTCATTTGACAGCTGCATAGTATTTCACTGTATGGATTTCTATAGTATGTTTAACCTACTCCCTGTTTGTTGATATTTAGGTTGTTTCCAATATTTTACTGCTACAAGCAGTGCCGTGGTGAATAATCTTTTATATCATCATTTCACAAGTGTATGAGTATATCTATAGGTTAAATTTCTAGAAGTGGAATTGCTGGTTGAAGTATATGCTTATTTGTAATTTTAATAGATGGGACCAAATTGCTCTCCTTAAAGGATGTATCAGTTAATATTCCCACCATCCTTGTATATCTGCCTATTTCCAGGTGTAAAGAAAAACCAGGGATTTGTCAAATGGTCAGCTAAAGAGAAAAGATGTTTCAATCTAGCACATTAAGAGACCCACAGAAACCAGAGAGAGGTAACATGTCTGGAATTTTCAACTTGTTCCATCTGGCTAGAGTGTAGGAGGAAGGCAGGGAAGTGCTAAGAGATGCGGTTGAGGAGGAAATAGGAGTAGGAGTTGGATATAGAAGGTTTTGTGTGAAATTCTAAACAACTGATATTTTAAATTCTATAGATGAAGGTTTTGAGTAAGGAAATGGTGTGATACGTTTGATTAAAACATATTATAAAGATAGTAACTGCTTGTATCTATTTAAATGAATGTAGCCAAATAGGTTTATTACTTAAAGATTCTTCTTGCAATTTCAACCCTTCCCCCCAATAATTAATGACTAATATGTTTATTTTAGAAAATTTGGAAAATACATATAAAAATCAAACACAGAAATTTCTCAAGTTTTACCACTCAAGGAATAATCTCTCTATCCAAATAACCCCTGTTGTCCTTTAAACAATAAAAGAAAATCAATGTATGTTAGGTTAGAAAATGCAGATGAAGTGGTTTCTATATCTTCCATTTATTAAGAGTTTTTTCTAATGCTTTCCAGGAAGAAAGAAAAAACACTGCTGCATATATCCACATAAATCACAGCAGAATTATTAATCACTCCATTGTTTTACACTGTATGTCTATGCCATAAAGGCTTTCTCTTAAATATATGGGTGACTTTTAAATACATAGAGAACCATTTTATTTTTATTTTCTTTAAGGCCTTACTACAAACCTTTTAGATGGATCCCAATTACCTGCGCTGCTTTTCCACTTTGTGACATTTCACTAGCATGTACTTCTCTAATCAGGATCTCAACAATTACCAGTTATACAGAATGCCTGGAATGGATGGAATGTTTCAGAAAGTTGGACTCTACTGTTCATACTCAATAGTACCTTTGTGGAATAATCCTAATATTGTTAATAACCAAGTTTCCCACTTATAGAGCTTGTTGCAACAGCTTGTGGCATATCCTTCTTGAGTATATGTGTTGAAAAATACCATCTCCTAGTCACAATGCTGTGTTTGAACATATGCCCTAGGATATGCATTACATTAATTACATTGCATTAATGTACCTTCAAATCAGTCCCCCCCCCCCATAATTATATCCTAAGAATGAATAGCAGGGGAAAGATAAAGGTCCCAGGTGCTTTTACTAAGCTGATGAATTGTGACAGTAGTTTTGATGATTTGGTATTCAGTATCTCTAAGGCAGTGTTATAACCACACATTATATGATAAATACTAGAATCAGGATAAACACTCTAAATGGTTAAAATTTGGCCTTTGGTTAGAAGCCCAAAAGCTCTGCAGTGCTTTCCAACCTAACAGCCGTACTTACATTAATATGATTCCTTCATGTAAAACGATCATTTTTATTGCCACTGCCTGAAAGGTGCAAATTGCTTGCTCTCTTGAGTGTAGGCTGCTCAGCTTTTTATTAAAGAGACAGGAAATATATCTTCTGTTTAAAGTATTGTCATCTATAAATGTGTAGTTCAATTTGTCATTGATTTGAACTCTTAAAAGAAAATTTGAAAAACAAGGTGTAACTTGGCCCTCAAGATTGTTACACAAGAATTAAATATTTTCAATAACCAGCCTTCCTTTGTGTTGGGAAGGGTGCAGAGAGGAGGATAGGAGAGTAGGCTGGAATAGATCTGAACATATTTGTTTATCTAAGAGGGGCCTAACCTATCACTAAGTTGGCTCCCAAATTCATTTTTCTCCTAGGAAAAACTCTCATCTATTACTTCAAGGAATGAACACTTTTTAATAAACCTTGATGAAAGTGGAGCTTGGAACAGTGTATTAGTTGGAAGAAAACATTATTAAGACTAGACCCAGGGAAGGAAAAAAGGTTGTTTGTAACAGACACTTGTCAAAAGACAAGGACTTTCAACTGACTGATACTTCCTGATTCTTCCAGAGCAATAAATGGCACCCACTATTCCATTCGACATTTTTCTCAACCATTCTCAGGTCAAAATATGGTAGAAAAGTAGTAATTCTATTTGGGCTGAAATAAAGACAGTCAGTGTACTCCAATCCTTTAATCTGTGTAGTAGTTTTTTTTATATTGAACATGTTTGAACATTATATTAAATCATTATGAATTCATACTGAAAAATTACACTCACCTCCGGCCTCAAGAAGTTGAGCCTAACTCTCAGGTGAAGTGTGATGATACCTGTGTGATGACAGCATTGCCAGCATTATACCGACTGTCTTTGTTTTAAGCGACTCCACAGCCCCTCTGATTTTTTTAGGTTAATAGTCTTACTCTGCTTTAGAGAATCTCCCACTTAACAGTAAAACGTATTTGTCTGTTAATGTATGTGATAACCCTTCAGAGGGGAAGAATTTCCCTTCTTGAATCTGCTCTGACTTCATATTAGGAGATTTGAAGTAAGGAAAGGAACTTAGTGTACTTAAAAAAATTGAGATGAAAGAGAATTGTCATAATAAGAAAGAAAGTGCAGAGTCCATAAATCCTACAGTGTGATGACCTGGGTTTCATCTTAATAGCACTAAAATAAGTACAGAATAAAAACAATAACACATACTAGGTATTAACTCGTTTAAACAAGTCTATGAGGTAGGTACAATTTTTATGGCTTTACAGATAAAGAAACCATGGCACAGATTGAGTAAATTGTTCAAGGTCCCACTGCTAGAAAGTAGTAAAGCCAAAATTTGAACACAGGCTGTCTGGTTCAGGGCTCTGCTCTTAATCATTGCTCCAAATGAATGGCATTTGTGCTTTGCACTCATTCATTAATTGTTACACCCAGCATTCCTTTGATTAAATATCCCTTTGATGATCAGAACTTTTCTACACTTCAACAGTTTCTCAGAAAGGTGATAAGTTAGAAATCAACTCTTTAATTAGACTTTCCTTATTTGTGAAACATGCCTTTTGAAGATGAATGATTGCCCTAACAATGATTGGCACTCTTATCATCTGATTTTTATTAACTTCTTTTCAGATATGTGGATATTAAGGTAATCATGCTTGTCTGAATCCCAAAAGTTCCATGTTAGACTTTGTGCTCTGTACATGGAAAGGGCCCCTCATTCTATAGCATTATTATAACATCTTATAATTAGATAGGCCAGTTAAAGTTCCTGTCTTAACTTTGAATTTCCCTTGGTTTTGGAGATGACGTATGCTAATAAGGAAGTTATTGTTCTGATGTAGAACTGGTGCCATCTGACTTGAATCTGATTTTTTGGCCTATTTGTTCAAATATGCCTCTGAGCAAAGCTAAATGTACTTATTGATATAATGGAAAAATGCTTTAATAGTCCAGAGAGTGGCAGATAAGGAGATCAGACACAAAGGTGACTTATATTAAAAATTATTTATTAACAGCCTCTTAAAGGAAGTACGCTTAATTATATAAAGCCAATATATTCTTCACGCCATGTTTATCAAACTTTGTAGGACTAGATAAGTATAGCTAATGTTGACAGAATCAGTATCCAGAAAGATCTGGCTGAAACTGTGTCAGTGAAACATAATAGGCCTAAGGGTAACATACAAGGCCCAAATTTAAAAAGAAAAATCTGTATAGTGTACCATGTTACCATTTTTATAGGTAGTTTTAGCAATTATAAGCTAATGTATACCTTTTATTCATTGAATATTTAAATATGTACTTTGTGCCAAGTAATTTGTTAGTGCTAAGAATACAGAAATGAACAAGATAAAAGTGGTTCCCCGGGAAGCGGCTGTGGCTCAATCAGTGGGGCTCCCGTTTACCATGTGGGGGGCCCCGGGTTCGGTTCCCGGGGCCTCCTGGTGAAAGCAGGCCCGCCCGCGCGGCGTGGTTGGCTGACCCGGCGAGCACAATCAGCAAGGGGAGATAAATGAATAAATAAATAAAATCTTTAAAAAAAAAAAAAAAGTGGTTCCTGCCTTCACAGGGTTTACAATAGAACAGGAAAAGTAGATATTAAATAAATAAATACAAAAAACAAAAACAGGCTATGAGTTTAATGAAAAAATTGAGTCCTGTATCCTCTGGTAACATATAAGGAGATCTAATCTAAGACAGGGGTCAGGGAAGACATGAAGGATGAGTAGGATTTAGTCAGCTGAAGAGAATGAGGGTAAGGAGCAGAGTGTTCCAGGAAGAGGAAAAAGTATAGTCAGAGTCTTAGAGTGAACAAAAGAACTCAAAGAAATTTAGTAAATGGAGCATATAGTACCCATTGGGAAGAGCCAGGAAGTAGCTTGAAAGTAGGCCAGAGTACATGGTACCAGATCAGGAAGGGCCCTAATAGCCATGCTAAGAAAATAGGGCTTTATGCAAAGGGATATGGAAAGCCATTTAAAATGTTTTAAGCAGGGAAGTCATTAATTTTATGGGAATGTCAAAAACAAACAAACAAAACACCCCAACAAGCTATGCTTATGACATGGGAAATTCAGTTGACCTTTCTAGGTGTAAATTTTCTCATCTTCAGAGAGAGGAACTTGAATTAGCTCTTTCAGATCACATATCTCTAATGTCAGGTTAGGTATCCTGATAAAAGTATCATGTCCAGAAAGAGGTGATAATGTATTTCTCATCTGCTCCTCTCAGATTCAGTTCTTTTATTTTTCCTTTTAGATTTGAATGTTAAATTTTATTATGAGACATATTTCACTCTACTTTGGAAAAATTACTCTGATTACCTCTATGAGGTGAGACTTTTTTTTTTTAATTGTCCTCATAGAGGTAATATTATGTATTACAGAAAATTTTAGAAATTAACAAGAAGAAAATCATAATCATGGGTGCCATGATACTAAAATTCTTGGAACATATCTAGAATGGAAGATTCAAGATGCTAACCCAGACATGAAATCCTGTCATGGGACAGTGTTGGAGGGAAGGTAATAGTCTTCAGATTCCTAAAGGACTGTGTGTGAAAATTAGAATGGACAAATTAAGGCCAGAAGGCAGGTCATGGGTAATAGGTGGAAACTGCTAAAGATACAGATTTTAGCTCAAGTGGGAAAAACTAAACTAACAATTAGAACTGTCCACCTGAAAATAAATGAATTTCTTTCTCTGAATGCCTGTAGGTACTCTAGTAGATTATTAAAAATGTTAAAGCAGTAACTAGTCACCTAGGGATACACTGATGAGATCTAAGCACCAGATAGCAAGTGAAATTAAATGAAATTTGACTCCATTATTAAGAGTTTTATTTGGGGATCTTAATTCGTTATATATTTTGCTGGTCATACCATTGATTTGAAGGATAATATCTGTTTCAAGGGAAAAGCAATTTAAGCTGCTTAGTTTCTTGACTGAAAAAATCCTTGAAGTGTTTAACTGCTGCCTTGGTGTTGCACAAAGTCACAGCATAATTTAAGTATAAACTACACACAATGTCTGCTTCTACTATTCAGGTTAAAGCATTTAGTTTCCAAGAGAACATTTATTATTAGTGAAAAGGTATTTAAGTAATTGAATATCAGTGGGTCAGTCAGGTTTACTTGGTTACATGCAACAGATACCAACTCTGGCAATTTGAGATAAGAGAGGATTCATTGAAAAGCTCTTTAGAGAGGTGTGAAGAGGCTTGGCAGACAGGCAAGTTCTGGAGGTCAGGACTTAGGAATGACATTCTGTTCTGGTAGTTTGCATCTTTTGCTTGATTAAAACATCAGGGAATGCAAATATTCTCTCTGTCCTGATTTTGTGATAATCAGGGTAGGCTGAACATTCACTATATTAGAAACCATGAATGTGTCCCTAGACCTAGTTTTTCTCCCTAGGTCTGGTTTTTAGAATGCTGGTGATAAACTAAGCCTGATTTATTATATGACCATCTTGTATAGGAAAGGACTGTAACTCTGGGTATCTTTGGTCGGCCTTGAGGGATGTAGCAGGGGGATGGATGTGGCTCAAATGGTTGGGCGTCCATCTCCCATATGGAGGGACCTGGGTTCGATCCCCAGGACCTCCTGGTAAAAATTTTAAAAAGAGAAAAATATAGAAGGTGTGTGGGCCACCAGGCCCCATGTGCGGGTGTGCCGCCAGGCCCCTCACGTGGGTGAGCCGCCAGGCCCCATGCGTGGGTGCACCGTTAGGCCCCGTGAGCCACACAGCAAGATGATGACTTAACAGGAGAGTGACACAAGGGAGGGCCAAGACAAGACGTGCCAAAAAAACCAGGAACTAAGGTAGCACAGGCAGTAGGATGCTTCTCCCATATCGGAGTTTCTGAGGATCGAATCCCAGTGAAGACAGAAGGATGAGAAAAGAGGGCAGGAAACGGATACAGAGAGTTGCTCAGCAAATGAATACAAAAACAGCAAAAACGGGGCAGGGGGTGTAAAAATGGATAAAGGTAAATAAATAAATAAATAAATCCTTAAAAAATGTATAGGGGAGTAAGATATGGGCTGTAGTTAGTAGTAATACTTTGACGATGCTCTTTCATAATTTGTTAGCAAATGTTTCACAACAATGCAAAGTATTTGTGGTGGGGTGATGGTGTGGGAGCCCTGTATGATGTTATGCATATTTGTTTTGTAAGTTCACAATGTTTACTGAACACTTATAGTTTATGTATGTTTATGTGTGAATGATATACTTCAATAAATTGTTTTAAAAAAAATTCAGGGAGGTGAGCATCAGATTGATAGACTGCCTACCTGCCCCTACCTATATCAGCCCTAAGTTTCTGTAACTGACTAGCTGTGGGAGGAGGGAGACATCTGCTAAAAAGAGGAAATGATGGCCCATACAAAGGAAGAGGATAAAAAAGACAGAAAAAAAAAAAAAATACAGCAGAGACCAAAATGTGGATATACTGAACAAAGACCTTTAAAAAATGATCTTAAAATTGCTCAAGGAGATGAAGGAAAATATAGAGAAAGAACTAAAGGAGAAGAACAATGAATGAGATGAGAATCTTAGTAAAGAGATATAAATTTTTAAAAGCAACCAAACAGAATGACTGGAGTTGAAGATCCCAATAACTGAAATGAAAAATTTCCAGGAGGGTTTCAAAAGCAGATTGGAGCTTACAGAAGAAAGAAGCAGTGAACTTGAAGACAAGACAATTGAAATGATTTAGGTTGAAGAATAGAAAGAAAAAAGAATTATAAAAAGCAAAAATAGCCTGTCACCTCCACACCATTAAGCATACCAATAAGCGCAATATGGGAGTCACAGAAAAAGAAGAAAGAGAGAGAGGAGCAGAAGGAATAGTCAAAGAAACAATGACAACCTTAGCAAAAGACTGTGATATGCACATCCAAGAAGCCCAGAGGACACCAAACAGGATAAACATGAAAAAAATACACACCATAATATATTGATTACCCTATCAAATGCAAAGGGCAAGGAGACAGTTTTGAAAGCTACAAGAGAAAACTGGCATGATATGACCAAGGGAGTCCCCATTAAATTGAGTGTCATTCTCATCAGAAACCATGGAGGCAAGAAGGCAGTGGGTTAAAATGATTAAAATCCTGAAAGGAAAGTATGTGTTTACTACTGAAGTCAAGTTTGTATCAAACCAAATATGATAGTTATATATTTACAATGTTAAATTTTAACCCCATGGTAACTACAAGGAAAATAGATGAAAAATATATCCAGATAGAAAAGAGAAGGCAACTCAATACAGCATAACACAAAAAATTAAATAAATATAAAAGTAGGCATTAACAGAAGAATTGAGGAACAAAAAAAGGTATGATTTACAAAGCCTAAATACCAAATGGCAGGACAAAGTCCTGCATTATCAGTAGTAACTTTAAATGTAAGTGTATTAATCTCTGTAGTCAATAGGCAGAGATAGGCAGAATGGATAAAAAAGCATGATGCAACTATATGCTGTCTGCAAGAGATTCACTTTAAGTTCAAGGGTACAACTAGGTTGAAAATGAAAGGATAGAAAAAAAAATAACCATGCAAGTAGTAACCAAAGGAAAGCTGGGGTAGTTATACTTTTATCAGATAAAATAGACTTTTAGTTAAACAGTTATGAGGGACAAAGATGGTGATTATGTACTGATAAAAGGGTCAATTCAACAAGATGTAACAATTATAAATATATATGTTTCTAACAGCAAAGCCCCCAAAATGTATAAAGCAAATACAGACAGATTTGAATGGAGAAATTGGTGGTCTGCATTAATAGTAGGAGAATTTAATACACCACTTTCAATAATGAATAGAACATATAGTCAGAAAACCAATAAGGATATAAAAGACTTGAGCAATACTCTAAACCAACTAGACCTGACAGACCTTATAGAACACTTTACCCAATAAAAACAAAACACATCCTTCATGAGTACACATGGGTCATTCTTCAGGATAGACCATATGTTGGGTCACAAAACAAGTATCAATAAACTAAAAATTATTGAAATCATACAATGTATTTTTTCCAACCACAATGGAATGGGTAGAAATCAATAACAAAGGGAGAATTGGAAAATTCACAAATATGTAAAAATCTAATAATGCACTCTTAAACAACCAATGAATGAAAGAAGAAATCATGAGGGAAATTAGGAAATATCTTGGGGCAAAGGAAAGGAAAATATAATATAACACAACTTAATTGATTTGCGTGGAGATTAATGAAATAGAGAACAACAATAAAAAAACACAACTGAATCAACAAAACCAAAAATTGACTCTTCAAATTGTCTCTTGAACACACAGTACTGGGAAAAAGATCTCTATTTGCAAAAAATTAAAATAAAGGAGGACCTCTACCTCACACCCTATGTAAACATCAACTCAAAATGGATCAAAGAAGTAAGTATGAGAGCCAAAACTATTCAACTCCTAGAAGAAAATGTAGGGAAGCATCTTCAGGACCTTGTGTTAGGCAATGGTTTCTTAGACTTTACACCCAAAGCACAAGCAATGAAAGAAAAAATAGATAAATGGGACCTCATCAAAATTAAAAACTTTTGATATCTGATAAAGGTTTCTTATCCAGAATATATACAAAAATCCTTCAACTTACAACAAGACAAAAATCCTAATTTTTAAAAATGGACAAAAGTCTCGAATAGACATCTTTCCAAAGAATATATACGAATAGGGAAAAAAAAAAAAAAAAAACATGAAAGAATGCTCAACATGATTAGCCATCAGGGAAATGCAGATCAAAACCACAGTGATGTACCATTTCACAGCCATTAGAAAGGCTGCTATTTTTTTTTTTTAATGGATATTTACAAGTGTTGGAGAAATTGTGGAGAAATAGGAAGATTCATTCATTGCTGGTGGCAATAAAAATTGTGCAGCCATTGTGAAATACAGTTTGGCAGTTCCTCAGAAAGTTACGTATAGAACTACCTTATGTGCCAGCAATTCCACTACTAGGTATATACCCCAAAGAATTGGAAACAGGGACTCAAACAGATATTTGCACCCTGATGTTCATAACAGCATTATTCACAATTACCAAAAGATGGAAGAAACCCAGGTGTCCCTCAACCAATGAATGGATAAACAAAATGTGGTATATATATACAATGGAATATTTTTTCAGCCATAAAAGGAAATGAAGTTCTGATATATGCATCTATATGGATGAACCTTGAAGATGTCATGTTGGATGAAATAAGACAGACAAAAGGATAAATATTATATGATTCCACCGAAACAAAATAATTAGAATTAGCAAACTCATAGAATCAGAATCTAGACTATAGGTTACCAGGGGACAGGGTGGGAATAGGGAATGGGAAATAAAGGCTTAAAATGTACATGGTTCAGTGGGAAGATAGCATCAGACTAGGCAGACAGGGCTCGATTCTTTCACAAAAACAATGGAGAAAGAGCCAAAACCTGTCCAAGAGACCTGCTCTGGGGGTCAGCAGACCAGAACAGTGCTATACAACTCCCAGGAGGGTGAAGGAAAGATAGACAAAGAACCAGAAACAACAAACATGAGTTACCAACCCCACCCACTCCAATATATTAAGCTGAGATAAAACCCCTGGCTTACTGCAGCCCACTGATAGGGAAACAGACATCTTCTTCCCAGTCAGCTGTTACAAGGGAAAGGGGAGGGGAAGTCAGGGGGCTTTTCTTCAGTGAATTCAGCCAGCAGAGCCTGCTTTGAATTTCTGCTCTGGCCAGACCAAAACACCGGAAAGCAGAGATTGAAACAGGTCCCTGGAGCGGTGCATCAACGAATGCCTTTACTGCCAGTCTGGAAATTGCATGGACAAAAACTGCTTTTGGTACTCTCTGTATCCTAACTCCTGGGAGAAAATCTGCACCCCATTAGTGAGTCTCTGGCCCAATTTTGATAACTTAAGCAGAGCAGTTTTAAAGACTTAGAATAAGTTAAATCAAATATCAAAGAAGAGTTGTGAAAGAAAAATAGGCAAGAGCAAGAAATTGGCCATCAGAGTAAATTCACCAAGATATTCAGATGCCTAGAAATCAGCAAAGAATTACAGGCCATATTGGGAAACAGGAAGAGATGGCCCAACTAAAGGAACAAACCAAATATCCTGAAGAGATACAAGATTTAAAACAATCAATGATAATCATACAACTCTCCTAAATCATTTCAAAGAATTGAAAGAAAATATGACTAAAGAGATAAAGGATATTAAGAAGATACTGGGTGAGCATAAAAAACAATTTGAAAGCCTGCAAAGAAGAGTAACAGATCTTATGGGAATGAAAGACACAATGGATGAGTTTAAAAATACATTTGAGGCACATAAGAGCAGATTTGAATTGCTAGAAGAATGAATTAGTGATTTTGAAGACAGTACATCTGAACTGTAAAAGACAGGAGACAGAAAGTGAAGAGAATGGAAATGGAACAGAGTCTCAGGGAATTGAATGACAACGTGAAATGTACAAACACACGCATTATTGGTATCCAGGAGGTGAAGAGAGTAGAAAGGGGGCAGAACAAATATTTGAGGAAATAATCACAGAAAACTTCCCAAGCCTTATGAAAGACATAAATATCACTATCCAAGAAGGACAGCATACCCAAAACAGAATAAATCCGAATAGACCTATCCCAAGACACCTACTACTCAGAATGACAAATATCAGAGAAAAAGAGAAGGGTTCTGAAAGCAGCAAGAGAAAAGCAAAACATCACATACAAGCAAACCTCAGTAAGATTAAGTGCCAACCTCTCATCAGAAACCATGGAGGAAAGAAGAAAGTGGTATGATACATTTAAGGTACTGTAAGAGAAAAACTGCCAGCCAAGAATTCTGTATCCAACAAAGCTGACCTTCAAAAATAAGGATGAGTTTAAAGTCTTCACAAACAAACAAAACTGATAGAATATGTTACCAAAAGACCAGAATTACAAGGGATACTAAAGGGAGTGCTGCAGCCTGAAAGGAGCAAACAAAGGTGAGAGACTTGGAAAAAAGTATAGCAATGAAGATTATTAGGAAGGGTAAATTAACAGGTAAAAAGATAGACAATAGTATGATATGACAACAGAAAGCAAAGGACAAAATGGATAAAGTAAGTAATGCCTTTATAGTAATAATATTGAATATTAATGGCTTGAACTCCCCAATCAAAAGACATAGACTGATAGAATGGATAAAATAACATGATCCATCTGTATGCTGTCTACAAAAGACTCACCTCAGATGTAAGGATACAACAAGGTTAAAAGTGAAAGGTTGGAAAAAGATATTCCATGCAAATAGTAACCAAAAAAGGGCTGGAATAGTGATACTAATATCAGACAAAATAGATTTTAAATGCAAAACTTATAAGAGATGAAGAAAGTCATTATATATTAATAAAAGGGTCAATTTACCAAGAGGAAAATAACTATACTAAATATTTAAGCACCTAACCTGAGTGCCCCAAGATACATGAGGCACACACTGGCAGAGCTGAAGGGTTAAATAGATGTGTCTACAATAATAGTTGAAGACTTCAATACATCACTCTTAGTATTGTATAGGACATCTGGACAGAGGATAAATATAGAATCATAGAGCTTGAGTAATATGATAAATGAACTAGACCTAACAGACATCTATAGAACATTGTACCCCAAAACAGCAGGATATGCATTCTTTTCAAGTGCTCATGAATCCTTCTCCAAGATAGATCATATGTTGTGTACAAGACAAGTGTCAAATTTATAAAAAGATTGAAATTATACAAAACACTTTCTCTGACCATAATGGAATAAAGCTAGAAATCAATAATGGACAGAAAAAGGTTTCCCTTTTTCATAAACATATGGAGATTAAACAACACACTCTTAAATAATTAGTGGGTCAAAGAAAAAACTGCAAGAGAATTCAGCAAATATCTTAAGACAAATGAAAATGAGAGCACAGCATATCAAAACCTATGGGACACTGCAAAGGTAGTGCTGAGAGGGAAATGTATAGCCCTCAATGCTTACATTAAAAAAGAAGAACTAAAAATGAAGATCCAACTGCACACCTAGAGGAACTAGAAAAGAACAGCAAACTAATCCCAAACCAAGTCAAAGAAAAGACATCATAAAGACAGGCAGAAATAAATGATATTGAGAAGAAAAAAATAGAATCAACAAAACCAAAAGTTGATTATTTGGGATTATCAGCAAAATCGACAAACCATTAGCTAGACTGACAGAGGAAAAAAGAGAGAAGACGCAAATAAATAAAATCAGGAATGAAGGGGGGTGGATTTACCACTGGACCTTAGAAATAAGAGAGATCATAAGAAGGTACTATGAACAATGTAATGTAGACTAGATGGACAAATTCCAGAAACACATGAACCACCTACACTGACCCTAGAAGAAATAGAAGATCTCAGCAAATCAGTCACAAGTGAAGAGATTGAAACAGTCATCAAAAACCTCTCATAAATGAAAAGCCTGGGACTAGATGGAGATGGCTTCACAGGTGAATTCTACCAATCATTCAAAGATGATCTAATACCAGCCTTCCCCAAGCTCTTCTAAAAAATTGAACTGGAAAGAGCACTACCAAACTCATTCTGTGACGTCAACATCACCATAATACCAAAACCAGAGAAAAATACTATGAAAAAAGGAAATTACAGACCCATTTCCCTAATGAATGTAGATGCAAAAATCCTCAACAAAATACTTGCAAACAAAATCCAAAAGCACACTAAAAGAATTATACACCACTATCAAGTGGGTTTTATCCCAGGTATGCCAGGGTGGTTCAACACAAGAAAATCAATTAGTGTAATAAATCACATTGATAAGTTGAAGAAGAAAAATCACATGATCCTTTCAATTGATACAGAAATGACATTTGAAAAAATGCAGAAAGGCATTTGACACCCTTTCTTGATAAAAACACTCTAAAAGACAGGAATAGAAGGAAGCTTTCTCAATATAGTAAAGTGCATATATGAAAAATCTGTAGCTTGCATTGTACTCGATGGTAAACTGAAAGCTTTCTCGCTGAGGTCAGGAATAAGACAAGGATGCCCAAACTCACCATTATTATTCTATATTGTGCTAGAAGTTCTAGCAGAGCAATTAAGCTAGGAAAATAATAATAATAAAAGGCCCCTAAATAAGAAAGAAGATGTAAAACTTTCATTGTTAGCTGATGATATGATCCTATATTTAGAAAGTCCTGAAAAACCCACAATAAAGCTACTGGAATTAATAGACGAGTTCAGCAAAGTGGCGGGATACAAGATTAGTACACAAAAATTAATAGCATTTCTATACACTACTTATGTGCAATCTGAGGAGGAAATCAGAAAAAAAAATTCCATTTATAATAGTTCCCAAAACAATCAAATATTTAGGAATAAACTTAACCAAGGGCCTAAAGGACCTGTATTCAGAAAACTACAAAACATTGCTAAAAGAAATCGAAGAAGACTTAAATAAATGGAAGGACATTCTGTTTTCATGGATTGGAAGACTAAATATCATTAAGATGTCAATTCTACCCAAACTGATTTACAGATTCAACACAATCCTAATAAAAATCCCAACAGCTTTTTTTGCAGAAATGGAAACGCTTTTGGTAAGGCACCCCAAATAGCCAAAAATGTCTTTAAAAAGAACGAAGGTTGAGGACTCACTTCCTGACTTTAAAGTGTATTAGTTAGCTACAGTGGTAAAAACAGCATGGTGCTTGCATAAAGCAGACAGGTTGACCAATGGAATTGAATCGAGAACTCAGAAGTACACCCTCACATCTACAGTTAAGTGATTTTTGACAAGGCTGTTAAGCCTACCCAGCTGGGCCAGAGCAGTCTACTCAACAAATGATGATGGGAGAACTGGATATCCATATCCAAAAGAAAGAATGAAGACCCTTATCTCACACCTTATTCAAAAATTAACTCAAAATGGATCAAGGACCTAAATATAAAAGCGACAACCATAAACTTCTGGAAGAAAATGTAAGAAAACATCTTCAAGATCTTGTGGTAGGTGGTAGTTTCTTAAGCCATACACCCAAAGCACGAGCAGCAAAAGAAAGAATAGATAAATGGGACCTCCTCAAAATTAACACTTTTGCACCTCAGAGGATTTTGTAAAAAGGGTGAAAAGGCAGCCAACTCAATGGGAGAAAATATTTGGCGATCACATATCTGATAAGGGTTTAATATCCATGATATATAAAGAGATTATGATTTTAAAATGGGCAAAAGACTTGAAAAGACAATCCAAAGAAGAAATACAAATGGCAAAGAAACACATGAAGAAATGTTCAACATCACTAGCGATTAGGGAAATGCAAATCAAAACTGCAATGAGATATCATTTCCTACCTATTAGACTGGCCACTATTAAAAAGCCAGAAAACTGTAAATGTTGGAGAGGATGTGGAGAGATAGGAACACTCATTTACTATTTGTGAAATGGTACAGCCACTGTGGAGGACTGTTTGGCAGTTCCTAAAGAATTTGAATACAGACTTGCCATATGACCCAGCATACCCATCAGAACTGAGGGCAGTGACACAAATAGACATCTGCATGCCTATGTTCATAGCAACGTTATTCACGATAACCAAAAGTTGGAAACAACCCAGGTGTCTGTCAACTGATGAATGGATAAAGAAATTGTGGTGTATGCACATGATGGAGTAATATACAGCAGTAAGAAAAAATGAAGACATGAAGCATATGACAACATGGATGAACCTGGAGGACATTGTATTGAATGAAACAAGCCAGACACGAAAGGACAAATACTGTATGATTGCCCTATTATTATGAACTAAATGTACTATGTAAACTCATGGAATTAATAGTTATAATATAGGTCATGAGAAAATAGAATGAGATTAGAGAATGAAAAGCTGAGGGAAATGAATGGAAATGGTGAGAGCGCATCGTGGTGTTTGTGACTAGCAGAGCTTTTATATGTGTATGACAGTGGTTGAAAGGGAAAACCTAAGGACATTTATATTACTAGAAGGAAAGCTAAAAATTATAACATGGGACAGTATGACATAGTGAAACTTCATGTAAAATACAAATATGGGTGAAATTACATATATAAGACTTGTTACAAAATATAAATACAAATAAACTAAAAAGAAAGAAACATAATAGCAGCCAATTACAGTAGGGGAAGCATAGAGAGATTGAGAGGTGATGAATTTTGTTTGTTTGGTTGGTTGGTTTTTGTTTTTTAGTATTACTATTATTATTACTGGACTAATGAAAATGCTCTAAAGATTGAAGTGATGAATGCACAACTATGTGATTATACTGAATACTATTGATTGTACACTTGGATAGATTTATGTTTTATTGATATGTATCAATAAAATTGATTTGTTAAAAAAATGTACATGGTTCATGTTTGGAACAATGATAATATTTTGATAATGGTGGTGATAGTAGCACAATATTGTGAATGCAATCAACAGCACTGAAATATATATCTGAATGTTGTTAAAATAGGAAGTGTTAGCCTCCATATATGGTAATAGAATAAAAATTTTTTTAAAAATCCATGGAACTGCACTACACAATCAGTGACCCCTAAGTTAAACCATGGACTATAGTTAATATTACAGTTATGAAAATATGCTGTCATCATCTGTATCAAATGTTCTACATCAATGCAAGGTTTTAATAATGGGGTAGTATATAAGAATCCTGTATTTTAAGCATAATTACTCTGTAACTCTACAACTTCTCTTAAAAAAATAAGGTGGATTGATGAATATATAGATTTATAGAATATGGTAAAATGTAAAAGGCAAATCTAAGTGGTGAGTACATGAGTGTTCACTTTAAAATTCTTTAAATATGTATGTGTATTTGGAAACTTTAATAATGCTGGAAAAAAAGGGAGGATAGGGGTGTGTCAGGGATTGAATCGTGTACACCACAAAAGACATGTTCAGGTCACAACTCCTGGTCCTGTGGGTGTGAAACCGTTTGAAAATAGGAACTTTGAGGCAGTTATTAGTTAAGGTGTGTATAAACTGAATGAGAATGGGCCTTCATCCAATCTGGCTGAAGTCCTTATAAGCAAAGGAGATTGGACACAGAAAGAGAAACCACAGGGAGTAGCCCAAAGCTGAAGTCAATGGAATCCGGAGAAAGGTGAAGACATTGCCCTGTGCATTGCTATGTGATGGAAAAGCCAAGGAGCTCCAAGGTTTGCTAGCCAGGCAGAAGAAGCCAGCCTTCTAGCCTCTGAAACCATGAGCCAAAAAAATCCTATTGTCAAGCCAACCCATTGTTTGCTATTTGTTTTAGCATTGAGAAAACTAAAACAACGTGCTTTTAAGAAGGGGAAAAGATGGATCCTATATACCGAAGGCTCACTACAAATGTCTGCTTCAGTGAGATTCAAATAGTTCCTTTTGATTTCTTAACCAAAAGAATTGATTGATTAAATAGTATACTCTAATATAAATAGAGTTGGACAGAAAAAGTTGAACAAAAAACAAAACAAAAGAGTCTAAAATATGAATGCAGAGAAAGAAGGAGTACTTGGAACTTTTAAAAGCATTTATCTCTTTCTACCAAGCAAAATAATCAAACATTAGAATACACAAGAGGGGCAGACTATAAAATATAGGATATCCATGTAAGAACCAGGTAAACAAGTCATGTGGTTATATCCTTGTGCCAGCAAAGCTAGTAAAGTAAATTTTTTTTTTTTTAAGATTTTATTTATTTATTCATTTATCCCCCCCTTGCTGCTTGTGCTCGCTGGGTCAGCTAAACGCGCTGTCTGGGCGGGCTCGCCTTCACCAGGAGGCCCCGGGAACCGAACCCGGGGCCTCCCATATGGTAAACGGGAGCCCTACTGATTGAGCCACATCTGCTTCCCCAAAAGTAAATTTTAAGAACATATAACAAGGAAATGAATGAAACATTTTTAAAGCACAAAACTTGGCATTCAAATTTAACATTTCACTTACTGAGCACATACTTTGCACCAGGTCCTATGCCAAGTGCTAGGGCTGGAAAAATAAAAAGCCAAACCTACCTTCAAATTAGGGAGAATAATAGATGAAACAACTCATATAATACAGTGGTAAAGGGAAAAAGAGAAATAGCATTTATTTAATTAACACCTACTTTGTCTCAAAGTGCAAGGAGCATATATTGTCCCATTTAATTCTCACTGACTTCTGAGTTAGGAGGTACATGCCTGTCTAACAGATGAAGAAGATGAGGGTCTGAGAAATTAAGGAACCTGCCTAAGGCTTCAGAGCTAAGTGTCAAAGCTGGGACTTAAATTCCAAATTCTGGCCTCTGACTGTAGTGGCTGTTTTCTCCATTGTATGCATTCTTAAAAATAAATTATTTATGTATTAGAGGTGTAGAAGCAACAGAGCAATTCTTTTTTCTTCCTGGAGAGTTTGGGAACTCTTCCCAGAATTCCCAGATACATATATGTACAATCGGTATTAGTATTCCTCACAATGCATTTGCCTGCACCCAAAGTTTCAGCACCCAGGTAGATTTTTTTTTTTGAGGTACTCGTGCCAGGGATTGAACCTAGGACCTCATATGTGGAAAGCTGGCACTCAACCACTGAGCCACATCAGCTCCCCCCAGGTAGAATTACATATCGATCTATAGTTGGGATTGATCCATCAAACTCTAGATTTATGAAATACACATGTCGTGAAATGCAGGAGCTTTATACTGAGATCAAGAACAGAATATGCATCTGAATATATCTTGAGAAACTCGTTTTAATATCACATATGCATTATTCCACGACACAGAGCCTCCTTAAATTCTGTTCTATTTAAGTATTCACGAACGGACATTGAGATGTATAACAATGTACTTGGGAGACGAAAATGTTCATGTGGGGCATGGGGGATAGAATTCTGATGAAGTGAATTAGTACTGTTACCATATAAAGCCATATAGTACTAGATGTAAGTGGACAGGAAATGGGTATTTCCCACCATTTGAGACATTTGGACTGTAATGATTTCTAAAGTAATATTGAGAGGAGTTTGCAGCTTTGAGAACGGTGAATTCTGGATGTAGACGATCATTTCTGTGAAAATGGTCGTGACGTTAGCTTGGGAGGCAACTATAAAAACAATGTTTCTTATAGGGAGTAATTTAAAGCTTGTAGTTATGAAAGATTTGAAGTGCTAAAAAGTTAAGCAGTTTACATCACGTATATGGCGTACTTATTAGAAATTTCTGTGACAGGAGGTAGCAGTAAGTGAAGTGTCTGATGGTTCCACTCAGTTATAATTTGGATGGCCAGTAAAAGTAAAGCCATTAGATTGGCAGAATATTTATTTGCTTTTGGAAAAACTCTGGGTTTAAAATGCCATAACAAGTTGAGAAACATTAATGTACATTTCACCCCATTTTTGAGTGTTACTGCTATTTGATAGGGGAGTTCAGAAAATCTGAATTTTACTTTTTATGGGGGACATGTCTTATGATAGAAAACCAAAGCCATTGTTTTTCTTTTGTCCAGAACTCTACTTACTTAGAATTTTGACGTTCAAAGAAGTGGGTTATAATTACTAGTCTTGCTTTTTACAATACTTTTATAGTCTTTGGTCACTTCAATTATTGGGTATTCTCAAAGATATTTTTACTAGAAAAAGAGCACCATAAAATTCATAAAACATCTATTTAGGAAAGTAAATCTTTAGGTAATTTAATAAAAATACAAACTGTTCAGTTGAATAATTACAGAAATAAAATAATAGATATATTGAATGCAAATTCATGAATTAAGTGATTGTTACCTTCTCTAATCTTATCTTTCTGTCAAATAATGCTTCATTCACCTATAAAGGATATTTTGGGATTTTAAACTAATGCTTATAAAACCTGAGAATGTTCTTAGAAGTCTGGCAATAAATTTTGTGGGCATATTATCTACTTAATAATGACATCATCTGTCTTAAGAGATTTTAAGATGTTGAACATAGCCCATTCAGATACTCTTATTAATTGAATCATCTTTAATTGTTGTAAAAATCAAAACTTCCCTGCTGCTACTATGGTTCTTCTAAGTTTGTGACTATAGAGATACATGACTAAGCAGTAAGAGATGCTTACTGCTTCCAACACTTACCTCAGTGGTGTGGAATGGAGATAAAGATTACTATGGAGACAGTGACTTTTAAACTATTCCCAGAACCACGAGTTCTATTGCAGATATCCCAGTTTTTCCCCTGGAGCTTCTGTAATGTGCTGACTAAGCTCAGAGTAATACAAAAAAGCCCCTCTCATTTTGGAAACTTCCTCTTTTTGCTCTTTTCTTAAGCACTGCTATTCACAGTATCTCCTACCCCTGATCAAGTAAATGAATAGTAAAAGATTAGTTTTTTGGTTTTTTTAAAAATTTTTTATTTTTTTATTTCACCGGGAGGTCCCGGGGATCGAACCCAGGTCCTTCCATATGGGAGACAGACACCCAACCAGTTGAGCCATATCCGCCCCCAAGATTAGGTTTTTACATTTGAAAATTCAAAGGTAAATTGAGTTAGGTAAGCATTTGTGCTTATTGTCTAGATAAAGTAAAAATCATAAAAAGTTGGTAATGGCATTGTCCTCCTCTGTCAGGTATTAATGAGACACAAGCCATTTGCTCTAATATACAAATGAAACGGATGATTGTGTTCCATTCTGTAGATTATATGTCTTTTCCCTGAAAATAGCTTCTCAGATTTACCTCACAGAAGGCACCAAACTAGACAATTTGGATAGATCTGCTCACATCCGTTGTCCTGGAAAAGTAATTCAAAAATCTGCCCAAAGGATTGGATACTTGCCTCATCCCTGCATACGTTGTAATAGTGCACTTATAAATGGCCAGGGTATACCAAACCTTATTACAAGGGATATCAGAAAAACCTAAATACATGGTCTTTGATCTCAGATTGTTTCAGTTTTCTCAGAGAAGAACACACCACATCTAGAAATGTTTTATGACTTAAAAGCAAAGTATAAACAAGTGCAGATTAACAGGGTACAAACCGAATCTGTTTGAAACAGTGCCAACTGAATCTAATCTGGTAAATTTATTTATATGAAAAATGCATATCAATCTAAGAGATGAAGCATGCCAATTAGTTGAAATAAACTAAATCTAATCTCTTCTGGATTGTCAGAAAAGTGTTTGTTTGGCAGTGAAATTTCTTTCAGATGTATGTAAAGTCTGTATATTTTCAGATTTATATAGTCTTTTTTAACCTAGAAAATACTGAAAATAATTTAAATATGTGCCATTTTAATGGCATCAGCTTCTTATTGCTTTCATTTCCATTGTCATCTGGTATACTCCTCATTAAGCAGTGCTATTATTCAAAGTTTTATTATTGCTTAGTACTGTGTGAAAGCTTATGTCTCTTTGTTTTATACGACACAAACTGTGCCCTTGGCTCTAAGTAGAGGTGTCCATTCTCTACATGAGTATTTGCAATTGTGATGTGATAAAACCATATGGCTATGAGAATTTTGCATGTTTCTTCCGAGGTTTTGACTTGCATCTCATTGCTGTTTGAGTGTAGTAGCACTAAAGTTTGTGCTTCCAGAGATAGGTTTATTTCTATGAACTGTCAGGTAGGACAGTAGGACAGGCAGTTTTCCTTGTCTTGCAGGAAGAACCACATACTTTTTTTTTTTTTTTTTGAGATAACAATCTTCCTGATAAGGTAGATATGTTTATAAAACCCTTGCCTAATGGAAATTATACCAGGGTTAACCCTATGACTTCTATAGTAGAGAAAAAGGCACTACTTTATGACTTTCAGCTCTTCTCATGATTGGTTACCTGCCATGGATCTGTTTTAAATCTGGTGACAGGTAAGTAAATGCCCATCTTCTTTCTGTAAATGAACTGTCTGCAAAAGGTGTTGTTGTTTTTAAAATACTATTTAACTTCTTAAAATGATTGGTTTTATTAGAGTAGTTACAGGAAAAATAAAAAGGACAGATTTTTATGTATTGCTATTTTAATGCTAGTGGTTATATGAAATGAAAATGACTAGCGAGTCATTCTTTCAGAAAATAGGTCTTGACACCCACAAGATAAGATAAAGCTTCAATAATTTTCTGTAACATTCTCTGAATGCATACATTTAAGATACATACTATTGTCCAGGATATATTTCCCAGCATATTTATCTACAACAGATCTTAAATAATGAAAACTAACAGAAGTTGTTGCATAAATTTTTCTGTAATTAGATAAGAACATTCTTATTGCTGGTCTGCAAACAGTTCATAAAGATAGCTGCTGCCTAAGATACTTTTCAGTTGACAAATGTTAAGGAATGAATTTCATTCTTTACTTCCTATGATTTAATTGTATTATTCTTAAAATCCAGTGGGTTTTTCACATACAGTCCAGGGTTGAGAGGTCCAAGATTAGTGGAGGGGTTCTGCCATCCTCACATGCTGCTGCCATTGGTGGATTCAAGGAGCAGCCAGAGTTCTTGTCATCTCCTTTCCAATAGATGAAAGGAAGTAGAGAACATGCCCCCCTCCCCCTTTAGGAGGTACTGGGGGTTGAACCCAGGACCTTGTACATGGGAAGCAGTTGCTCAACCACTGAGCTACATCCACTCCCCTCCCTCCTGCCCCCTTTTTTAAGGGCACAAACAGGAAATGGTATAAATTACCTTTGCTAATATCCCATCAGCCAGAACTTAATTATCCAGCCACACCAAGCTGCTAAGGAGGCTGGGAAAGATAATATTTTAGATGGGTAACCATAAGCCCAGTTATAACTACTAAAGGAAGAAGCAGAGGGCAACTTTAGTAGTGTCTGCTACAATAATATCTCTAAACACACATATATATAAGTCTGTGGGCACAGTTTTAAAATGGCACTGGAAAGGACGGGAACGTTTATACGAATGATTTAGAAGTCTTACTTTTCCTCTTCTACAGAAAGCTTCTAGCTAGATTTTTAAACCTTTCTATTTAACAGCTTTATTGAAGTATAATTTACATACCATAAAATTCACTCATATTAAAATATACTATTCAGTGCTATTAGTGACTTTATATAGTTGTGCAACCATTACCACAACCCAGTTTTGGAACATTCCCATCACCTCAAAATGTTCCCTCATGCTCATTTGCAGTCAGTCCCTGTCTATCTTTGATCTGCTTTCTGTATCTATAGATTTGCCTTTTCTGGTAACTTCATATAAATGGAATCATATAATATGCACCCTTTTGTATCTGGCTTCTTTCACTTAGCATAATGGCATAATGTTTTTGAGATTCAGCCCTGCTATAGTGTGTATCAGTAGTTTGTTACCTATTATTGCAGAACAGTATTCTATTGGGTGGATATCCCACATTTTGTTTATCCACTTACCACTTAATGAACTTTGAAAAGGGACTTTTAAAGAAGAAAGAGAGGACATGCCATTCCTTTGAAGGAAGTTGCATGTATCCATTCTATTCATTGCATTGGTCAAAACTTGTCGCTGGCTATACCTAAAGTCAAAGAAGGCTTAGAAGCATAGCCTTTAGCTGGAGGCCATGTGCTCAGCTAAAACTTCTATTACTAAAGAACAAGGGGGAATGCATACTTAGAAACAATTATCAGGTTATGCCTCTAATTATATTTATATTCTATATAGTTATGTCTGTGTATGCTACTCATACCTACTTTCTGTAAACGTAAATATCATGTTTTAGTTTCCTTGTCTACTCAAACAAATACCATGCAGTGGGTCAGCTTAAGCAATGAGAATTTATTAGCTCACAATTTTGAGGCTAAAATAAAGTCCAAATCAAGACATCATCAAAGCCATGCTTTTTGCTTGAACATTGTGATGTTCTGGGGCTGACTGCCGGAGATCCTTGGTTCTTAGCTTGTCACATGGCAAAGTACGTGGTGGCCTCTTCTGGCCTCTCCCTTCTTTTCCTTGTTCCATTGATTTCACCTTCCAGCTACTCCCTTTGTGGATTTCTCTCTGTCTCAGTTTCATTTCGCTTATAAAGGACTCCAGTAACAGGACTGAGACCCATCCTGGGCCATACTTTAATGAAGTAAACTCATCAAATGCATTCATACCCACAGGAATGGATTAAGTTTAAAAACATGTTTTTCTGGGGTACATACAACTCAAAGACACCACAATGCATTTATAAATATATAGTTATATATACATCAAAAGATAAACATTGAGCACTTATTCAAAACTGAGAATGCTTTTTCTATATTTCAAACACAACCACTGAAGATCCAAGCTGCAACATTTAGTTTTTTTCAGCTATAAATGTAATTAAATGAAGTAATTCTTCACTTCAAAAAATCTTTATTGAGTGCCTGTCACGTGCCAGGGATACTAGGGTACTTATAGATTCTGTCAGTCAAAATTTCAGGCAGAGCATAGCTTGCCTGTAACTTGTTCAACTGGTTCTTACTTGGATATCCTATATTTCATAGCTTGTCCATCCTGTGTATTCTGTGTATTCATTATGAACTATTTAAGAAACATATAATAAATACCCTTGTATTTACCCCCTAATTAATAAATATTAATGTTTTGCCATATTTACTTGAAATCATTTTTTAAGAAATAAATAATACAAATACAATTGAAGTTTCTTTTATATTCATTCCCTTTATCTTCCTTTCCCCCCAGAAGTTTCTTTATCCTAAAATCAGTATGTATTCATCCCATCTACTTTTTAATACTTTTACTACATTCTAAGAGTTAACTATTATATGGCACTTGCTATGTACCAGGCAATGTTCTAAGCACTTGACATGTATCAGCTCCTTTAATCCTCATAACAATCTGTGAGACATGTACAGTTATTTTCCTAATTGTTCAGATAAGGAAACTGAGGCACCGAGAAGTTAAGTGGCTTGCTCAAGGTAACTAAGCTAATAGGGGATGGAACCAGTATTCCAATCCAGGAAGTCTGGCTCCAGGAACTGCACACTATGCTATTTTGCTTCCTTATAAATAATGAGTACTATGTTTTATATGTTTAAATTTCACATAAGTCATTTCATACTGTACTTACCCTGTTAAATCTTGTTTTTCCCAAAACAAGAGATGTGCTTGTATTACTATATATATATGGCATATATACTATACCATATATATAGTACAGGATAAGATTGCTTGTATTATCTATAGTACTATATATAGATCTACTATCAATCCATTGTATGACTGTGCCACCATTTATTCATTGCTCTATGGCCATTTGTTTTTTTCCAATGTTTACTATTAAAAACAAGACTCCCCTGAACATTCTTTATATCTCTTTGTGTACCTAACCAAGAGTTTTTCTAGGATATATACTTCAAAATGGAGTTGCTAGATTGTAGCCAAATTGTTCTCTATAAAGAATTATTCCAGGGGGTGGATGTGGCTCAAATGGTTGGGAGTCCATCTCCCATATGGAAGGACCAGGGTTTGATCCTCGGGACCTCCCAGTAAAAATAAAGAAAAAAAAGAAGGCTCATGGGCCACTAGGCCCCGTGAGTGGGTGCGCCATCAGGCCTCACCTAGCCACGCAGCAAGATGATGACGCAACAGGAGGGTGACAAAAGGGAGAGCTAAGACAAGACGTGCCGAAAAAAAGACAAAAAAAACAGGAACTAAGGTGGCGCAGGTGGTAGGACACCTCTTTCCCACATTGGAGGTTCCCCGGATCAAATCCCAGTGAAGAGGGGGAGAATGATGAGAGGGCAGGAGGCAGACACAGAGAACTGCCCAGCGAATGGACACAGGAGCAGCAGAAACGGGGTAGGGAGGGGGGATAAAAGTAAATAAATAAATAAATCTTAAAAAAAAAAAAAAAAAAAGAATTATTCCAGTTTACAGGCCACCAGCCATGTTTGAATTCCTGTTTCTCCACATCATCACTTGCACTTGTTATTCTTAGACTTTCTAACTTTTTCCAATCTTTTATCTATGAATGAAATAGTATTTCCTAGTGGTCTCTTCATTTCCTTGATGACTTGTGAGATTGTACCTCTTTTTTGTGTGTTTGATGGCTCTTCTTTTCTTTGAATTGCCTAGTCATATCATCTGTTTGTTTTCTTACTGGGTTAAGTGTCTTTTTTCTTAGTGATTTATATAGGTATTTATATATTATTATATTTGCTGTAAACATCTTTCTGTTGTTTTTTTTTTCCTTGTCTGTGAACTTTGTTTATGGCATATTTCAGTTTACCAAAGTTTTTTATTTTAATGAGTTATATTTATCTATCTTCATTCACTCATTCATTCAATAAATATTTATTGAGGGGAGCAGATGTGGCTTAAGCTCTTGAGCAGCTGCTTCCCACATGGGAGATCCCAGGTTTGGTTCCTGGTGCCTCCTAAAAACAAAAAAACAAACAACAAGCAAACATACGAAAAAACCAGCTCAGGGGACCTACTGTGGCTCAGTGGTTGAGTACTGGCTTCCCACATACAAGGTCCCGGATTCAATCCCCAGCCCCGGTACCAAAAAAAAAAAAAAAAAAGTTATTGAGTATTTACCATGTGCCAGGCACTTTAGAGACTCTGGAAATAAATAGCAAATAAAAGAGGCAAAAATCCTTGCCGTCATAGAACTTATATTTAATAAATAGAAACAGCAATAAACATTAAAACTAAACAGGGAAGTGGATGTGGCTTAACCAGTTGGACACCCGCCTACCACATGGGAGGTCTCAGATTCAGGTCCCAGTACCTCCGAAAAGAAGACGAGAAGATGCTGCCCCCACCGCAATGAGCAGGTGCCACAACCCAGCTGATGCCACAGCCCGAGTGGACATGGCTTAGGTTGTTGGGCACTCACTTCTCATATGAGAGGTCCCAGGTTCGGTTCCCGGTGCCTCCTAGAGAAGGCGAGGAAACAATGAGCAGACAGATGAGAGAACTGTCTCTGGGCAGGGCCGGGATATTGTAAATAAATAAATCTTTAAATAAACTAACATTGTATGATTCCACTTATATAAAATGTAAATATAAATCAATTTATAAAGATGAAAAAAAACTAAATAGTGTCCTGCCATGTGGCAATCAGGAAAGAGAGCCAGTCTGCTGGTTTCTTTCTACTTTCTCCTTGAACTTGGCTGTGGCCATTAGTCATCTTTTCCTGGACCTCAGCTTCTTGAGTCTCTCGGGGTTTTTCTCCTTGATCTCAACTGTGGGCAAACCTGGAGTGCTTTCTCTCACATGGCCAGATCAAAATGTGGCGTCCTTTCTCTCTGTCTCTCTTTCTCTGTGTGTGTGTGTCTCCATTTATATCAGACCCAGCAAGAGGTTGGAGACCCAAGCTGGCTCACGCTTCACTGACAAAGCCCAATCAAAAGCCCAAAAGTGAGAAGCGGATGTGGCTCAGGCGACTGGGTTCCTGCCTACCACATGGGAGGTCACTGGTTTGGATTCCAGTGCCTCCTAAAGAAGACAGTGAGCAGGTGTGACAGGCACGCATGGCAAGCTGACACAACAAGAAAAAACATAATGAGAGATACAACAAAAGCAGGGAGCAGAGGTTCCCGGTGTCTCCTAAAGAAGACAGGGAGCTAATGCAACGGGCAGGCATGGCAAGCTGACACAAGATGATGCAACAAGAGATGTGGGGAAGAAAAACAGAATGAGAGACACAACAAAAGCAGGGAGTGGAGGTGGTTCAAGTGGTTACGCATCTCCCTCCCACATCAGAGGTCCTTGGTTCAGCTCCCGGTGCCTCTTAAAGAAATAAGGAAGATGAACAGACACAGCAAGTGCAAAACAACAAAGGGGTGGTGATAAATAAAATAAATCTGTTTTGTTTTGTTATTTTTGTTATTTTTTTTTTTTACCGGGAGGTACCGGGGATCGAACCCCGGTCTCTCCATATGGTAGACGGACGCCAAACCTCTTGAGCCACTATCCGTTTCCCAAAATAAATCTTTAAAAATAAATAAAAACCCTAAAGTGATCTTATCAAGCAATTTAATCAAAGGTCTCTTAACTGAATTTATTTATTTATTAAATTATAGCTTTATTCATATCTGATTGGTTTATACGACTACTCCCCCTCACCCCACTTGCTGTTTGTGTCCTTTCGCTAGGTAATCCTCTGTGTCTGTTTCTTGCCTTCTTATTTTTCTTTTTTTTTTTTTTTTTTTGTATCAAAATTTTTTTTTTTTTTATTATGGGTAAAAATCAAAATTCTCACAATACATATAAACATTTGTAAAATGATATATAAATATATATGCATATATGTGTATTTGCTTACAAAAATGTTATTTATATATATATATATATATACATATATTTTAAGAGGTGCTTAGATTACCTAAAATATTACACGGAATCCACTGGGATTCCCATGTTGCCCACCTCCCACATCTCCCACCACATCCCACACAAACATCTCCCACAGTGTGGCCCACCAACCTCAATGAACTTACACATCCTGGAGCCTTGCCACCAACCATAGACCACAGTTCACACTGTAGACCACACTCTCTCCCACTCAGTTCTGAGTGGTGTGTGCTGATTTAAAATGGCCTACATCCATTGCCACAACAGTACTCAGGACAACCTCCAACTCCCAAAGAAGCCCCTGTATTTCAACTGCTCATCCCCTCCCTACCCAAAAAACTGTCAAGTGGCCACTGGCTCCACCTCATTGTTATAATTTCTTGCATTGCAAGAATCACCATATGTGAGCAAGAGAATACCATCAAGTCCACTCTAGTCCATAGTTCTTCCCCCAATCCAGAGGCGACTGGGATGGTGATGTCCACTCCAACTCCAAGTGAGAGAGGGCTTATATCCCATGGATACGGTGGGTGGGATGATCCTGCCTGCAGATGCAGACCCTCTCCATTCCCTGGGATGGCCATTTCCCTGCCTTCTTATTTTTCTCCTCCAGACTTCAATGGTATTCAATCCTAGGGACCTCCGATGTGGGAAAGAGGCACCCTGTCACTTGCGCCACCTTAGTTCTCTCCCCTGCGTCTCTCTTTTGTTGCATCATCACCTTGCTCCATGGTTCACCATGCGGGCCTGGCTCACCAGCTCGCCTTTTTACCAAGAGGTCCCAGGGATCGAACCTGTGTCCTCCCATATGAGAGGCGGATGCCCAATCACTTGAGCCACATCCGCTTCCCTCTTAACTGAATTTAATGCGCTCAAATGACCCCACAGGAATAGATTGTTTTAAGAACATAAGTTTTTGGGATTCAAAAAAGAACTTCAAACTGTCACAAGCCTATACAGATTTAACCATGACTGTTAATCTCATTACTTACCTTGAGCCCAGGACAGAGTCCAGGGAACTCCAGATAGATTTCTAATTATTGACTAATGATTGATTGAAAAACGTTCTTTTTGCCTGTAATATTTTGTGCCTTTGTTGCCATTTTTTTCTTTGTCTTTATACGGAAGTTTTCTTCTATCTTCCTCCTTTCTTTCTTATTGAATACCTACTGTGTACCAGGCTTTGTGCTAAAGCTGGGAACTAGTTAGAGCTTGTTCCTGCCCTGGAGAATCTCTCCAGCTGTTGGGGGATATAAACATAAACAAATAAATATAGCAGTGCTTTTAGGTATTAATCCTAATTATCTTGTCAATTTTTTTTCTGCTGTGGTCCCCATCTTCTAAATGAAGTCTACTGCTTGCTGGGATTTTAAGAGTTGTGTTTGGTGTATAAGAGAGTAACTGGAGGTGATACTGGGAAGGAATGGTCTGAGGGACCACCCTCCTGTTTTGCTTATTGCCCTCCCCATCTTGTCCCCAACTGTCAGTGTAGAAGACAGACTCTATTCATCAGACTAGTGAAAAATATGACTGGGGAGAAGGTGCGGGTGTAGCTCAGTGGCTGAGTGCCTACTTTCCATGTATAAAGCCCTGGGTTCAATCCCTGGTACCTCCTAAATATATACATATATATATATATATATGACTTTGGACCTGTTGTTTGGTTAAATTAGAAATTTAGAAAGTATGTTCATTCCTATTAATTTTTTTAAAAGATTTATTCACTTATTTACTTTTATCCATTTTTACCCCCCCCACCCCATTTTTGCTGTTTTTGTGTCCATTCACTGGGCAATTCTCTGTGTCTGTTTCCTGCCCTCTCTTCTCATCCTTCTCCTCCTGTCTTCACTGGGATTCGATCCTGGGAACCTCCGATGTGGGAGAGAGGTGTCCTACCACCTGCGCCATGTTAGTTCCTGGTTTTTCGGTGCATCTCGTCTTGGCTCTCCCTTGTGTCACTCTCCTGTTACGTCATCATCTTGCTGCATGGCCTGGTGGGGCCTGACGGTGCAACCACGCACAGGGCCTGATGCACCTGCATGCAGGCCTGGTGGCTCACGTGCCTTCTATATTTTTCTTTTTTAAAATTTTTACCAGAAGGTCCTGGGGATCAAACCCAGGTCCCTCCATATGGGAGACGGTCGCCCAACCATTTGAGCCACATCCATCCCCCTTCCTATTGATTTTAGAGCAAAATTCAGTGAGCTTTACTTTGTCATTATTGTATGATGGTTTACTTGGTTCTTGTTTTCTTTATTTTCCATGTTGAGGAGATAAGGAAAAATGTCTCTTAAAGAGCTATATCCAGAATTCGAAATGTGATGGAATTCATTTGTAATGGAATTGTTTATAACATGGGAGATAAGACTAACTCATTATATAAGCCTTTATGTCGAACTTACTAAATGTAATTTGACTTGTAGTATATCAGAAGAGGGAAAAAAATTGATAATTCCATGTGGTTTTTGAGGTTTGACTATAACTATTAAGTGTTTCTGGTTATAGTATTAGGTGGTTGACATATCAAGGATAGAGTTAGATTTCTAAACTAATGGTTTAAATTGAAAAACCTTAAATCCAGACCAAAACTTAATTCATCTTAGCCATAATTATACCCAAAAGCTTTAATATTTTTGCATTAAAAAGCCTTTTTACTATATAAATTTTTAAATGCACACAATAGTAGAAAGAAGAGTACAGTGATAATCTTTGTACCTATCACCCACCTTCAATACCATCAACCTCTTGCTGTGTCTCTTCTCTTTTTTGCTAGAGTATTAAATGAAGTCTCAGACATATCATTTAGTAAAATAAATATGTATCTTTACAGATAAGGGCTTTAAAATCATAACCATAATATTGTTATCACACCCACTAAAATCAATAATAATCTAAATCTATGGGTACATTTTTGAAACTCAAATGAATAAAATATGAAACAGTCCAATTTATCAGATTCCAGATTGTCAAGTAGGGAATAGTTTATTTTTTTTTAATCTGTAGTGTTTTTTTGTTTGTTTGTTTGTTTGATTTTAACCAGAAGCATTTAAAAATCACTCCAATTGAAGTGAGAATGCACAACTATGTGATTATAGCAAATACCATTGATTGTACACCTTGGAGGAATTTTTTATGCTTTATTAAAATTTATCAATAAAATTGATTTTAAGTCAATATAAGTACATAGCGATAAATAATGCAGATATTTTACATAATTTTCCAAACTAGTCAAGATAGTGATTTCAGGGGGCGGATGTGGCTCAAATGGTTGGGCGTCGATCTGCCATATGGAGGGACCTGGGTTCGATCCCCGGGACCTCCCGGTAAAATAAAAAATATATATATATAGAAGGCTCATGGGCTGTCAGGCTCTGTGTGCCGGTAAGCCGCCAGGCCCCGGGAGCCATGCAGCAAGATGATGACATAACAGGAGAGAGATGCAGGGGAGAGACAAAACGAGATGCTCCGAAAGCTCTGAAAATCAGGAACCCAGGTGGCGCAGGTGGCAGGACCTCTCTCCTACATCGGAAGTCTCCAGGATCGAGTCCTGGTGAAGACTGGAGGAGGAGGATGAGAAGAGATGGCAGGAAACAGACACAGAGAATTGCCCAGCGAATGGACACAAAAACAGCAAATGGGGAAGGGGGGAGGTTAAAATGGATAAAGTAAATAAATAAATCTTTAAAAAAAAAAAATAGTGATTTCACAGTTCACTAAATGAGTTCTGTGTATTAACATTGATTGTAAGTCAGTGTAAGTATATAGCATTGAATAAAACACGTAATTTATATAGTTTTCAAAACTAATGAAGATAATGTTTTCACAGTTAAAAAAAAAAAATCATTCCATCACATCTCCTCTTCTAAATTAGAGACAAAGTAAGCAATGTGGATGCTCTATCGTGCATTATTGTGTGCATTCTTGGGGAACTTCACAAAATACCTGTACCTCCCTGTGCCAGGCTCCCAGTGGTGGCAATGAATATAGCTATGTGTCCAGCAAAACTCAGTATTTTCTTATGTGATGAACATTTCCCATTTCTTTTAAAACAAAAAGCTGATGGATGTCTTTTATATCTTAAGAATGAAATTCAGAATCCCTGGTGCTAATGGTGAGGTTGATATTCTAGTACTCTACTTCTAAGTCTAGCTTTGAATTATTTGAATAAGTCTTTCTTATGGCTTCCAACAGATAATGCTTTTTCACTGATCCTCTTTCATTGATTTTCTTTGTAAGGCCTTTCAAGCTTAATAATAGCTAGTGCTCTTGAACCAAATCATAGTTTACTTCTGCCCTGTCAAGACTTAAATGTTTTTTTAAAAAATAGATTAGGAAAGGGGCAGCTATCATGTGTTTTTCTCTGCCATACTGAACCAGAATCTCAGCCAAATGGAGTATTTATGAGGGGAAAAGGAAAGGACAGGTAGTTTTTGTATGTATAACATATATAGCTCTGTTCTGCTCTTTCTCTAAAGGTGCTAAAGATTCTGATTAATTGGTAAACTGTAGCCATCTCAAGTTCATTTATAGAATAAATGATGGTATTTTTAAACATATTTTTTAATATGCATTTACTACTTGACATCAGTCTCCTAGTTACTGTATGGTGCAAAAAAGGTGAATCCTATTTTATATACCCAAAATTCTCATTAATAGTTAACTTAAAAATATATGTGTAAGTTCATTGAGGGTGGTGGGCCACACTGTGGGAGATGTTTGTGTGGGATGTGGTGGGAGGTGTGGGAGGTGGGCAACAGGGGAATCCCAGTAGGTTCCGTGTAATATTTTGGGTAATCTAAGCACCTCTTAAAATATATGTATATATATATATATATATAAATAACATTTTTGTAAGCAAATACACATATATGCATATATATTTATATATCATTTTGCAAATGTTTGTATGTATTGTGAGAATTTTGATTTTTACCCATAATAAAATAAATAAATAAATAAATAAATAAATAAATAAATAAATAAATAAATAAAAATAAAAATAAAAATATATATATATATCTAAATGTATTGCTTCTTATTACTTCCTAGTTGAGCCTGTAAGAAAGTGACAGAAAGCTCCTGTGAAACTTTTTACACGTGCTAGCCTCTCTTATTGAAAAACATTGTTTGCCTCCCAGTTTATGACCATGTATAAATGTTCAAAATTTGCCTTCTTACCGTTAAAATGAGATTTAAATTACAAAACAGCTTTCACTGATCATGTTTTGGTGGTGTGTGGTTATTTTCCGGTGAAGTTCTAAGTTATACATGGTCAAAACTCTGCTATTAGGTCATCTCTGGATAATAGATAAGCAGTTAGAACAGGGCAGAATTGGAAAGCTAAAAAGGGTCCAGAGAAATTATTGGGTACTTCTGCTTTCTGGATACATGATTATATCAGAACTACTCCAGAGAGTCAATAATTGTCTTTAAAGATTTCAAAGAAGGATATTTGTTGATTTACTTAATAGAATTTTTAAAAGATGAACTCTGAACCAAGTGCTGTGTTCAACTCTCTCTTTAGCCATTTTCAGTCTGGAACAGTTTCTCAGTCTTTCTTTTGACTTTCATAATCAAGATACTTTTGGAGATTACAAGCTAGTTATTTGTAGAGTGTCTCTCAATTTGAGTTTGTCTGATGGCTCCTCGTGATTAGATTTAGGATATGCATCATTGATAGAAATATCATAGAGATGCTGTTGTGTTCTTGTTGCATCCATCTTATCAGATGGAGCATGATTTTGATTTGTTCCATTACTGGTGATGCTCACTTTGAGTATTTAACTAAGGTGATTCCTGCCAGGGTCTCCTTGTACACTTATTCTATTCCACTTCCTAATTATAACTAATAAGAATTTTGTGAAGAAGTATTTTGAAATTATGTAAATATTTCATTCCTTCAATATCTAAATATATCCTAAATATCCCAAATTTTCCATCTGTTTTATTTATGTGGACTCATGGCTTCTTATTTTATTCAATTATTTATATTTAGCCACTATGTTTATTTATTTGTTTATTTATTTATTTATTTATTTATTTGGAAGCACTGGAGATTGAACCCGAGACCTTGTACATGGGAAGCAGGTGCTCAACCACTTGAGCTATATCTGCTCCCCTGTGATTACTTATTTTAATGCTCAAATTGTCCCTGATTTGGCCAGTGAATGCCCATTCAGGATGGATTCTATGTCCTTTCAACATCTTCTCATCATTCTTTGAGCATAATTTTCATTCTAGAATAGCAAGATATTCCATGTTCTTTTTGTACTTTCCTGGCCCTAGCCTTGGAATCAGGCATTTCTCCAAGGGGTCCTGGTTCATTTTAGTAGTAAAGGATATTTAAAACCAAGATTTGTGTAGTAGGTGTGCTCATTGCTCCTGGGGTATCATTGCTTCTAGGCCCTCTCAGCAGGCAGAGCTAGGGAACACACACGCGTGCGCACACACACACACACCAGCATACATGGATTTACATCTATATTTCTCTTTCTAATTGTTTACCTAAAAACTCTGACTTCTTTTGGTGACCTCCACTTTCCATTTAACACTATAGGGCTCATTCTAGGCTAGTTTTCTTCCTGTCCATATTTATAACTCCTTTCTCTAAACGAGGAGAAATCTGAGTCTTTACTGCATTACTTATATGACCCCAGTGTATGTGCCAAATCTGCCATTTCTGCTGCCATCCTCTGCCTTGTGTGGACACCCTCCTCACCTTGCTTGGTCTTGACTTCCCATGCTAGATTGCCCTACCCATCCATGGACACCATTCTCATTTCACTTGGGTTTCAGCACTCCCTTGCCAGGTTGCCTTTCTGCTTAAATATTCTCTAGCCCTTCTTGGACTCTGACATCCATACAAGACCATCTCCTTGCATGGTCACCCTCCTCACCTCACTTGGGCCCAGTCTTCCGCCCTAGGCCACCCCACACACTGTTACCTGGGTTTGGATACAAAAAAAAAAATTGGATGACTGAAGAGTACTCAATGGTTTGCTCTAAAGGAAGGAAACCAGAACAGTCTAATGTGTAATCTCTAAACCAGGAACATAAGCTTCCTATGGAAACCTTGTTAGAAAAACAAATTCTCAAGCCCCATCTCAGTTTGTGAACCAGAAACTCTAGGGTGGGACTTAGCAACCTATTCTGTGACAAGCTCTCCAGGAGATTCAGATGCACACGCACATCTGAATTCTGCTGCCCTGGGGAGAAATGGAGTCTTTTCTTAGTATAGTACTCTGCCTCTGGATTATTTCTGACACAGTGAAAATTCCATGATTATCAAATGTGTCCCGGGACCTTTTTTACAGCTTTGGAGCCATCCTAGAAGTTATGGCCTTTCTTCTGGGCCAGGCCTGGAATATCTGTCCAGTTCAATATACTGTATGTGGAAAGCCCAGTGCTCTACAGAAAATAAAGAAATTGTGGAAAATTAAACTTTGCTTTATCTTTTTGGCTTAGAAACTTTTTATTTTAAATCTAACAGTGGAAGCAGTCAGAAGAAATGGGGACAGCAATATCAAAGCAACAGAAGTTGTACAGAGTTTTTAATTATAAACTCACATAATGTAAGAGTGTACTATTAATGAACAGTTATTCTACTCTCTAGGTCTTCTGCAGTCATCAAAATTATGCTTTATAAACTTTGACTTCTATGCAAACATAGAGGTTTACATTTCAGGTGAATATTAAACAGGTTCTGTACTAAACCAGTCTGGCAACAATACGTATTATCTCTTTCGTGAATGGAATGAAACATAAGAGAAAAATCAATTTTTATCATAGAGAACAGATAATGGTCAAATTCGTCATTGAGACTTTCACCTCAACTGGATTAGCCCAGAATATGTTCTTCGTTTAGATTTCTGGCCAAATATATTCTGTATCTTCTAGCTTTTCTATCAGCAAAAGGGGTAATTTACTACTGTATAGTACCTAAATTTAAAAATGCTTTCAATTCCAATCAAGGAATTTCTTTGGTTTCCCTTAAATTAAAGCTAATTCTTTCTTAAAAGGAGATTGACATCTGACTTTTCCTTTTCTTTGTTCTCAGTCTTTTATTGTTTTTCTACAATTTTTTGTAACTGTTTCTGGGTATTCTGTTTCTGAGTACATGTGATTAAAAGTTTTGAGAATATCTAGGTGTGATATCCTTGACTTTTACTGAACTAGGAACAACAGATACAAAAATACACACCCACTCACATTTAATATAATGGCCAAGAGGAGTAAATTAATTAATATGGGCTTTGCCTTAATTTTCTTCAGGCCCTGTGAGTTTTCCTTTATAAACAAGCTCTTGAAAGTGTGTCTCAGGAAACTGTTGGTATTGAAAAAGGAAATATGAAAAACTTAGAATTCTGATATTTATGATATAGTTGGTTTTTCAATTCATGAATTTATCATTTGGGATTACAGCATTTTTTGTGATTCCATTAAGAATCATGACACTAGTTTGTACAGTAATTATTAAAAGCCTGATTGTCAATATATGCCCTATGACGTTGGGTATGAAAGCAAGTCTGATGCTGTTTCTTCAGCATCTGCATTTCAACTTTGCTTCTGAGTGGAAAGTATCTCCAAAATGAAAACCTATCACTAGTGCTGATGATGGTAGAATTGCTGAGAACATGAAGTACAAAGAAATGATGATTTTTAGCAAGAAAATAGTAGCTTGGATTAATTTAAAGCATGCTTTAACTTGTCAAATTTCATAGTGGTTTCCATCTCTATTATGAATTAAATCACTCTCCACTTTATAGAGATAAAAATATGCTTCATAAAACTAACATACTACATTAGCCAGTAAAAATTTGCTTATCAAATGTGGCTCAAGCAATTGAGGTGTGGCTCAGGCGATTGGGCTCCTATCTACCATATGGGAGGTCCAGGGTTCAATTCCCGGGGCCTCCTGATGAAAGGCAATCTGGCCCATAGGGAGAGCTGGCCCACACGGAGTCCTGGCCCACGCAAGTGTCCTGGCCCATGCAGGAGAGCTGGCCTGCCCAGGAGTGCTGCTGGCCTGCGCAGAGAGCTGGCGCAGCAAGATGACACAACAAAAAGAGACACAGAAGAGAGACAAGAGATGCAGCAGACCAGGGAGCTGAGGTTGCACAAGAGATTGAATGCCTCTCTCCCACTCCGGAAGGTCCCAGGATCAGTTCCCAGTGCTGCCTGAAGAGAAGACAAGCACACACAGAAGAACACATGGAGAGCAGACAGCGAGAGCAAAACAACGGGGGTGGGGCAATCAATAAATAAATAAATAAGAGAGAAAGAAAAAGCTTTATTGAAAATTCAAAAGTGCCCAAATTTATCTATTACTTTAGTCCAGCATTTATAGAATTACCCAGGGACCATTTTCATTTTTCAGATATTAGTCTGGATTTTATATCTTAAATTAGGTGTTACCCAATAGTGACTTGCAAATTCTCAGGACAACCCTCAAGTACATCAAGTTCTGAAGGATGGGGAAGGAAAGCTACCATAATTTAAAAAATAAGAAAGCACCTGGCAGTTAGAAACTGCCTTATTCATAAATCTCAGTAATACCAGTAACTGTTGCCATATGATAAATAGGTCCTAAATATGTGCTTCTTAAAGTAAATAGAATTAGACTTGACTCAACAGTGAACACAGGTTGTCCTACATTGGATCTCCTCCATAGTTTATTCTTTTATTCTTGTCTTGGAAATATCACTTTGAAAATTATGGTAAGAATAAGAAGTCCATTTAGGCCCGAAAGGTCTATTAGAATGCTTCTATAATTTCTCCTTATCTTTTTGGCAAACACTCTCAACACCATTCTGCTGAATGTTCAGATAATGTGATAATGTTCAGGTTTTGTTTCTGCCCCGAGGCATGTGTGAATAGAAGCCAAGTAATAGTGAACAACTTGGGATAACAGCCTCTCCAAAAAAAAAGTGAAAAATACCTCAGAGATAAACTTAAGTTATGGACATGTAAAACAAAAAGAATTCTTTCCGCCCCCCTGCCCCCCAACCTTCATATATGTTTTAAGTGTTGGCATTCATTTCAGGTTATTGATGAGGATATTTCCCGTTGAGCTAAAAGTTTGTAACACAGATTTCCATCCATAAATCATTTTATATGTGTATTCTAAAACCCTTGGATGTTGTAGGGAAACTGGATAGTCTTTAGCAAGTGTGGCCTTTCCTTTTCAGTTAGAGTAGCTAAAGAAATATAGGCATGCCTCTCTATTCAAACTCAGGAATCCAAAAGATTTGGTTAGCCATTACTGTGTGTTTGTGGAATTCTCTAGTATAGATCTCTTGTCAGGTTCAGTAGACTTGGTATTCCAACTCTTTGGGTGTGGCTGATAATCTTCACATAGTTTCTTGTAGTAAATATAATTAAAATTTAAATGTTAAATTAGATCCATCCTTTCCCCTCTCTTTCCTCCTTTCTCAGTTTTTTTTTTTTTTTTTTTTTAATTTGTTTGTTTGTTTTCACTTTTTCTACAGCCACCATTTGGAAACAGTTTGTGACATTAGAGTGATTTGTTCAGCATTCTATTTATTTCTCTGTATTTCCTATCACAGTCATCTTTCTTTAAAATTCTGTATGACAATGGAATTGTGAGAGACAGCAGTAGACTAAGCCTCAAAAATCCCTTTCAGTATTCCTAACACAAATTATATAGTCAGTTTCCTTTGTAAGTCATTACAGTTGGGGTATTTATTAGGGAAACTACCATTTAAAATTTTTTAACAGCTGCTATAAACTGTCCATTTGCAGGTCTCAGCTGACAGTCAGACAGCTGCATTCTGTGAGTGAGCTTTCACTTTGAGCTGCTGGAGGGCTTTCAGCCGCTGTTCCCATGGAAATGAGGAGGGCTGGATGAGTGGAAGGGAAGTGAAGGTTGAAACACACATTTCCTCATATGATATTTTTCTTGTCTCCCAACAGTTTCCATGGAAATGGAAACATAAAGACCACCCTGCCCCAAGCTCTGAAGACCATTCATGTATAAACTACAGAAAATGTACCTTAAAAAGGAACAAAAAAATTAATCTTCTGCCCTTTCCTTTACCTATGTGTAGCCAAGCCTAATTTCAAATGTATTCTCATTTGATTTACTCTCTACATAAAAAAATGAGTGAATACTCTTTTCACTACGTTTTTATGAAGTCAATTTTTCCCAAAATGAAAATTCTCTTAAACATATTTTTATTTGCTGTTAGATATATATGTCTGTTAGATGTATATTTGCTCTTCATGTGTTAAATATTTAGCCTGCATGATGTTGTTACTTTCTTCCTGTTTTTCCTCCCAAGATTAAAGAAACAAATAGAGTTAGTGAACACCATCTAATTGCAAGCATAAAAAGTGTCCTCAACCTTCCTTTTCTTGGCAGGGACCGGGCGTGCGGTCCCGGCCCCCAATATGTACGGTGGCAGAGGGAGAGGACTCAGGCCCTCTTGGCATCATGTCTTTGGTGCTAGCAGCTTCCCGTCCGCCGGTTCTATCCTCAATCGCTGGGACATGGCTCCAAAAATAAATAGTCTCCTCAAAGAGTTTTATTTTTATGCACTAATTTAGAAATTGCCCCTTAGCACAGAGGTAATAATTATTGACTCTGTCAAACATATCAAGAAAAACTGCTGTTTTAAATTGGATATCACAATCTTTTAAGTAGCAAAAATCTTCTATGTTAAGTGAATCTTTAGGTCTTCCCTCTTATCAGCTCCATGTCATCACAACTCTCCTGTAATACCATATACAAGGAAAATATATGGGCATAGTCTGGATCTTTTTTTATTCCAACATTATAACCAATTAAAAATTGCATCTGAACCATGAAACATTAGGAACATACTTAACTGAATTAGTCTACGTTAGGCATCTCCTAATTCACCTTGTGTTAGGTTGAAGTAGGAGTTACCAACTTTAAGTATGGCAGGATTTTTTTTATTATTATATTTTTTGTCTTAAGATCCTTCAATCAGGTTAGGAAATTCATACTCCAAAAAAAGATAAATAATCACAGCCATATGTGATTATTACATGAGTGGTATAGACTAACTCTAAAGAAGTTCCAGGAGGGCACGGATGGATCACTTGGCTTATCTGAAATGACTGGGAAAGATTGCCTTAAAAACCTCTTTTATTGGTTCCTTCCTTTCCATTTCTACTCTCACCTTCACAAAGGCCTCTTCTCTTTATCTAGTTTCATATCTTCCTAAATATTCTTCTAACTGTTGTCTTTCTCCTGTTACACTGTTTCAAATTAATGTTCCTAAAAGCTCAGTTTTGATCCTTTTACTACCTTTTTTTAAAGCTAGTTCTAATATTAAATATTCTGCCACATAAGCCCTATACACTATTAAAACAATCCAAAAATGTTTAATTTTTCTGGTTCTTTCATATTCCAAATTGAATGGATATAAACATCTGTTAAGGCCATTTGCTTGATTTGTATTTCAAAAATTATGGTCACTGAACTAGCAACTACCAAAACAGGCTCATGCTTTCATCATTTGGTGTCAGCCTAGATCTTCCTAAGATCTGACTCCAGTGTATTCTCTCCAACCTGCTCTTCAGGTGGTTTATGCTGATGTGTCTAGTTCCTCATCCACACTTAACTGCTTAGCACAGTGAAGTTTAAGGCTAGCCCATATTTTTTAGCTCTGTACCTTTGCTAATAGCAGTTTTCCTCCTGCCAGTCCTTTATGGAATGGGAAAGAAATAAGCAATAATTAACTGTTGCTTCCATCTGGAATGTCTTGCCCCTACCTGTACCTCTCACAGTCCTACCCTACTGTTTACTGCCTACCTATAATTTCCATTAAAATACTCCAACCTACACAGTGTGATATAATGTGTGTTAATTTTAGTCTATACTTTGGACTTCATTAATTAATATTTGAAGTACCCTTACATTAGGAGTACACTGTCTTAGGGGTAGTTGGTTGGCAATGGAAAGACCCTAATCAGGAGGCAGCTGCTATAAACTTAACCCCCACAAACACTCTGCATTGTTGTGAAATATCTGTTAACAAATCATGAAAGAGCATCGTCAAAGTATTACTACTAACTATAGTCTGTATCTTCCTCCCCTATATATTTTTTTAAGGATTTGTTTATTTACTTTTATCCATTTTTACTACCCCTCACCCCCCTGTTTTTGCTGTTTCTGTGTCCATTTGCTGGGTGACTCTATGTCTGTTTCCTCTCTTCTCATCCTTCTCCTGTCTTCACTGGGATTCGATACTCGGAACCTCTGATGGAAGAGAGGCATCCTACTGCCTGCGCCACCTTAGTTCCTGGTTTTTCGGTGGGTCTTGTCTTGGCTCTCCCTTGTGTCACTCTCCTGTTACATGATCATCTTGCTGTGTGGCTTGTGAGGCCTGGTGGTTCACCTGCGCATGGGGCCTGGCGGCGCACCCACACACAGGGCCTGGTGACTCACCCGGGGCCTGGCGGTACACCCGCACACGGAGCCTAACGACACACCCACAAACGGGACCTGATGGCGCACCCGCGAACAGGGCCTGGTGGCCCACATGCCTTCTATATTTTTCTTTCTTAATTTTTACTGGGAGGTCCCAGGGATCGAACCCAGTTCCCTCCATATGGTTGAGACAGACACCCAACCACCCGAGCCACATCCATCCCCCTGCTATATCTCTTAAGGTTGACCAAAGTTACAGTCTTTTCCCACACAGGATGGTCATGTAATAAATCAGGCTTATTTTATCACCAGCATTCTAAAAACCAGACTTAGGGAGAAAAACTAGGTCTGGGGACACATGTATGGTTTTCTAATATAGAAAATGTTTAGCCTACCCTGATTATCACAAAATCAGGACAGTGAGAATATTGGCATTGGTGAACAGTTCTTGCAAGATCTTTGTGGGAATACCTAAAGAATAGAGAACTGGGACTTCAAAAGCAGGTTACATATGTGTCTGTTTCCTAATAAGTGTGCAGCAGAGTTCTGCCTGGCTTTTACTTTCATTGTGATGAGCTACCTGGTAGGAAGGAAGTAGGGAAAAGACCTATGGCCTTGACTATCTCCAATCCTTACAGGCTCCTATCTACAAAAAAAAAAAAAAAAAAAAAAAAAAAAAAATCCTGATGTTTGTGAAAGGTCACCTTGGCTTAGATCAGTGTGCAAAACCTCCCCCCAGGACTGTACACACATACCAATTCCTCCTTAAGGTCTGTCCTAAATTTTCTGATGGTTTTGTGAAAAAACATTCTCCTCTAAACCATAGTAGCATAAGGCTTATATTTCTATTATGGTAGTAAACAAAATTTAATGTCCATTTCTTTATGAAAGGACTGTGCTGTAGCTAAATTTAATTCCACATAGTACCTTGCATATTGTATTTGTTCAGTTAATGAGTATATACAGCTACTTCCCAATGCTGTAAGAAATGGATCCAGCATCAGGTCATGGAGGCACTGAAAGCCAACGTGGATTCCTGGGGTTCGATTAACTCAGTGTCCTCAGTTCTCAGGGAGTCAGCAGTAATTATCCATAACTATATGAGCTTTAGTTGCTATCAGCACAAAGACACATTAGGGAACTGTCATCAGTACCAGAGGAAAGTAGTGTGGTATATGTCGTCTTCTTTCAGAAATTCATACCTAAATGTATTTCATATTGCTGTTCCTGTCAACTCCGGCTCTAAATGATAAAAAATGGAAAAATCCTTAGGAAAATTATTTTTCTTGTTGTATATCACTTAGCCAATTTCAGACAATGTCTATAGCAGTAGAGAAAAAGATTAAAGTGACAACAGAAGACCAGGGAGAAAAAAAATTGAAGAGAGACAAATTGAGCATATAGATTTATATAACAAAGCAAAATAAAACACTTAAAGTATTCTGGCAGTAAAGTATAGAAGTTCAGAGCAAGCACTTTGGACCCAGACTCCCTGGCTTCAAGTGAATGCCCGACTTGCTAGCTGTATGATCTTGGGCAAGGTATTTTAACCTTTCTGTGCCTCTCTTTCTTTTCTGTAAAATGAGAATGATAATAGCACCTACCTCATAGATATGAGGCTAAAATGAATTTAAAAACATGTAAAGCATGTATCACACAGTACCTGGCACATAGGAAGTACTAGATGTGTTTGCTGTTCTTATAATAGTATTAAATCATGCCTCCAAAGGCAGGAGAGGAGAAAGCTAATTTCACTCGGTTTGGAGGTTTTTGTTTTGTTTTGTTTTGTATTAGGCTCAGTAGTTATTTATTGAATTACACTGACACAGAGAACAAACAAAAACAAAACCACATTAGTTTGAGAAGTAGGAACTATAAATTTGCTGATTGGTATGGGGCCTTGGTGGTTTGTTTGTTTGTTTATTTATTTTTAAATTAGAGAAGTTGTGTGCTTAAAAAACAATCATGCATAATGTGCAGAATTCCCTTACATCACCCCTCCACCAACGCCTTATTGTTGTGGAACATTTGTTACAGATCATGAAAGAACGTGATCAGACTATTACTACTAACTATGGTCCATGGTGTACACTTGGTGTATTTTTTCCATACATCCCTATTATTAACACTATGTATTAGTATTGTAAATTTGTTAGAGTTCATGAGAGAACACTATCATATTTGTATTCTCCACCACAGTCCATCTTCCACCACATGGTTCACTGTGTTATACAGTCCCATGCCTTGCACATTCTATAGTTTGGAGTTCTTTTGTTTGTGAATTTGCAGTTCTCTACCCAAAGTGAGTAATCTTCATGCCTTGAATCTCCCACAGTTGGTGCATATACCTCTCTTGTGGAACTTATCCTGTTCTACCCTAAGTTATGGAACTATTTGTAAGCTCCTTAAAAGCAGACTGTCATCTTTGTCTTCCTCTTAGTACCCAGAGGAATGCCATACTTCTATAATAGCTTTTTGGTAAATATTTGGAGAACAATGAAGAAGGTAGTAATAAGCCCTCTATGACATAGGTCCTCGGAAGCCCTGAGCTATTGGCTGGTGCCTCTGCACCTCTTGTACAACCTCCACTGTAGCCATTTCTCCCCCAACTATGTTCCAACGGCTGGCCTTTGATCCCTCAAACATGCATCCCTCTTTCCCAGGGTAGCTTCATGGATGTGTGACCTGTGCAGCTGCACTTAGAAGGACCTCACATTTAGTTTAATGCTCTGCTGTCACCACCTTTAAATTCTTAATTTTTGAACAAGGGACCTTGTATTTTCATTTTGCATTTGGCCACACAAATTATGTAGCTGATCTTGCCCTTTTCCATCCCATGCCCACCGTTCCCTCTGCCTGGAACACTCTCCCCACTCTTGCTAGCTAACATCCTTCAGGTCTCAGCTTCAGTGTCATTCCTCAGAGAAGCAATCAAAATGAGAGCCTTGTGTTATTATCTCTCCACCTTTACTTCTCCCTTATAAAGCTTACCTTCCTTTTTAAGTATGGTATTTATTTATTTAAATTGTCTGATTATTTTTTTAAAGCCTTTCTCCTCACTAGACTGTAAGTTCTCTGAGGGCACAGACTGCGCAGTTGCTCCTGAATCACTATGCCTAGTTCTTAGCAGCTAGTCAATAAATATTTCTTGAATGAGGGAGTAAATGGATAATTTTTACAAATGCCAAGTTATAGATGTAAGTCTTGTCTCCGATGTTAAAAAGTTGATGTGTAAGAATGACACTGCAATCATCAAGCAGTTTAATACTTCCAACAAATTTTACTTACTGCCTTTAAAGGAAGAAGATGAATACAATAAAGGGCTCCCCATTTCTCTTCTTTCCAACTATTTATCTCTTTCAGATAGTCTGGTATAGTAAAGTTGAATTTCTCTGAAGACAGAATTACTGAAATTGTTTGACATATTAGTCTCTTGCATTAAATTATTATAGCATAAATGTCTATAGCCTTTTGTCTGCTGTGAGGAGTTTTAGCAAGAGATATACATTTACTTTTAATATAATTACTAATGATAATTAGTATAAGAGTACTACTTCAAGTTTCTTGACATTCTGTGGTGGAAAAGCCAATACTATTGTAATGAATGTAGCATTTGATAATAGTATAGTGCAGTGTCCTGCTTAGCTCCCCTACCATTCTTTTTTTCCATCTCATTGTCTAGTTTTAAATAAGCTTAATTAGCTCACTGTGAATGTACAACTGTATCAGCTTTCTGTGGCCCAATTTTGGAACTACACCTAATTGACTCCTTGGAATCAGACCAATACCATTCAATATGTAACCAGATTCAATGTATTATATAGCATCTTAAAATCTTAATTTTTAGCACTTAGTTATCATTCTATTATTCTCCAAACACTAAACTACATTTTTTTGCAGTTTTATTGAGTTATAGTCACATTACACTACATTTTTAAGTGATCAATTTCAAACCAAAATCTCAGTCAGAAACTGAATTTTACTTGCAATATTACAGTGGATTTTGAGCACACACCGTAAAAGAAAATGAAAATGTCCAACATAGTATTCTAACTTAAGATAATACTGCTTCTTAATTTTTACCAACAGAAAAATAATCTGATTTTCCATTATTTGCGAGCATAACATACAGTGGGGCAGGAATTTTTATTGTTTAAAAGAAAAAGAGGTGAAATGTTTATTTTTCTTTCCTTTAAGTGCAAACTGAGAAAAAAAAAAAAAAAAAACATTTAAAAATCAATAAAAGGAATAGTTGTAACCCAGCTACAACTATTGCTTGTGGATGAAGAAAAGAATTCAGCATTATTTGTACAAATCAGTACACAAAGAAGTGGGAACAGAAAGAAATAAAGAAATCTATGAAATAATCCCAAGAGAAGAATGGCATTCCCAATGAACATATAGGCCTAAAAACGTTGTCCATGTAAGACTGACTGATTCCAGTACCTTAAGGTGACTTGCTTTAAGCTGTAAATCTCTCGGGTGGTTTATGCCCTCAATACTTTTTTCCAAAAGTCTGTGAGAGAAGGAAAATATGCCATTGCAATCTGTCCTCTCTTAAGACTTATAGAATTTTAAGAAGTCTTGACCCAGAGTTAAATTCCTGATTCAGTTACTCCAAGGTGTGTTTGGCTTTCTCTTTTCCTGGGAATATTAAAGTGCTGGTGTTCTTTTTTTTTTGAGCCCCTACTTTATGCCAGGTTAATATGGCATGTATCTTAGGTTCATTATCTCCCAGTCAGGAATAGGTGTTAAAATAATATCAGCATCTTCCCTAAGTAGATTGGCTCAGTTCATTGGAATAGGTTACTGATGAGGTCTAGCAAGGGTCCTCAGTTTGAGAGCTGTGTTTGCTGGCTAGATGACAGGCAATGTAAAGCACTGCAATTAAGGCTTTAGCTTTGGTGTCAAAAAGGCCTTTTTGGTCTGTCATTTTTGTGGTCCCTGTGCAAGTTATTTATTCTTTCTCATTTTACTCAGTTTATAAAGTGGATGTAGTAACATTCACTTCATGTTTTGATGCTTAAGTAATTTAAAATATGTTAAGTGTTATAAAATATATTAATACCATCATGATCTGCATGACCTGCATTATATACTCAATAAAAGGAAAAAGTAGTACTTTAATATGAATATTATAAATTGAAACTCTGAGTAAGAGCTTTAAATGATTTGCTCATAAAATTATATAACTAGTATTTGGTTTGTCACAGCAAAGATTTAAATGCAGACCTGTTTAACTTCTAAACCACCCTGCATCCAATTATGAAGAGAAACTGTGTTGCTCAAATAATTTTTCGTAAGCATATGTTTTTTCCCTTCTCTAAAACTTGATTTTGTACTTACATCTGTGTTAGTTTCCTAAGGCTACCATAACAAAGTACCACAAGCTGGGTGGCTTAAAACAACAGAAATTTATTCGCCCATAGTTCTGGAGGTCCAAAATGGAGCTGTTAGCAGAGGCCATGCTTCCTCCACAGCCTCTGGAGGGGGTGGAATCATTCCTTGCCTCTTCTAGCTTCTGGTAGCCCCAGGTGTTCCTTGGCTTGTGGCAGTGTAATTCCAGTCTCTGCCTGGGTGTTAACGTGACCCACTTTCCTCTGTGTCTGTGTCTCTGTGTCTAAATTTCCCCCTTCTTATAAGGATACCAGTCATTGGATTTAGGGTCCACCCTCCTCTAGTATGACCTCATATTAACCAATTATATTTGCAAAGACTCTATTTCCAAATAAGGTCATATTCTACGATTCCGGGTAGACATGAATTTTGGGGGGACACTATTCAGCTCAAGATATACCCAAACTGCATCTATAACAGATTCTTGAAGTATTTTGGAACATTAAAAACAGGCAGTCTCGACCTTACAAATTTGCTCTCTCCTAAAGTTTATTTATAAATTAATTGTTTGAAACTCAGAATGGATAGTTTCCTTATAAACTGGTGGTTATATTTTCAGGCCAGTTCACAAAAGGCTCTTTAGCCTTTCCTTCACTACTCTCTTTCTAGTGCTTTATGATTTAATGCCATTAAATTTTCAAATGGCAAGCATATCCGAATTGCCTGAGGAGCTTTTTAAAAAGAGAGGTGCCTGGACCACACCTAAGAACTTTTAAATCAGAATCTTGGGGGTGAACATGCTGCATCCATCCAGGCAGAAGCAGCACTTTGCTCAAAAGCCAGGGCGGGGCAGAGCATGATGTGTTTAAGAAGCTAAAAGAAGACCAATGTAGCTGGAGTATAGACTGGTGGTCTCTATGCATGCTTGTCAGTAAATGTCGCTAGAGCACAAACTTCCAAAATAAGTATATTTGTTAAAAAAATTAATTATGTACATCCACTACAGTAAAACAGGTACAAATAAAGATGAGATAAAAAATAAATAGAACTAGAAATTCTAGTGATTGCCTTTTGCTTTTTGTACCTGTTTGGGTCATTTTATGCCCCCCCCCCCCCGGATATGTGAACCCCAGTTTTGTAAAATACTGGCATTGAGAGTGAGGGGGAGTAGATAGAGACCAGATCCCATAGGCTAGCATAGCCATGTAAAGTATTTCTCTTTATCTTAAGGGAAATGGGAAGCAACCAAAAAATTTTAGGAAGGAGAATGACATCAGATTTGTATCATGAAAAAAATTACTTTGGCTGTCCTATGGAGAAAGATTTGGAGTAAAGCAAACATGGATGCAGGAAGACCAGCTTGGAAGTTATTGCAGTAGTCCTGATGAGTTGTTTACAGCTTGAACTAGGTGGTGCCAATGGAGTTCAAAAGAAGATAAACTAGAATGATATTTTGGAGGCATACTTTAGCAAATCAAATGATTGATTTGATAAGCATTGGTGGGGAGAGGGATAGGGTTGACTTCTGGGTTTCTAGTTGAGCATATGGGTGGACGAAGAGCAGTTTGGGGATAGGCCATAGGACATAAGCTCAGGTTTAAAGTGTGAAACATCCTAATTATGTTATGAATTTAGCTGTTGGATATGTAGGTTGAGTTCAATAGAAGTCCTGGGCTGAAAACTATAAATTTGGGAGATATCAATGCATAGTACAGAAATTCCTCTGCTTACAGATATAATTAATTTATAGGAAAGCTTTATAGTGGAAGTGCTAAGGACTTTGATAAAAATAGAATACAAGATAAAATCGATAGAGCTGTAGATGAGGAATTAGATCTGAATGGATAAGCAGTTTCTATTAAATGCAAGAGGCTCCTAAAGTTGCTACAGCATTGGGACCAGACAACTTATATTAGAACTTGCTAAAGAAAACAGAAATCGGTATTTCTTAAGCTTTCATTGACACTTACATGAGTACACTATATTCTGGAGTGGGCCATGAAGGCTGGAAAGTGGCTAACATCACACAATTATTCATGACACAGATTTGTACATCATCAGGACTGAGTAAATGGGAAAACTTGACATCACCAGATGAGATGAAGGCAAATATAGCACTATAGATGTAATTTTAGTATGAATTTGGGAGAAGAATGCCTAGTCATTTGATGTCTCTAAGCCTTGGGAACTATGGTAGAGTCTCAACAAGTACTTTTCTTTTCCGCTACCTTCTTAAGCAATTATATTCCTTAAATAATTACAATACAACTACTAATAATTTATAGGCTCATATGTTTTCTGAAGGGTCTTTCTTCCCTAGTCCCATAAGGGTAAAATATCATGGAATAATATCTTCCCCCTCTTCCCAGTGCTAAGAGCTCAAAGAGTCAATCAAAGTAGCTTTTTGCCAAACCCTATGAAGAAGATTAAGCAAAGCCTATGAAACCTGGGCCCTCTTCTTCTCTGTCTAGTTCCGGCACATCTATTTCTCCCCAAGTCCTTTACTCTGCTTCGAGCTGTTAGAATTTCTGTTGCCACTATTTTATGCCCAGATCTTGACAAGTCCTTGCAGAAGTAACTGTGACTTTGAAATGGAAACTCTCAGCCCCCCTAAATTACCAGAAAGTTTGACACTATCCTTTGGTTCTATTTTTCTGTGTCTAATAGTTAATATATTAAATGGAATCATGTATATTCATCCCAAGAATTGTACCTTTGGACTATTTTATTAATTTTTTAGGCACTCGAACTTCTGACCACCAGGAATCTTTACTTTGGAAAATATTCACCTGTATCATATTGTCATACTGACTTTTTTTTTTTTTTTTTTAAATAGGGGTTTACTTGCTAGCATTTGAATTCATCGAGGGATATTTTTGTATCTTTTATTTTGACATAGAGAAGCTGATTCATCAAGCCTTGAATAAGAGCTCTTACAGGTGACAATATTAAAATTTAGCCCAGGGATAATGCTGTGGTGTTTTTTTCCCCATTGAGTAAGGGAATTTGAATAAACTCATCATAATGAAAACTCCACTCCCTAAGGGCATCCTACCCTTCTTCCTGCAAATTCTTCTTGATCACCCTTGTACCTTATATAAACATCTGTTACTGCATTTATGAAACTACATGGTAATTAGATATGTATTTGGCACTACCTTTAGTAGTATTACCTTATATCAGCTTCTTGAGGACCTTTGTCTTATTCATCTAGTCCCAGGCAGTAGAACATAGAGTACAGGCTCTGAAGGCAGACTCCCAGGATTCCATTTCTGATCTCCATTTTCCACATGTTTGGCCTAGGGTCAGTTACCTCTCTTTTCCTCATTTGTAAAATATGAATAATAACTACCTTATAGAGTTGTTGGAAGGATTGAATAGAGAGTTTTCTAAGCTATAACTTTAAAAATGTTAAGAAATTCTTTGACGTGAAGAAATTTGTACTTTTCTTATATCAAATACTGAGATTTAAAAACAGACCAAGATGTTCTTTTGACTATTTGGGGCCCCTTACCCTTCCAAATAAATTTGATAATTGGCTCTTCCATTTCTGTAAAAAAATAAAATAAAATAAAATAAAATAAAATAAATGCTGTTCACATTTTTATTGGGATTACATTGAATCCATAAATCAATTTAGGTAGAACTAACATCTTAATGATGTTTAGTCTTCCAATACATGAACATGGAATATCTTTCCATTTATTTAGGTCTTCTTTTGATTTCTTTTAACAATGTTGTATAGTTTTCTGAATACAGGTCCTTTAACATCTTTGGTTACATTAATTCCTAGGTATTTGAGTCTTTTTCTTGCTATTGTAAATGGAATTTTCCCCCTGATTTCCTCCTCAGATTGCTCAATACTAGTGTATAGAAACATTACTGATTTTTGCATGTAGATCTTGTATCCTGTCACTTCTTTCCTGAACTTATTAGCTCCAGTAGCTTTATTTTAGATATTTCAGAATTTGCTGAATATAGGTCCTTGTCATCTGTGAATAGTGAGTTTTACTTCCTCTTTTCCTATTTAGATGCCTTTTATTTAGTTTTTCTTGTCTAATTGCCGTAGTTAGAACTTCTAGCACATGTTGAATAACAGTGGTGACTTTCGCATCCTTATCTTATCCCCTATCTTAGAGGGAAACCTTCTAAGGTTCTCTAAGATATTTGATTATTTTAGTTACTACTGTAAATGGAATTTTTTTCTTAATTTCCTTCTCAGATTACTCATTATTAGTGTAAAGAAACACTGTTGATTTTGCATGTTGATCTTATATCCCACCACTTTTCCAAACTCTTTTATCAGCTCTAGTAACTTTGTTGTGGATTTTTCAGGACTTTCTATATATAGGATCCCATAATCTGCAAATAGTGTAAGTTTTACTTCTTCCTCCAATTTGGATGCCTTTTATTTCTTCTTCTTGCCTAAGTGCTCTAGTAAGAACTCCTAACAGGGTTGAATAAGAGTGGTGACTGTAGGCATCCTTGTCTTAAGAGCCTTTAGCCTTTCACCATTAAGTATGATGTCAGCTGTGGGTTTTTCATATATGTCCTTTGTCATGTTGAAGAAGTGTCCTTCTATTCCTTTCTTTCCAGGTGTTTTATCAAGAAAGGATGCTGAATTTTGTCGAATGCCTTTTCTATGTTGATAGAGATGATCATGTATTTTTCTCCTTCAATCTGTTAATGCAGTGTATTACATTAGTCGATTTTCTTATGTTGAACCATCCTTGCATATCTGGGATAAAATCTGCTTGAAAATGGTGTATAATTCATTTGATGTGTTGTTGGATTCAATTTGCAAGTATTTTGTTGAGGATTTTTGCTTCTGTATTAATTAGATCAGTCTGTAATTTTCCTTTCTTGTAGCATCTTTATGTGGCTTTGGTATTAGGGTAATGTTGGCATCACAAAAAGAGTTAGGTAATGTTCCCTCTTCAATTTTTTAGAAGAGTTTGAGCAGGATTGATGTTAGTTCTTTTCAGAATCATTGGTAGAATTCACCTGTGATGCCAACTGGTCCTGGGCTTCTCGTGGTTGGGAGGTTTTGATGTCTAAATCACTCTCATTACTTGTGATTGGTCTATTGAGGTCTTCTATTTCTTTTTTTGTCAGTGTAAGTTGCTCGTGTGTTTCTAGAAATTCATCTATTTCATCTATAAGTTGTCCAACTTGTTGGCGTACAGTTTTTCATAGTATCCTCTTATGATACTCTTTATTTCTATGAGGTCATTGGTGATGTCCCCTCTCTTGTTTCTGATTTTATTATTTGCATCTTCTCTCCTTTTTTGGCCAATATGCCAAACCCCAATCTTAATTCTTGTACTTATGAAACTTATTCCTGTAAAAAGGTAACTTAGCCTAATTATATTTAATACCTAAGAGTTATCTCCTGAAAACCTCCTTGCTACTCAAATGTGGCATCTCTCTAAGCCAAACTCAACAAATGAACCTGCTACATTCCTCCTGACATGGGGCATGACTCTCAGCGATGAACCTTCCTGACACCGAGGGATTATTACCAAACACTAACCATTATGCATTTGGAAAAAGACCTTGACCAAAAGGGGGAAACATCAAATAAAAAAGAGAGTATGTGGCTAAAGCAGTTGAGCGTCTGCTTCCCACATGGGAGGTCCTGAGTTCTGTTCCTGTTGCCTCCTAGAAACAAACAAACAAACAACAGGCAAACAAATGATAAAACCAACTCTGGGGAACCAGTGTAGCTCTGTGGTTGAGCACCGGCTTCCCACATACAAGGTCTGGGATTCAATCCCCAGCTTCCCCCATGGGAGGTCCCATGTTCAGTTCCTGGTGCCTCCTAGAAACAAAAAAAAACAAACAACAGGCAAACGAATGAAAAAACCAACACTGGGGAACCAATGTAGTTCAGTGGTTGAGCACCAGCTTCCCACATACGAGGTCTGGAATTCAATCCCCAGTCCCAGTACCTCGGGAAAAAAAAGAGTTTTATGGCTAAGAGATTTTAAAGTGAGTCTGGAGGTCATTCCGCAGGTTACACTTATGCAGGTCTCAGGCAGATTTTACCAACTGCCATAGTAAACAACACCTGAAACAAGAGTTCTCCCAAGGTCTCTAGGTATGACCAGGCACCAGAAATAAGGCATACAGCCTCATGAAATTAACGCCTCCTTGGCACGCCCTATTTGGGAATATATGATAATCTATTCCCCCAATATAACAGTTATACTCACTTATAATTCTCCTACTCATGATTCTTCTAATCCTTTCATTTGAACCTATAATTCTCAATATACCTGTTAAATATATCTCCCAGAGACTTAAATCTTTGGATCGTTCATATGTCAGTTGAACTCTGAAACCCAGCAGAGTAGTGGCCAACTCCTACTCTCCAGTACTTTGGGCTTGCCCTGGACAAAACGATGATAATAGACAAGTCCCATCCAAAAAACCAAAGAGTATCTACAACTGCAAACAAAACAATTCCCTCTATCTGCCCCATAATATCTAAGTCCCCTCTCAGCCTGAAGCTGGACTGGAGTTGATAACGCCTCCTCAGTGATATGGAATTAGTACCCACTGATTGTGATTATTAGGGGACTAGATGAGAAGGCCCATTTGATTAGTGCAGTATCCTTCAAATTGCTATTTATGGAATCCATTTTAGAGGATTACCACAGACATTTAAAAAATGAAATACAATAAAAAGTAACAGAAAATATTAGTGGATACTTCATGGATCCTTAGTAAGAACTGGGTGCCGCTTAACAAATACCATAACCAGCTGTCATTAGTAACTTGAGAGAGAAGGCAGAAGGAGAAGAAGTGAATCTACACGTTGCCTGGGGCAAAGCTGTTTTTATCTTCTGCTTACTCCTGTCTCATTTGGTATTCTGGCATTGGTAACCTAAGGGTTAACAGTTTACAATGTATTTTATATTAACATAATTTGCAATTAAAATAGGTGGCTGCTTTCCTTTCCCATTGTTACTGTAACAAATTACCACAAACTTAGTAACTTAAAACAATACAAATTTATTATTCAACAGTTCTGTAGGTTAGAAGTATCACACCAGTCTCATGGGGCTAAAATCAAGGTGTCAGCAGGGCTGTGTTCTCCTTTCTGGAAGCTCTAGAAGAGAATCCATTTCTTTGCCTTCATCTCTTAGAGGTGACCTACGGTCCCTAGTTGGTGGCCCTCTTTTCCATCTTTAAAGCTAACAATGGGGAATTTCTCTAACCTTCTTCTGTAATCACATTTCCTCTGACTGAAGCCAGGAAGGATTATCCTATTTTAATAATTTACATGATTAGATTGGACTCACTCAGAAAATCCAGGATGATCTCCCCTTCCCAAGATCCTTTATTTAACCACATTTACAAAGTCCCTTTTGCCATGCAAGTAACATTTTCACGGGTTCCAGGGATCAGGACGCAGATATCTTTAGGGTCCTTTATTCTGCCTATCACATTGTCTACATTGACTCTTGCTTCCAAACTGATTGTTTTCTTTTAAAATAAATTTATGTAAAAAATGTAGTTGGTTTAAAGAAAAAACAGTAAGTAAAATGTGTGGCTATGGTAAAAATAATGAAGTATGAATGACTGAAGTATGGGAAACCCATCACCTGAGAGACAGCCCAGTCTGGAAGGAGTACAAGCTCGAGAGGCAGTAGACCCACCTATGTTCCAAACTGCTCTGCCAACAACCAGCTGGCCTTCACCCCCGTCCAGTGCTCTAGCCATATGTGTTCAGTTTCCCCACTTAAAGGGATTGCACCAGACAGTCTCCAAGAGTCCCTCCAGCTCCAACTTACTCATTCTTACAAATGGTTATTTATGTTAGGAATTTAAATGTCAGGTTGATTCATATTGTAAAATATCTCTAGATACCATAAGCTATTCAAAAGGTGAAAACATTGGTTCTAGCTTAATGTTGCCTTCCCTAAATGTGTTTGTCAAGTCCATAATGCTTGCTATCATACTCTTTAGGGGTTGTCTTGCCCCTTTTTAGGAAGTACCGGAGATTGTACTCAGGACATTGTACCTTAATTTTTTTTTTTTTTTAGGTACTGGGGCCAGGACCTCATATGTGGGAAGCCGGTGCTCAACCACTGAGCCACATCGGCTCCCCTGAGTTGGTTTTTTTCATTTGTTTCCTTGTTGTTTGTTTGTTTGTTTTTTGTTTTTCTAAGGAGGCATTGGGAACTGAACCTGGGACCTCCCATGTAGGAAGCAGACGCTGAACTGCTTGAGCCACATCTGCTCCTTATCCTTTTTTCTTTGGTTATTTGTTTTTTTGGTTTTTTGTCCACCTGTCCCATCCTGTGCCCCCCCACCACCCCCATGGCTTCCTCATCTGTGTGCTTGTTGTTTTCTGCTCATTGTCTGTTTGGTTTTTTCTTTAGAAGGCACCCGGAACCAAACTGGGACCTCCCATGTGGGAGGTGGACACTCAATTGCTCAAGCCACATCTGCTCCCTGCTCATTTGTTTTTGCTTGTTGTCTGCTCTTTGTTTGAGTGTTGTCTTGCGTGTTGTTTTTGCTCGTTATCTGCTCATTTTTTCTCATTGCTCATTGTTTTTGCTTGATGTCTGCTCATTAATTGTCTTCTTTAGGAGGCATTGGAACTGAACCTAGGACCTCCCATGTGGGAGGCAGGCACTCAACTGCTTGAGTCACATCCACTCCCTGATGATTTGTTTTTAATAATACATTTTGAAGCAGTAAATGCTGGTCCTTAGTTGTCCTCATCAAAGAATTATGGATTGCTTAGGGACATTTCCTGAACTTAGTCAAATAGGAAGTGTTAAACAGAGGGACCAAGTCCAACACTGAACAGTTGGTAGAACAAGACCACAAAAGTATATAGACTTAATACATTTTGATTCTTAATATGTTTTTCAGGTCGACACCTTTATTAAACTGATTTAAAGAGAAAGATACCTATACTATTTTTTAATAACAGGTTGTTTCAATTCTAATAATTCTTGGCAAATTTCTGTTCTTTTCATTAAAACTGTATACTAAAGAATTTCTTTGCTATTCCTCATACTTTGACATTATTTTCCTCCCACTCCTAACCTCACCTAATTCTTTTCTCTGCTGATAAGAAATATTTCATTCTCTAAAATAACAATTTTGTTCTGAAATACAGTTTTTAAAACTGTTAACAGTCTTATTTTCTTTGATTGCTTCATAAATAACAGAACTTTCATATCAGCTCTCCTGTCTCTTCCTCCTCCACCCTCCCCCCCCCCCCTTTTACTTTGTGTAATCACAGGAGGATGCTCAACATCACCCTACAGCACAAGATAAATAAGCTTGGAAGGTTTCCTAGCAACATATTGTTCTGGGAACCTGCTCTGTTTCCCTAAACAAAATAAAGCCAAACATCCTAGACTCTAAGCCAGTTGGGAAAGGATTAGCTTATTTGAGGTGTTTAGTGAATTTTATGGAAATTTAACTTTGAAATGAACCTCAATAAAAGTAGCATGATTGGCTTTTCAAAGGACATTCTTAACATGTAAAAAAACAAACAAACAAACAAAAAAAAACTGCAGTTTGGATTTTAAAGAATGATTTTTAGAAGAATTCTCGAGTAACAAGCTTGCAATATATAATTCAGTCATTGGTGACTGGAGCCACTTTAGAACCATGACTAAAACACTTCCACACAGGATTGATGCTTAGCCTGCTACACACTGGTGTGGGTCTTCCAGTGTGGTAGGAAAACGGCTGCTGTAGCAGCTGCCTGCTCCCAGAGTTGCTTACTGCTCTGGCCCTTCCCCTTAACCCTTGCTCATAGAGATAAGTTTGAAACATCTTGTCACTGCTTTAAACTCCGAGACCTTTCCCCTTTTTCCTTAGCTCCAGAGCTATTTCAGTGCTAGGAGTTGGCCAATTCATCTTGAGAATCTAGTTTGGTTTCCTTGGTATTATGTTTAATATATACAGAGAAAAGAAAACTAGAGGACTTTGAGGCTGTTATAAAAGTCAAGAAAAATGTTTTTGTTGCTGTTCTGTTAGTACCCAAAGATGTATGTTTTCCTCATTATTTAATCTGATGACATGAGGCTGAACAGTTGGCAGGTGATGCTTTCTTTTCTATTACATTTTAGTTGGCCACAGTGTACTGGTGAAGGTCTCTGGAGATGTAGTAATAAAGAATTAGTGCTTCTCATAATAGTAGTCAACAATGATTTTGCAATTCAGTTACACTTTGGAAAATGACCTCTCTTGTGTGACTGGAGAGACATTCCCCCATGAGCCAGGTGAATATTGTCATGAATGTAGTTATTTAATGGCTTGCACTGTCAATCATGTTTGGTCTGAGTTTGTCATACTCCTCAGTTGTGGTCAGAAGCAGATAATTCCAGTACTTCATAGTGCTCCCAGATGGGAAGAACGACGCAAATAGAATAATATGGAGAATGACACGTGGTATCTTTGATTTTTATTTAACAAATTCTCTGGCCAGATTCCAGAGAATTGAAACTGTCCTGATCCCAGAAAGCTGTAAGATAATTTTATATTCATTCTGGGAGCTGTCCTTTCTCTTATGTTCTCTCTTATACCATATACTTGTTTTCTAAATATAATAGTTTAAAAACTCGTTGAACTCAATAAGAAACAATCTTTAGAGGGCCTTGTAAGGGCCTAGTATTTCGCAAGGTAGCAAAATGGATACAGAAGGGCAATGACACATCATTCGTGCTGTCACCGAGTTCTCAAGAATTCAACAAAATAGCATGTTTACAATCCTTAAAAGAAAAAACAAACAGTTTTTCTTCTTTTCAGGTTGCTTACTTTGGGACCTAAAGATTACAGAAAGATTTTGATGTCTCAAGGAATTGTATAAAGATTGTCCAAGAAAAAACTAAAAGTAGACTTAATTGGGCATATAGAACAGAATAGATTATAATAGATTAATTTTGATTGAATACCGTTTTTTAAATATTTTCAGGGACCAGGCATTATTTTTGGTACTTTACATAAATTATATCATTTAATTCTCCTGACAACCACTGTGAGAGCGGTATTTTTACCTGTCATCTTACAAATGAGAAAACTAAGGCTGACAGAGATTAAGTAAGTGTTTGCCAAGAAGTTACATAAATGACTGTTGACATACAGATCCTAGTTTACTATGTACCAAATTCCATGACTTTTGCACTATACTATGCTTATTTATTTTTAGAATTCTAAGATGAGTAATCTTTTTTCCTGTGTAATTTTTCAGAAAAGAGGAGACTACTGTCTTTTGAGGATGGCATAACAGCTTAGATCATTTTTCTATGATCTCATACAGCACAATGATTCTATATTTCTTTGAGTTTTCAGTATCAAATTTTTAGAATCTGCTTTCTCACTGGTATGTTCACTCCATATTTTAAATTTTTTGCTTAATTTTTATTTCTACAAAATAATAATTTTCATTTTCAATATAGTAGAAGGCTAAGAGTGACTTATACTTAAAGGTAATTAACAGAATCCATAGTACTAATAAAGGGCATTAATAGGAAGTGATGATCACATATCAGCAATACTCTAGAACAGAGATGGACAAATTGTGGCCAACTTTTGTAAATAAAGTTTCATTTGACATAACTATACTCATTTGTTTATGCATTGTCTATGGTTATTTTCATGTAATAATGGCAAGGTTGAGTAGTTGCAATAGAGACTCTGTAGCCAAAAAAGACTAAAATATTTACTATCTGAACCTTTATTGAGAAAGTTTGCCAGCCCCTGCTCTGGAATCTAGATGTTCCCCTAAACTCTGAGTTGGGCATTCTCCCTGAGAAGCACATAGACTTACTTGGGAAAAACTTCAGAAAATTTTTTCCTAAAGGATATCCTTGTCTAACATGTTTTTCCACTAATCACTGCAGGTACCGACCAAGAAGCTGAAGAAATATGAAAAAGAATATCAGGCAATGCGAGAGAGTCAGCTGCAGCAGGAAGACCCAATGGATAGATACAAGGTATGGGAGACACAAGCCACCTCTCAGAACAGAGTGCCTTCTTTACCCTAAAGCGGCAATTGTGACAAGTTAAATTCCCCCTATTCTTTGTTGATTGATTTAGACACTCTGAGGATGCTAAATATCCAGATATATTTTCATTTCAGAGATCCCTAAGTGGCCAACCATAATATTTCTTTTCTTTCAGTTTGTATATTTGTAGGTAACTCCAGCTGTTGCACTTATACTGGGAATCTTCATATGAAGCTGAGAGAAAGAGGGGGAAAGAGAAAGTGGCTTTCAACTACTTTCAAAAATGAGGAAAAAAGGAAAATGACAAAATACTCTTTTAGCTGTGCACAGTCACATCCACAAAGACTTTTAGAAGGTGAACTGTTACAAGACTGGCACAAGGATGTTCCAAACTAACCTCTGTCCGTAGCAAATGTTAAAAATACAAACTCACTTGGAAGGAAAAATAAAAACCACAAAAGTATATCGAGCACAGTAATGGTGTTTGTTGCAACGTTTATTTCCACAAACAGATTTATGAATAACAGTGACATTTGACTGCAGTATGCAATTTCAGTTTAAAAATGGTTTCAGTTTAATATCTTAATTGTGGTATTTTAAAATATTGAGCCATTCATATAGAATTCTTCAATGATAATTAGCAACACTGTTTCCATAATACATTGTTGGAAAATAATAATTCCAACTTTTTTTTTCCAAATGAAATATTACTGTCTTTTTTGAACATGTTTAGTCCTTCAGATACCTATGGACAATAATGGTTCTCTTCCACTCTACATCAGTACTCTAGGATGAGTGTACTTTATTTTCCCAATGATGAAAAATCCTGCCAAGAAATGAACTGTGGTGGCATCATTAATATTTTACCCACAATTGGGTGACTTCCACTTTTCTAACTAGCATTGCCTTTGTGTGGTCAGCTAGACATGGGCAGATCCAGGACAGTTAACCCAGGACATCTGTCTCTATCACTGAATTGAATAGCAGGGGAGGTTTAGCAGATTAGCATGGTAGAAAGAGTATGTGAATTTTGTAGTCATTACCAATCAAATCCTGGCTCTCTGAAAAAAGAGCACAGGATTTGGAATCCATATTGGGAGTTTCAATCCCTATGCCACATTCAGCATCTAACACTGACTAGTTATTGAACCTCTTTCTCATCTGTAAAATGTGCCATATAATCCTTACCTTGCAGGATTGTTGTAAGCTGAGGGATGCTCTATGTTAAGAATCTAGCACACAGTTGGTGTTTAACAAATGGTCGTTATTAATCTTGGTAGATCTACTAATTATCCAGGTATTACTAGAGTAATATCATCTTATATGGATCTGCCCCCTCCAGTCCCTCTTTGCTCTTTTTCCTCATATTTTTCCAGCTATTGTTACCTAGTATTTCACATCAATATGTTTCTCCTCTTGCTTATAGAACTGGATCAAGAACTGATAACATCATCCCACATACTGTCATGGTGATAACTATTAACAGATAAGGTGCTTATAGATGAAGTTTGAAGCTAATTTTTATCATCGCCACCTCTCCAGTAAAGCCAGTTCTAATGTTGTTCATATAGCAATCTGCTTTAGAAAGGCTTGAAGATAGTAATTATGAAATATTATTAAGGATTCGAAATGAAGCCTTCCTACGGCTTGTATCATAAGTTTCTTATTGCCACCATCATTTTGAGTAAAATCTGGGAAGAATGCATTAAAATAGAGGAGAGGGGCGTGAGAGACCAAAATTGTACAGGCCTGAACATATTATTATGTCTAAAGTCCCTTTTGTGTCAAAGCAGATACATATAAGTAGTAAGGTGCATATGATTTTTTAAAAGTATTTATCACACATAAGATTATAAATGTGCTGAGTTTCTATTGAAGGATCAAAGTAGAATTGAACTTTTTTTTGTTTCATTTTGAAAGTAGATATTTTAAGTTTCATTGCTGTGGCCTCTTTTATTTGTGCATATCAGATAACTACTATAGCTATTTCTTTTGAAATATCTTAGAAATACCTCATGTAGTTAATATGTCTATACTCTTGTAATAATGTCTAAGCATATATTCTAGTGTTATATTTGGTAAAGTGGTTTTTGAATCCTCAAATGATAATTACGTTTAACTTTTTATTTTGAAATAATTTCAAATTTATAGGACAGTTGCAAAAATAATACAAACCCCAAACAGAGAACTCCAACATATCCCACCCCCTCCTAGATCCAGATCCACAAACCTTTAACCTTTTGTCACATTTGCTATACCATTCTATCTATCCCTCTTTCTATTTATCTATTTGCTTTTTTTTTTTAACTTTTTAAAAGATACTTAGATTATACAAATGTCACATAAAAAATATAGGGATCCCATATGCCCCTTTCCCCACACCTCCCACATTTTCCCACATTAACAACATCTTTCATTAGTGAAATACATTCATTGCAATTAATGAACACATTTTGGGACATTACCATTAAGCGTGGATTAAAGTTTACATTGTAATTTACACTCTCTCCCACCCAATTCTGTAGGTTATAGCAAGATTTATAATGGCCTGTATCTGTCGTTATCTATTTTTCTAAACATTTGAGAATTATGTTCATGCTCCTTGAACACTTAACACTTCCATGTACATTTCCTAGGAATAAGAATATTCACTTAGGTAACCACTTTAAATACAGTTTTCAAGTTCAAGAAATTTAGCATCACTGAACAGGTGTAGCTTAGTGATTGAGTGCCTGCTTCCATTGTACAAGGTTCTGGTGTCAGTCTCTGGTACCTCCTAAATAAATAAATAAATAAATAAATAAATAAATAAATAAATAAGATAAATAAGATAAATGAGATAAAGCTATACTCCCATTTTTTCATATGTCTCAATAATGTTAGTTGGAGGACAGCTGGAGGATAATATAGGGAATTTATAGTAATGATTTTGGCAGTTGATGAGGATTATGGTTAATAATAAAATACAGGAATGTTCTTCTACTATAAAGTGTTAAGAATGTGATGATACATGGGGAAGATATAACTAATGTAATTTGTAGACTATAGTTAACAACATTAATGTTTTTGTAGCAAAAGCTAATTTGGTAATATATTAATGCTAAAGGTAAAAAAAATAATATGGGATTTGGTTTTGTGAGATATGAATATGATTAAGCATTTTTTTTCTCTTCATTTATTTTTCACTAATAAAGAGACCTTGACTATGTCATTTAACTAATCTGTGTTCATTTCTGTGTGTCTTTCTGAACACTAGAGGAACAATTGAGTTAGTAGTTGGAATTAGATGAGATAAAAAGTGCCTGGACAAACCTTTTTAGGAGTAATTCTTCCATAGCTTGTTGAGCTGCCTTTTTCTGTTATTTTATTTATTTTTTTTTTTGAAATAAAGTTGTTTTAAAAAGAAGCTAATTATAATTATCTTAATTAAATTAGGAAAGCTGCTTAGAAAAATACCTTTTAATATCCTCTAAATTTAATCTCATCAAGAGTAAGACCTATGATCTGGAAGTGAGCACTTTATAATTCATAGATATTGATCTCTATGAACCCAATTATCTAAACTGTAAAGAACAACTGGGTTAAATCTTCAAGGGCATGAAGCGAGAGCTTGTACCAGTTCAGTAATAACCTCTCCTCAACCATTAGGGTCCATACTATTTAAAATGCCATATCTACCCCCTTGCTTGCAATATGGCAAGAGACAGAAGGGAAAGCTTTATTGGAAGAAGAATATAGAATATTCTAAACCTCTTTTCTTATTTTCAACTTAGACATTGCCAAATTTATATAGCAATCTTTATCTAGTCTATTATTTTGGTTTGCAAAGGCATATATTGATTTCAAATGAAGCAAAATGCAAGATAAAGATTTGGCTGTACAAAGATATCGTGTACATTTTCATTTTTGTACAGGTCCCCAGAAAACACACATTCAGGAATATATATGTGTAGCTGTTTCAGTTCATTTTAAAAATCAGTAGTAACTGTGGGGAACGGATATAGCTCAAGTGATTGAGCACTCCCGGGTTCAATCCCTGGTACCTCGTAAAAAAACAAAACAAACAAAAAAAACAACTCTCATTGGGGAGCAGATGTAGCTCAGTGGCTGAGCTCCTGCTTCCTATGTATGAGGTCCTGGGTTCAATCCCTGGTACCTTCTAAAAAGAGTAAAAAAAAATACATGTGAAAATCGGTAACCAAGCCCTTAATAAACAGTTACCAATTTCAGGAATAAAATTTAATTTCCTATTTTAAGGAGATGAATTGTTTCTGTTGCAGGGACAATCAGCTTCCTAGTGATGTAATCTACTGATGGTATTTTTTAGAGACCTGCAGTCTTCATCTGCCTATGGAAGATGATATACTTTTCTTGTTTAATTAAAGAACTACTTGCACAAATGTGGGTTAAGCCTTAAAAAGCACAGCTAATTAATTAAATTCTATTAATCTCCCAAAGCATATCAAAGGTTATGTTATTACCTGCTCTAGATGGGAAATCCTAGAAAGAATCTAGAATGTTTAAACCCTCTTGGGTTTGGGACACAGAAGATAGTATTATTAATACAAAATTTCTAACGAAGTATTTTATCCATGTTCAGTATAATTAACTTTAAAATGTTTTAACTTCTTTCTTGAGTTTTGTTAGACAGTAATTTTTTAAAATCAAAATGTGATTCAAATAGAAAGAAAATGATAGTCTCTAAGTCAAGTTTACTCGGAGTTCTTCTTGCACAAACTAATTTTTGTAGAAAATTGTCCCGACACATAGTTTAAAATTAAGCTATTTTTATTAGGCTTGGTAAAACTAATACAAACAATATTTGAAGTAAAGTTTACTTGTACTTATATTATTTGCCATCCTTACATATCTAATGGAATAATTTAGAGCAATTATCACTTCTTTTATCTTGACAAGTGAAGTTTAAATTATTCTGTATCTCTTAACTGGGAAAAAAAAAGTTATCCCTTTTTCTTACTGGAATGGGTCCAGGGACGTCAAGATAAGTGAATCCATCTTTGAAAAATGTTTTTATACTAAGAAAAATAAACTTACATTTTATTATTTTTCCACATCAGAGACTGTTTTTGGCTTTTAGAAATATTTATATTATGAAATAATGTGCTTTTAATGACAAGAGGGTGGTTTTGATGTGCCTGTGATAACTTGATGATAAACTTCAGAAGGCTGCCTCTCTTTCTTTTAGAGCTTGGACAACTTAATGAATTCATTGTTGTAGGATGGTGAAGAATGCAAGGCTAAGTCCTCTTGAGGCTTTTCAAGCAACTTAGCTAAGAAGGAGCAGGTGGTTTCTGACGCTGTTTGTCGCCTGATTCAGTTATACTTAACACTTGGGGGAGGTAGGAGTGTTAAGCACATTAAGCATTTCTAAGTATGTTTTTGAATAATGTTCAGAATTAATTCTCCAAGTATTCTCTTCAATTTTTTGTAAGTTTTGTTTTTTGTTAAGTAGTGTTACTGAGAAAATTAGTATGATAATGATGTTTCTACATCATCTGCAACCCATTTGCTTTTTTAAAAATTTGAACTATATGCTAGAGTAGAGCAAGGAACCACAAAGTATAGCCTGTGGGCCAAATCTGGCCCACTGACTAGCTTTATAAATAAAGTTTGGTTTGAACACAGCCAACACCCATTTTATATCTATTATCTGCCATTTTGCACTACAATGACAGTTTAGTAGTTTCAAGGTAGACTCTGAGGCCCACAAAGCCTAAAATATTGACTTGTGGCCCTTTACAGAAAGTGCCTGTCCTGTGCTACAATAATCTAAGATTGTTTTTAAAATACTAAAAGAAATGCAGTCTGGTTTGCTAGCTACTAGTTTTTATAGACAAGATTTTGTTTTTAGTTTGACATTTAAATTTTTAAAAATTTGCAACCAAAAGATAAAATTGGATGTGATGGGAAAAGGATGGAAGTGTAAAACAGGCTATCAGATATCCAGACTTTTTATTAATAAATTTTCATTTTACAAAAGGTGCAGACATTTAAACACTTCATCTGTAGGCATTTGTCTTTGTATGTCAAAAATCTGTCAGCTTAAAATGAAGTATGATTATTACCAGCTCATTTTTGAAAGAGATGTCCAAAAGGAAATATGTGAGAATTGAATGTGTTGTTTGCTAATAAAATTGCACTGGTTCTTTTAGGAAAACATTTTCTTCTGACCTCAAATGTCTTTAAAAACTTGTGCCAAGAATTTGTCATAGCAGCAGACATCGCACCCAAAATATTGAGTTAGGGTTTATAAAGCTGCCTCCTTTCCCATCACTTTTTTCCTTTAAAGCTTAGTTTGTTTTCTTTTGATTGCCAGTTCACATTTCTCTGGTTTCTCATTTTGGAATTAATGATTTTCACCATTCCTTGTACTGCTTCGCCCAAACTTCAGCCCACAGAGAGACACAATTGAGACCTGAGATCAGTTTTTCTTTTGCATTTCTCTGCCCAACAATCTCATTCTGTTGCCAGAAGATGAACTGTATTTTGCAAGGTTTCTGACCTTGTCTTATAAGGAAGTTCCTTCCACATAGCTTTAAAAACACAATATAAACAACTCACACCATAGTTGCTAATAGTTCCACATACAGCATTTTCCTTGGTCATGCAAATGCAAATAGCAGTGTGGAAAGGGTGGAGTTTTAGTGTATCCCTCTTCTGAGTTGAGACTTGCCCACTGGCTGCCTCAAATATACTTTCTTGTATCAAAGGTTTGCAGTCATAGAGAGATCTTGGAGTATTTGACACTCTTAGGAAAACAAAATAACAAAATAGCATTAACAAGTGTCTGTTTTTGTTATTGCCATTTCCTAATTGTATTAGTAGGTGTGCAATTTCATTGGATATTCTTTTTTTTTTTTTTTTCAATTGTCTTTGTACCTATGATTGAAAACAGTAGTTGGTCTATGACTTTTGAGGAGGTAAGTTTTTATCTATGTATGTCTGTATCAGTGTCTGTCTCTTTGAAAAATGCAGTATCCTCCTCCCAAAAGTTACTAACCTAACTTTCCCAGCTGTACATCTCCTATGCAAGAGGGGAGGGAACTAATGAAGAAAATCGTCTGCTTTTTGTTCAGTGGTGTCAGTAGTGAAAGGTGGAAGATGTTTTATATAGTGCAATGTAAATTTTAAGGGTTATTTAAGCCATGTTTCCTGCAGTCTTTTCAGAAGGGCAGAGGAAGCTATTTGCCTGTTTTGTTTGCAGGCTCTGAGCATGCAGTACATCGTACATCATGAGACTCTCTCTGGATTAACTGAGTTTAAGGGGGCTGACTTTAAATGTCTTGGGTGGACAGTCCTTGCTAACATTTCAAAATGAACCTAGCAAGGTTACTACTCTTCCCAAACCCAGCAAAACTAAACTTTCTTCTCCATTCTAATATAAACACAAACCTTTTTCCTGAATTGGTCATTTCTGAAATCAGCTGTGGCTCCTTGGAAAGGGCGAGAAGATGGCCAAGTAACACAGTCTCTCTTTAACCCTCAGTATGTGTAGGCAAGTTCTTGTTAGAAAATCTCCATCTCAGTAGCAGTCTCACTGTAGCTTTTAGTAGCACCCAGTGGCCCTGGAAAACTCAAAAGGACAACTCACCGCCCCCAGGTTCATACTTTGGAGGACGATACTGCATTTTTGGCCCCATGATTTGCTTTCCCACTTGTCTGTGAGTGCAGAACAGGAGTCTGACACTTCCCACTGTGCTGCTTGCTTTGCAGACACTGAACTGAAACTTCTTGCTAAAGCGATGGCTAGTAGGCATGCTCCCTAGGCTATTTTGTTTTTTAGGGCCCTTCAGACATGATTTCTCCCAGATCTTTTTTCACCCTCTGCCCAACCCCTTAGCTCTATGTTTATAAGAAAGGGTTCTAATTGTAGCAGTCATCTTAATGGGAAGTTACTAGTCAGAATTTCCCCCTGAGCTCACATCTTTTTTCTTAAATAATATAATCCAGCAGACATTTATCTCTAATCAGTAGTGAAGTAGCTACCTGGGTACATTTTTTAATACTTTGAACAAAGTACTTTTCCATAAGCATTATATGACTTTACCTGGAGGTTATTTTAATTCAGTTCTAAGCATCTTATCACTGTAACCTGAAAAACTGGTAGCTGCAACATTTTCATTTGTGCCAAATTAATGTAATGTAAATTATAGTTGAGGAAGCTTTTTGTGTGTTGAAGTTCTGCAAGTACAATTTCAGTAGAAATAGAACACTTAACTCAAGAATAGGTATTAGAGTACCCTTATCTTAGTCTCGCTGAAAGAGATTTATGAAAAAAAATGAGAAAACTCTTCCCTGCCTAAGCAGTCTGCATTGTGAAATGTGTTGTGAGGAAGTTGTGCAAGGTATTGCTTCTATTTCCTGGCATCTGAGAAAATTTATTGAAAAAGTTTCTAAATCAAAAAAAAAATTTTTTAATCTAAATTTTCAGCAAGTATGTAAATCACTTCCACAAAAAGGGCCAATACTTAGCTTCGTCAGAATGAAAGACTAACTAACTCTCCAGCCCCTGCTAGAATTCAGATTACTTCAGTAAAGATTGAAAGATTTTAACTGTAGACGCCTGGCTTTTAAAAAATATTCTAGTCTCCATTTTTGTCATGCTTCTGTGGGAGGGTAGCACTTCTGCAGATTGCGGGAACAGACAGAATTTAATTAATACATTTTGCACTATGCATACTATCTTTTCAGGAACATCTTGGGAAATGTTTATGGCAAGGAAGCACTTTTGAGGGGTAATACTGTGTATTCGTCCCAAAAGAAGATCCAATATGGGTACCTGTAGAATATGAGCTTCTAACAAGAGTGGGCTTTAAAAACATTGGTTTTATCATTCTCTCCCTTCCAATGGAATTGAGATTCTGAATTGCTTTTTTCTTTAAACCCAAGTTTGTTTTTTTAAATATAATTACAGACATAATATATATTCATTGTGGAAAATTTTGAAACATTTTGAAACCATAAAGACAACAATAAAAATAATCTACTCCCAATAGTCTTTTTTTGTACTGTTATAAGAATGAGATTGCAAAGTTATATATCTTATTTTCCTATGATATATCTTTTTTCCTAAAATGTAGCAAAAGCATTTCCTGTGTTATTAAATCTTTTTCTCTAATATTTTAACATTGTCTGGAATTCTATCATGGATTTATTTTTAAGTATTTAAGTGATTTGGGATTGTTTTTAAAGTATCTTTTTCAAAAATATTTTGACATTCTCCAATTATCCAGTCTACTTTTCCCAAAAGAAAACACAGAAATGGGCCCTGTAGGCTGGTGATAGTCAAAGTGCAGATTCATCCCTTAGTTTTTCTGGCTGGCCTTTCCAGGTTTTGATTCTCTGCCTCTAGGAGAGTCTCAGACTTTTCTCTTACCACCTGTTTCTTAGCATTCCTTCTTCTAATTGTTCTTTTTCTAATTCTTCTCCTCTTCGTCCTCCTTCTCCTTCTCCTCCTTATTTTGAAGGTTTTCTTCTTTGCATATAACAAACACCAGGTTGTTCTACAGAAAAGATTAATTTCACCTCACCCAATCGCTATGATACCCTGTCTTCCAAATCATGAATATGTTTTCTGGCTGTGCATTACCGCTTTGTCTGTTTTTTCCACCTCTGTAGAAAACATTATTAGGAACATAAATCTGAAAAACAATACGGTCTCATCACATTGAAGTCTTTCCTATCTGTTCTCTTTTGAATATTCTTTAAATGCTACCAGTGTAAAGAAAGCACTTTTGATACTTTGGAATAGAAGACACTAAGTTGTTATTCTGAAAATAGATATGAATACACAGTTCATAATAGTTAAGGGGAAATCTTGCTTCATAAGAATTAATGACTGGATTCTTTTTGCCATATAACTTTGTTTCAAATATTCCCTGGGAATTTAAGGAGAAAAAAAAAAAAAAAACAGCTCAGCAATTTGTTTTACTGGAATCTTTTCATCTGAGGTTAAAAATAAAACAAACATTTAGAGACATTATCATAAGGACTACTGCTCTCATCAGCATGAAAACTGAGGTTCAGAAAAATAAATATATTCTTATCCAAAGAATGAAAATGTCCATTGGTAGACAGCAAAGTCATGAACCCAGATATCTTGATTCTTGAATTAGTCCTCTTAAATAGACTCAATTAATTTGAACCCTGATCTTTTTGAAAAATAATTTGAAAAAATGTCTAGTGGTTTCCCCCCATTTCCTTCCTGCCATGTCTTGCAATTTCCTTTAAGGTCAAGGGTGGAACCATTGTGCAAAGAAAGAATCACCTGCGTCTGTGTTCTAGTTCTATATTAAAATCTCATAGTATTGGGGAGCCGATGTGGCTCAGTGGTTGAGTGCCAGCTTCCCACATATGAGGTCCCAGATTCAATCCCCAGCCCCGGTATCTCAAAAAAAGAGAAATCTCATAGGATTGAGGGTTTGAAATTTTGCTCTTTGTGGCACATTTATAATTTCTTATGTCTGGAGGGTTTGAGGGACGATTTGTAAGATTCACTGGTAGAGTACTGCATCTGCACCGCTAGCTTAACTCACTGTTGTTTCCCCAGACAGCAGTCCTGCCTTCCTGTGCCACTTGCGCCTTCTTCTTTTTACACCTTTAAAAGTTCACTTTGTTGTCGTTGCTTGTTTTTCCTCACCAATTCCATTGGTTTCTGCTTGTATGTCCAGGTCCTAATGCCCATGTCGGCTGTTCTTTTTCTACAGAGGGAAAACCGAAGGTTACAGGAGGCCAGCATGAGGTTGGAACAAGAGAATGATGACCTTGCCCATGAACTAGTAACCAGCAAAATTGCTCTGCGGAATGACTTGGATCAGGTAAACTTATCATTCACTAGGTAGAAATAATACTGTGATGACCTCCCCAAGGGCAAGGACCAAATTGCACTCACTACCGTCCCAGGACTCACTCTGTACTTCACACCAAGTGAGCTGCTTGATTTGATGAATGAGTGGGTGGCAGGTGGGCAGGAGGAGGCCGCTTGTGCTAATTAGAGAGAGTGAAAAACGCAAGGCTTTGAGAAAGATTTGGGTTATTTCCAAACAGCATGTGTGAGATACTTTTTTTATCCCTCTAAATTTCTCTGGTATCTCTCCTCTTCATCTGTACTTTTCCTAAACTAAGGGCTCCTGGCATAATTATCCAAGGAGATCAGTCACCAAGTGTATACTAATTCCATTCTAATGTTGGTAGGCTCCTCACTTTTTGTTTCAATAAGATTTCGTATCTATGGTAAATGTTAAGATTTTATATAAAGTGCGTACATTCAGATTTGTGTATCAATGGATTGACAAGCAGCTTCGAGGCAAAGAGCCAGATTGCCTGTGAATCCTGGCATCTCCACTTAATGTGGTCCTGGGCAGTTATTAAGCTGTCTGTTGATATAAAAATAGCGTCTGGGAAAGCGGATGTGGCTTGAGCGATTGTTGATTGTAGATGAGTAGATCCCATCTACCTTATAGGAGGTCCAGAGTTTGATTCCTGGGGCCTCCTGGTGAAGGCAAGCTGGCCCACGCAGAGTGCTGGCCCGAGCGGAGAGCTGGCACAGCAAGATGATGGAACAAAAAGAGACAGAGAGGAGAGACAGTAAGAGATGCAGCAGATCAGGAAGCTGAGGTGTTGCAAGAGATTGAGCGCCTCTCTCCCACTCTGGAAGGTCCCAGGATCGGTTCCCAGTGCCGCCTAAAGAGAAGACAAGCAGACACAGAAGAACACACAGCTAATGGACACAGAGAGCAGACAGCAAGCGCAAAAACAACGGCGGGGGTGGGGGAAGGGAGGGGGAGAGAAATAAATAGATAAATTTTTTAAAAAAATAGCGTCTGCCTCATAGGGATGATGTGAGTATTAAATAAGGTAAAGCCCTTCAATAGTAAATGTTCAGAAAACATTAGCTCTTGCTAAGAAGACCTTAAATTGTTTAACCTCCCTTGCTCTTTCCAACAGTGCTGACAACTTTAGGACTTCCTGTTTTCAATTGCTAGAGTTTTCAGAGATAATTGGCAATATGGAAGGAGTCTGGTACAGATTTAAAATTATCACTCTATTTTCTGTTTAGTTAAAAGTGAGTATTCTCAACAGATGGTGCAGGGTCAGAAAAACTGGGATGCAAACTGTTGAGTATATTAAAAAAAAGAGCCATTACCTGTGCTCTAACTAGGCATTGACAATATTTAAAATACAAATCCATTAATAATATAAGTCTACTTGAATGTTTAAAATGGAGGGATGGCTTAAAATGGTCCCTACCACAACTCCCTTTCCTGTATCAACAACTAGTTTTGCAGCTCCAAAATTTCAACAGCAGTTAAGACTAGTGTTATAGAAAGTAGTGCTAACAGGGGAGAGGAGGAAGTTGAGGGAGTGAAGGTAGAAGAAACAGCCCTGAAAAGGATTTTTTTTTTTCCATTTGGCACTTTTAACCTCAAATCTCATTCAGATTCATCCATGTTGCCATATGCTTTATGACTTCATTTCTTCTTACAGCTGCATAATATTCCATTGTGTGAATAGACCACGGTTTGATCTGGAGGACATTATGTTGAGTGAAGCAAGCCAGACACAAAAGGACAAATACTGTATGAATGCATTACTATGAACCAAATATATTGTGTAATATATTGTTTGATTCATACACAAGAAAAAAACAAAAAAACAAACAAAAAACAAAACAACAAAAAAATTTACATTTAATTGAGAAATGTATATATTTATTCATCTGTGTTTACTTTTTAGTTTTTTATTGCTTATGTTTTCAATTATTAAATGTACAAAATAAAGTTAAAAAAAAAATCTCATTCAGCCAGCTCACTTGGAAGTTATTGGAAGTGTGACTAAGAGAGTCAGAACCAAAGAAAGTTAAGGGGTCCCCATTCGATCAAGGCCAAACCCAGCCTGACCTCAGCAGTTTATTTTTGTATTAATGAGACTTCAGTAGTAAGTCAGAAATACTATAATGAAAGTCTTAGTTCCATATTAGCTTTCCAAACTGCTTTGACTTGCATTTGATTCTACCATGTTGCATCTTTTATCCATTAAGTTTTCTTAAGATGACTTGCTAAATGAAAAAAATTTAAAACATTTTGACTCAGGGCAGATACAATAAAATAAGCATTCATATGCTGCAGGTGCTAGAGATAGGTATAAATTGATATCTTTGTTTAGGGAATTAATTTGGTAGTATATATCAAGTCTTTAAAAGGTTTAAAGAAATAATAATAAAAGCAAATAATTACTGAGCATCTACTATGTGTCACACTAAATTTTGCATTTTTAAGCTTATTCTCCCTAAACGCCATGAAGCAGGTATTAATTCAATGCCCATTTATAAATAAAGAAAATGACATATGTATTCTGTCTTGGGAAGCCATCCTCAGAGAATAGTCAAAGATGTGGTCAAAATTGTATGTACAAGGGTATTTACTGCAGAGTAAAAAAATTAAAATAATGTATATGTCTCATAGTAGAAAGTAGTTAAATGATATATCTATAAATGTATTTTTGAAATAATTTTTTAAAACAATGGGGAGATAATGAGATGAAAGTATGTACATAAAAAGGAGTGGATTTATCTATATATTGTTTGCATCTCAACTGCAAGGGATGTTGAGTGGAGTTGGGCCGTCCTTATAGGGAAGGGAGTTGAAATATAACTCATACCTACAGAGGGAAAAAAAACCTACAAGGAAACACATCAAAATGTTACTAATGGGTGTCTTTCAATGATAAGATTAAACCTAATTTTATATTCATCTTTGTACTTTAATTTTTTTTCAATTATTTATCATTTATAGGAAGACTTTAAGTTACTTAACCACCCTAGGTTAAGTAATAATATTACTTATAACTTTTTAATAATAAAAGTATCTATTATTTTAACATTTATTTTACTACCAAGAGAGAATCCCTTTTTTAAATGTGTGGATCTGTTTAAAATGACTGCTATTATGGGTTTTCCTAAAATAAATGATTATTGAATACCTAGGTACCTCATGTGGACACTGAATCAGTCCCTGAAGAAAAGATTTCTTGCTTTCATTCCTTCCTTCCCTCCTTCCTTGTCTCTCCTCTTCTCTCCCACCTTCATACCTTTTTCTCTCTTTTTAAAAAGTGAATAAGACCTGGTCCCTACCTTTTGAAGCTTATTATCTAGATAAAAGAAAAACAAACTATTATTTCAAGGATATTTCTTCCTAACTTCCAGTTTTGCAGTTTCTGCCTTAGTGGGGTTTATTCGCCTCTCAAAGAGTTGGCCCTGCAATTTAGGTGCCCTCCCCTCCAGTCTTCAAGGAAGGGTATTAGCCTGAGGCCTGTGAGTGAAAGTACCGGCTTTGCCTGCCTGTGATCACGCAGTTTGCCCAGTACTTTTCCATTCCCAGGTTATCAAAAGCTGATCTCTTAATTAAAATAGCAAAACTTTGGCAAACATTAAACAAACATGAAAGCAGATTTGTATTTGTGACAATATGTAAAGCAAACAAACACTAACTAGGTAATTAGGTACTTTTTTTTGTTAATAAGTCGTTCCTTATCCTTGTCACTTTAGATTTAGCTTCAGGCTTCCTGGGCACCAAAGACTTCAGTTTTTCTGCCAGAAGCCTTCTCTTTTGACAACTTGCCCTCCATTAGATTCTTAAATAAGAACTCCTCAGGGGTTAAAAATGAAAAAAGATACAAATTTCCATTTTAGTCTCTCTGGCTGCCTGCTCTCAGATCCCTTCCTGTTATTCTCTATGCCCGAGGAACAAAAAGGAAGAGATAAAACTAGTACTTTCCTATAGAAGGCAGTGTTTAAGTTCCCTCTAACTGTAGCAAGTCTGTCTTAAACCAGAAACCACATGCAAATTATTTGGTTTTGTTTTAAATTAAACAACTGACTTGCCTAGTTCTTTCAGAAATCATGTCTGAAAGATTCTCATCCCTGACATTAGAGCTGAGCCTTTTGATCTCTTGGTAGATTCATGATTAAATCATATATCGCAGTATTTGTTCCTCTCAGTATATTACATATATGTCCCAGAAGCCTTAGATAGCAATTAGAAGTTACAATATCTTATAATAAGACATAAAAAGATGTTGGTAAGTGATTAGAAGACTTAATAATGAAAATATTCCACTCAAGTCTTGTTATCAAATTACAGTGAACATTTTATAATTTGTATTCAAAGAAAGAATTTGATTATCCATCCGTTTAGAATTATGTTGCTAGACATTCATTAAATATTAAGGACGATTTCTACTTAAGCGAGGTATAGATGTTGGTTGTATAAAGATCTCAACGATAGTTTTTAGAGGGAGAACTAAGATATTTCAGATCTGGTCCCATTTTGATGAGAAGAGTTGCCCTTATTTCACCATTTAAGGTAGAGGGAGACTTTCGGATGAAGCTTCCTAGACAACTGTGGGACTTCTCCCATGGCAGTCGCTACAGATATCAGTTCTGATAACAACTGAAATAGGGTGAGGTTGCCTTAATCTGACCTAGGGAAGAACAGTACAACAGAAAATGTGAAAATGAAACTAATAGGTCATCTCAGGATAAATGTATAGGATAAATATTATATGCTGCAGAACTCAGAAGCATGCTACTGAATGTCAGTATAGTACTGACTATTCAAAAGTTTATAAAAAGCTAAAATTTTACGTGAATCTCTCTTCAAAAAACCTAACTTACAAAACAGATTTATTTCAGAGTATCATGATATATATTATAAAAGGATTCTTCTCTTCTTGAAATGGAAACTGCTGGGGGTACTTTGAAAGGAGGACTAATTGCATTCTTCTTTATTAACAGGGCTGTTACTCAGAAGAATGATAATTCTGGGATAGAACTTGAACCAATAGGCCACAGTTACTGGGAGACAGATTTGGTTAGATTTTAAGATCAGCACAGCTGCTCTTGATAGGCAACTCCATGACCATCCATCATAGACTTTGGGAAGGTTATTTCTGTTTTATGGATAATTTCAATCATTTGAATCTTGCAGCTCTAGGATTCTGAGTTTTGAGCATCCACAATCTATATTAAATACCATGTAATTTATGAAAACTTAACTTGCAACATATATGTTGCATTTTTATGCCCACTTCTAATTTTAGCATGGTCTTTTACTGTGTAGGTTTTCCCACCTAAAATCTGATACATCAGAACAAATTTTAGTGCTTTTAAAAGGGTCTTTTTCACTTTAAATATCAGCAGTTCCAAATCTGCTAACAGAGCTATAACTACTAGGATATGGGACATCAGGAACTATAAGACAGTGGGAACCAGTGAAGGTGCATCACAGTTTCTCTGCCACTACCCAGAAGACTGTGCTGGCTTGGCCATCTGGACATGTGAGGGATATGGTAAAACACGGATAGAAGGCAACCTGTCCAGTTTTCACAGTTGCTTGGATAACATTTTGCTGTCAGCCAGGGATAGCTTCTTCAAATATCTGCCTCTCCTCGGCGTCTGTGGCTGCCTCTGCTCAACTCATCCTGTGGCCTGCTGCCACCTCCACATCCACTCGGCAGTCTGTTTCCACAGCAACTTAGAGGGCCACATCCATTCATTCACCAGATAGTTACAGGAGTGTCTACTCTGCCAGGCACTAGGCTTGGTCTTGGCCTACAATGATAAGCAAAGGAGACATGGTCCTTGTCTCCTGGCGTTTAAGGCAGAACAAATAAATCACTCATGTAATTTGTCATTACAGATTGTGCTACAAAGGAAAATCTGAGGGTTTTAAGCAGGTTAACTAATTTAGATGGGGGTGAGTGGGTCAGGGCTCAGGGCATGCTTCTCTGAGGAAGTAAACTTGAAGCTGAAACCTAAAGGATGAGGTGAGGACCCTGGAATATAAAATATACATGTGTTAGCTAAGTTAAATATACACATAGTGCATACTTAATTTTAGTTCTGTATCCAAGTTAAAACCAGAGTATTATCTTCGTATTCTTCCTGGCCATTCCAGAAATAATAGTCTCTTCTGCCTGGGTTCCTGGTCCATACTTCAGCTTTTCTCTCATTTCTTTTCTTAATTTCTCCTAACTGTACTTGCTGTCCTGCAAGAGGTACCTCATGGGCCAGTTTATTTCATCTAAAAGCTTTTGAAGTCTCTTGCCTTACTATTGTCCATGTATCAGCCTGTCTGTTCATCCTCTCTGCATCGGTCTCCACACACCATCAGTCAGAAGTTTCTATATGAGGCTCCACCCCTTCATCAGATCCATCAACAAAGACTTTGAGTGCTGTTGTGACATTTGAAAATGTATAATGCATTTAGAAGGAGCATGAACTTTGATGTCATTCAAGTCTATATTCAGATCACAGCTCTGATGTTAGATATGTGACCCTAGATCAGGTTATTTGAGTTTTCCAAAACTACTTTTGTTATCTGTAAAATAATTATTATTATGAGGATTAGAGATAATGTCTGCAAAGTGCCTGGTACATAGTTGGTATTCAATGAAGGCAGCCACCCCTTGAGTGAGGTAAGAGGGAGAAGAATGGCTTATGGTAATGTTGGAACAATAACTAAAGCCTGGGAACAGTTTGGACATTCCCAATACACATACTTTCTTCACCCTCTTTATGACAAGATGTGCCCTTATTTGCAGGCAGAAGACAAGGCAGATGTATTGAATAAGGAGCTCCTCCTGACCAAACAGAGGCTGGTGGAGACTGAGGAAGAGAAGAGGAAGCAAGAGGAAGAGACTGCCCAGGTAAAAGGCATATGTGGGCTTTTCTTTACATAGGTACATTAACATGGACAATATTAATACTATAAAATAAAAAAGAAGTAAAACTAAACTTATTCTATATCAAGAGTGATATAGAGGGTCGGATGTGGCTCAACTGGTTGGGCGTCTGTCTCCCATATGGAGGGACCCGGGTTCGATCCCTGGGACCTCCCGGTAAAAAAAAAAAAAAAAAAGAGTGATATAGAAGCAGTAAACATAGAAGTAGCATTGAGTCTCGACACTTCTTTTAAAGGGTATCAGAAGAGGAGGCAGCCTTTCTACCCTTGAACAGCTTTTAGGAGTTTGCCTTTGCAGAGATGTCCAGCAAGAGTGTCAAATTTTCTCTAAGTTTAGTAACTTTCAATTATGATCCAAGAATTTTTACAAATCTGTGAACTTTGTGTCGTATCTCCAAGACAATTGACTTCTCTGAAGTAGTTTATGAAGATTGTTAAGCTGAAAGAAAGCCCATGGAGATCTCTGCTGGGAGTTGCCATACAGCCTCTGTCTCAAGCAGTCAAGCTTAATTTTCCTGATTCATGCCTTAGAAGAAGGGCTGCCTAGCATTCCTGGCAGAGCTCTCAAATCTTATATTCTCTGGGAGCATGAAAAGAAACCCTTTGGGAACCAGCCTTGAAGTTTGCACCCTCCCATTTTCAGATGAATTGTGAGGCTATTCACCTGGAAAACATTACCATCACAAAGGAGTACAGAATAGGTGTTAGGAGAGGGCCTCCAAAGAGGTTGAAACTTCTGGCTTCCCTAAGGAGGAACAGGCTGCTTCTCCAGTGTTCTCCATGTCTGTCAGTCACAGCCAGGGGACTGACATAGATTGGGTTATGTGTTAGATTTTCTTCATAACCAAATGAAGTCCACTGCCAAAAGCTTGTTTGAATTTTACTAACATAACTAACTAAGTGAAGAAATTTCATATAGTTATTTAATTTTAATGAGTTCTATTTTGAGGGACTTATAATATTAAATATATAACAGATCATAAAGCATTTCAAACACCTACATCCAAACAACCAGAAGAAGTTCCAGTAAAGTTACACACAAAGGAAGGATGTGTCATTTACTACCTTCCAGGATTTTTAAAAATGTTCAGTAATATCTTTTTAATTCCATTGGAAAATTATTAAATGAGTCTTTGACATTTACTACGGCCCCCAGTTTTTTTTTTTTTACCAACTCAAAAATTTTCAGGGACTGATTATCTGGTTTTTGGATTATCTAGCCTCTGAATTTTTGTTTGTTTGTTCCCTTCCCCTTTACCTCTTTCCTTCTTTGGACCACTTCAGTACTTTGGATGAAAAAGAGAGCTATTGGCAAATAAATTTCAGTTTCCCATACTCTACCTGTCCCATGGTTCCACAGACATAGAGTGGCCCTTAAGTAACTGTTTTCTAAATGTTTCCTCCTTTAATCATTATGACGCCCTTGTGAGATAGGGATAGTTCTCCTCATTTGTCAGATGAGGAAACTACAAGCTAGAGAAATTGACATTTGCTCAAAGCCTTTCAGCTAGCTAAGTCTGTCCTGAAGTTGACTGGGCATTATCATAGGAGAGGGATGATTTTTGTTTATATCCTTCACTTATGTAAGCTAGAGACTACTAGAAACAACTACGTTTGAATCAATGTAATCTACAAATTGCTTTATTTATTTATTTTAAAGATTTATTTACTTTTTTATCCATTTTTAAACCCCTCTCCCCCCTTCTCCCTCCACCCTTTCCCCTCCCCCCTGTTTCTGCTGTTTTTATGTCCATTCGCTGGACAATTCTCTGTGTCCATTTCCTGCCCTCTCTTCTCATCCTCCTCCTCCTGTTTTCATCGGGATTCAATCCTGGGAACCTCCAATGTGGAAGAGAGGCGCTCTGCCACCTGCGCCACCTTAGTTCCTGGTTTTTCAGTGTGTCTCGTCTTGGCTCTCCCTTGTGTCACTCTCCTGCTACATCATCATCTTGCTGCGTGCAGTGCACCCACGGACGGGGCCTGGCAGCACACCCACGCACAGGGCCTAGAGGCTCACCCGCACATGGGGCCTGGGGGCAGGACCTGGCAGTCCACGCCTTCTATATTTTTTTTCTTTATTTTACCGGGAGGTCCCAGGGATCGAACTCAGGTCCCTCCATATGGGAGATGGACGCCCAACCATTTGAGCCACATCCGCCCCCCTACAAATTGCTTTTAGAATGTAGCAGATATGAAGAGATTTCAGAAATCTTCTAATGATAAGTTGCCCAATTATAAATTGTAACAATTTACAAATTAGCTAGTAGAAAGTATACTCCATTAATAATTTGGGATGCTGCAATGCAGAGTTCATCTATTCTAAGAATGTACTTAAAGGTTAAGCAGAATTGTTTTCTGTTTGTTTCATCACCAACTTGGCAGAATTGAATTCTTTCCTTTTTATCTGATGGTACCTGAGCTTTTTCATTGCCTTAATTTTCCTCTGTACCTGGACTTCTAGAGCTGCCGGAACACAAAGATAATTGTGGTTTTAGATATATAAATGTTGTAATTTAACATTTCAGTGACTATAACAAGTACCTGCATTATATACTTGTCTTTAGCTCCTTCTAAAGTCACTGTTTCTTTGGTCCCTGAATCCCCTGTCCTTCCCAAGAGCTCTCATCATCTTTTTCTGACTCCAGTCCCCAGTGCTGCTTCTTCCTACCTTAAAAAAGGTAACAGCAGTAATGGTAGGGGACTGTGAATAGGAAGGCCTAAATTTTTTTTTTTTTTTTTTTTTTTTTTGAGTAATTTATAATATAGCAGTCAATGTTGCCTTGATGTTTTGTTTTAGATTCTTATAAGGATAAAGATAGCTTCTGAATGGACAGTTAGCAATATGTTTATGAAGTAAGTAGTAAACATAAGCAGTTTTATAATAGGGTTGCTCTTAAGTCATATACTTTGTAGGAAAAAAAGAAATTTCTGCATCTCTGAAAATGACTTAGTTTTTTCAAATTATCAAGATGTAATTTCAGTGGGGGAAATCTGTACAGTTTTGTTAACACTGTCATTGACTATGAATCAGGCAGACTTCAATGTAGATGTTTCTGGAAATTTATTAAGAATCTTGATATCTCTCATTCTTACTCTTTCTAGCTAAAAGAAGTCTTCAGGAAACAGCTAGAGAAGGCAGAATATGAAATAAAGAAAACAACAGCTATCATTGCAGAGTATAAACAGGTAATGTGCCACTATGGGTTTTGTTGCCATAGAGTATTTCGTTGTTGTTGTCATTGTTATTGTTGCTTTTCTTTGGGGAAAAAACATTTTTCTCTTAGAGTTTCCAGAAAAAAATGACTACATTCATTCAATTTGGTCGCCCACTCTCTCCTCTGAAATAAGCAATGGTCAGACATTCTTGCTGATACCTGGCAGTTTTAATATGTTAAAACTTGGAAAAATTATTTAACCTATTTCATTATGTCCTCTGTAAAATAGAGATAACATTACCTGCCTCAAAAGTTCATTTTGAGTATTAAATGAGATAATGTATATAAATTGCTTAGCCTAGTACCTGACACATAACAAATGGTCAGACATTCTTGCTGATACGTCTCTCCTCCGAAATAAGCAATGGTCAGAAATTCTTGCTGATACCTGGCAGGTCTAATAGATCAAAAACAATCTGTTTGCAATTGTTTAAAGTGTTTGGTAGAGTTAAAGGAACTGAAACCCTTATTATTACCTTTGGGATTCTGTCTTTGTCCTGCTCGGAAGCTAATTTCCAATAGAACACACTAATAACATTTGCCTCTTTGCCAAGGACTAAGTTTAGAGATGTGTTAAAACAGCAATAGCTAATTTGTCTTTTACTGTCACAGTATAGAATGTGGGAACTCTTTTTCCAAAATGGCAGGTCAGTCTATGTGGCTGTACCCACTGCAGGCTGGTGCTAGCAGGAAATTTTCTGTTATGAACCTAAAAATGCCCTTTCAAAGGAGAGTTCTGTCCCCTTGAGGATGTTTCTATATCTTTTACCATGTAGTCTCAGATAAGCCCCCATTCCAGCCCCGATGGTGTCTTCCTGTCCCTCCTGGTCACGGTGGAACATGGCAAAGAATCCTTACCACTGAGAGACCCTCAGTGGCAGTGTATAAGTTCCAGGTTTCCAGAATTAATTAAGGATCTCTATGCCATCTTCTGATTCAAGGATTTTCCTGGAACATTCTGCATTACATAGGCATTTGAAATCTGATGCTTAATGTTTTGACTTTTTAAATTTATTTTTCTACTTTGTAATTGAAATTTATTTTCATTGTGGAAAATTAGGAAAGCGCAGAAAAGCACAAAGAAAACAAACCTCTCTTATTCTTGCCAACTAGAAATAATCACTATAATATGTTGAGTATGCATTGCTGCTATATAAATTAAAATGTTAATTATATAGTTCATACTGTATCTTGGAACTAGCTTTAGATACTTCATATATTATGAATATTTTTCCGTAAGGATTCATCACTTTCATGGATGATTGCTTAGTAACAAAGATTCAGAGATGTCTCTATTTTATGATAATCAACAAATGTTTATTTCATGTCATACTATGTGTGAGGCTTGATACTTTGGAGAACAAAAAGATAAATTCATTCAATTCCATTTCTCTCCTCCAGAAGCTTATATTATGAGGAGATAATGCTTGTGCATAAATAAGAGGAAAGGAAACTTATTACATGTGTAAAACAAGGAAACCTTCCTAGAGAAGGAAGGTGATGTGCCTCCAAGGCTAAGTGAGATTGGGATATATGGACATGGAAAAGGAGAGGATGGATATGGTAGGAGAAGGGGAATAGCATGTGCAAAGGCATGGAGGTAGGTTACTGAACAGAAGACAGTTTTGTTTGGCAGGAGATTTGAGTACAGAGAATAGGTAAGTTGTAGCACAGACCAAGGAAGGTCTTCAGGGCTAGTCCAAGGAGTTTAAATTGTATTCTATAGGCAGTAGAAATTTTTGAACACACAGTGGCACAATTAGAGACATAATGTTGGCACTAACCTGTCCCAGTGAGGAATGTGGAACCAAATGGAGAGATCCATGGGCAAATACACAAACATAGAGGCTAACACCAAAATTCAGGTGAAAAGAAATAGGGACCTGACCTGAAATAAATGGTAGTGAAATTAGAGAAGAGGGAGACACAAATGTAGTCATTTCTTACTAGAAAAGGGAAAGTATTGAAAGTGATCCTGAGATTTTGATCTTGGGTGACTGGGAGAGGGGATGTTTAGACATTAACCAATGCAAGGAACATAAAAGATCATGTGCCATGGAACTTAACATCACTGCAAATGCACATTAGGCCATGGGTGGCTGCTGTATGTAACACTCTCCAAATAGTAATCCTTGAGACTGTTCTTGAATATTACCTGGCAGGCACTTCAAGTAATGTAAAAGGCAGCAGACCCAGATGTTTGAAAATTTGTAGAATATAAAACACAACGTAAATGCATTCCACAGTTGGAATTGGCTATTGCTGGCTATATTTCACAGTGTTTTGGTTTATTTTAACAGGGCATATGACTTGTAAAATTGTTGTTTTCATTGTTTCCCAGGTTTGGATCTGGTGAAATTGGAGACTGAAATCTTATTAAGCAGGCCCTGATTTCTAGACTAAGTTTGAGCAGATTGGGATTCTTTTTAGTCTGTTTTAATAGAAATTGACCATATACGTTTTTAGCCCAAATTGCACTTCTGAAATATGCCATTACCTAACTTTTTTTTTTTTTTTTTTTGGCTTTGAAAGCACTTATTTCTACCTGTTTCTAGTTCTTGGTCATTGATTAGTACCTTATTTCCAAACCAATAATAGTTGATTTTATTTATTTAGCATTTAGCCAGGTGTAATACTAATCCCTTTATATTTTTTTTATTTGTTTGTCCCAGCACTTTTCAGACATGAGAAAACTGAGGCTTGGAAAAGTTAATGAAGTTGCCCAAGGTCACAGCTGGAAAGTAGTTGAGCTGACTAGCCTTAAACTCAGATTTGACTCTAGCACCTAAGCTTTTAATTTATATGCTATGTTGCCAAGTCACTTGATAAGAGTTTTAGTCTGTGTTATTTTCTGGTCATTTTAACTTTGTTTTATTCACTCTGCCACTTCTAAAGGAAACTTCTGTGGTTGAAGACAAATACTTTTTCTCTGGCTGTAGATAGGAGACGTATCTGATTCAGAATTCTTTTCATCTGATCCCCAGCATATTACCTTGTACAAAGTAGATACTCAGCAAAGATTATGTAGATTGATTTCAAGGTGAACTTGACATTGATTTCACTGGATCTGGCTACTGAAAGCCAATGCCAGGGGGGGGAAATCTACCTTCTGTCTTTTCCTACTAATTAAAATGGTGGTGTGTTTTTCACATGGAACCCTCTCAGGTTTTCTGCTCCAAAGTGACTGGCATTTGCTGTACTGCTCAGTTGCAAACTTTCAGAGACGCAAGATTAATGTATGAGTTGATAAACAATTATGTGCACATGATGCAAGAGTCATTCTCTTTTCTAGTTAAAAAAAATTCTCTTTTCTTTCCCTTAGATTTGTTCCCAGTTAAGTACCAGGCTGGAGAAACAGCAAGCAGCCAGCAAGGAAGAGCTGGAAGCAGTAAAGGTAAGGAAGAGTGAGGTATAATTTCTTCAAATTTACACAAAGTTATTGAATACTGATAGGGAGATCCCAATATATGATGCTGCCACAGCTTATAAACATCATGCCCCTCAGGGACTAGGACACTGCTGTTCTGATCTGGGTGTGTCTTTCCTGCCAGCTGAAAGATTATGCTCCCATAATATGGTCAGGTGCAGGCAGCAGGAAGGGAGGTAGGATTTGAGTGTCATCACAAGAGGCCTCTGAACCATGTAGTTTTGTTCCTATTCTTCAGTGGCAGAAACATGGGAACCCTCAGTAGCCCACGTCTGACTGTTCTTGAGTTGATGTGGCTTCAGTTTGGGATTTAGTAGTGTTATCACATCACTTTTTTGAACAGTAAATAACATGGAGAATATAGAACTTGCTGGAAAACATGTGTTGGGTAACACTGATTCTTCCACCAAGTTACACTACGTTTGTTTTTAAAGAGAAAACTGCAGTATCCACTTACATGCTGCCCCCTGGTGGTAAAGTTTCTTATGTTGCCGCTCTACTTGAAAACAGCTATTGCTTCTATAGAAACGGTGGTAAGCCAAATGGATTGGTATTCTTAAAAAGCAATATCGGCCATGTTTGAATGTGGCTAAAAGGGGAAATTTTAGATTGTATATATGTTAACTAGAAAAAGAATTTTTTAAAAAATCTGTGGAACTATGCAACATAATCAGTGACCCTAAGGTAAATCACAAACTATAGTTAATAGTACAAGTATAAAAATGTGCTTTAATCAGTTGTAACAAAACTACCACACCAATGCAAGGTGTTAATAATAGCGTGGTATATGGGAACCCTGTATTTGAACCATGCTTTTTGTGTAAACCTACAACTTCTCTAATAAAAAAAAAAGCAGCATGTTTTTTGTTGGCATGTCTGCACGGTCAATTCTTGAGACCAATGTTATAGAAACCTGACATAATTCTACTTAGCATAATATGTTAAAACTTGGAAAAATTATTTAACCTATTTCATTATGTCCTCTGTAAAACAGATATAATATTACCTGCCTCAAAAGATCATTTTGAGTATTAAATGAGATAATGTATATAAATTGCTTAGCCTAGTACCTGACACATAACAAATGCTCAATAAACCTTCTATTTATGTAAGTTATAACCTGAAAATCTGAGGCATGAGAACTGAAAATATGAACTTTGGTCTGATCTTGTATTTTTTTTTTAAATGGTTCTTTCTCCTTATTTCAAGTTACCAAATATTAGTCTGAGGTTATGTAGGTATGCGGTGGTGGTACCCTCTGCAAACCTGCTAACATTTTGAGTTCATACTTTCCCTTTCTGATCTACCTTTGCTCGTTTCCCTACTTAGCATTATCATTCTTTGTACATTGTAGGCACACTGACCAAGACTCCTGATCAGCTGATTAAGTTTCTTATAAAAGAGTTTTGTTGTCCTGAACTAAAATTTTTATAGAAGTAAAAATGAAATAAGGATTGATATTCGTCACTCAGTAAGTTTTATTGAGTACCTACTATGTGCACAGCTACTATACTGCCTTTGTTTACAAGAATTATGTATGACAGTGAGCTTGGAATTTTCCTGTAGGAGCAAGTTACACACATGTGCACATGAAACTTAGGGAACAGTTCAAGAATGTGTAAATAAGTGTTGAGTCAGATGACACTGACAATTAGAGTTGTAGAGAAAGCAAAATGGTTAAAAAAAACTACAGACCAAAGAAGGCTTATGGAGGAGGTTAGACTAAAGCAAGTTCTTCAAGGATGGATAGATATAATTCGGTGAGATATTATTTAAAAAGGACATTTCAGAAGAAACCATGTGAGTGAAAGAGTTGGATGTGATTAGATTGTATATTAAAGAATAAAGGAAAATATTGGATAAGTAGCTGGGACTACCTAATATGACATTCAGGAAGAGGAATTTGAACTTGTTCTTTGCTTAAAACTGGACAAAGGGCATTCACTTTATTTACTGCAAGGGTAGATTTAGGTTAAAAAGGAATGAAGATCTGATACATGCAACAACATGGATGAACCTTGAAGACATCATGTTGAGTGAAATAAACCAGACACAAAAGGAAAAATATTGTATGATCTCACTGATATGAAAGAATTAGAATAAGAAAATTCATAAAGTCAGAATCTAGAATATAAGTTACCAGAGGACAGGGTAAGAGGAGGGAATAAGGAGTGAAGGCTTAAAAGGCTCAGAGTTTCTATGGGGGGGGGAAGAATATGAGTAGATTTAGGTTATTCATCTTGACCTTCCTCAGTCTACTATAGGCAAGTTACTTAAACTCTAAATTTCTTCATTATAAAATGGGGATGATTATACTACCTATACATACAGTTGCACTAGAATTAAATGAGATATTGCATATAAAGCATATGGCATCAGGTGCTGCATATAAGTAAGAGCTCAAGAAATGGCAGAACAAAATTTCTAGATCAGATTTCAGAGAGATGCTGTCACACCTTCTGTTTCTAGGGTCTTTTCAGAGATTCTTAAAACAAAAACAAAAACAAAGGCGTACCTGTTTTGGATAGTCAGGTTTTGTGCTGACTTTAACTGTTCAGAAATAGGTCCTGCATTTGATGACAGTAAACAGCATCTAAATAAAAATCATATCTTATTGTTTTAGGAGGTGATTTTTTTCCCTTTGAAATGCAGTTTGATGTTGGTTCTCTCTTTTGGATATTTCAGGGTAAAATGATGGCATGTAAACACTGCAGTGATATTTTCAGCAAAGAGGGTGCTTTGAAACTAGCAGCCATAAGCAGAGAGGACCAGGGAATTGATACAGATGACGAGAAGGACTCACTTAAGAAACAACTGAGGGAGATGGAGCTGGAATTGGCACAAACCAAACTGCAGTTGGTGGAAGCCAAATGTAAAATACAGGTTGGTGATTTGATGAAAGAGCAACAGTTAGTGGTCCTGGGTATATTTAGCTCAGAATCATAAGATGTTACTATATATGATGAATTCATTTTCCACCCATTAATATATCTTGCATAATCACATTTTGTGTTATGTATTTTTTAATACATAAACATAACTTAAAATTAAATTTTAATAATTAAAATTATATCTATGAGAACTTAAGCAATGCTTTTTTTAAAAAAAAAGATTTATTTATTTCTCCTCACCCCCTCATTGTTTGCACTTGCTGTGTCTGTTTGTTGTGTGCTCATCCTCCTTTTCGGAGGCACTGGGAACCGAACCCAGGACCTCCCATGTGGGAGAGAGGTGCCTAATCACTTGAGCCACGTCCGCTCCCTGCTCTGTTGTATCTCTCATTATGTTTTCCTCCTTGTGTCTCTTGTTGCATCAGCTTGTTGCATCAGCTTGCTGTGCCAGCCTGTCGCATCAGCGTGCTATCTTGCTTATCTTGTTCTTAAGGGGCACTGGGAACTGAACCCGGGACACCCCTCCCCCACCCTCATGTGGTAGGTGGGAGCCAATCACTTGAGCCACATCTGCTTCCCTAAGCAATGCTTTTTGAGTTAACCCTGAGTTTTTTGTTTTGTTGTTTTTTTTTTTAACTAAGGACCTTTCTCATTGTACTTGGTTAAGGCCCAGTTGTCTCTGCCATCCTTGTTCCTTGAAAATTGAACATTGGCTGACACCCATTTTTTTCTTTGGAACATCCTTTCACCTTTAGCTGACTTTGCCAAATCCCTGTCCCCATAATCCCCTTTCCTATTGGGGATAACATAATTAGAAAAATAGTCCTGGCTTCTAATGAGTTATTCTTCATTTCTTCACCAGTGATCCTGACCCACTGCCATATGCCCACCGTGGTACCAACCTGTGCCACACCAGCTATCCCAAACCATGCGTCTGCTCTGGACCTTAAAAATCCTCAGGGGCAAAGTCCATGTTTTGAAACTCATTCATGCTTACAGTATCATCCATACGTTAATGATTATTTGTGGTTTTAAACACTAATTCAATATATTACCTCAGAGTGTAACCTCAACCTAAATTTGGACCTAAATTAGTAGGGGGGGGAATAAAATGAAGTTTTGTTTCACTTTTAAGAGAAAGCACAGAGTCTGCTTTTTAGTGGTAACTCCTTTAGCTCTAAACTTTTTTCTTACATTAAGAATCCAATTAAATATCTCCTGGGTCTGTGGGAGAAAAACTATGGCTATGTCAGCCTGGGGATTTCTAAAAGCTGTATTCTTATGTCTGTTAGCAGAGACGAAACGTTTACATAACTCAGATGATTTTTTTTCTTTAATTAGGAACTTGAACATCAGAGAGGAGCCCTTATGAATGAAATCCAAGCTGCGAAAAACTCTTGGTTTAGCAAAACCCTGAACTCTATCAAAACAGCCACAGGCACTCAGCCCCTGCAGCCGCCACAGGCCCCCCAGCCACCTAAGGAGAGCACATAGTTCCAGCCTTACCCAAGCACAAGAGCACAATGATCAAAGCAACCAAAACCTGGAAGGATTCTTCCTGGTGTGTCCCTTTGACGGAAAAAGTAAAGGAGGCCATAAAGCAAGCTAGAATCTTTCAGCAACTCTCATCTTTCCTGTATGACACTTTTAAAAGAGATGTTATTTAAATTGACCCAATTTATGTTGAATACCTGTTTTCCAGCTTCTTTATGGAAGGTCATGTTCAGATCCTTGATAGTATTACACATCATTTTATATGCTTGGATGTTTAGTTGGGAAATGAGTAATTCAGAACTAAATGCCTTTTATTTAGAAGTTATTATTCATAATTATTTTTATCTTACTTAAAATGAAGACATCTATTGTTCCAAGGTGGGAGTAGTAGGAAGATCTATGTCACAGCAGGAAAAAAAAAAATGGAAACCTAAGCCTTTTAACTTTTTAGGATTTATTCAGACAAAGCACACTGTGGGGCTGATCATAACCATTGTAGGTTCCCTCCTGAAGGTGATTTCTTCAGGAATTGAACAGTCCCCAAAGAGAATTGGTTTATTTTCATTCTCTGTTGGGTATGTCTGGAAATGAAGTGCCAAGAACCTTGGAGTTGATGGGCTATCAAGAATACATACTAGGTCAAAGGTACTGAGATTTTGATAAATGCAGGATAAAATTAATCATTTGGGCCATGGTACTTTAACAGGTCCTTTTAAGAACTCCATGTGGGAATTGCAAGTTCCTAAGTTTGTCTAAGTATGAACACAGATATGACTTCTGGGAAGCGTAAAGTCAGAGGTGGCAATACAAGTTGCAGACTTAGGGAACCTTTACCAGAGAAGCCTAGAAAGGCTCGGTTGCTGTGTTTAGAATGGACTAAATTGTTCTAAATGAAAAGAAGTGGAAGTATAGAACCAGGGATAGAATATTCCATTTAATGTTGACACATACTTGCTAAAGAAACACTAATATGCTATAACTTTGTTAAAGGGCATAGTATTGAAATGGGAAATAGATGTCAGGTTCACATGATCTTAGTTTAATGTTAGGCAACTTTTCCTTATTTCTGTACCTCCCTAAAACTATGTCCTTGACACTCCTAGATGAAGAGATGCAAATGCATTTGTAACATGTTTGATTGAATATAAAATCTCCATAGAAATACTTATCTTATGAAAGGAAAAGCTATTGTTTAAAAATTGATGGGAATATTTTTTTTAATTATATTTAACATTTCTCTATAAATAGCCCTGCAGGAAATCTTTTGGTAAGGGCAAAACTAATTTTCCCATTTTCTAAGCTATTTTGGAGGTCCTTCTATGCCAATTAATCCACTGTCAGCTCTATACAACAACATTTATTCTTATCTGATTCTTAACTAAGTCTTATCTGTGCCATATGTTGCAATTAAAATAAAAATAACATACTCTTGGAAGTTAAAATGAAAAGCCATCTAACTCCAGGAACAGGCACTACATGTTGGTCATAGTGGACCTTCTCCTCTAAAATGATTTTTAAGCTCTAAAAAAGGAAAGTCCCCTCCATCTATAAGTGTTTACACCATACTCAATCCATAAAACTGATATGGTTATTTATCTGATAGCCTTTGTTGCACTCATCAAATAATACTTTCTATAAGAAACCTTTTTATTTAAGGCCCGACATCTTCCATCATAATATTCATTTCCTTTTACTAAAAAGGAATATAATCCAGCATTCCAAAATTGTAGAAAATGACTCAGAAAAATTAATAGAACCAAGGCAGTTACTGCTAGCTCACCTTTAACATCATTTTACTTTTTATAGAGGAAAACTAGTTAGGCAGTTGGATATGCCCTGAAATGTAGTGATTGGTGGTGATATTATCATCAGGGTATCTATTTTGACTTTAATGTTACCTAAATGGTGGTTTAGAAGAACTAGCCTTTTTATTTTAATATAATGGCTAGAAAATTATATCTTGGCACTTATTTCTGTCAATCATTTATAATAATCTGTTAACCTTATTGTTACTTTATATGCTGTACAAGTTGCCTTCTCATGTGGCCAACTAAATTAAAGATGCTCTTTTGTGGCGTGACTCTCATAGTTATACTGTACAGAGCTTACTTTCAATCTAAAAATTAATACATACCACAGAATGCCTAAATTGCATAATTTTCTTCAAATGACAGCTGAGGGAGAAATAAAATGGCTCTAGGTCCTGTGTTTTAAATCTATAGACCTTGTTCAAATTCGTAGTTCCTTACATTTTTTTTCTTTACACAAAATCACCAGGTACATGCATTCCAATAGTTTGATACTTCTGTCCGTTTAGTTTTTCTTTAACTCTTTCAAAAGGTTATGAGATCAGTGTATATATTTCTTTTCTTCTCCAGCCCCATATCAGACTTGGTTATGTCTATTGGTCACCATAAGTCTAAGCTGTCCCTCACGGCAATGCTTTTGGATCAGTAGCAACAGTAAAGGTTGGAAAGAAAGAATATTCAAAATTTGGTATGTGATGTAAGTTTTCATGCAGTATGTTATAATAGAACTATCCCAAACCACATGTCAATCACCATATATTATTTGAAAACTCATGCATCCCAGGATTAAGTGACTATAGTTTTAATTTCACTTATTTTTAGATATATTTTGAAAATTGCTATTCTCTGGAGATTGTTTTTAAAAAGAGATCAACCAGCCAAATAGGAAATTTCCAACATTCTAGAGTGCTGTTTTTTTCTCAAGATACATTCCTCTAAAAACCCAACATTTGCAACATTCTGAAAAATTATCTGTTAGATTTTGCAGAATAACTAAGGGAAGAAAATTCAACTTGATAATTCAGTTCATTAGTTTTTTTATCTTGAGAATCTTGTTTAACATTCTTTGAAGTTCAAAGAATCTCAGGTGAATGTTGCAGTTCATGTGTTTGGTAGCTTCCCATACCCTGAGCCTTGTGACAGTTGGTTATATTTAGCTATTTAATTCAAAGAAATCCTCAATTTCCTGATATATAATGTTCTATATATCAGCACATATCAGATATATAAATGGCAATTATTTAACATGTAAAATAGCAATGCTGTATAGGCCTATGGCCTATCCTTCCATATAACCAATATCTTTCTTCCCCTCTCTCAGCTATGAAATTAATAATTTCTTCTTGATTTTCTTAAATTATAGTAGTAAAGTAGAAAAGCAAGTTTTGTGCTGATGTTGGGATAATTAGTAGTATTTATCTTTTTTTCCCCAGAATTTTCATTCTTTCCTACTCTATACTAGTATTTATTTTTCTCCAACCCCTATATTTTCCAGTTAATAACTAGTGGTTTCATTTTCAAGCTGAATTGAGAAAACCAAGAGAATACAGAAATCCTAAGGCACAAGAAATAACAGATTCTCAAAAAGAGTTGGTCAGTCACCAAGGTAACTAATAGAAGGGATTGAGCTTTCTTTCATGTTAGCTGAAACCAGCCAACAGACTAGGCAGCCAGCACTGTGCATCAAACCCTAAGGTGGCTGTCTGATTTTAAAACACCTTTACGCAGGGGAAGAACACTTTTCTTTAAATACATGCTTGCCTCATCTTTCTGGAAAAGAACACTTCTAATTACTTAGCAAGATGATTACTACAGTATAAGTTACCATTTAAAAAAAAAACAAGCTTAAAGTAGCTTTGATTCTCTTGCTTTAATTATAAATAAACAAGAGAATGAGTAAGCCCTGTTGAATGATTTGAACATGTCTATTTTTCTGTGTGTGTCTGTTAGAATTTTATATAGAGCATCCATGCCTATTTTGTATATTCAAGTACCATGGAACCAAATACACAGTGAGATTTTAAGACATGGTGACCAAAGCCAGAAGTCCAAATAATAGCTCTGTGGCCCATGTTTCCTTCTACCAGATATAAAACTCTCCCTCTTTCCCTCTAGTTGCCATGCTGATGGTCACAGTGAGCTAGAATTTCCCTAAAATATCCTTCCTCTCCCATAGTGGCTTCCATGTAATACAGGCAAGGGCTTACCTTAGGGACTTCCTTATCCTTCAAAGCTATCATAATGGGGACTTCAATGTGGGCTACACCAGTAGGAGAGGATAATTTCAAGTTTAATAAGAAAAGTGGATGCTTTCAAATATTTCAAAATATTTTAGGGATGACAGTCAGCTGTAGGACCTTCCTTTCTCAGTTTCCATCTAAGAGTCAACTCTATCTCCATATCTGTATAAAACCATTTTCATCAACCTAAGCCATTCTCCCCATTCTGATCCCTGGTTTATTATTGGCAGTATTCTGGAAAAGCTTAATCTAAGAAAAAAGAATCATTGGGTAGAAAATGAAAAGTTTAAGTTACTTTCCTTTTTCATTGGCAACTATTTAACATCTAAACTTGTTTCCATGAATATGTAACTTTTAATAACTATATTATATATGGAATAAAACATAGAAAACTGAACTGTAAGGATATCAGTGCATCAAAAGACTCTGGTGTCATGAAAGCACAAGAATAAAGCTGGAAATGGTCCCAGAATCCAAGATGTCCCAATAGCCTTTTGTATCAGTTTCTCTGTTTTTGGTGTTTTGCATAATGCATGAATCCTTTCTTAGTTCAAATGAGGGGAAAAGTTTCTCAGTCCCACTTCCTCTTTCCAACTTTTACTTTTCCCTTGCCGAAGAGATAGAAATTCTGTACTATTTTTATAAATTATGAATTTGCCCAGAGTTTCTCTAATAAAAACAGATTCTAGAATAAGGGTGATGATTAACCCCAACAGCACTGACTGACTACAAAAGAAACATTAGTGATTGCCTCTTTCCTCTATAAACACTGACCTGACCAATTAGGTGTTTCCATAACTCCATGTATTATGTACACTCTATAAATGTAAATGTAATGCTTGTTAAGAAAAGTGCAATTTATTGTACATTGTCCCAACAAATGTTTACTTTTATAATTGTTATGAACTTGAATTAGTATCTTGTTCTCATGTGTGAATGAAGCCTTGTAAAATAAACAAATGCACCCAAGAAGGTAACAAGAGCCCTGTTTTTGTGAGCCAGTGATGTTTTCAATGCTTTGTGTTGCCCCTTTGGCCCCGTTAAGCAGTAATAAACATTTGTTCTCAAGTCCATATATGTCCTTTCTGATTTTTTCTCACTGATCTTATTCTGAATCATTTGAACCCAGTGTTTTTGCAACACTTCTTGTCTAACAGTAGACTCCAGTCAACTTAGAAAGAAAATATAGACAGAAGTTTGAGTCAGGCTACACACTGCAAATGATATCCTGTACAGCAGCACTATTAAGTGTACTGTTTTCTTCTTTATCGAGATTCCTTGGTAAGTAACAGAAACCCTCTCAAGCTAGCTTAATAAAAAAATTAAAAAGGAATTTAATTAGAAGGAAACAGGTATCATATCTCATGGATGCCAAAGGCTGAACACTTGGGCCTGAAGAGACTCTGAGACAAAGGACTGGAAATGCCATCCAGAACCCAGGCAACCATTCTCATACTCTCTTCTGCTTGTCTTGCAAGATGATGCTTATCTGCTTCATTCTTCTCACTCTGAAAACAAGCTTTCTCTGCTTCTAACTGCACAACTACCAAGTTTACATGTCCTTTCTTCAAGTGACTTGCAGAAGTGGATTAACATCTCAAATGTCTCAAATCCAAAATCTTGCCAAAAAGAATCTGCTAAGCCTGGGTGAGGTGGGTACTGCTAGTCCCTCAAGGTATAAAATTGTGGGTGATATCACATAATTGAAACAGAACTCCCAAGGCTTTCCTGGAAGTGGAGGCAGTGTGCAGAGAATCCCGAAGGTGTCTCTTTGCATTTACATTTTGTTCTGGGAGTCTAGGAATGTAGTGAAAGCCAAAAGATTAGTACCTTTCAAAATTCAGCATGAATATTAATCAGAGGTTGTAAAATTGCAGATTGTGGCCCAAACCCAGGCCCATGTGTTATTTTAAACATGGAAAATTTACATAAACAAAACTAAAAATTATTTGCAAACTATCCACTGAATTTGGCAATTAGGAGGTCATAAGTGGTCTTGAACAGTAGGCAAGGGAGGCAGGAAAGCCTATTGCAATGGGATGAGAAGTGAAAGAGAAGGGAAAATTTCCTTTTGAAAAGAAATTTATCGAAAACTTAGAAATAAGGCCAAAAAAAAGGGGGGGGGTGAGTGTCTTTTCAATGACAAACCCAAGGATTGGAGGATTGTAATTTGTTCACTCATCACTTTTTTATTTTCTTAAAGATTTATTTATTTACTTTTATCCATATGGGAGATGGACACCTAACCATCTGAGCCACATCCGTCCCCCTGCTATATCTCTTAAGGTTGATCAAAGATACCTAGAGTTACAGTCATTTCCCCCACAGGATTGCCATATAGCAAAGTAGGCTTGGTTTATCACCAGCATTCTAAAACCAGACCTAGGGAGAAAAACTAGGTCTAGGGACACATGCATGGTTTCTAACCTAGTGAGTGTTTAGCCTACCCTGATACCACAACATCAGGACAGCGAGACTATTCACACCATCACTCACTTTTTTTTTTTTTTAAAGATTTTATTTATTCATTCATTCATTTATCCCCTACCAACTTTAGTACTAATTATAAGTTAAAATAGAAGGGCAGAAGAGCCATATGTAGGCAAACCACAACTGAGTCCAACTGTTGTCACACTGGGGAGCATAAATTCCAAAGTAGGGTCCCCTGGCAAGGGACCAAACTCCTGAGCTGTCTGCTCTGACTATAGTGTCTGGATGTTTCCAGAGCCCTTAGGAGCCCTGCTATTTGGGGTCCTATCTACTTTGGCTGTCAATGAGATCCTGCTGAGATGTGCATAAGCGTTCCCTCTGGAATGACCTCCTGACACACCTTGAAGTCTCTTAGCCATGTAAACTCATTTGTCTTTACCTTTCCCCCTTTTGGTCAAGGTCTTTTTTTTTTTTTTTTTCCAGTTGCATTGCTTGTTGGTACTTCGTAGAAATCCCTCAGTGCCACAGAGGCTCATCCCCAGAAGTCATGTCCCATGCTGAGGGGAAGTTATTGCATTTATATGCTGAGTTTGGCTTAGAGAGAGGCTACATTTGAGCAACAAGGAAGCTCCCAGTAGGTAACTCTTAGGCACCCTACGACACTAGGCTAAGTTTCAATTTCAAGAGCAAAGGCTCATAAGCATAGTTATCAATATCAAGGGCCTATCAATGGACCATCCTCCTTCACTAGTCATTGCCCCTGTACTTGGGGGATTCTTGCCGTCCCATTAGAGAATGTTGCAGAACTCCCCAGGATGGGAATTTGATATTCTTTTGGTTATTGTGTGACTCTCCGCCCACTGTGGCAATGCCCCATAAACATTTGTACACATTTATATACCTTATATGTATGCCCAGGTGAAATTCCTCGCATGTATCCTTCATCACTGACATCCCACACCAATGGTAATGGTCCTCCCCTGCCACAGTTGTAACCCTTCTGTGATCCAAAACCTCTTCAAAAATGAAGCCAATAAAATAGCCAAATACAATTAATAAGAAAATGAAATAATAATGATCATTTTAAACATAAAAAATACAATTTGTTAAAAACTAATACTAAAATTTTAAAATTGAGATATTAAAAAATAATGAAAAATATTAAAAATTTTTTTGACATTTTGTCTTTCATCACTGTAAGATCTATTGTCCTGTATGTACAGTGACATTTTCTTCCATTTATTCCCCCAGTGTATTACTTTTTTCATTTTGTCTTTGAAGAAATGTTAGGTCACAGTAGTCACATACAGAATACAGGGGACTCCCATTTACCCAACATCCTCCCCCCTTTCCTCCTTCCTATATTAATAACCTTTTTATATGTGGATGATACATTTGTTACAACTGATGTCCAAATATTGAAACATAGCTACTAACCATGTTCAATGGTTTACACTATGGTTTACACTTTGGACTACATACTTTTATAATTTTTTTATGAAATTTAACATGGCATATATCCATCATTGCAAAATCATGTAGAACACTTCAATCGCCCCCAAAATAACCCCTATTCCATCTATTCTATTCCTCCTTCCCCCTCCCCTTGGGGTCCACGGCAACCACCAGGCTTCACTCCTTGAAGGACAAGATTCATAGTTACTTGCAACAACACTGAGGGCTTGACACACTGGTCTGTCCTCCCCTATTAGGCACCACCCATGCTCTTGAAACACTCCTACCCCCCAGTTTAAGAACTTAGTGGGTCTCCTCAGGATAGGAGTCCAACTCCTTCTCGCTCATTATGTGGGTCTCCACCCATTTATACACCACACTATGACAAAATGATCACTCGCACACTACCTAGAAGCCTGCCCCAGATGTGCCCCGTCCCAAATATCCCATCGAACACCCTAAACCAGTAACCCTTCCTTGTCATATTGCAAAAGAGCTTTCCCAACATTGTAATTTCAACCTCGTACCCGCCAATTCCCAGTGTTCACCTGCTCCCTCCCCCAACCTTCACCCCAGTTCCAAGGACTGTCCATCCCACCCTCCCTACCCTACCCCCATCAAACCTGCACCGCCCAACCTAATATTATCACTACACCCGTCATATCCTTTCAGTGCACAACTACATACTTATCATAGATTTCACCCATATAGGCATTGGCTCACAACCTTCTTCTCCCTTTCTATTTCCTGTAAACCTATTTTCCAGACTCTAGCTCTGGGAGTCTGCTCAGTTTGCTTAATTCGTATCAGTGAGGTCTTGTAATATTTGTCCTTCAATGTCTGGCTTGCTTCATTCAACATAAGGTCCTCAAGATTCATCTATATTATCCCGTGTGTTAGTACTGTATTCCTTCTTACAGCTGAGTAATATTCCAATGTATGTATGTACCACATTTTGTTTATTCATTCATCTGTTGGTGGGCATTTGGGTTGATTCCAACTTTTGGTAATAGTGAATAATGCCGCAAGGAACATTGGTGTGCATATATCTGTTCGTGTCCTTGCTTTCAGTTCTTCTGGGTATATACCCAGCAGTGGAATTGCTGGATCATATGGCATATCTATAGTTAAGTTTTTTGAGGAACCCCAAACTGTCCTCCACAATGGCTACACCATTCTACATTCCCACCAGCAGTGGACAAGGGTTCCTATTCTTCCACATCCTCTCCAACACTTGTAGTCCTGTTTTCTTTAATAGAAAAATATGGAATGCTTCACGAATTTGCATGTCATCCTTGTACAGGGGCCATGCTAATCTTCTCTGTATCATTCCAATTTTAGTGTATGTGCTGCAGAAGCGAGCACTGAGTTTGTTTTGTTGACTCTTAAGGATGGGAGATCAGAGTTTTTTTTTCATTTATTAACAATTGTATTTCAAACTCACAAAAATAAGAGAAGAGAAAAAGGCAGTTCAAAGATCTGAGCTGTTTTAAATGCTGGCAGAAAGATGAGAATAATCATTAATTTCCTTTAGGGGAAAGGAAAGCAGAACAGTTGGGAGTCTTGCTGGGTAGGTGTAGTAGAATGAAAAGGCTAAGGAAGTCCTGGGGGTAAGAAAACAATAAAATTGATCATGAAAGCTAGCCTGAGAGGCCAATAGAAAGGGGGGTAATGGAGATACCAAAGAATTGCAATATTGATGAAGTTAAAAACAGGTGTGGTAGCAATCAGGGATGAGAAGTGCTGAAAAAACAGGAAACTGTTCAGAATATGGGCTTTTAGAGTTTATGATTTCAGAAATGGGAAGTTCTATGACATGACAAGGTCCAAGGCATGGTCATGGATGTAGGTGGCTAAGTTACAAAATAACAGCTAACATTTAATTAAAGTGCTTACTATGTTTTAGGGACTGTGCTAAGTGCCTTTATATAAGTAACCTGAGTTTAATTTCCAGTGTTATTAGATATTCTGGTCCCCATTTAGACAAAAGAAAAACCAAAGCTTATGAGAGCTTAAACCAATAGCCCCAAATCACAGATCATAAGTAGAACTTACATGTAAAATAAAGACTCTAAAACCTTTATTCAACACCTAGGGCCAGTTTCCCAGAATTTTCTGATATTAAATCAGAAACAAATACAGATTACCAGGCCAATTATTACGTTGATTCAAACATTAACTGATAGCCTACTGTGCCAGGCTCTATCTAAATGCTAAAAATGAACAAAAAGATCCTGCCCATTTGGGTGTGGGGCCCTTTTGACTGGACTGTCAGCGAGGCTTGACTCAGGTTGAGTCTCCATCCTCTTGCTGGGTCTTACATAAACGGAGAAATGGAGAGACAGAGAAAGGAAGCTGCCACTTTTGATCCTTCCATGTGAAAGAGGACAACAGAGACTGAGAGAGGAGGCCTGGGAAGAGACAAGCCCTATGCTTGGTCACCCACAGCTGGGCTCCAGGAGATGGTGAACCTGGAAGAGAAGGTAGGGCCCTTAGGAGACACCGGCCGCCATCTTCCTTCACCATGTGGCAGGACCCCAGGATCACCAGTATGACTTTGGTGAGAAAGCATATCTGCTGATGCCTTGATTTGAACATTTCATGGCCTTGGAACTCTAGGCTTTTACCCTAAATAAAATCCCCATTATAAAAGCCAACCCATTTCTAGTACTTTGTTTCGGCAGTCCTTTGGCAAACTGAGACAGCCAGGGAGAGGGAAAGCCGTGAGAGATGAGTTCTGTGGGATAAGACATGAGGCTTATAAAGGTAAGATCATATAAAATATTATATGTCTTGGTAACAAGTGTGAGCTTTAGGCTGTTGGAGATTTTTAAGCAAATGGATATAATGGTTTGAAAAGACTACTCTGGTTGCTCAATGGAAAACTAACTGTAAAGGCATAAGCAGAGAAACAGAGAAATAAATATTAGGAGTTTAAATATTCAGATGAAAGGATGATAGCTTGATCTTGTGTGGTAGCAGTGGAAGCAGTGAAAAGCAGTTTGATTCTCAACCTATTTTGCAGATAGAGCTAGTAAGACTTAGTATAGGATAGGATGTAGGACCTGACATTGAAGACTCAAGTATGACCCTTTGGCTTGAGCAATTAGGAGAATGAAGTGCTCATTCACTGAGCTAGAGAATACTTGGAGGAGCTAGTTTGGGGAATGACAATGAGAAATTGGGCAATTTTTTTTGCTTTTATTTTAGAAAAGCAAAACTTGATATGCTTATTACATATCCAAGTAGAATCTGGACCTCAAGGCAGTGGTGGAGCTGTAATAGATGATACTTAAAAGCATGTGTCTGGGTATAGACTATCTGGGGGAAGAGTTGCCCCAGGTGCAAAATCAAACTTGAAAAATCACAGCATCAGGTCAGTCTTTCACCCAGTGCAACAGGAGATCTGTTTCTATTTAAGTTAATACTAAATAATTCCAGGCTTTCATTGGACATATTTTAAATATTGATGTATAAGTACATTCAATGAAAAGTACAAATTATAAACCACAGTTGATTCCACGAATTTTGACAATTGTATACATCAGTGCAACATTCCCCTCACCTCAGAAAATTTCTTCCTGGGACGCCTTGAAGAGAAATTTTAATTAAGTTTAACATACGAAAGAAACTCCACACATACCAGTTTACAGCACAGTGAAGTGCCCCCAAGTGAAAACACCTGTAACGAGCCTCCAACTCAAGAAACAGAACATTATTCCCTCCTCAAAAGCCCCCTCGTGGCTCCTTTCTGCCACCGTTTTCCACACCGAAATAAATTTCATGACTATCTGATTTTTAACACCATAGACTAGGTTTTTTTTTTACATTTTTTAAATGGAATCATACGATATGAACTTTTCTATGTCCGGCTTCTTTATTTCTTTCTTTCTCTCTGTCTCTCTCTTTTTTAAGGAGTTACCGGGGATTGAACCCAGGACCTCTTTATTTTTTCCGGTTTCTTTTAACGGCATGTTTGTGAGATTCCTCCATGTTGTGTGCATCTGCTTTTGTACTGTATGTCCTTTTTTACGATAATGGTCAGCCTGCCATTTTCTTAGTAGCTTTTCTCCTTCTCTGACTTGCTGATTCTAATCGTTTCCTTCGGCGATACAACTTCTCAGGGGTAAAGTTTATGTTCTCGATCGTGTTGCAGACACCGGAGGCTAAACGTCTCTTAAAAGGGGGCTTCTCACGGGCCTGAGTGGGGTTGCTGGAGCCAGAAAAAGAGAAAGCAGTCCCAAGAAAATTCAGCCCGCCACAACCCTCTAGTGGTCAATGGGCTCTATTTAAGCCGAACCCACACCCCAGTGAGAACTAGAGACTCGCAGCATGTTCGATGAAGAGGGCAAAGTCACTACAGAAGTGGGCTTCAAGAGTCGATGAAAAAAAGGAGGGGCCATAATTGCGGCCACAAAATGAGGAGTCTTTTATTAAGCAGCCTTAACCCAACCTAGTAGATAAAGAGTTTTTGTCAGGCAGCCGACGCAACCCCACCTCCTATCGCGATCCATGGGACGCAATCACGTCGTAGACGCTAAATCGTGATGACGTTTCAAGCGCGCCAGAACCAAAGATTTGATGATTTCACCAGCGCGCGAGAACTCACTGAAAATCAAACTGTACCCTTCAAGAATTCTCCGCACGTAACGCGTTCGTCCTCTTCCGTTACTACATAAGTAACCTGCTCCTTTTCCCCTTTTCTCGCAGCGGCTTACAGACAAACCTTAGGTAACACCTGGCTCTAGTTGGCCCGGTGTCCTAGAGGGACCGGAAGCAGCCGAACTCTCTAGCCAACTTCCGATTTGAACTCGGAGATCGATAGACTATTTCCGGGGCTGGGTTAAAGTCCGCGAAGGAAGCGGTACCAAACTGCGACTGCGCAATCGGGGCCGACGCGTTCGAGTATAAATACCCGCAGTTGCCGGGGCGGGGAGGAAGAGGCGTTATTCTCATCGAACTGCCGGTTAGCTCGCGAGAGTTGCGCGTTGCTAGGAAGCTCGGCGGGAGGGGCGGGGCCAAGCCAGGCTCGGTGGGGCGGGGCTGAGCGCGGCGGGCGGTGCTCCCGGTGGGCGGCGGCTGACTCGCGAAGGTTCCAGAGGCGCCGCGTGCTGGAGGCGAGCCGCGCTTTTACGCGGGGTCGGGTGCGCGCACTGGCTCCGGCACTGCGAGTCTATCCTGTGCCGACAACTTTCAGGGTGTGCGTGCTTAGTACGGCGTTTCCTGTTTCCTCTCCTGCGTGGCTGCACCTTGGGCCTTCGGCCTGACCCAGCCCGACTATGGCTTCAGCTTTGGAAGAGGTAAAGGGTCGGGCCTCATCTGTCTCACTCGTCGGAGTTGAACTTTATCAGCTCTGTCGCCGGTGACTCGCGCCCCTACCGCCTTCACTGCCCTGTTCCCTATGCGTCAAGCTGCCCTGTGGCGGCCCGTAGGCCTCATCCTCGGGCCTCCTCCCCGGCATCTTCCGGGGTCTTCTAGTCTCCGCGCTTTCCCTCGGTCTCCACTGCACCCACCAGCAGCGGCCCCTCGTGCCCACCCAGCTACTGCGGGCCTCCGCTACCCTGGGAAAGTTGTCGGTCGACCCCGGCTCCTCCTACCCCAGTCCGCGATCAAGGGTCCTTCCCCGCGGGGGTTGGGGGTGGGGTGTCGTGATTCGCGCCTGCAGGTGACCCAGTCACCTTTCCGTTCCTGTTACATTAGCTAGAAGACAAGAACTCCCTTAAACTAAAGCTGATTGCAAAAACTGAGTATCATTACACAGTAGCAGGCAGTTGGAAGATGAGAAGTCCTTGGTCCCAGCATTTTCATTCTTAGTATTCGCAAATAGTTGTTAGTTTGGGCAAGTAATTTAGCTTCTCTGTAGTTTCTGTTTCATAGGGTTATTTTACAGATTAATCTGATTGAAACTGCTTGCAAGCTATAATCTAAGATAGTTGTAACTAATGATAGGACGTTTTGTAGGAAAAGATTGTCTCTCAAACTCTGTAAACTTTTGAACGTGGGAGACTTAAACGTTTTAGACACTTAGGGTGCTTAGCTGCAAAATAGGAATAACATTGGTCTTTTCTTGACATAAATAGGATGTTAATAAGTGATACTGTTACTTAAAGTCTTGGGTGTCTATTAACTTATTTGCTTTCTGGAATTTTTCCCCTTCAGTGTGAAGAAAAAATACGGGGGAATCTCAAATTTATCTTTTTAAGTTAAAGAATCTGCTTTAAATGAAGAAAAATAGTGTTTGCTAAAATACTGATCTGGTTAACTTGCCACAAGTTTATGTTCTCTTTTAAAGATAGGTATTAGAATACCATGTGATGGGAAGAAAGATTCTCTAATTTTACAGTTATACATTGGGATAGCACAGTATTCAATCTTCTTCAAAGTAGTATTCTAAGTTTATCAATTTAGATACTTAGAAATATTCATTTAGGAAGCATTTTGTGGTTTGTTTGTTTGTTTTGCTTTTTTAGGTGTTACTGGGGATTGAACCCAGGACCTCATTCATGGGAAGCAGGCTCTCAACCACTTGAGCTACATTCACTCCCTGTATGTTTTTAATTGAGATAAAATTCACCACTTTAAAGGGTACAGTTCAGTGGTTATTAGTTGCATTGTACAACCATCATCACTGTCTTAATTCCATAACATTTTTCATCACCCAAAAAGAAACCTATTAAGTACTCATTAGGCAGTCATGCTTCATCCCTAACCCTCCTTTCTATCAACTACTCTTTCTTTCTCCATAAATTTGCCCATTCTGGGTATTTCACATAAATGGAATCATACAGTATGTAGCCTTTCTACTTTGCATCACATTTTCAAGGTTCATCCATGTTGTAGCATGTCAATACTTAATTCTTTTTTATAACTGAATAATCTATTATGTGGGCATACTACCATTTTTCCTTTATCAGTTGATGAACATTTGAATCGTTTCCACCATTTGGCTATTATTAATAATGCTGCTTTGAATATTTGTTGCCAAGTTTTTGTGTGGGCACCTGTTTTCAGTTCACTGGGGTACTTACCTAGGAGTAGAACTGATTGCTGGTCAAAAGGTTAAATATTATCTGTAACCTTTTGATGAAGTACCTGATATCTTTCAAAGCACTGCATCATTTCACATCCCCACCTTTGATATATGATGGTTATAATTTATAATTTTACCAGGTCCTGGCTAAGTACATGTTGTTTTCTGGGTTGTTGTTTTGTTTTGTTTTAAATCCATCTTAGTGGGTGTGATTTGCATTGTGGTTTTGATTTGCATTTCCCTAACTAAGGATGTCTTGAGTCTCTTTTCATATGCTTGTTAGCCATTTGTATATCGTCTTTGAAGAAATGTAAAATATTCAAGCCCTTTGCCTATTTTGAAACACTTTGGTTTTAATGCCTCATTGGGAAGAATTTGAAAATAGAAGATAAAGCTTGAATGTGTTTTACCTTTTTTTTTTTTCACTTTATTTTTTAAAAGATACTTCGATTACATAAATGTTAAAGAGAATATATAGGGGATTCCCATATGCCCTGCTCCCCACACCTCCCACATTTTCCCACATTAGCAACATCTTTCATCAGTGTGGTACATTCATTACAACTGATAAACACATTTTGGAACATTGCCACTAAGTATGGATTATAGTTTATATTGAAGTTTATACTCTCTCCCACTCAATTCTGTAGTTATGGCTGGATATATAATGGTCTGTATCTGTCATTGTACTGTCATTCAGGATGATTCCCAAGTCCCAAAAATGCCCCCCTATTACACCTGTTTTTCCCTCTCCCTAACCCCGAACGTCCATGAGTCACTGCCTCCACAACAGTGGTGTTTCTTCCATTGCTAGAATCACAATAAGTCTGTAGTAGAATACTTACTAGTTTATTTTAGTCCATAGTTCATTTCCCAGTCTTGAGAACTCTGGGATGGTGATACCCACTCCACCATTAATTGAGGAGGGCTTCGATCCCATACATCTGATGGACGAGACTCTTGCTTGCAGTTGTAGGCACTCTCGGTTCCTTGGTATGTTGTTTGTCTATCATCTCCTCCCCGTTAGTTGTCCTGGGTGAGGCCATTGAACTGGAGAGTAGGTGTTGCAACTCTGTTGAGATTCAGGGCTCAGCTGGCACACGGACAGCCCAAAGATTTAAGTCTCTTGGATGTACACCTACAAACTCTAGTACTAATAGAATGCACTAATAGAGTGGTTCAAATAGAAGGACAGAAGAGAAACCACTGCTGAGTATAACTCAGTCACACTGGGGAGCATAAATACCAGATTAGGGCCCACTGGCAAGGGGCCAAATTCCTGAGCTGTCTGCCCTGACAATGGTGTCTGGATGACACTATCCCTGAGGAGCTTCGCTATTTGTGGTCTTACCTACTTCGGTTGTTAATTTGAGATCCTGCTGAGATGTGCATAAGTGCTACCTCTGGCCTCCCAACTCATTTTGAAGTCTCTTAGCCATACAAACTCATTTGTCTTTAGCTTTTCCCCCTTTTGGTTAAGGTGTTTTGTTGTTGTTTTCCCAGATGCATTGCTTGTTGGTATTTGGTAGCAATCCCTTGGTGCCAGGGAGGCTCATCCCCGGGAGTCATGTCCCACACTGGGGGAAAGTTATTACTTTTATATGCTGAGTTTGGCTTAGAGAGAGGCCACATTTGAGCAACAAGGAGTCTCCCTGTAGGTAACTCTTAGGCACCCTACATCACTAGGCTAAGTTTCAATTTCAAGAGCAAAGGCTCATAAGCAGAGTCATCAATATTAAGGGTCCTTCAGTGGACCATCCTCCTTTACAAGTCATTGTCCCTGTATTTGGGGCATTCTTGTTATTCCATTAGAGAATGTGGCAGAGCTCCGCTGGATGGGAATTTGATATTCTTTCGGTTATTGTTACAACTATTACTAGTATATAGTTCAAAAGGAAGATATGAGAGAGACATTTTTGCAAAAAGAAAATAATGGATACACCAAGGCAAGTGAAAATTACAACAGAAATTAAGATGTTCTAGATAGAATAATATATATAGTCTGAAGATTGTGCAGGAAAAGCACCAAAGGGATCACTTTTACTGGTTTCAGGTCTTCAAATAACAGGGAAGAGCTGAAGAATTACCTGAAACAGGCCTGTTGTAAGTTGCTTCAATGGGTACCTTACAGAAGAGTACTTTGAGCTGAAATGGACTGTAAAGAGGGCAGGGAATTCGGCCACATAGGGGGAAACCCTTGCTTAATACTTTTTCGAGTCTTTTTTGAGTCTGCTAGAAAAACGATTCCTAATCCAGTTAAAAGCAAAAACTTGATACATTTCCTTTTTTTTTTTAAACTATATCTTTACTCTGGGAACAAATATACCCCATTTTGCATTTCAGTATTTTTTTATCATGTTGATACTAGAGTCATTGTGAATTTTTGAAACCATCCTAATAAAAAGATTACTCTGAACCTAAAACATTTGGTTCTGTGGTCAAAGGATGAGCTATCACAGTTAGGTGACACAAGGGCATCTGCATTAAATGAGATAACAAAATGCGTGGGGTAAAAGAAAATACTAATTTTTCCATTAGTCTGTTTTCTAAGACTTAGGAAAAATAAAGCCTTTCAAACTCTGTTGTACTTCTGACTTTAAATAGTTATCAAGCATTACTATATTGAGCCTTTTATATGCTCTCAGGGTATAATGTAAGATTACTGCTGTCAAGCTGCTAGTATTGTACCAGAATGTAGTCATTTTAAGAAAAATGAATTAGTTGTTTTAAGGACATTTGCAACATGCAATATGTCTGTTAATAATTGGGGGGAAATTTTAAGCTCATTGTTTCTAACAGTGTCTTCGACTTTTAAACTTCATAAAATGTTGGCGCTATCTCTAGAAAATAGAAATATAAAATAGACTTTGATAGGCCATGTATTGTCATAAGAATAAAACAAGAACAGGGTGGCTTTTTCAAGATGTTTTCAATGAGAAAATAGTATTTTGCATTTTGGATAATGTTTGCCTATTTTTTTCCCCTCTTCTGTACAACAAGTCCCAGACTTCTGACTGTAAGATTGACTCTGAGCTTCAGAACAGGACTTTATATATATATACTTTTTGTTTTCTTTTAAAACTTGAAAGTTTAGGTGCAGTAATTTGTGTATTTGAGGTAGGAAGATAAATGAGGAGCAATTACTGACAGGAATGTAAAGGATTACATTCAGTTAAGTTGCCTGTCCACCACAGTTATCATGTGGTCTTTAATCTTTTTATTTTAACTTATAAAAAAATATTCCTAATATTCGATGACACTAGGACTGGATATTAAAAGGAAATCTACAAACTTTTTTTTTTTTTTTTTTTAAGATATTTCTACATCTTTGTTTATAAATAACAAAAGCATCTTATAAATAAAATGTTCTAAAATACAGGCAGGTAACAGTGTACCAAACTGGAACTTTTAGGCTTGATTACATATTTTGAAAACTAAGTTTTCCTTTCTTTTAAAAAAGGAAATTTGAGTTATTTACATTTCAACAGGCTGGAGGAAAGAATCCAAGTTGCAATCCAGTCTTAGAAAATTTAAATTAACTTCATTCTTAGGTCTTATTTTAGTAAATTGAATGAGTGGTAAGTACAATATCAAATCATTATCAATTTATCACAGCTAACTTACCTTTTATTTTAACACAGCTACAGAAAGATCTTGAAGAGGTGAAGGTATTGCTGGAAAAGGCCACTAGAAAAAGAGTACGTGATGCCCTTACAACTGAAAAATCCAAGGTTGAGACAGAAATCAAGAACAAGATGCAGCAGAAATTACAGGGGAAAGCAGAACCTCTTGAAAATGAAAAGCAAGCAGCTGTGGTTGCTCCTATTACAACAGGATATACAGTGAAAATCAGTAATTATGGTATGACTCGTTTCCCTGCATCCAGTTCTTTCTGCCCCAGAGCAACCTATTCCTCAGTAGTGACCCACTAAGAAATTAATTTTTAGCGTAGTTTTGAGTGTTTGTTTTTAGTGTCTTGGAAGATGGCTCATCAGTTCTTACTTAATAAGATGCTTTATTTTTTGAGATAGATTCTAGAAGATGTCCACAAGAAAGCAAGATGTCTTAAGTACAAAGAAGATGTGTAACAACAAGGAAGGGAAATATATTCTAATGTTCATTCAGTATATAAGAAACACAGCTTATTGTGCATCCTGCTTTGTGTTTCACTTTGTCAGACAACCACCAAAATTAACTGAGAAAAGGAATCCAGATAAATACAAGGATAAATTTTGAGTACCTTATATGTGCTACTGTTGTGCTTTGACTTATGGACACAAAACAATGTCTAAGACCTAGTGCCATGGGAAGCGGCTGTGGCTCAATCAGTAGGGCTCCCGTTTACCATATGGGAGGCCCCGGGTTCGGTTCCCGGGGCCTCCTGGTGAAGGCAAGCCCGCCCGCACGGCGTGGTTAGCTGACCCAGTGAGCACAAGCAGCAAGGGGGGGATAAATGAATAAATAAAAATAAAATCTTAAAAAAAAAAAGACCTAGTGCCTTCCTGCCCACAGTGCAGTTGGAACACAGGTGTGTAACTAATACCATACACAATGTAATTATACCATTTTCTCTCAAAAGAATGTAAACTTTTGTTTGGGAACAGTGTGGCTTGAATCTGATGAAGCCTCATGAATGCAAAGACAGTCTTATTTTTCTTTATGCTCACAGTATCTGGCATATAGCTATATTTAAATATTTGCTTAACTGAACCAAGTAGAGATTTATTGTGTTATGGGAATACAGCTGAAGAAATAATTCTTTTGGAGGTGAACAGTAGTCAGGGAGAATGTTCAGAATTTGTTCAACAAGTGGAAAAGGAAGGGAACAGCATGAGCAAAGGACACAAATAGAGACATGCAAGGCATGATGAACTTTGGTTATTATGCTCAGGTGGAGGCTAAAAACAGTGTGCTAGGGTAGAGGCCAGATAGTGAAGAGCAGTGTGTGTTGTACTTAAGAGACATACTCTTGTACTCATTAACCCCAGTGATGTTTAGCTGTCGGTCTTAATGGAGAATTACTGATATTTAGGTATAGGTCAAAAAATTTTTCTATAAAAAGGAAAAACGAGCTATATTTATGACAAGCCACGTATATTAACAAGCCACGTATATTTGCTGTTCTAGAGAAAATTTCAGAGATTTATTTGTATCCCATCTTTTTGTTGTTGCTAGGATGGGATCAGTCAGATAAGTTTGTGAAAATCTACATTACCTTAACTGGAGTTCATCAAGTTCCCACTGAGAATGTGCAGGTGCATTTCACAGAGAGGTGAGTTTTGAGTTCTCGTTATAATAGGGAAGACAGTGATCAGATTAACCATTAAAAGTCAGATATTGCCTTAGCATGGGACTTTTTTCTTTGCACTTCATGAAATTCTGTTTAAATTTAGAATTGATTATCCTTCATACCTACTTTGAATGAAGGGGAGAGTCTTCAAATCATCTGGGATGGTCAAATACAGACCCTGAAGTAGAGCTGGTGGCTTCTTTCCACAAGAACATAGAGCAACTTTCATAGATTCAAAGATAATGTATTCCTTATTGTGTTGTAGGTCATTTGATCTTCTGGTAAAAAATCTAAATGGGAAGAATTACTCCATGATTGTGAACAACCTCTTGAAACCCATCTCTGTGGAGGGCAGTTCAAAGAAAGTGAGTTTGCTTCTTTTATCATCATATTTTGAAACCTCATTAGGTTGAACCTGGCTAATTTAAATTGAGATGAACTAGAATTAACTTGTCCTCTAGAACAAGAATCAGCAAGCTATACTCCACTGTTTATAAGAATATTGCATTCAAATCAGGAGAGGAATAAACTTTTTAAATGGTTAAGATTGAGAAAAATTTTAATGCCAGCTCTGCTACTTCTTAGGACTTTTGGCAGCTTAATCACTGCCTCAGTTTCCTCATTTGCACAGTGGGAATAATTTATATCAACATTGAAATGACACACTGAATGAAAATACTGTATGTAAAGTGCTTAATTAATGGTAGCTGCTGTTATGTGGTAGCTGCTGTTAAATGTACTTCGTGTAAGTTTTCATACATAAAGAAGAATGAAGCACTTAGCCTAGATGGAGTTTAGTAGAAGCTATAAAAACAATGAAACTCCTCTTAAAATATATATATATATATAAAAATGACATTTTTGTAAGCAAATGCACATATATGCATATATATTTATATATCATTTTACAAATATTGGTATGTATTGTGAAAATTTTTATTTTTACACACAATAAAAAATAAATTAAAAAAACAAACAATGAAACTGTCTTTAAAAAAACTCTTCATATTTTTCACTAATCCAGACAATCCCTGTTTACTAAGTAATTTAAATAAATGAGATTTAATGCATTTGGTGTATAGCTATGCCATTCTTTGTTTTTAATTATATATTTTTATTTCTATGTATTGAAAATCATAAATTGAAACCAGTAATTCCAATTCTAATCCCAAACTATAAGACATTCTAGTTTTCTTCCCTTCCTTATATTTAGCTTTTTTCTTTTGACAAGTGAGAATCCTGGTTTTTTTTTTGTTGCTGCTGCTGCTGTTTTTTAAGACCTTTTTAAAAAATTTTATTGTGGTAACATATATAACAAAAATTTGCCATTTTCATCACTTTAAGTACACATTTCAGTGTAATTGCATTCACAGTGTTGTATGGCCATCATCACTCTCCATTACTGAAACTTTTCTATCACTTCAAACAAACTCGATATCCATTAAGTATTACTCCCCATTCCCTCTCCCCACTGCCCCTGGTCTCCTGTAATCTACTTTCTGCTTGTATAAATTTTTGTATATTCTAGTTATTTTATATAAGTAACATGCAATAGTTGTTCTTTGTGTCTGGCTTATTTCACTTAGCATAATATTTTCAATATCCATTTATATTGTAACATGTATCAAAACTTCATTCCTTTTTATGGGTGAATAATATACCATTGTATGTGTATGCCACATTTTACTTATCCATTCATCCGTTGATGGGCTTTTGGGTTGTTTTTACCTTTTGGCTATTGTGAATAATGCTGCTGTAAGCATTGACCATTCTGCCATCTTTGTTTATATAGTTTATCTAGCAGCTTAAAGGTAATATTAAAATGTAGTTTATTGGTTAGCCTTTTTCTCACTTCTCTTTTATCCACTAACACTAAAGGAAGGAATACCCAAAGGACTTACTGTTAAGAGTTGTATATTCTACCTCTCTCCACTTTTCTACCTTCCAAACTCTTTACCTTGCTCCATTCTGCCTTATATAATCTGGTTTCCTGCCTCTCTCTCACTCCTCTTACTACATTATTCCTGCCTTTTATCACTAAAATCTAGGCACTCCTTTCTGTTCCTCAGTTACACCAAGATCCTCCTATCTTGAACCTTATTATTTGCTGACTACTTGCTACACCATGTACCTGGAAGGCCCTGCCCAGATCTTCGATCTCCGCTCACATTTCACCTCAGAGAGGCCTTCCTAATGAAGTTCCTACCCCCAGCCCATAGCACTCTCTTTTTCTTCATTGCACTTCTTAATACTTGAAGGTATTCCAGTTTTACCTATTTATGGTCTCCCCTCCCTACCTCCTCTCAGCTGCTAATGGATGTTGGGACTAGGGCTTATTCATCAAAGTGTTCCTAGCATCCAGGACAGGTCCTACACATAATAGGCATATGATTATTTGAGTAAATAATTGTTTTCTGAATATTTATGATTATCTCCACATTTTAAGTTGTTATGTTTTCCCACTTTTTTTCCAGGTCAAGACTGATACAGTTCTGATTTTATGTAGAAAGAAAGCAGAAAACACGCGGTGGGACTATCTGACTCAAGTTGAAAAAGAATGTAAAGAGAAAGAGTGAGTCTATTTTCATTTCTTTAAGAATTTTAATATATTCTTTGCCAGGATTTTAGATTTTTATAGCTTATTATTATGGATAATAGAGCTGTAAAAGCTGTGATTTGACCATTTACCTCTTAATGTCCACTGATTAAACCTGATTATCTTGTGTATCTCCTTTCAACTGTGAGAACCTGCTTGAAGACACATGTGCCCAGTAAGTCGCTTTTTAAAGAGATCTTTGCAGTTCTGTTTGGCTTCTTTAGTGCTGGTTCTTAACCCTTGCAGAGAAAACTAGTGATGCTTCTACTACAGATACTGTCCCGTGTCTGAGATTCTATTTCAGTAGTTTCAGGGAGGCCTAGATACCAATATATATTTTTCAGTTCCACAGACGTTTCTAACATGTAGTTAGTGTTACTGGTAAAGATGGAAAAGAATATTTTTCTCTTTAATAATCACTATTCTAAAAAAAATGTTTATTCAAAGGTACTTGCATTCTAGATCAGATTTTCCTCTGCTTAAAATTTTCTTAAGCAGATGAAAATACATAGTTGCAGTTTCTGTCACTGAGGTTTTGAGATTGCTTATTTTAAAGCCCAAACTAACTCCTTCCTCAGGAAAGCCTTTTCACAATCCATCTTCTCTTTAAAGAATAGGTTTTGTGTGTGTGTTTTTTTTTTTTTTTTCAGGGTCACAGTGGTAAAGGGCAGTGGACCATGGAATTGGGTGATACAGGCTCAAATTGGGGATCCACAATATCAAATGTGAGGGGTCCAAAAGGCCCAGAGGTCACAGGAACCAAATTGGGGCCTTCCTAGCATCAGGGTCAATGTGGGAGCATAGCAGGAACAGCTGGGAAGGGTCATGTGGCTACAGGTCATGGACTGGGAAGGGGGTAGGTACCTTCTGATCTCCAGGGCAAGCTGGCATAGTCTCCACCGCCTGATAACACCCTCTTTTTCTGTAGAGGACAGCCAAGTTGTTGAGGGAGGTGGTCTCCGCGGGGTGCTTAGGGCCCAGCGTCTGCTCCCGGACCTGCGTGGTGGTATAGAGGAGGTCCAAGGCCTCTTTGTACTTGTTTTGGTCCTGGTACACCAGCGCCAGGATGTTGAGCATTGTTGGCCACATCAGGGTGGCTGTGGCCTGAGCTCTACATTGTTTACTGCTATATATTTATTGCCTGGATCATTGCCAGGTGACCGTATGTTTACCTAGTGAATAGAAAAAAAGTGAATGAATGAATAATAAATAAATAATTGGAGATATGATAGTTCAAATTCAAGTATTAGAGAGAAATTAAATAAGATGATGCCTATGATCACTTTCTCTCAAAAATCTTTTCTGTAATTAGACTTGTATACTTTATTAAAATGCACCTGGAAAAACTGGGAAAAAATTTTTTTCTCCTGCAGTGATCATGTACTGCATTTAGTCAGTCAACCACAATTCTCTCCCCTTTGATAGCCAGCATGCATTTGGGATGTGGTTGGCTGGAGCTAGGCATATGGGACTCTGGAATTGATTTTAAGTCTAGACTGAATTTACATAGTGCGGGACCCTGTCTTATTCTTTTTGTATCCCCAGTGTCCTATATAGAATTCTCTATGTAGATTCTATATATAGAGTCTAGCACTTATCAGATGAGGTGAGTGAAGTAAAGGTGAAAGTTAATTGGCCCAGTTTGGCCATTCATAGAACTAGAGGTACTGAGTGTAATTAAAGACTTATGTTCTCACCTCCAAGCCTAGATCCCTGTGTTTTAGGCTTAAGAAGAGGGCCTCTCCAGTTCATAATGTATGAGCTGCAGTATGTGTCCAGGAGTAATATGTTTTTTTCCCCCAATTAATGTATTTTTTTCCGAATTACGTAAGGAAGCATGTTTTTTAAAAAATTAAAACAATTCAGAAAAGTAAATGAGAAAAAAAGGTAAATAAAAATCATCTTTCAAGATAACCCCTTACCATTTGATGACCACTCAAATGAACACTCTTTCATGCACTGTGTGTGTGTGTGTGTGTGTGTGTGGTTTTCTTTAAAAGGATGTATGTGTGCTCTTAACTGTAAACACCTTCGGATACTCTCTCCTTGTCTCTACCCCTCCACTCCCTACCAGCGTTACCAACCAGGATTGTATTTTCCCATGCTTTCCTCTTTGCTATGTCATCATAAATACAAGATGATCTGTCAGTGAATGGGTTCATATTTATGTCTCCATTATTGTGTGTCTTTTCGTTTTTACAGAAAGCCCTCCTATGACACAGAAACAGATCCTAGTGAGGGATTGATGAATGTTCTAAAGAAAATTTATGAAGATGGAGATGATGATATGAAGCGAACCATTAATAAAGCATGGGTGGAATCAAGAGAGAAACAAGCCAAAGGAGACACAGAATTTTGAGACTTAAAGGTCCTTTTTGGGAACTGCATTGTGGAAATATTGATTTTTCCAATAAGGGAATGTTGGGGAATTGCACAGATACAATTTGACAGCTAATTATTTACATAGCCGCCTTCTAAGTAAAGGCAATGAATTCTCCATGTCCTACTAGAGGATTTATTTAAATAAAATGTGCTTATTAAACACTTCATCCAAAGATGGTTTCCTTAGTACACCTGGTCATTTTGTTCAAGAAAGGGTTATGTTGCATCCTCGAATTGTTAAAAAGCAAGTCTTGCCTAATAAAAATACCACATTGTATGTGTTTTTGTTTAAATAGTAGAAACAGAAGTATTTGCTTGCTTTTAAGGTACGGACATCAACTCTGTTTTGTCACAGAGCTGTGCTGTCATCACCTCAAATTTATAACATTTTCCTTAGTCCAATAGAAAAAATCCCATACCCCTTATCGACCTTCAGCATTGAAGTCATTGGAAGTTGCTAGAACACCCCACTCATTTACTTTGAAAATGATAAAGAAAAATTATGCCACTTACCTTACTTTTCTTGTAAGATATTTCAGAGAAATAAATTGTTGATAAGGTAAAGTTCCTTACAGAAAAATTCCAACTAATAAATGCAGGAAAGATGAAGGAATTAGAAATTCACTATTGCAACTCCTAATGGAATAATAGATCTGGTAAATGATCATCAGTATAATGCTAAAAACCATTGGGCAACAGGTTAATTAATGGTGAACTTTAAACGGAGGATCAGGTTGATCTTACCTGAATCTACTGATCAGTCACAAAGCTAACCCGATGTGTATAGAGTACCACCTATGACTATGCCTTAAAAAAATAATTGAACCTAAACCTTCTCAAGCTTCTGGATGTAAAAACTAGTTTATAGGAGATTTGAAGGACAGAGGAATAAAAATAAGTTAAAGGACACATGAAGCAAAGAGCCAGATGTTAGACTTGGGTGATGACTTGGTTCTTCCAATAAATGAATAGGATAAAGGAAAAATGGGAGTGGGATGACGGATTTCTGAAACATAAAGACTTAACTCAAAACTAACATGTAAGAATGCTTACATTCTTCTCCATGGATATTTTTATCACTGGGTGGCCATACTACTCTGACCTCATGAGAGTAGGGTCAGAGTGGGCCATTGGTCAGTGTTGAGTTACTGCATGAGACAACCTTTTGCTGCCCTTGCTTCTATCACAGATGAAACAAACATGAATACAGGGAATAATACTATGGATCATACCTGGACCCTGAGTCAAACCATAAGGTGGGGGAGGGGAGAATCCTATCATTGATATGCCAGAGATCAGCAAATTTGATCAAGTTAGAATTTGATAATAGTTGGGGTAACTCACAAGACGTTGCATGACTAAAACCTGAACTCTAATATCTGCCATTTCCCCTAAACCTTTTCCTTTTTCCTTATTTTCTATCTTGGAGTTACCCTACACTATCTAGTCACCCCTACCAGGAACCCAGAGAGCCACCTTTACCTCTGAGATATTATCAGTCTCTTAAGTCTTGCTCGCAATTTTCTTTAGTATACTTTTAAAATCTGTCCTTTCTTTGCTAAAACACTACCTTGACTCAGGCCCTCATCTTCCTGAACAAGGAAGCCATCCTCCTAACTGGTTCTCATGCTTCTAGCCTTTTCTTCTCACAGCCTTCTTACCATCCAGCTATCAGTTATCTGGAGAGCAAACCAGTGATGTCATTATTCTGCTTAAAACTCCAAATAGCTGGTATTCGAATTTTAATTCCTTTACATCATGAGATCATATTGTCCTTTTTGCTCTGAGCTTCCTCTTTCAGATACACTGATGTGACTGTATTTTTACCACTTAGACCACATTACCAATGCCTTCTCTGTGCCTTTGCTTCTACTGTTTTCCTCTGCTAAGAATCTCCACATCCCTTCCCTCCTGATTTAAGTTCGTGTGTCATCTTCAGTAAACCTTTCCCAAGCTGACAGGTGGTTACATTCTCCATGGATATTTTTATCACTGGGTGGCCATACTACCCTGACCTCATGAGAGTAGGGTCAGAGTGGGCCATCAGTCAGTGTTAACTGCATGAGACAACCTTTTGCTGTCCTATCACATGAAACAAATATGAATTCAGGGATAATACTATTACAACAAAACTTGCTCTAAGAGATTTTCAGGGGCTTGAAAGAGGCAATATAGCATATTTTGTTCTAAGGGCCCTCGAAGATGGAACAAGGATATACTTGGTGGTTCTTTTACCTTTTGTTAAGCCATCACACAAAAAAGATAAGCATTAGCTAAAATCGCCTTTGCCTCCCAAACTAGTTTCTCTAAAGATAAAAAAGAAAAAAACAGGTAAGCTCTGCAGGCCACCCCAGGATGAAAAACTCTCGTAGGTGAGCTACATGTCAATTAGCTGGATAAGATAACATTGTTTCTGAAATTTTGATGCATTATACACACAGAGAAGCCCTTTATGTTAGTTAAAGATTAAACTTGAAGGAAAAAGGAAAGCATAGCATATTTTCTTAGAAAATACTTTTTATTATGCCACTCTTTGCACAATGTATGTATGGGAACAATATGTTTAGTCTGTTAAGTCCAAGAGAAAAGGTAATTGACAGCCATATTTCAAAGACAAAGCATCCAAATTCTTCCATTTAAATTTTAGTTTAAATATAGACAGCATCAGATAGACTAGGCTTCTATACTGGACCCCTACAAAAACTAGGTATTTGCCTATTATAAAAGTCTTCTCTTGCCAGAATTGGCTTCGCTGTAAGATCAGGAGGTTCTGGAGTTTATTTACCATATTGCTCGCTGAATCCCAGAAAGCTGCCCATGGTCAGCTAAGTGACGGAAGACAATACGACTAAGCCTCCAGCGTCGCTTTACACCCCGTGGACGGGATGTCAACACACAGCGATTTCTGATTCTAACAGGACAGCTATCCCGCGGAAGGGCAGCAATTTCTTCATCAGCCACGTCCTAAGAGAAATCACATTATTACAAAGATCACATGCATTTATTTCAGATGCTTAGTTCAGTGCTTAAGAGGAAGAGAAGAAAGGCTGGGTTCACTAATGGAGCTAGGGTTTGGCCAAAGAAGCTTGGACACAGCAGTGAATCTCAACCTTGGAGTAATAACAGACCAGAAAACTGCCAGATAAGTTTATCATGCTCTTAATAATATTTTTAAAAATTTAACATAGATAAATGAATCCACAAACTATAAGTGTAAAGCTCAGTAAATTATCACAGAACATACTTGAGTAACAAGGACTAGATTAAGAAACAACATTCTCAGCACCCCAGGCCCTACCTGTGCCCCATTTTAATCATTAATCTGGGGTATCAGCTAACATGACTACTAACTCAATAGATGAGTTTCTCATGATTTCAATGGTATATACAACTGTAACCATACAATATGTGTTTTGTTTTTTAAAAGATTTTATTTCTCCCTACCACCTTGTTGTTTGCACTTGCTGTGTCTGTTCATCTTCCTTGTTTCTTTAGGAGGTACCGGGAACCTCTGCTCTCTGCTTTGTTGTGTCTCTCATTATGTTTTTCTTCTTGTGTCTCTTGTTGCGCCTGCTCTGTCTTCTTTAGGAGGCACCAGGGACCTCCCATGTGGTAGACGGGAGCTCAATTGCTTGAGCCACGTCTACTTCCCATGTGTTCTTTTTTAGTTGCTTCTTTCATTCAATAATAGGCTTGTGAGATTCATCCATATTGTAATTTTCATTGTATAAATATACCATAATTCATCTATCTATTCTACAGTTGTTGGTCAACTGGGTAATTTCCCATTTTGAACTATTGTGAATAATACTGCTACATACTTTCTTGCTTAAGTCATTTGGAAAATATATGAGTAGATTTCTGTGGTCTCCCCATATGATTTTTTGAACCATGAAAGTTTGAAACCACTGGGCTGAAGATCAAGGAGGGAAAGCATATGGCTTCAGTGGAGACTGGAGGGAGGAAAGGGTGGGACCACACAGAGCCTTGAAGCCTAAGATTCTGAATGCTGGAGAATAAAGGGGAGTGACCAGATGAAATTCATATTTTTTAAAGTGCATTTGCAATGTAGAGAATGAATCCTGGAGGGACAAAAGTGCTGAAAGGAAGAAAAGTGGGGATTACTGCAGTACCTTGGTCAAGGGATGTCAGTGGCTTGGGTTAGAATTTTGTCCATGGAGTTATTCTTAGGAATGTTCTTGCAAGTGCATGTGTGAGTTATATTCACTTTAATCTGACAAGTGTGCTAAAAAGTATGTCTCATACTATGCTAGACTGTGGTGGGAGCAAAATAATTATTACCCTAACACATTAAAGGGTTAGGTAAACTAAAATGGCCACCTGAATTGTATGTTGCCAGGAGGGACCCCTTTCTGAGAAAGGATTTTCCAGAAGAAAAAACGATTGACCTGGAGGGGCTTTCTGAGACTATGGAACGATGGAACACATCCTACAGAACTGCAGATAAACAACATCTGGTGATAAACCAATTTTGGTCTAGGAGAGACAGATTATCAGACTGGACATCCCATACTATCCAATGTATATCTACTTTCCACTCTTCCTGCAATGTACATCATGGAATCAACATCAGCCAACATCATGGAAATGTAACATCAGCCAATCAGAACATTTCCTTGCTTGTTCCCTCATTAACCCTCTGTAAGCTTCCCTTTCCACTCCCTGGGCCAAGCTCCCTTCTACTTTCTAAATGGGATGTCGCCTGATTCTTAAATGAGAAAACGCATAGGAAAAAGTCACTAAATTAACATGAATACTAAGCACTAGGAATAGTTCCTGATCTTCAAAATCTTCTGTATGGGGGGAAGGTGTGGCTCAAATAGTTGGGCGTCCATCTCCCATATGGAGGGACCTGGGTTTGATCCCTGGGACCTCCTGGTAAAAAATAAATAAAATAAAATCTTCTGTATGTGTTGTCATTATGAAATACTTAAGAATTATACAATTAAGTATAATTAAGTGGGAGATAATAAGAGCTACAGAAGGAAATGGAGAGGAGAAATGACTGGGCTGGAAAACTGAAGTAATTTCATGAAAGTGAACTTTGCAGAATGGCTATAAATGTATTTATTTATATGTACCCTTCTCTGTTCCCAAAAAGATTTAAGGCAGTTTATAAAATGAAGAAATTGGGGCAAAGAGAGAATGAGAGTAGAAAAGATAAAAGGCTCAGGACACAAAAGTGCATGCTGTAAAGGCCTTTAAGTCTGTTAAGACTGGGACTTAAAATTGACTTATAAGCTACTGGGCAGGCAACATCAAGAGAGACACGACCAATTTCCAGGATTCAGAGTCTTTGCACAGCTACTGCTGCTACTGGTAAGAGACAATTCTTCTGGGACATCTTCATAAGTAAGGTCCTCAGCAATATCTTTAGCTGAGTGTCTCAGGGGCCACTTCTTTTTACTCCCTAAATGTAGCAGGTAGTTTCACACCATTACAGAAAAATTCATAACAGAGTGGTACAGGGCACTCAGTTTTCTGCTCATCTGGCTTAATCCAGACAAGATTTAAAAGAATCCACAGTAATACATGCCCTGCTTATATCCAGACAACTCGTATACAATCAATATGATGAATAAAATAATCAAATAAATGTTATTTTTTTAATCTGAGCTTTAAGCAGTTGAGTAGTCTTGAGTTGGAGTCATGCTCCCTGACAAGATTCCTGAAGGCAGAGATTCAATGTCACTAGTTAGGGTCAGGACCTCCTGCCTGAGGAATCCTAGCCAGAGCAGGTTCACATCCTCTTATTAAAGTTGAGGAGCATGATGAGAAATTAAGCCTAAATGGAAGGCCACCTCAGCACACAGAGGTGGGTGAAGGAGCTCAGGAAGACAGGATAGTAACAGCCCTGGGTAAGGGACAGTTTCAGCCTCACAGTAGATTCACGGCCCCACACATCAGCAAAGTCTCCCAATGCCTTGAGAGCTGAAAGGTTGGGATAAACTGCAGAAGAAATCTCAGGTCACAATAACTGCCCAATTTCCATGTGGTCACCATGCACCGGTACTCTCTAAGGACCATCTAACTGAATAGTTGAAAAGAAAAGTTAGGTGTTGCTTTAGTCAGCCAAAGGGATGCTGATGCAGTGTACCAGAACTCTGTTGGCTTTTATAAAGGGTATTTATTTGGGGTAGAAGCTTACAGTCACAAGGCCCTAAAGAGCCCAACTCAAGGTACCATAAGAGGTACTTGCTTACCCAAAGTCATTTGCCATGTGTTGAAGCAAGATGGCGGGCAATGACTGTAAGGGTTCAGCCTTCCTTCTTCCTCTTAAGGCTCTCTGGTCCCAACTTCTTCTGATCTCAGCTGTAGGCTGGCGTAAGACTAATCTCTCCCTGGGGCACATTTCTTTCTGGGCTCAGCAGCTCTGGTCTTTTTCACAAGATCAGCTGTAGACTATCAGGCTCATTTCTCTTCCCAGGGCCTCTGCCGTGCCTAATGAGCTATCTCTATTCCTCTGTGTTCTTCTGTGTCTGCTTCTCTTGCCTTCCTGATTGATTAGCCCTTTATATAACCCACCAATAGGGCAGGGACGAGGGAGCAGGGAATCAAAGCCCTAGTTTCAACATAATTTAATCAAAGCTATCGTAGCTGAATCTAATACAATCAAAGGGTTATCACGCCCAGAGAAACAGACCAGTTTACAAACATAATCAATATTTCTTTTTGGAATTCATAAATAATCTCAAACTGCTACAGGTTTTAAGAGCTCCCTTCACTCTGAGCCTCACCAAAATGAGCATCAAGGGGATTCATCTCTGTTGACTTGGAGTCTTTGCTCTTGTTCTCCAGATATATTTTTTATTGTGGATAAAAATCAAATTTTTCACAATACAAACCAATATTTGTAAAATGATACATAAATATATATGCATATATGTGCATTTGTTTACATAAATGTTATTTTATATATATACATATTTTTTAAAAGGTGCTTAGATTACCTAAATGTTACACAGAAATTACAGGGATTCCCATGTTCCCCACCTCCCACACCTCCCATAACATCCCACATAAATATCTTTCATTAGTGTGGCACATCACCTGCAGTGGATACACACATCCTGGGGCTTTGCCACTAAGCATAGACCACAGTTCACATCATAGAAAACACTCTCTCCCACACAGTTCTGCATGGTATATGCTGATGTAAAATGGCCTATATCTGTCGCCGCAATGTATTACAACTGCCCTTCCCCTCCCTGCCCCGAAAGCGTCCAGTGGCCACTGGCTCCACCTCACCGTTATAATTTCTTCCATTGCTTGAATCACAATATGTCTACAACAGAATACCATTAAGTCCACTCCAGTCCATAGCTCTTCCCCTCCAGATATTATATTGATACTAAGTCACAACAAACAGTACCAGAAGAGATCTGCTTTCAGTTAATGATCTTGTGGTAGATAGGGACTCATCTTAATTAACTAACCTGAAGGTCTTTGGGCAAAATGGTGTTCTTCCTGAGTGAATTAATCCGGAGCCTCTCATCTGCATATTCATAGGCCATTTTTCGCCTCTTCACATCACGCAACATTCTCCAGTCTACATAGTAGCCTCGAACTCGGCCTGAAGCTGATGAAGGAACCATCTAAAGGAGAGAACAAGGAACAAGTGAAAGTCAGCCAGGCTCAGGCTCTGCTGGTCTCCCACAATCCTGTGATCTTGGATCACTTTAATAATAATTGAAAATAAGAAACTTCTTCTTAATTCAGAAGAAATAACTTTTAAGGATGTCCATTAAGACAAAATGGTTCAAAAATAAAAAAAAATATAAAAAGACATAAAGTGAACCATCTCCTTCCCACTTCATCCTTCCCCTGCCTAGTAGCCACAGGTAAACACTGTTACTAGTTTCTTCTGTATTCTTCCAGATTTCTATCTATACAAATGCATATGTACAAACACCCCTTTGTTTTTCATCTTCTACTCCCTTTTCTTTCACTTAGCAGTATCTTGGAGATCTTCCCACATATGTAAAAAGTTTCCTCACTTTTTTAAGACTGCATAGAATTCCACTATAAGGACATATCATCATTTATTTAACCTGCACACTATTGGTGACAGTGAGACCATATCCGAGTTGATATTACAAACAATGCTGCAAGAAATAACTTCATATGTATATCGTTTCATATATGTTCCTATATATCTTCAGGATAAAGTGTTGGAAGCAGAACTGCTAGGTCAAAATGTACTTTGAAATTATTACTGATCTAATATTTCTTAGCAGGGGTGGTCGAACACATTTTCTTTACATGGTGATAGTTTATAGTTTTGATTGGCAGTTCAGGCATAGGGAACAAAGACCACTGTAAACTTAATTCTCTCTCAAACCAGAGCAAACATTACATGCTAATTAAATTGCAGCTACACAAAATAACGATGGTATTCCCTAACATCTTTTTTTAGAAGACATATATACAACAGAATAAGGAAATGAAAATGAAAATACTATAATGGAAGCCAACATTTTTTAACGTATTAAGAAAAGATATACTAAGCGCCTTCATATTATTGAGCAAAAGTCCCACAGGGAAATACAAGGGTTACAATTAAGTTTTGGAAATAAGACAAGCATGAATGGAATTAAAACATCAATTTGCCACATGACTAAGTCAAATGAATGCAACTGGAGGGGGGGGGTGTGACATGGAAAGGAGGGCTTAAACAAGACTTTGAAGATTTGACAGAATTTTGATGCATCTGGGGCGGGGGGGGGGGGGGGGGGCAGGCAGGAGAGAAAAGGTGAAGTTTGTCCAGTAGAAATCAGCAAGACATACCATGAGAAAATCACTGTGGTTGAAAGAAACAATTTGTGTTGAGGGGCAATTAGAGGCTTGCTTTTACTAACTGTGAAATTTAAAGTTAAGGGGACTTAGAAAACAAAATTAAACATTTTTTCCTTGAATTCTTTTTTCAAATTATTCCTAATCAACTTCCTCTGCGTCCTGTGTGCATGTTTTATATGGTCTGCCTATTTTTCTATTGTAGTGCCAGTATTTTTTTAATGGTTTATAGCAGTACTTTATATATTATGATTGTATTCTGTTCTGATCTTTATACATCCTATCCTGCCCCCATCTCTCAGCCCTCTTCACCTCCTGGGCCCTCTTCAACTCATGGTCTACCACTATCAAACTTCAATACCCTCCACTTCTTTTAACATCTCCTTCACCTTTTTGCTCTAGCTGAATCTCGAATATTTTCTGATAGCTTTTCTTGTACCTCTAGTTTCTCCCACAGCTGGGCCTGGAGTAGGGTAGGTGTCTTCCTTGTTCTTCACTGCAACTTCTAGACCGTTCTCTCTCCTTCCTTCCTGAAAACCCCTGGTTTTGACTCTCATGCCATTGGGCAATACCTCCCACTACCCCTTACTGTTGCAGTGACCTATCACAGTCCCCACCAACCCCCTTCATTTCTCAGTGACTTCAGATCCTAGCTCACTGTCACTCTCTCCAATATTCTTGGTGATTTCAACATCAGTGAAATTACACTCTGATCTCTCCATTCCTTGAACTCCTCTACGCCAGTGATTTTTGTCCTCCGCTCTTTGTTAGCTATTCACTTCAGTACCCTAGGTCTTTTATCATCAGTAAGTGCAACCTCTCAATTATCTCATTTTTGTTTATCTCATTTTCTGACTGTCACTTATCTTTCTGCTGTGCTCCTTCTAACACCCCAATAAAACAGTTCCTTGACTCCTCTGGGACTTTCAATCCATTGATCCTACCATCTTTTCAATGTCTCTAAGCTTTTGATTTCCTGTGTCCTTCCTTTACCCAGGTTCTTCAATACAATCTTCTCGGGCACACCCTCAACTCCCTGGACTCTCTCTCACTTCGCTGTACTTACTCCCACTCTCCCAACTATTTTAAACTGTCTCCTCTATCCTTAAACCCCTAACACCTGCTCCTACATCCTCCTACTTGGCTGATGACCTCACTTCCTCCTTAATTATGAAATCAGAAGCAATCAGAATGTCTACATACTCCCACTCCCATATCTACCTACTTAGGAACATCTGTAATTATACACTGCATTCTGTCCTGTTAGTATAGATCTGCTCTATCCAATAAACCCCATGGAGCTTGTGAGTACTTGAAAAGTAACTAGTTTAACTGGGGAACAGAATTTTAAATTCAATTTTAATTCATTTAAATTTTAGACCTGAAGCAGTGTAAACATTAAACACACTTTACTGTTTCGGTAGGACTACATTTTTCATTTTAATGGTGGAAAATTTTTCAGCCAAACTGAGATGTGCTGTAAGTGTAAAATACAAAACAGATTTTGAAGATTTAGGATTTTAAAAAAGTATCTCATTAATCATTTTTATATTGATTACATGTTGAAATAACACAATGAGTTGAATAAAATATATTTATACTTAATTTCACCTGTTTCTCTACTTTCTTAACGTGGCTGCTAGAAAAAAATCTTAAATTATACTGTGGTTCACATCATATTTCTACTGAACAGCACTGCTATAGATGAACTGTATGCTCCTAAGACCAAACTTCACCCAAGATACCACCTCTTGCCTACACAAGAGTACAACTCCTGCAATTCATCCCTCTGTCCTGCACCGCCAATTTTCTCTACCCTCCAGGGTCAATTCCTTTAATACACCAACATGCTATTACTTCTGCCATATTAAAAAACAAACCAAAAACTCTTACCCCACCTTCCCCCCCAGCTACTGACCCACTTTTTTTGCCCCCCTTTGCAGCAAAACTCCTTCAAAGAACAGTCTCTACTCGAAGTCTCCAATTTCTCTCCACCCATCCCTTTTGGAACCCACTCTAAACGTTTTCGCCCGCACCACACCACGGAAACTATTCTGGCCAGGGTCCCCAACAACCCCCATATAGCTAAGCCCAATAGCGCACTTTCAGCCCTTATTTTTAATTAGCCAGTCAACTCTGAGAGCAAAGTTGATCACTTCCTGCTCCTTGAAATTCTGTCTTCACTTGCTTTCAGGCCACCGCACTCTCCTGGTTTTCCTCCTTCCTCGCTGACAGCTCCTTTTCAGTATCCTCTGGTCGGGTCTCATCTCCCCGACCTTTCAACGTCCGAGTATCTCAGACTCATTGTCTTTTCTACACTCACTCCCTTTTACAGGGAAGTGAGTGATATGCTTACGAACACCAAATTTACATCTGCAGCGCGGACTTCTCCTAAACCAAGCCGGAGGGGGGAAAGTGGGTGGAGAGAGAACTCCTGGAACGGGTCCGCGATGAACTCTAATGGTGGCAGAATCATGGGGGGCCCGCGAGTTTTGGGATTCAGGGTCGGGAGGTAGGGGTGGTGATAAAGGTGAGGACCTGACCTGCCGGAAAGTCCGCAAGAGCGAGCCCAGGAGGAAGACCGCCATCTTGTCCGCCACAAAGCGTCAACCCCACGCAACTTTATTAACACTGGCGAAAAAAGAACGGAAGTGAGGGGCGGGGCCTGGGCCGCAGGGAGTGGGGCAAGGCGGCGGCGTGGGCTTTCTAAGGGCTTCCGGCCCATAGAGGGCGGGTCTTTTGCCTACTGGAAGTAAGAGTTAGTGGTTGGATGTGAGTTCTCGCGGCATTTAACGGATTTTGGGCAAATTGAAAATCTGGGTAAATAGCATTGAAAATGATGGCGCTGAATGACCCTCTCCACTTGTCCCTACTCTCACGCTGCTTACGGACCGTCTTAAACTACATATGTATCTACTCAGCTCCCTTCCTTCTACCTGTGCTAATCATCACCAACTTCTCTTTCCCTAGATCCCTCTGGGACCCGCTCAGTCTGCTCCTATCATATATCCTCCACTCGGTTTAGGGCACTACTTGCCAGAAATTTAAGAATTATTGCCAACTCCTTCCCTGTCATCCTGAAGATCTTGCAAGTTTCCCCTTTCTCTCTTTGCACTATAATGGGGACGATGAAGAAGATAGTTCCCACTTATGTGTCTAGGACTTATATTTTTTCTGTATTGGGGTTTTAGATGAATTTTTTTTTTTTTTTTTTTTTTCGTTTTTTAATTTTTTTTTTTTTTTTTTAGGGATGGGATTATCGTAAAAACCGTTGTTTTCAGTCTGAAGGACAGTGAACTTTGAGGTCATCTTCCGATGTCCTTTGTCTGGAGCAGCTCAAGGCTGAAGAGAAGAGCCCTATGTGATAGCCCATAGCTAAACTCCAAAAGAAAGTGGAGCAACCGAGACTGAGAGAGGAGGCAAGCCCTATGCTTCCTAGCCCACAGCTTGGCTCCCAGAGATGGTGAGCCCAGAGGGCAAGGCAGGGACCTGGGCAGAGATCTGCTGTCATCTTGCCTCGCCATGTGACAGGACCCCAGGATCACCAGTAGCTAGCTGACTTTGGTGAGAAGGCGTCTCTGCTAGTGCCTTGATTTGGACATTTCCCAGCCTCAGAACTATAACACTAAATAAAATTCCTATTACAAAAGCCAACCCATTTCTGGCATTTGCATTGGCAACCTTGTGGCAAACTAAAGCAGTATCTCTTTTAGAAGAGGTGAAGTCACTTTAATCATGCTGGTGAGAAAGGAATCTCTCAGATAGTGAGATAAAACTCCAGGGTCCTCTTTAATGGTGTTGGTCTTGTGAAACAGCCTAAGACTTTCCCACAATAAACCCCCTCCCTTATTGTCTGTGGCAGCTTGGAAGCCCTTAAAAAAGGGCTGGCTTTTAATTTGAGTTGCCCTATGGACTCTTCAGATTTTCCCTGTCCATTAAACAGAATTACTGATTTGGTGAAGGTTATTGGCCTTACTGTCCTATAATAGTGGATCGGAAGAACCATCACTGTTCATTTATGTCTTCATTTATCAAATATTATTGAGTGTCTATTATGTGTCAGTGTGTCTGTGTGTGATGGGGAGGGAAGAAAGAAATCCCTTTCCTCTTACTGCTTCTATTCAATTAGGAATTGTGGATTTAGCTATAGATGGAGAAATCCGCCATTGCCAAGCAAATACCATGAATAGGTTGGCTGAAACAGTGGGAATTTACTAGCTTACAGTTTTGAGGTTAAAAGAAATTCCAAATCAAGAAACCCCAGTATAATTAGAATTCGATTATATATTAAAGAAGTGGTATAAGACTAAATGGTTAAAGATTTGGAAAAAAATTTTTTCATTCCATAGTCACTATTAAGAACAAATTTTGATACATTAAAGAGTTAAATGCTCACTAAGCCTTAAAAAAGACAATAAAATATAGAGGAATAATTTTAAAAAACACTTAAATCCCAGTACACAATTCCCAGAATGCCTAATATCATTAAAAGTATTTGACCTCACGAGTTTCCAAGAGAATGCAAATTAAAACAGTGAGATCAATTCAAGCTAACAAATTAGCAACGGTTAAAAAAAATTCAGTGTTGTCACAGGTGTGGGGAAAAGTGTATTTTCATATCCTACTGGTAGAAATAAAAATTGGCATAAATTGTCTGCAAATCAGTTTGGCAAGATTCTTTACAAAGTTTATATCTATTGACCCAGTGATACCACTTTAGAATCTATTCTCAGTAAAGAAATTCTAATCTTTTTTAATATAAGGACACTTATCAACCATGGGATTATTTATAACAAGAAAAAACAGGCAATAACTTAAAAGTACAAAACTAGGGGGAAAGCTAAATTAAGAAATATGTTATATTTATAAAAAATTTAGTTTATATATATTTATAGATGCAGAAATTGTGTATTTATAATATATAAATGCATATATATGATAGAAAGAGAGAAAGAAAGAATAAAGATTAGAGGGTAGTACTCTCAAATGCTAAGAGTAGTAAGTGACCAGATTATTTTTATATCCTTTAGATTTTTCTAATTTCCTTGTAATATGTATTACTTTTAAGGATTTATTTATTTATTTACTTTTATCCATTTTTTGTCCCCCCCCCCCCCAAATATGTATTACTTTTAGAGTCACAAAAATGCTGATGTTGAGTTAAAAATAAGTCTGTCCTGGTATTGCTTCTGCCTATTATTCCACCCCAAATAACTGGAAAAATGTGTTTTTCAGAGAGCCTGAAGGAAGTCATGTCCTGTTCCCTTTCACTATCCTCTGCTTATCCTTGTGGACGTGCAACACCCTGGCCAAAACATCAAGAAATTAAGAATTCAGGGACATTTGCTTCATTCATAGTTAGTGCTAGGTCATTCACTCTCCCTTTTTCTCTTCATTCCTCTGACTGCTCTGAGTCTACCATCAAATAAATTGCTATCCCTTTGGCATCTAGCCTACCCCTAATACAGGATCGATCATTTCCTTAACCTTTTTTTTTTTTTTTTTTTTTTGAGATTTATTTATTTACTTTATCCATTTTAAACCCCCCCATTCCCGTTTGCTGTTTTGTGTCCATTCGCTGCACAATTCTCTGTATCTGTTTCTTGCCATCTCTTCTCATCCTCCTTCTCCAGTCTTCAATCCTGGAGACCTCCGATGTAGGAGAGAGGTGTTCTGCCACCTGCTCCACCTTGGTTCCTGGTTTTCAGAGCATCTTGTCTTGTCTCTTCCCTGTGTCTCTCTCCTGTTACATCATCATCTTGCTGTATGGCTCCTGGGGCCTGGTGGCTCACCGGCACACAGAGCCTGGCAGCCCATGAGCCTTATATATATATATATATATATATATACATATTTTTTTTTCATTTTACGGGGAGGTCCCGGGGATCGAACCCAGGTCCCTCCATATGGCAGACGGACGTATGAGCCACATCCCCCATTAACTTAACCTTTTGAGAGGATTAATTAATTAATTAGTATTCCTTTTTATTACTTTTAAATGGTAGTAGGGCTAACTTGGCTGCAGCCATCAGAGTCGCACAGTAAGAATATTCAATTGCATACACTTGTCCCAAGAGGCTTTGCGTGGCCCATGCTAACTGCCCAGCACCCTTGGACTTGAACACCCTCCCCTACATCCCCTCCAGCACTTCACCATGACTTTGTTCTCCACGAGGGCCAATGATGCCCGGGCCTTCCACATGAGAGCTGGATGAGTTTTGACACAAAAGAACCAGGCTTCTCAGGCTCTATGTGGTCCACCTGTGGGCACAGTTGTGAAAGGAACTGCAAAGAGAAGGAAGGTGGGAACGAAGGGAGGGAGAGAGACACAGACACACACACACAAGCATTTTCAACTCTGGCTCTGCATAGTGTGTGAATCCTCTGTTCTCATTACACATCTGCCTTGATAAAGCGCTACCAGCTGAACAGCAGCCCTGTTGTTTACCAGCTTGGCGGTGGAGTGTGGGTGGTCTTAGTGCTTCGGGAAGCAGCAGTGAGCAGTGAGTCTCGCTCTGGGAGCTAAGTGTTATGAACTGTACTGAGCACAAGGTGGCAGGAGAACTGCATCTGTGTTTCAGTGCCCAGCCCTCCTCTCCCGGGTCCCCAGCCTGATTCCTCCTGGAACACACACACTCACCCAGCTGGCCTTCAGAGAAAACCATGATGCTTTCCGTATCATCAGGTAGAACTTGTGTTTGTTTCCCTCCCTTGTAGTAGTCACAGGAAGGACAGTGGTCCAGTGCCACTATTGACACAGGACACCTGAGGAACCAGGGACCTGCTGGGCACTTGCAAGTGCATGTGCGCTGCTCTCCTAGCACCCGCAGGTACACCCTGAGCCAGTGGGGGATGGAAGCCAAGAGAACACATTTCACAAGACTCTCAGCAAGATGGAGCACCAGTCACCTGCGGCAGATCATGTACTGCTTTTTCCTCAATTCCACACTCCTGCCCCTTGAGTTCACTCCCCAAATAAACTACCTGCACACAAACTTCTGTCCCGGGTTCTGCTTTTGTAGGGGATTGGGTTGTGGAAGGAACTCAACCTAAGACAAAAATATCCTACCCAACTGATCATCCAAATCGTTTTGCTTCTATTCTAATTGTCTCTTTAATTTTCTCCATTTCTGCTCTCCATGCACTGGTCCTGTGCTGGTACCTGACTGGGTTCCTGACTGCTCTTTTTTTTAATCCATCACCTCTTCCACAAAAAACATCCACCCTTTTCTGCTGCTATTACAGTACCTTCTATAACATCACAACTACCCTACATTACACTACAACTACTTTTGGTAGCTCCCCATCTCCTCCAAAAGGAAGTCCAAACTCCTAAGCACTACATTCATGATCACAATAGACCTGTGAGGCAGGTTTCCCAGCACTCCCCCTACACACACCTCTGGCCACAGTGGAGTATTAAGCCTTCAAGCTTTGCCTTAGGCTGTTCTTCCTCTCCAAGCCTTTCCTTGACCAGTCTTTCCATTCAGTTTGGTTTAATCAATCATATGGTAGTTTAACCTATCCTGGTGGAGAGGAGCAGGAGGGAGAGGCGACACATTACTGGGGTTGGTGGTAGAGAACAGGCTTCATGTCAATTCAGTCTCCTGTAAAGGTTTTCAGCTAGTCTGTTCAAGTAGAAGGCTCTGAAAATACTTTTTCATCAGAATGGATCACCGCTGAAGTTTTGGTAAGGAGATAGGCAAATTTGCATCTGCAGAACTTGAAATCTAGTGGGAAAATAGAGCTCTGAGTGGGGGTAAATGCATGAAAAGCCTGTTTTATCTCTATGTTAATCATAAAGACTGATGTCTAAATAAAGGCAATGCAATTGACATTTGCACATTTTAGGTTAGTGTAGCAGATATGGTTCTCAATTCATACTTACCATCCCTGACAACCTACAAAAACGTGTTATATTTTCTTCCCTGCAATTCCAGGAGAGGCCTGCCCATTTGTTTTGATTTGTTGCAGATAATATGCATACAAAGAGGTTTTTCTTTCCTGTGTCTCATTTTCCATTCACATATTCAGTTGGAATTGTTGATTTCCCACCTCTCCGGTTCTGCCATCAAGGCCCCTGATGTAGTTGTGTTATGATGCAGGGTTGAGGGTGGGAGGATAGAATGGGCCTCACATCCAGCCCCTGTGTTTGCAGGCTGGGCTCCCTGGCTCAGGGCTGCATTACTGTTTATAATTCTGCCATGATTCAGAGATGTCAGATAAGTTGGTGCTTGAAATAGAAACTGGTTAGGGTTATCTTAGTTAACCAAGGATGCCTGGTTGAGTAGGTAATTCCGAACCCCTCTCCCCAGCATCTAGGGTTGATTGTCTTATTCTTAACCTTGGCACCTACATGCAGAAGAACATACTATCAACTCCTCTTTTCAATTTTAGCATCCTCCTTCCTCTCAGATTTACTTTCTTTCATCTACTTTACCTTTATCAAGATTTCAGTGCAAACACCTCTACTTATGCCATATACTTTACCTCCATTCTATTTTCAACACTCAAAAGCTCTTCTTTTCCTAATTATCCCCATAGGAGTGACTCATAGTTTGTGTGCATGAGACTTGGACATACTAAGTTTCCAGAGATACTTAGAAGTAAACATATATTTATCAGAATTTCTCCTAGGAGGAGACTCAAGATCAGGGAGGGAGGGACTGATATTTTCACATTGACAAACTGCCAGCCTAGTTTTTTCAGAAGAAAGTGTCCTTCCATCTCTTCCTTTGCAGGCATGGTGACACTTGCAGTGACCATGGGAGCAACCTAGACCTTTTTGCCTCTTCCAGAGCATGGAGGAACAAGAGTAGTTTCAAGAGCACAATAAGGGGACGAAAGGTCTCACATGAGCCTTCTCTAAAGCACAGTCATGAATCATATGAATCATATGCCTTGTTCCTCCCGGGTGAAAGTAAATTCCATGAGGACAGAGATGAGGCTTGGCCTCTTCACATTCCTAGGGCCAGGCGTAGTGCCCTGCAGAGAGCCAGCACCCAGCCAGCCTAGTAGGACCATGCTAATGGTGATGTTGACGATGCTTCTTCATCTGCTGGCTGAAACCCAAGCAGACCAGGTCACTCTGCAATCCTCTGGAATGACAGTGAGAGCTACCTGGACAGACGAGGATCCCCAGGGCTGCCTGCCCTTCATGGATTCCAGACTTCTCTTTCCCTGCTGCTCGGTGCCCAAGGCCACTGTCTTCCCGATTGTCCAGTGGGTGCTCTTGCTCTCTTCTGCCTTTCACCAACGGGAAGTCTATCCTTACTTATCTGAGGTTTTGGAGCCGCCTCTGTGCCCTGCCAGGCACTGTCCCCCAGCTGCTTGTGGCCCAGGCCAAAACAAAGTGTTTCGTGTGGTTTCAGGGATGGGGTCACACCCATTTTCTTTTGCAGTGTCCTTAAGTGATTTTCATTTGGGGGAATAAACAGTTGATCGGAAAACAGCCTTTCCTTTCTTTAAAATCATTTTTCCGTTTTCTTCTTTTTCCTCTTCCTAGTTTCTCTAAATTCCAAGCCCATCTGATGAAGAGGCAAAATGTTAACGATTTAGCATAAATGCATTGCTTTTGGTAGCCCTGGGGACCAAAATATCAAAGAGCTGGGGTTCAAGACGTAGAAAATCTCTGCAAAGCCACAGGCAAGTCTCAATGCTGCCTGCACAAGGCAGCGTCTCCTTTGCTGGAGAAGACACATGGTCCAGACCACCTGCAGCCCCGGAAACGCAGGTCACATCATCAGGCCAGATGCTGGGGCTGGGAAGGAGCAAGGGGAGCTCCTTTCCCTTTCTATTACATGCCGGCCAAGCATGGTCTCTGCAGCTTTTTCCTGGAGCCTGATTAAAAAACAAAAACAAGAGATCCTTCATTCCCACACTATCCCCAACTTCCAGGTTAATTTAAGTTTGGGTAAGAGAGATGATCCTGGATACACCTTGTCTCCTCCCAAGTTTATTGGTGATCAGTCAAGCCGTGTCAGCTTAAATTTTGTCTTGATTTATTTTTAAAAAGGAAATTAAAATTGTGTTTCTGGATATTTTTCATCCTTGGTTCCGTGCTGTCATATGTAGCCAATAACCTTTCCTGTGTTATTTGCTAATTGCTTCTTGTCTTGTTTCTCCAAGGGTCAGACTCAGGTCATCCACTTCCTTAGTTTTCTTGCATTGCACAGGCCTGGGCACCTGGCAGAAATTCAGCCTTCATTAAATGCTTTTTCATCAAGTAATTAAGGTAGAGGATTGAGCTCTCTTTGATGGGCATCTGCTTCTGGGATTCCACTAGGAGTGTTGTTTTGTCCCTCTTGGATATAATTTGTAGTGAACTAGTATCCTCGGCTTCTCTGTTCTGTAGAAGGACGAGAGGAGAGAGACAAAAGTACAATAGGAGCTACCTAAATAATCAATCCATCTCTATAGCGTGCAAGATGGAAGACTGTGTCTCTCAATGCTCATTGGTATCCTGCAGAGTACTAGGAAATCTAGTGTATATTCCCAAAAATATATAGGAAGAATATAAAATATCATGAATTCACTTACTTCTGTCATAGAAATACAGGGCAATACTTCACGAATGTTGACTCCCTTTTACTGCAGGGAATGCTGGTCTGTCTTTCCTTCTAGAAATGTAAGCTTCATGAAGGCAGGGATGGTGAAGATGATGATGACAATGCTGATGATGCCAGTTAGTCTATTTTGTTCAGATCTGTGTCCCCAACTCTGAGAACAGTGCCTGGCAAATAGTATGTACTTAGTAAATATTTGTGGAATGCCTGAGTAAACTGGAATTCAGGTTATATTTCATACAGTATGATCTGACAGATCCCATTATGGTAATTAGCAAAAGGAGATTAGACTTGCTGTCTCACACATTTGAAGTCTGTCCTTGGGGACTGAGTGTTTTCCACTCTGGTTTGATCTGGGATTCTGTACAAAACCCCAGCTTCATGCTTTAGGTAACTACTTGTAGAAGAGGAGGAACTTTGCAGTAATCAGGGGAATGAAGAGCTTGTAGGAAAAGCTGACATCTTGAGGAGGAGAGGACAGGCTCACACAGGTGGACACTTCACTGTTGAACACATTTGTCTCTGCAGGATGTCCATTGTCATTACAGAGGCCTTTCTCCATTTTGCTTCATTTAGTTATCCTTCAGCCCTCTACAGGAAGAGGAAAGGTTCTGATTAATTTTGATTATAATACTGGGAAAGAATCAAAGAAGATTGTCGCTAACTAGTCATAATTAATGATATTATATGGACAAATAAATCTTGGCAATCATCATTTCCTCTGAGAAGATCCTGATCCTATACCGGCATTAGTGCTCTAATGAAGATGAAGGGTCATTAGCTCCATTTTTCAGGTAGTGAGAACAAAACGTGGGCGTTTACCTGAGCCAGGAAAGCCAGTCCTGCACGTCCCTGGCCAAGCCTTCCTGACCTCCTATTGCCACAATACAGTAGGACTCTGATGCATCCCCACTCTCTGATGGAGAAAAATAAGGTGTTCCATGATTATGGCATTATCTTATTTTTTTTACAGCTTGGGTTTATTACCTCTGGAATAAAAGCCTGGGCAAAAATGATTATCTATAAAGCTCTGAATTTAGGGCCTGTAAACCCCTCAGAGGAATAGAGGGTTTAGGGAAATATGATCCTGTGATGCTATGTGACAGTTTGATGCTGGATAGACCCCAGAAAATTATGTTCTTAAATTAATCCATTCTTGTGGTTGTGAAACTATTGTAGGTGGGTATTGTAGGTGGGACCTTTCTGATTAGGTTACTTCAGTTAAGAGCCTTTTGATTAGATTACTTCAGTAAGGCGTAGCCCAGAGTGGGACTTAATTCTCTTACTGGAGTCCTTTATAAATGTAATGAAGATGGAAAGAGACACAGGGCAAATGCCACAGGAGCATGGAGAAAGCTGGATGAAGCCAGAAGCTGAAAGCAATGAGCCCAGAGGAAAAGGCAGAGACCAGCAGATGCCGCCATTGTGCCCTGCCACGTGACAGAGATCCAGGATTGCCAGCAGCTGATCCTCAGGGAGAGAACTTTATCTGATACCTTGATTTGGACATTTTTCTTGGCCTCAGAACTATAACCTTATAAGTTATTAAATCCTTATTATAATAGCCAACCCATTTCTGGTTTATCGCTTTTAGCAGCTTCTAGCAAGCTAAAACACTTTATGAAGCTTAAAAAAAAAAAAAGTAGTTAGTGGTCTCTGACCTACTAGGATGAAAGCTCAAGATGCTTTCGCTCTTAGTTTTTGGTCCCAAGGATGAGATGCAGTATGAATTGCAGTTCAGAACGCAGGCTCTGCCAAACTGTGGGAACAACCCAAGTGTCTGTCAACAGATGAATGAATAAACAAAATGTAGTATATCCTTAGGATGGAATATTATCCAGCCATGAAAAGGAATGAAGTTCTAACACATGCTACAAAATGGATGAACCTTGAAAACATTATGCCAAGTGAACTTAGTCAGACACAAAAGGACAAATATTGGATAGCTCCACTTTTGTGAAATATCTAGAATAAGCAAACTTATAGAGACAGAGAGTGGATTAGAGGTTACCAGGGGTCCAGGGAAGGGGGAATGGGAAGTTATTTCTTAATAGGTAGAGTTTCTATTTGGGGTGATGAAATCATTTTGGTAATGAGTGGTGTTGATAGTAGCACAACATTGTGAATTTAACACCACTGAATCATACACTTAAAAATGGTTCAAACAACAAATTTTATCTTATATATATATTACTACAATAAAATTAAAAATTAAAAAAAAAAAAAAAAAGGATGCCGGCTCTGGAGCCAGACTGCCTTGGCTCTAACCATTGACTTGCTGTGGGCCCTTGAGTGATACTTGACCTCTCTGTGCATCAGAGTCTCCTCTGTAACAGTACCCACCTCAGTAGGTCATTGTGAGGATTAAGTCATTTAACTCATTTAATCCTTAAAAAACTTAATTCAGCACCTGACACATAGTGAGTGTTTAATAAATGCTCGTTGGTGATTATGATGGTGATGGTTTCTCCTTCTAATTCCACAGATCTCCTTCCTCCAATACTGCCTCATATTGTAAACTGGCAATTTCTATATCTGAGTGGCATCTATTCCACTGGTCTTTACCCCAGAATGAAACTGAGCTTTGCTGGCAAAGGAAAATTAGTGGAGTTAGTCTAGGAAGGAAGCAGAGGAATGGTCAGAGAGATGCAAGTAGAAAAGTAGTTCGTTCATGTATTCACTCAACAACCTTTATTATATACCTGCTATATGCAAAATACCATGCAGGGACTGTGGGGAATATACATTAGACATCTGCACACACACACACATAGTATCATTTCTGTCCTCAAAGAACCTATGCTGGCCTCCCTCCAGGGGCCGTCTCTGAGCTCCCAGGCAGGGTTAGGGCTGCTGCCCTCTTCTTTCCAGCACCCCTGCGCTCACCTCCAGCACTTGTCATTTTAGCAGACTGCTTGTATAGAAAACTGTGAGCCCCATGAGCTCAAGAATCACATTTTTTTCTTGCTTTGGTAGCACCCAGTGGAGTGCCTGGTGCTTGGGACATGTTTGTTGCACAGAGCAAGACTGGACAGAGCCAGGAGGGGCTGTCATTTTGGTGTCTTGCCTTCCTCTTCCTCCCCAGGCTTTGGACTCACCCTCTGAGTCTTAGGCCTCACTTTAGGCCTAGCTGTCAGTCTTGACCCCCTTCTCAGCCCCCTTTTTCCTGCGATATTCCCTCTGGTGGTTTTGCCTGGTTTCCACTCAACATATTGAACCTCTCCACTGAGCCAAGAGAAAGAGGACACTTGTCTTCTCCAACAGGTGTATCTTGGGGAAACTTAGAAGGATCACCCTCTAAGTGCTCTGGGACATCAGCTACTCAGGCTCTGGCCTTTGCATCTCCCAGAGGTGGCCTCTTTTCGAAAGAGTTCTCTGCCTTGCTCACTCACCTTCCACTGAAAAGAGGTACTCAGCACTGAGTGAAACTGGAGGGTGAGGCACAGGGGAGGGGGGCAGTGGCCAAAGCTTTGATCAAAACCTCACATTCAGTTGCTTGCATTTCTCTTTCTTCCCTTTTCTCCTCTGACTAAGATCCAGAGTACAGAGTTTTCAGGGCAGCCCATTCCCTGGAAGGCAGCAGACCTGTCCAGCTCATGCCCCAGCTGAGTCTCTGCAGCTTCTGGCTTCTATCAGTGGCTGGAAGCTTGGGGCTGTCTGAAAGAAACTACACAATGTGTGTCTGCAGAGTGTTTATGCCAAGTGCAGCCTCATGCAGACTTTCATAAATACATGCCAGTTACCAACCACCATCTTTCCTGTCCACACTGAGACACATCTTCCTGTGACATGCACACTGTCTTCCAAATTCAGGGTCACATACTCACCAAGCACCCCGACACTTTCTGCAAATATCTACGTCATCTCTGTCTCCCTCTATGGTTATGTTTTGGAAGATCTTTCATTTGCAATTTTAAGATTTTATTTATTTATTCATTTATCCCCCCCCCCCCTTGCTGCTTGTGCTCGCTGTGTCCATTTGCTGTGTGTTTTTCTGTGTCTGCTTGTCTCCCCTTGCCGGGTCGTCCTGCTGCGTCAGCTCACCGCACTGCGTGGGCCGGCTTGCCTTCACCAGGAGGCCCCGGGAACCAAACCTGGGGCCTCCCATATGGTAAACGGGAGCCCAACCAATTGAGCCACATCCGCTTCCCTTGCAATTATTTTTTGAAGGCTAGCTTTAAACCTCTCCCCAAACCATAGTGGTTTGGTAGAAGGCACGGCTGCCAGAGTTGAAGAGTCCTGGTGGCTGTCTTCCTCTTGCCTCCAGCCATGTTCTTCTCCTTGAGGAACACTGGAATGGAAAGGTGCACAGGCATTTTTCTGCACTGGTCTGATGACTCCTTCTGGAACATAAACTAAAAGCACCATGGTTCGGATGGTGCCCAAGCCCTGAAACAGGGGCCTACTGGAGATGCTGTGGCTGGTTTTGGAGGCGGCTGGACCAGCAGGACTCCTGGAGGAGGTTTTTTGTCCTTTGCCATTGCTGAGGGGCTGGCTATAAGAACCAAGCAAAAATAATGACAGCCTTCAAATTCCAAGTTTGATTCTCCAGCATACTCAAGTCAGTGGTGACTTGATTTAGAAGAAATATTCTTTGATGAGAAATATATTCTGAACAGGCCTCTTTCTCCTGCTTATGTCCAAATCTTGACCACGTGGATGACGATCTGGACCCTGACTCACACGGCTGCTTGTCCTCCAGGGCCCAGCATTAGGAGGCTCAGCCTGGAAGGGCCATCACGTTTGCTTTTATCATCACCACTGATCATGCAGGTGCTGGAGAAAGAGCACCTTCTTTTCCTAGCATTCAAGGACTTCCACAATCTAGCTCCTACATACCACTCCCAGGTACTCTGCTCCCTTTTTTTGAACTCTCACTTTGACAAAAATGGTGCTCCTTATTTGATATAGCCTAATATTCTTATCCTTCTGACAGTTTCTCCCCAATCTTCTTTTTGGGGACCTCTTCTGCCATAAGTATCAGTTTCCCAAGGGTTTGGATGCTGTTCTTTTTCTGCCCTTGTCATTTTATACATATTCTCATTTACCCTGATGATTTCAGCTACCACCCCTGACTTCTAGACCCCTATAATCTCATTGAATAGCTTGAATGTCTCATGGACACCTCAAACTCAACATGTCCAAAATGGAATTCATGTTTCTCCTCAAGCCTGATTCTCTTTCTGTTATGGATTGAATTGTGTTCCCTCAAAAGAGATGTCCAAATCCTAACCGCCTGTCCTATTTGGAAGTAGAATTTTTAAAGATGTTATTAGTTAAGATGAGGTCAAATTGGATTTGGGTGGGTCTTAATTCAATATGACTGGCATCCTTATAAGGAGAGGAAATGTGGATACAGACAGATTGAAAGAAAAGACAGTTGCGTGACAGAGGAAAGACTGAGTTAGACCACAGCCCAAAGAATACCATGGACTGCCCACAAGCTAGGGCCAGGGTCCTTCAGAGAACTCTGTACAGACAGAGCACGCCCTGCTGACACCTTGATTTCAGACTCCTGGCCTCCAGAACTGGGGGAGAATAACTTTCTGGTGTTTTAATCCACCAGTGTGGTGCTTTGTTGTGGTAGCCATAGCAAACTAAAACAGTTTTTGTATTTCCCACTTAAGAGACTCTGGGATTCACCCTGCATTTCTCCCTCCTCCTTATTTCTCACCCAGAATTGAAACTCTTGGTCTCTACTTCCCATCCCCTTCTCCATGCATCTCCACACTGTTGTCAGTTTAAATCTTTTGATCTTTTTTAAACATTGATTTTGTAGTTTTCTGATTAAAAAGTAATTCATGCCATTGTAGAATATTTGGGAAATACTGAAAGATATGGAGAAGAAAGTGACATTGACTCATCAGCTCACCCTCCAGAGATAACATTGGGTGCATGTCCTTTCAGCTTCTTTTATACAGATGCATTTACCAAATGACTGCCCTACACTAAAAATCTCCATCATATTACTTCCTTTCTTAAGAAGCCCAAGTGCCTTGCCCAATGCTCAGTAATAAATGATTGCCAAATGTATGACCAAATGCCCGAGAGAGGGGGTGAATCAATGTGCACACCAGCATGTGCTCTTCTTCTTTTATCACCTATTTAAGTCTCGTCTCAGGTTCTGCCTTCATCTCAAAGGCTTCTCTAAAAGCTCCAGGTCTCATGATGACTCCTGCCTTTAAGACAGATTATACTTGTGATGGTTAGGCTAATGCGTCAACACAGCCAGGTAATTATGTCCAGATGTTTGGTCAAGCAAGCACTGGGCTAATTGTAATACAAGGACATTTATGAACTTTGGTCACCAGTGAGTTTACTAAGTGGATGGCTGATTACATCTGCATCAATCGGGGAGATTGCATCATCAATGGGTGACACTTTTATCCAATCAGTTGAATGCCTTATAAGGGAAAGTGATTTCAGCATTCAGAGAGAATTTCCCAGTTTGTCTTTGGACAGCCATCTTCTCCCAGAAACTCATCAAGGACCTTCACTGGACTTTCATCAGAGCCTCTGGTTTGCAGCATGCCTGTGGAACCTGGACTTGTGCATCCCCATGGTCATGTGAGAGACTCTTATAAAATCTATTATTGACAGATATCTCTTGTTGATTCTGTTTCCCTAGAGAACCCTGACTAATACAATACTGCTCTGCAGCTTCTTCGCAAAGGTTAGCTGTCTTGAAATGTTGTTTTTCTGTATTTAAACTTAGAAGTCATTTACTCTAAATTGCCTCTTTTACAAACCCACATTATTTCATCCCTTTGGTCTCAGTTTCCTAAGGCTGCTGTTTTCATTTGCTAAAAGCTGCCAAGGCAATAAACCAGAAATGGGTTGGCTTTTATGATGGGGCTTTACTAACTTACAAGCTTATAGTTCTGAGTGTGTGAAAGTATCCAAAGGCATCATCAGGAGATGCTTTCTCCCTGAGCTGCAGCTGTGGGCAGTCAAGCACATGGCAGGGCACAGTGGTGGTGCCTGCCCGTCCCTGCCATCTCCTCCAGGCTTGAATGCTTTCAGTTTCTAGGCTGCCTCTGGCTTTCTCTCTGCTCCTATGGCTTTCTCTCTCCTGGGTTCCATCGATTCTGGCTTCCGGGGGCTTCCTCTCTCGGCTTCTAGTTGCTTTTCTCTGCATCTCTGCATGCTTCTCCCATTTATAAAGGACTCCAGTAAAAGGATTAAGACCCACCCTGGTTCACACCATCTAATCAAAAGCCCTTAACGGAAGTAATTTAATCAAAAGATCCCATGTATAATAAGTTTACATGCACAGGAATGGATTAGATCTAAGGACATGATCTTCTGGGGTCCACCCAGCTTCAAACTATCACAGCTGCCATGACAAAGTACCACAAACTGTGTGGCTTAACACAACAGAAGTGTATTGTCTCCTAGTTTTGGAAGCCAGCACTCCAGGGTCAAGGTGCCGGCAGACTTGGTCCCATCTGGAGGCTCTGAGGGAGGATCTGATCCTTGCCTCTTCCCACTTCTGCTGATTGTCTTCAGCCCTTGGCATTCCTCGGCTTGTAGATGCATCACTCCAGCTTCTGCCTTTATCTTCCCACGGCCTTCTTCTCTATGTGCTTGTGCCCGTGTGTGTCTTCTACTCTTAGAAAAGCACAGTTATTGGAGTCAGAACCCACTCTAATTCAGCATGACCTCACCTTAACTTAATTGATCATATCTGCAAAGGCCCTATTTCCAAATCTCATTCTGAGATTATGGGTGGAAATGATTTTTTTTTTTTTTTGAGGTGGGGGGACACCATTCATCCCAGCACACTGTTTGCGCTCCACTCTATCTCTGGGGTTGAAAGTCTGAGAATGACAGTTCCCAGGGTCCTTTGCTGTCAGTGCTCCCAGTTAGGGCCCACAATCGAGAAGCATTCGCTTGAGGCCGGGCATGAGAAGGTGAGGCAGAAGCGGTTCATGGTTCCTCTGGTGCAGAAACGCATGCTAGGCAGATTGTTGCCTTGGTGCCGCAGGCAGCTGAGATCATCGGTGGTGGTTTCCTGAAATTCCTGCACCTCCTAAGACCTGCCCTTTTCTCTTCTGTCCCTTCCTACCTACTTGAAAAACCCAATGCTTCTGTTTTTCTGACCAAACCTCACTGAATTCCCTCACGGGCCAGAGCTATGTACTGTGCCTTTTTGTACCCTCTTACTTGGCCCAGTGCCTAGCCTGGCTTAGTTCCTTAATGTGTATTTTCTGCTGATGAAAATGGCAGTAATACCCAATACTTCATTGCTGTAGGCAAGACATCTTACTTACTGGCCAGAGCCACATTTTTAGCAATTTAATTTTCTCCTCTACAGCAGCTTATTAAGCATGTGTGCATTTACACAAATACAACAGAAGAGTATTACAAGACAGGTGAACACCAGCCAGTGGCTGCTACTGATTTTGCAGGACAATCAATCACCACTTGAATCACCCACCAATATTTATTAACCGTCTATTGTATGTGCAGAGCTGCATTAGGCCTTACTGGGATCAGATGCAGGGGGAAATTTTGGCAAACGTGTGTCTATTTGCTAAGTCTACCACACACCAGGGAAGATGGTAGGTGTTGGGATAACATGGTGAACAAGAGTGGTAGCTGTCTGCCTCCCAGAGATTACAGTCTGGCAATTTCAATGTTTGGTGGGTCTTACTGGAAAGAAGTGAGGCCAGTCCTTCTCCATTCCCACCTCCACCTCCTGTGACTGGCCTTTACGGGTACTCCTATGGAGCCTCCCACTTAACAGTGGAGTATCTGTGAGCCAGTCCCTGGCTAGGTTCCCCTGCATGCCAGCCTCATTAACGATGGTCAGGTTCAGTTTGGTCCTTTCATTCCTCGCTCCTTGCTCAGCATCTCAACCATTGCAGAAAGCTGGCGTGGAAGCCAGGAGCATCCAACCCTAAACACTAGGACAAAAGGCAAGGAGAGGAGTAAGGTGACTGTTGAAAGGCAGGGTTGGATGAGATTTTACAAACAGAATAGAGCGGTTTTCTGTGCCAGGCTGCAGAGTGGATCACCCAGGGGGATAGAGTAACCGTTAATTACTTATTTGGGGATTTTTAAGGAAAAAGAAAAGAAATTTAAAAACCACTAAGCAACTGAAGGACAGCATGCAGATGGCCACCCCAGGTGGGAAACTACCATTTAGGGAGCATTTCCAGCAAGCCAGGCACTGCTCCAAGGGAGAAAAGCTGATGTTTCATTTAATCCTCTCCACGTGTGGGGAGGGGCTATAATGATCCCCATTTGACAGATGAGGTGACTGAGGCAGGAGAGAAGACCCACCTTGCCTAAGGCCGGAGAGCTGTAAGTGGTGGAACTGGGATGTGAACCTGGGGAGTCTGATCAAATAAGGGGAGCAGTAAAGTGCCCATCCTCTGTAATTTGAGGTAGCCTGAGATAGTCTGGCCTGGATACCTAGAGAGCAAGTGCCAAAGTAGTATTTGTGAGAGTGTCTTAGACTGTTAAAGACTTAAATTATTCAGACGTGGTAGAGTAGGGTACCGAGACAAGGAGAGGTTTAGAGTTCTTGGTTATTCACAGTCTCCAGAGAAGTGCACAGCATACTCCACAAGGCCACCAGGGGCACAGGTCAACCAGGGCAACCCCAATGGAGGAGAAGAGGGCTAAAGGGAACTGGGCTGCAGCCTTGACTAGGGGCTGGGGGGCATTAGTCGAGCATGTGATTGGTGGGTATTTGAATTTGACACCCCTGTGAAACTGGACAGGGTCCTCTGGACACCTAAGTGGGACTCAGGGTAACTTATTTTCCCATCAGCAGCTAGAGGCTGTGCCATGACAGTTGGGTCAATGTGATGGTGTTTAAATTAGAGACTAATGATACAAAGAGGGGTTTTTAAAGGGGTCTGTGGGTGTTTTCTGTTACTTTTGTGACCTGAGGACATGCTGATGCTCAGGCCCCAAAAGCCACTGCCATTAGTCAGCCAAAGGGGTGCTGATGCAAAATACCAGAAATCGGTTGGCTTTTATAAAGTGTATTTATTTGGGGTATAAGCTTACAAGTTACCAGGCTGTAAGGCATAAGTTACTTCCCTCACCAAAGCCTGTTGCCACATGTTGGAGCAAGGTAGCTGCTGATGTGCAGCCTTCCTCTTCCTCTTAAGGATCCGTGATCCCAGCTTCTTCCAATATCAGCTGTAGGCCATCAGGCTCTCTAGGCTTTGTCTCTCTCCCTGGGCTCTCCAGGCTCAGGCTTGCTTCTTTCCACAAGGTCAGCTGTAGACTATCAGGCAAACAGCTCATCTCTCTCCCTGGGGCCTCCCCGATGTCTATGGAGCCATCTTTATTCCTCTGTGTTCTTCTCCTGTGTGTTTACTTCCCGGGCTCCAGCTCAAAACTCCAACCTCCCTTCTCTGCAGTGTGGTTTCTCTGTGTGTCCCCACCCACCAAGGGGGCAAGGATGCAACGTCCTACTGATGTGGACGAATCAAAGCCTTAATCATTATTTAATCAAGTAAAAGTGAAACCCCTGAATTCAACATAATCTAATATGCCCAGAGGGACAGACCAGTTTACAAACATAATCCAATATCTATTTTTGGAATTCATAAACAATATCAAACTGCCACACTTGGCTTCGACTCTTTCCCCAAAATGTGATGTGCCAGCTGATGGATGATCAGCCCTCAGTATCTTGGTGTGAATTGCTATATTAATTCACTTTATTTTCAAGACATAGCATTCAGAACAGGTTGGTTGTAATGAAGGGAGAGGACATGGAAGAGGCCAGAGAAAAAGGGTGATGGGAATGGGGATGGAATGGCTACACATTGGTTTCCATGTGACAAAACCACCTGCATATACAAACACTTACTGAGCATCTGCTGCAAGATGCTAGATGGCAAAGTCCCCTTCAGAAAAACATATAACCTGGAAACTTCAGATGCATCCCCTTGGATATCAGCTTTCAGTGCTTCTCTTCATTTCTGTCAAAAAATGTAAGGATAAAAAAGAAGGAAATCAAACCATCATTATTCACAGATTATTTATTTATTTACATAGAAACTTGTAAAAACATATGTACCCAGGGAAAAAACATGTTCTTAGCTTAATCCCATTCCTGTGGGTATGAACTCACTGTAAATAGGACTTCTAGAAGATGTTATTTTCAGTTAAGTTGTGGCCAACTGACTAAGGACCTTAATTCAGATTACTGGAGGTATTTTTTTAAAGGATTTTATTTATTTATTTATTTATTTATTTCTCCCCAACCCCTTGTTGTTTGCACTTGCTATGTACTGTGTCTTTAGGAGGCACCGGGAACTGAACCTGGGTTCTCTGATGTGGTAAGGAGGAGCCTAATTGCTTGAGCCACCTCCGTCCCCTGCTTTGTTGTGTCTCTCATTATCTTTTTCTTCATGTCTCTTGTTACTTCAACTTGTTGCATCAGCTTGCCATGCCTGCCCATCACACCAGCTCACTGTCCTCCGGGAACCAAACCATGGACCTCCCGTGTGGTAGGCAGGTACCCAGTTGCCTGAGCCACATCCACTTCCCTGGAGGTCTTTTTTATTTTTATTTTTTAGGAGGTAGTGGGGATTGCACCAAGGACCTCATACATGGGAAGCAGGCACTCAACCACTTGAGCTACATCCGCTCCCCTGGAGGCCTTATAAAGAGGATCTGGGAGGCACAGAAGTCAGAAAGGAGAGGCCATCGCCCTATGATGTGAGGCCGAGGTGCAAGCCAAGGAACCCCAAAGACTGTGGAACCCAGCACCAGAACACTCGCTGCCAGCCCCGGGAAAACACACCATCTTGTTAACGGCTTGATTTGGACTTCTGGCCTCTGAAATCATGGGCCAACAAATACTGGATGTTTAAGCCAAACCATCGTGTGGTATTTTGACAGCAGCCTGGTAAACTAAGACACCATATAGAAAAAGAAAAAACCCGATACCTACTTTACACCCTAGACAAAAAGAAATTCCAAATATATTAAAAACTTAAATGTGTTAAAAGCAAAACTTTAAAATCTTTATACAGATGACTATCTTCATGACCTCAGGATAGGAAAGTATTTCTTTTCTTTTTTTTTTTCAAGATTTTATTGATTGATTGATTGATTGATTGATTGTCCCATCCCCCACCCCTCTCCCATTGTTTGTGCTCAGGTCTATTCATTGTGTGCTCATCTTCTTTTTAGGAGGCACAGGGAACCAAACCCAGGACCTTCCATGTGGGAGGGAGGTGTCCAATTGCTTAAGCCACCTCCACTCCCTGCTTGTTGTGTCTCTCATTGTGTTTCCTTGTTGTGTCTCCTGCTGCATCATCTCATTGCGTCATCTTGTTGCATCAGCTTGCCTTCCCAGCCCATCGCATCAGCTCGCTCTCTTGCTTGTCTTCTTTAGGAGGCACCAGAAACCGAACCCAGGACCACCCATTAGTAGGCATGTGCCCAACTGCTTGAGCCACATCTGCTTCCTGGAAAGTATTTCTTAAGCAAGACACAAAAAGAACAATTCATAAAAGGAAAGGCTGATAAATTTGATCAAATTAAAATAAAAAACTTCTGCATATCAAAATATGAGAAAGTGGATAGAGAAGTAAAAATGAGGAGATGTCAATATTGCATTAAAAGGATAAAGAAATACAAACATTAAGCATGCATGAAGGGGAGTAGACATAGCTCAAGTGGTTGAGTGCCTGCTTCCCATGTACGAGGTTCTGGGTTCAATTCCTGGTATCTGGGGGCGGATGTGGCTCAAATGGTTGGGCGTCCATCTCCCATATGGAGGGATCTGGGTTCGATCCCCAGAACCTCCTGGTAAAAATAAAGAAAAATATAGAAGGCGCACAGGCTACCAGGCCCTGTGAGTGGGTGTGCCGCCAGGCCCCAAGCATGGGTGCGCTGTCAGGACAGGCAGATGTGCCACCAGGCCCCGTCAAGCCACGCAGCAAGGTGATGACATAATAGGAGAGTGACACAAGGGAGAGCCAAGACAAGATTCCAAAAAACCAGGAACTAAGGTGGCGCAAGGCAGTAGGATGCCTCTCTTCCACATCAGAAGTTCCCAGGATTCAGGAAACAGACAGAGAATTGCTCAGTGAATGGACACAGAAACAGCAAAAACTGGGAGGGGGGGGGCAAAAATGGATAAAAGTAAGTAAATAAATAAATCTTAAAAAAATAAAATTCCCGGTCTCTCCTGAAAAAGAAAAAAAGAATATATGAAGAACTATAACTCAACAGGAAAAATACAAACAAACCAGGGCATTTCCAGAAAAAGAAACTAAAATAACATATAAAAAGATACTCAACCTCATTGAAAATTAGGGAAATAAAAATTAGAACCAGGAGGTACCATTTCACATCTACCAGACTGATAAAAATGCAAAAATATAAAAATTATTCTGTCAATTTCAAGAGTAGATGAGGATATGGAAAAATGGGAACAGTCCCACACTGCTGGGGAGGTACAACTACCCTGGAGAGTAATTTAGCCATATCTAGTGAAGTTGAAGATATGCAGGCTCTAGGGCCTGGAGATTCTCTCTCATATAGAAAAGAAACGTGTAAAGATTATTAAGTATGGCATCAGCTGTAATAGCAAGTAATTGGAAGCACCCTAACATAATCATCAAGAGCAAAATGGATATGTTTCATGGTGTACTCATACAATGCAATACCGCACAGCAACAGAAATAAATGGACCAGAGGGATACGTATCAACGTTGTGCAGAACAGCTCCTAGGGTGACCCCAATAATTCCCGCCTACTGCTGTCCACACCTCTGTGAAATCCCCTCCCTTGAGTGCAGGCAGAGCCTGTGGCTTGATTCTGATAAAAAGAACATGGCAAAAGTGAGGGAGAGTCACACGTTGATTACGTCACATTCTGTCAGATTCTGTCTTAGCAGACTGGCCTTGGAGAAATAAGCTGCTGTGACGTGAACTCCTAGGAGAGGGCCCTGTGGCAGGGAACCTAGAGCTGAGACCGTCAGCCATACAGCCTCACTGAAACCAATTCTGCAGACCACCCTGAACGAGCCCGGAAGCGGTGGAGTCCCCAGGCAGGCCCCCTGGCAGCATGGGGCCTTGTGGGAGCCCGAACCCAGGGTGCAGCTAAGCCGTGCCCGGACTCCTGGCCCCCCTAAACCGTCAGATGAAAACTGGGTGGTGTTTTGAGCTGCTGAGTTTGTGGTCGTTTATTATGAAACAAAAAAAAAAAACTAATACAAATATGGATAAAAACATACTGTTGATAGAAATAAAGGAAGTTGCAATAAGATACATGCAATGTGATACCATCTGTGTAAAGCTTAAAGCATGCAAACCAATTCTGTATGCGATACTGTTTAAGCTTCCAAACAGACGCATATAGTAAAAGTATAGGGGCATGCCTTGGAACGATAATCCCAATTTCCAGAAAGCATTTCCATCTGGGAGGGCAGGGAATGTGATCAGAGAGGGATACACAGGGCCTTTAACAGGATTTATAATGTTCTATTTCTTAAGATGGGCAGGGTTACAAGGGTGTTTAAAATACTTCTGTTGATAAGTTTTTGTATATCTGAAATATTCCATAATTTAAAAAAAAAAAAAGTCTGTGTCTTAAGCTTTCAGCTTCAGTGGAGATAGTGTTGACAACGAGTTTTGTCCGTTTATGACATTTCCCAAAGCTGGACTTGGCAAAAGTGGGTGGGAAAGAGAAGGGCCCGTGAGGATGGATATGGGATAATAGTGGAGAGAGGGCTGACAGGCTGCAGAGGCACCCCGCAGGAGCCTGCCTTTTGGTTGCTCAGGGAGCTGCAGAGACCTCAGCAACTCCACAGTAAGACCTTGGCCTTGGCCGTGGTGTTGCCCTTGCGTGGACTGGAACAGTTGCTGTACACCAGCCTCACTGGAACCCTACACTTCTGAGAAAACAACAGTTAAAAACAACAGTAACAACAAAAAACCTTAGCAGTTAGGCTGTTAGGGCGAATCAAAGTTATTTAAAAAATTAAAATAAAAAGTCTTAGCAGAATGGCCTTGGGAGGAAAATTCCAGATGGACACTATGACTCAGTAGGAGGGGAAATGATTGGATTTTCCTATCATTTTTTTAAACAGCCGGTCATCTTTAGGGAGGGCCCGAAGGGAACTTCCTCCCTTTGACTTGCAGCCATGATGTTTGGGAGATGTTATCCTATCTTGGTTATATAAGGGAACCTCTAGGGCAGAAAACCGACTGAGAGGAGACTTTCCAGTGGTGAGCTGGTAATGTCTAACGGCCATGGAGTTGGGAAGAGATGCGCACAATGGGTTCTTTCCAAAGCCCGTACGGGTTGACTTCAACATACCACTGACATTTCCTTCTGGCTAGGGCGCTGAGCACCTCTGGCTGGAGATCGCAGCCACAGGAAGGGTGATCATGGCCAGGGAGGAGGCGCTTGTTTGAATGGCTTCTCCCAGCTCCCTTTCAACTCAAAGATGCTGAGATGTCACCATTCCACTGAAATGGAAAAGCACATCCATCCCAGGCAAGTATTTTCAGAGGAGAAGAATATATTAAACATATTAATTCCAAAAATCTATATTCCCTTTGTAGAAAAGCCATAGAGGGCAGGGAGCTGTCCTCCCAGAAGAAGCCAGTGACTTACTGCTGGGGGTAGAGTTCAGCTTATATACAATACCTTCCTCTTCACCATCCACCTAGATGGCAGTTCTCCTTGAAGACCTTAAGGAAGCTTCCTCTGGGGCTAAGTTTGGAAACTTAAGAGTTTCAGATCTTCTGGTCACTGCTCAGTTTTGCAGTCCCTCTGAATTTTGCAGTCTGAGGGGCATTTTCTGTGAAAAGTCAGATAGTCTGTATTGGTTGTAATGATTTAGGTAAAGTAACAGACAATCTTGATCCAATTGGCTTAAATAATGAAGAAATACATTATCTCATATTAGGAGAAGTCCTAAATAGATAAGCAACAAGGTTGATTAATTCAGGAATTCAGGAATGCCATCAAGGACCAGATTCCTCCCATCTTCCTGCTGTCTTCCTTTGTCCTTATTAGCTCTCCTTGGGCTGGAAGATGGCTGCTGCATTCCAGACAAGCATGGAAACAGTCATTGAAAGAAGGACCAAGTCTTGGGGTCGGATGTGGCTCAACTGGTTGGGTGTCCATCTCCCATATGAAGGACCAAGTCTTCCGGTATAGGAAAACTTTCCCAGAGGTCCCATTTGACAGAATTGGGCAAATAGTCTTTTTTAAACCAAACAGTGTCAGGGAAACTGGAATACCTATGATTAGCTTAGAATAAATCAGTATTTACCATGAGTCACAGGGAGCTTAGAGATGGGGCACAAAAATCCAAACAAAATTGTGATTTGCCAGCACAGTAGCTGTCCCAAAGATTCTTCCAATATTCTAATTCTAAGATAATCAACTTGTACAGGTCAGTTTGGATCCTTTTGGCTGATCAGAGAGATCTTCTTGAATCAGACCAGCCAACTCGATCAGAAACTTTTATACTACATTTACTAAATTCATTAACCTCAAGGTGAACTGATGAAAAAATATTTATTAAGTACCTACAGGGCACCTTGCACTCAACTATTAGGCACAGCCCATTGCTGTGTAGACAAGGACAATGGAGTTAGAGCTCCTAATCAGCTGGCAGAATAAGGAAAAATTTCTTCCAGGTGAGCAGAAGTAAATACTTTTTAGAAGTGGTTATGACTATGATTTTCTACAAGGGTGCCAAGACAATTTCATGGGGAAAGAGTGGTCTTTTCATCAAATGATGCTGGGACAACTGGACATCCACATGCAGAAGAATGAATTTGGACCCCTACCTCATACTGTATATAAAAATTAACTCAAAATGTACAATGGACCTAAATGTAAGAGCTAAAACCGTAAAACTCTTATAAAAAACTTAGGTATAACTCTTCCTTATCTTTGATTAGGCAATGGTTTCTTTCTTTTTTTTTTTAATTAGAGAAGCTGTAGGTTTATTCAAAAATCATGCATAAAATACAGAGTTCCCACATACCACCTTATTATTAACACCTTACATTAGTGTGGTATATTTGTTACAATTCATTTTTATAATTGTACTATTAACTATCGCCCATCATTTGCAATAGGGTTCACTGTTTTGTACAGCCCTGTTTTGTTTGTTTTAAATTTTCATTCTAATAACATATTTACAATCTAAAGTTTCCCCCTTTAACCACATTTACATATATAATTCAATGCTGTTAATTATGTTCACAATGTTGTGCTACCATCACCACCCTTTATTACCAAAACTTTATGATCAACCCAAATAGAAACTCTGTAGAGGCAATGGTTTCTTCTAAATGACACCTAAAGCACAAGGAAGCAAAGGAAAAAATAAATTGGACTTCATCGAAACTAAAAATTTTTGTGTTTCAAAGGACACTATCAAAAAAGGGAAAATACAACCCACAGAATGGCAGAAAGTATTTGCAAATTATAAATCCGAGAATTTATCTAGAATATATATCTAGAATTTATCTAGAATATATAAAGAAAACTCTTACAACTCAACAATAAAAAGACAAATAACTCAATTAAAAAATGGGCAAAGGACTTGAATAGACATTTCTCCAAAGAAGATATACAAAGGACCAATAAAGACATGAATAGACAGTCAGCATCATTAGTTAACAGGAAAATGCAAATCAAAACCATAATGTGATCCCACTTTCTACTCACTAGAAGCCTATAGTAAAAAAGATGGATAATTACAAGTGTTGGTGAGGATGTAGCGAAATGAGAACCCTTATATATTGCTGGTGGGAATGTTAAATGGAATAGCCATTTTGGAAAACAATTTGAATGTTCCTCAAAAATTTAAATATAAAGTTACCATATAACCCAGCAAACAATCCCACCCCCCATCCAAGTTTCTATTTGGGTTGACCAAAGAGAAATGAAAACATACACTACCCAAAACTGCACAAAAGCTGGTATATGAATGTTCATAGCAGCATTACTCACAATAGCCCAAAGTGGAAACAAGCTAAATGTCCATTAACTGAGGAGTGGATAAACAAAATGTGGTCTACCCATACAATGGACTATATTATTCAGCCATGGAAAAGAATGAAGTTCTGATATATGCTACAACATGGATGAATTTTGAAAAACATTATGCTAAGTGAAAAAAGCCAGTTATAAAAGACCACTTATTGTATGATTCCATTCATAATAAAAGGCCAGAATAGGCAAATCCATAGAGACAGAAAATAGATTAGTGGTTGTCAGAGGTTGGAGGAGAGGGAAATATGCAGACTGCTAATGGGTATGAAGGTTTTGGGGGTGATAAAAGTATTCTGAAATTAGATAGTGGTGATGGTTGCCTAACTTTGTGAAGATACTAAAAACCACTGACTTGTACACTTCAGGGAGGTAGATAGGACAAAAACTATCAGCGGCCTAACAAATGTTTAGTTTGTGAAATATATAAAAGTATTTTACAGTTCTGCAATTTACACATCCCATTTTATCTCCTCTTGCCTCCTCGGTGCAACTGACTTATTGTGTAGGCCAGTGATTCTTTTTTTTTTTTTTTTAAAGATTTTATCCATTTATTCATTTATCCCCCCCTTGCTGCTTGTGCTCGCTGGGTCAGCTAACCACGCCGTGCGGGCGGGCTTGCCTTCACCAGGAGGCCCCGGGAACCGAATCAGGGGCCTCCCACATGGCAAACGGGAGCCCTACTGATTGAGCCACAGCCGCTTCCCGAGGCCAGTGATTCTTAAGCCTGACTGCACATTTGCACGTTTTAGAATCACCTGGGTGACATTTCCATTACTCCCCCAAATTCCTTCATGCCCCTTTACAATTAAATCCCTTCCTCCATGTGTTAGATGCACAAGCTGGAATACTCTGCAACATTAAAAAGCATGGGGGGGAAAAGTGCTATATAAAGTTAAGACCAAAAAAGCATAAAAAATTCTCAAAACAACAATTTTAATGTTTGATCTCTTTATATATATATGCAAAGGTATATAAATCCACATAAGCAGTGAAAAAACAGTGGCTATCTCTGGTTGTAGGAATTATGGGAGATATTAATTTTCTTCTTTGTCTATTTTTTGCATTTTCTAGTTAGCCTACAAAAATAAATTACTTTTATAATGAAAATAACAGTGAAATACACAAAATAGTGTTATATGGGGCAAGTGAGGCATGAAGAGCCTCCTAAGGGCCAAAATCCCATCCCCTGCAAGGTTGCAGGCCGGCTGTAAATCCAGTCTTCTGATCCCACACACTTACATTGCTGGCTCATAGCAACTGTTATTGCTGAACGAAATTAATAAGATGGTATTGACTTCTACTGAGATTGATATAAAAAAATATTGACCCAAAAGAGGAAAATATTGGAGAAAAAGAATCAAGGTCTTTCATTGCCTTGAAGGGAATAATCAACATTCCCTTTTGCTGACATATATATTTTATTGTCTACTTTTCCAGGCACGTGCACATCTAAAAGTCAAAGATGGCACTTCCCTGCAAGCACTATTAAAGGCTTGACTTCAGAGTCTACCACAAAGGGAAGATAACCCAGTAGGTACAAAATAAATATATGACTAGAAAGAGAGAGAGGGAGAGCTGAGACAGGATCTTGACAATGAAAGCCTGTTCAGGTTTGCTTTACAGTTAGCAGAATCCTAATTAAAGGTGTTAAGATGTATCTTCCAATCAGCTCAAGTAGACCAAAACCAGCTGAGACCAGCTCCAGGTCCCCAAACCAGACAAAGTGATTCAGGCTTCCCAGAGCCAGCACATTGGCCTGTTGGTTTTTTGGTGATTTCTTAGAACAAATAAAATTGCAGATGACTGCAAATGACTGCAGCTGGAATGCTTTTTCCTACATTTTTCTCAAATAGAAGATGATATAATAGCACATTGGCTGAACTATCATTTGAACCAAGTTTTTTTTCCCAGGGTGTTCTGGAATGGGTTATACTATTTGGACAAAATAATGGGTTGAAATTAGTTTCAAGTTATTCTTTGTTCCTAGTTTGGGTATAGGTTCAGTATCAGTTTTCCATAGTTGTGTAGCAAACCTCTCCAAAATATAGAGGCTTAAAAAAGCCATGGATTTGCTCACAATTCTGTGGGTTGGCAGTTTGGACTAGGCTGAGCTGGCACGGCTCACAGTGTATTGGCTTGGCTTTCCCATACGTCTGGGGCTTTAGCTAGCATGGCCTCCCTCTGCATAGCTTCTTTCCTCTTCCCGAAGGCACTGCATTCCAAGAAGGGGAGACGTTGCAAGGCCACTGGCGGCCTCTGGCTCAGAACTCACTATATCACATAACCACATTCTATTGGGCAAAGCAAGTCATAATGTTAGGCCAGATTCAAACCCTGGAGAAATAGACTTAACTTTTTAGCGGAGGTGCTGCAAAGAATCTGTGGTTATTTTTAATCTACCAAAGAGTCAGACTCACAACCTGAAGAGAACACTGAGGAACTGAAAGAATAGAAATCTTTGGAATCTGCCTTCCCTGTCCGGCCTCTGAGCCATGGCCTATCCTTGGCTGTGACTCTGCGTTTCCTCTTGGGGTTCCCTACATATCTTTATGTTCTCATCAGAATGTCAGTAAGTCACTTCACTACTACAAAGTTTGTTGATCAGTGTGGTATTCCTTAGAATGCTTTCAGGTCTCAGAAACAAAAATCCTGACCCAAGAAAGTTCTGAAGTAGGAAAACTCTAGCAGTAGTTAATTCAGCAGCTTAACAATGACATCAAGAACTCAGATTCCTTCCACCTTTCTGCTCTGCCATCCTTGATAAGTCTTCTTCGTCCTCAGGTAGCACACCTATGGTTGGTTGCAAGGTGGCTGCCTCAGTTTCAGCCATCAGCCAGCATATGCACATGTGACAGTATTTATCTTTTCTTTGGACTACTTCATTTTTGTTTCTTTCTTCCTTTTTTTCTTTCCCAAATTGATTTTATTGATACATATTAATAAATCATACAATTCATCCAAAATGTACAATCAATGTTATTTGGTATAATTACATAGTTGTGCATTCATCACGTCAATCATTAGCAGTGCGTTTTCATTATTTCAATACTACTACTAATAATAAACAAAAAACAGACAAACAAATAAGAAACTTCTTCACCCTTCAATCTCTCTGTTTTCCCTGATGCACATAGCTGCTATTTCTGGCCATTCCTGCACACTCATTCATTTATTTATTAAGCTGTTTTATTGAGATATGTTCACATACCATACAATCTATCTAAAGTGTACAATCAATATGTATAATCACAATGTTGTGCATTCGTCATCACGGAAAGTTTTAGAATTATTTCATGACTCCAAAGAGAAAAATTCCACACCCCTTGGCATGCCTGCCCTAGCCCTAAATACAGTATTTGTCCTTTTGTGTCTGGCTTGCTTCGTTCAACATAATGTCCTCCTGGTTCATCCATGTTGTCATATGCTTTACAACTTCATTGTTTCTTATAGCTGCATAATAATCCATTGTGTGAATACACCACAGTTTGTTTATCCATTCACTGGTTGATGGACACCTGGGTTGTTTCCAACTTTTGGCAATGGTGAATAATGCCGCTATGAACATCGGTGTGCAGATGTCTGTTCGTGTCACTGCTCTCAGTTCTTCTGGGTATATACCCAGTGGTGGTATTGCAGGGTTATGTGGCAAGTCTATATTCAACTTCTTTAGGAACTGCCAAATAGTCCTCCACTGTAGCTGTACCATTCTGCATTCCCAGCAACAGTGAATAAGTGTTCCTATCTCTACACATCCTCTCCAACACTTGTAGTCCTCCATCTTTTTAATAGTGGCCATTCTGATAGGTGTGCAATGATATCTCATGGTAGTTTTGATTTGCATTTCCCTAATAATTAGTGATGTTGAGCATATTTCCATGTGTGTTTTTTTGCCATTTGCATTTCTTCTTTGGACAAATGTCTATTCAAGTCTTTTGCCCATTTTTTAATTGGGTCATTGTCTTTTTATTGTTGAGTTGTAACATCTCTTTGTATATCCTGGATATTAAACCTTTATCGGATATGTGATTTCCAAATATTTTCTCCTATTGAGTTGGCCACCTTTTCACCCTTTTGAAAAAGTCCTGTGAAATGCAAAAGTTTAATTTTGAGGAGGTCCCATTTATTTTTTTTCTTTTGTTGCACATGCTTTGGGTGTAAGGTCCAAGAAACTGCCACCTACCACAAGGTCTTAAAGATGTTTCCCTACATTTTCTTGTAGTAGTTTTATGGTCCTGGCCTTTATATTTAGATCTTTGATCCATTTTGAGTTGATTCTTGTATAGGGAGTGAGAGAGGGGTCCTCTTTCATTCTTTTGGTTATGGATATCTAGTTCTTCCAGCACCATTTGTTAAAGAAACTGTTTTGTCCCATTAATATGGACTTGGTAGGTTTGTCAAAAACCAGTTGACCATTGTATTAGTCAGCCAAAGGGGTGCTGATGCAAAATACAGGAATCTGTTGGCTTTTATAAAGGGTATTTATTTGGGGTAGAAGCTTACAGTTACCAGGTCATAAAGCGTAAGTTACTTCTCTCACCCAAGTCTGTTGCCACGTGTTGGAGCAAGATGGCTGCCAACGTCTGCCAAGAGTTCAGGCTTCCTGTGTTCCTCTTTTCCTGGGGCTTGTTTCTTTCCAGGCTCAGCTGCCCTGCTCTCTCCACAAGACCAGCTGTAGACTTTCAGGCAAATGGCTTGTCTCTTTTCTGGGGCCTCTACCATGTCTAATCAAGCCTTTTCTCTGCTCCTCTGTGTACTTACTTCCTGGGCTCCAGCATTAAAACTCCAAACTCCCTTCTCTGCTGTGTAGTGTCTCTGTGAGTCCCTGCCCACCAAGGGGGTGGGGATGCAACATCCTACTGATGTGGCCCAACCAAAGCCCTAATCATTATTTAATCAAGTAAAAGTGAAACCTCTGAATCCCATATAATCTAAATATGCCCAGAGGGACAGACCAGTTTAGATATTGGGTTATATCTACTAAACATAACTCAATATCTACTTTTGGAATATAGACAACCATATAGATAAGGGTTTATTTCTGGACTCTCAATTCTATTCCACTGATCGATGTGTCTATCTTTATGCCAGTACCATGCTGTTTTGACCACTGTAGCTTTGTAATATATTTCAAGGTCAGGCAGTGAAATTCCTCCCATGTCACTCTTCTTTTTGAGAGTGCTTTTGGCTATTTAGGTGCAATTTCCCTTCCAAATGAATTTGGTAATTGCCTTTTCTAATTCTGTAAAGTAGGCTGTTGGAATTTTGATTGGTATTGCCTTGAATCTATAAATCAGTTTGGGTAGGACTGATATCTTCATGATATTTAGTCTTCCAATCCATGAACACGGAATGTCTTTCCATTTGCTTAGGTCTTCATTGATTTATTTTAGCATTGTTTTATAGTTTTCTGCATATAGGCCCTGTACTTCTTTGGTTAAATTAATTCAAGTATTTCAGTCTTTTTGTTGCTATTGTAAATGGAATTTTCCCCCTGATTTCCTCCTCAGATTGTTCAGTACTAGTGTACAGAAGCATTAAAGATTTTTGCATGTTGATCTTTTATCCTGCCACTTTGCTGAACTCATTTATTAATTCAAGTAGCTTTGTCATAGACATTTCAGAATTTTCTAAGTATAAGATCATATCATCTGCAAATAGAATTTTACCTCTTCTTTTCCTATTTGGATGCCTTTAATTTTCTTTTCTTTTCTGACTGCCCTAGCTAGGACTTCTAGTACAGTATTGAATAACAATGGTGACAGTGGGCATCCTTGTATTGTTCCTGATCTTAGAGGGAAAGCTTGCAACTTTCCCCATTGAGTCCAATATTGGCTGTGGGTTTTTCATATATGCCTTTTATCATATTGAGGAATTTTCCTTATATTACTATCTTTTGAAGTGTTTTTATCAAAAAAGGATGCTGGATTTTGTTAAATGCCTTTTCTGTGTCGATTGAGATGACCATGTGGTTTTATTTCTTTCATTTTGTTAATGTGGTGTATTATGTTGATTGATTTTCTTATGTTGAACCAGCCTAGCATACCAGGAGTAAATCCCACTTGCTTGTGATGTATAAATCTGTTGCATTTGATTTGCAAGTATTTTGTTGAGGATTTTTGCATCTATGTTCATTAAATAAATTGGTCTGTAATTTTCTTTTCTTGTAGTGTCTTTATCTGGCTTTGGTATTAGGGTGATATTGGTTTCATAAAATGTACTGGGTAATTTTCCCTCCTCTTGAATTTTTTGGAAGCATTTAAACAGGATTGGTGTTAATTCTTTTTGAAACGCTTGGTAGAATTCATTTGTGAAGCCATCTGGTCCCAGACTTCTCTTTGTTGAAAGATTTTTGATGACTGATTCAATCTCTTTAAATGTGATTGGTTTGTTAAGTTCCTCTATTTCTTGTAGTGTCAGTGTAGGTTGTTTGTGCATTTCTAGGAATTTGTCCATTTCATCTAGGTTGTCTGGTTTGTTGGCATACAGTTTCTCTTACTATCCTCTTATCCTTTTTATTTCTGTGGGGTCAGTTGTAACTTCTCCCCCTTTCATTTCTGATTGTATTTACTTGCATCTTCTCTCTTTTTTTCTTTGTTAGTCTAGCTAGGGTTTTGTCAATTTTATTGTTCTTCTCAAAGAGCCAGTTTTGGGTTTGCTGATTTTCTCTTTTTTTTCTTTCTCAATTTCATTTATTTCTCTTCTAATCTTTATTTCTTCTTTCCTTCCGCTTGCTTTGGGATTGGTTTGCTGTTATTTTTCTAATTTCTCTAGTTGTTCAGTTAAATATTTGAGTTTAGCTCTTTTTTCTTTTTTTATATAGGCATTTAGTGCTATAAATTTCCCTCTCAAGACTGTCTTCTCTATATCCCATGAGTTTTGATAAGCTGTGTTTTCATTTTCATTCATCTCAATATATTTACTGACTTCACTTGCAATTTCTTCTTTGACCTACTGTTTATTTAGTAGTGTGTTGGTTAGCCTCTACACATTTGCAGATTTATCTTTTTCCTATCTACTATTGATTTCCAGTTTCATTCCATTATGATCTGAGAAGGTGTTTTGTATAATTTCAGTCTTTTTATATTTACTGAGAGCTGCATTGTGCCTTAACATGTGGTCTATCCTGGAGAAAGATCCATGGGCACTTGAGAAGAATGTATAACCCTCTGAGTTTGGATGCAGTGTTCTGTATATGTCTGTTAGGTCTAAATCATTTATCATATTGTTCAAGTTCTCTGTTTCCTTGTTGATCTTCTGTCTAAGTTGTTCTATCTAATGATGTGAGTGGGGTGTTGAAGTCTCCAACGATTATTGTAAAAATGTCTATTTTTCCCTTCGGTTTTGCCAGAGTTTGTCTCATGTATTTTGGGGCACCCTGTTTAGGTGCATAGATATTTATGACTGTTATATCTTCCTGATAGATTGTCTCTTTTATTAATATATAATGGCCTTCTGTATCTCTTACAACTTTTTTGCATTTAAAGTCTGTTTTGTCTGATGTTAGTATAGCCACCTATACTCTTTTCTGGTTACTATTTGTGTGGAGTATCTTTTTCCAACCTTTCACTTTCAGCTGGTTTGTATCCCTGGGTCTAAGGTGAGGCTCTTATAAGCAGTATATGGATGGCTCATGTTTTTTTATCCATTCTGGCAGCCTATATCTTTTTTTTTTTTTTTTAAGATTTTATTTATTTATTCATTTATCCCCACCTTGCTGCTTGTGCTCGCTGGGCCAGCCAACCACGCCCTGCGGGCGGGCCCACCCTCACCAGGAGGCCCCGGGAACCAAACCCGGGGCCTCCCACATGGTAAATGGGAGCCCTACTGATTGAGCCACAGCTGCTTCCCAGCCTATATCTTCTGATTGGGGAGTTTAATCCATTCACATTCAATGATACTACTGTAAATGCATTATTTACTTCTTCCATTTTATTCTTTAGTTTTCATATGTCATATCATATTTTTGTCTGTCTTTTTACTCTTTTGGTTATCCATTCTGCTGTTCTTTCTTCTATACTCTCCTCCAGACCTCTCTCTCCTGTCTTTTTTTTTTTTTTTCAGGCTCTAAGGCTTCCTTTAATATTTCCTGCAAAGGTGGGTACTTCTTCACGAACTCTCTTAGTTTCTGTTTAATTGTGAATATTTTATACTCACCTTCGTATTCGAAGGACAGTTTTGCTGGATAAAGAATTCTTGGTTGGTAGGTTTTCTCTTTCGGTTTCCTAATTGTATCTTACCACTGTCTTCTTGCATCCATGGCTTCTGCTGAGAAATTTGCACTAAGTCTTACTGGGCGTCCCTTGTATATGATGGTTTGCTTCTCCCTTGTTGCTCTCAGAATTTTCTCTTTATCTTTGACATTTGACATTCTGTGTAGTATGGTGTTGGAGAAGGTCTATTCAGATTTATTCTGATTGGGATATGGTGCGCTTCTTGGACATGTAAATTAATTTCTTTTGTGAGAGTTGGGAAATTTTCTGCTGTTATTTCCTCAAATACTCTTTCTGCCCCTTTTCCCTTCTCTTCTCCTTCTGGAACTCCAATGACACGTATGTTGTTGTGTTTCATGTTGTCATTCAACTCTCTGAGCCCCTGCTCAATTTTTTCCATTCTTTTCTTTCTCTGTTCTTTTCTCTCTTCAATTTCAGTTGTTCTGCCTTTAGTATCACTTATTCTTTCTTCTATCATTTCAAGTCTGTTTTTGTATGCATCTAATGTTGTTGTTTTTTTTTTTTTTGATAAAGATTTATTTTATTTATTTATCTCTCTCCACTCCCTCATTGTTTTGTTCATGTATGTTTGTCTTCTTTTTTTTTTTTTTTTTTTTACCGGGAGGTCCCGGGAATCAAACCCAGGTCTCTCCATACGGGAGGCAGATGCCCAACCAGTTGAGCCACATCTGACCCTGTTTGTCTTCTTTGTTTCTTTAGTAGGCACTGGGAACTGAACCCGGGACCTCCATTGTGGGAGAAAGGTGCCTAATCACTTAAGCCACCTCCATTCCCTGGTTTGTTGTGTCTGTTGTTATGTTTTTCCTCTCCTGTTTCTTGTTGCATCATCTTGTCATGTCAACTTGCCGTGCCTGCCTGTCATGTCAGCTCGCCGTTCTGTTCGTCCTCTTTAGGAGGCACTGGGAAACTCTTCTCCCTGCTTTGTTGTGTCTCTCGTTATGTTTTTCTTCTTGTGTCTCTTGTTGCATCATCTTGTTTTGTCAGCTCACCACACCTGCCCATTGTGCCAGCTCGCTGTCTTCTTTAGGAGGCATCAAGAACTGAATCATGGACCTTCCATGTGGTAGGCAGTAGCCCAATTGCTTGAGCCACATCTGCTTCCCTCTAATGTGTTTTTTATCTCACTTATGTGTCTTTCATTCTTATGAGTTCTGTTACTTTTCTATTCAGGATTTCAAGTTCTTCTTTGTGCTCATGCAGTGTCTTCTTGATGTCATTTATCTCTTTAGCCATATTGTCTTTCAGCTCATTAATTTGATTTTGGAAATTTGTGTGCATCTCATTAATTAGTTCTCTCAAATCCTGCATCTTTTCTGGGGCTTTGATATATTCTTTTTCTTGGGCTATGTCTTCCATTTTCTTAGTATGGCTTATAACTTTTTGCTGATGTATAGGCATCTGATTAGGATTTAGTTACTCAGGTGCTCACTTTCATAGGAATTTAGTGGCAGGAGTTTGTGCATTACTGCTGCTCTTTGATTCTTTGTTTGATCTGGATTGTTAGGATTGTCCCTGCTAGTTGTTCAAAACTGGACCCAGTAATTTGTTGCAGACCCACTTCCTAGGGCCTTGGGGAGGGATGCTATAAAGGCTGGAAAAAGCCTCTCTTATTTTTAATTTTCTCACATGCACTTCCTTCATCTGCCAGCAGATGACACTCTTTGGCAGTTCAGTTCAATGCCTGGTTGGAGTGTGTTTGTTGCAACACAGACTTGATCAATGTGATAGAGCTTCCTGCCTGGAGGCTAAGAGCCTGGTAATTCAAACTTTCTCTGAGACAGTTCTCCAGCCTTCTCTGGCAGACCCCTCCCTTTTCCTGGGTAGGAAATAATTCCACTCCTCTCTATGTCCTCAACAATCAGTCCCAGTTAGTAGAGAAGGAGATTCGGAGGGTCATATCTCTAGCCCCTTGCCAGCTCCCAAGGCAAACAATGGCAAGGCCCCACCCGGCCTAGAAGGGCCGGTGGGACACAGCAGACCAAACTTGTGGGTCAGAAGCTGAGTCAGCCTTAGGCTGTATCCCTCTCTCCCCTTTCCTGGGGTGGTGGATCCCTGGAATCCCCTTTGTCTGTTGCCACCAGCTTCTGGGTATTCTAAAATGTCTTTAGTGTGGGGGAGGGTGCCAGTAGCAGGAGGTGCTGGTTTCACCTCACAGCTCTGTTATCATGATTCCCCTTCTGTGTCCCCTTCTCCTCTGGGTGGTGTCCATCCTTCACTTAGTGTCCTAAACCCTAGAAAATCTTTTTCCAGGCTGTTTCAGTCAGTCCTCTAGCTATTTTTCTGGAGGAGAAGAGAGTCTCATGTCTTTCTAGTCTGCCATCTTCCCAGAAATCTCTCTAATTTTTTGAGTGAAGGAACCTTTCCCTGAAGCCCTGGTAGAAGCCTTCCCCAGCACTGGCCTCAAATGCATCGCATGCCCTTGCTTGAACCAGTCACTGGCAAGGGCAATGGGACCATCCTGTTGGCTTAAATCAGGCAGAACCCACATTCTGGGATAGGGAATGGGCCCAGAGATCACCTGAAGCCCAAGCTCAGGAAGAGGTGAGTAGATATCTAAATAAAATTGTGTTCTTTGAGGAAAGAGGAAGGGGCAACGCTGGTGGGGAGGCAGACAAACCAATGTCTGTCAGCATGATTTAGGCTCAATATGGTTGTGGAATTTGCTTTGTCCTAGGACATTATTGGGATGAAATCATGCCCCCACAAAAGGCATGCTCAGTACCCATCCCCTGGTTCTTTGGGCATGAACCCATTTGTAAACAGGACCTTTGAAGATGTTGTTAGTTTAAGTGTGATCAAACTGAATGAGGTGGGCCATACTCCAATACGGACTGTCCTTATAAACAAAGGAAATTGGACACAGAAGAGAAGCCCTGGGGAGCAGCCAGAGGCTGCAAGTCAATGGAACCCAGTAGAGAAAGGAGAAGATGTTGCCATGTATGGATCTAGGGCTAGGAAAGGGGATTTATATCAAGCAGAATGAATAATTTAATATTCCATAGACATTCTTGATCTTCAAAGTAGCAACTTCTAAGGAATAGCTCACTGGTGTCCCTCCTCCCAAGGCCCTTCCCTCTGCCCTGATGCTTCATCTCTTCCCTTACCATCTTTTCTCTTTTCCCACTGCCATTTCCTATTCATTTCTCATGCAGAGCTGAACTTTTGCTTTGTTTGTTTGTTTGTATCTTTGTTTCACCTCAAACCTGTCCTTCAGATCCAAACTTCCAGATCCCAAATCTTTTCCTAAACAGAGTTACCTTCCTAAGAGAAACCCTGGGAACAGCTCTTACGGAAATAAAACTTCCACCTTGATTTAGACACTTATAGTACAGAAAGTCAAAGTGTTTGGGAGAGACCAGAGAAGACCTCATGGAGGTGAAGCTGAGGCTGATCCTAAGAAGTGGGCAGGGTCACCATGATGAGAGGCAGAGAGAAACATCTTGCATTACCAGAACTGGAAAGAGACTGAGTTGGTTGAACTGGGAGGAGATTGAGTTGGGTTTATGTGTGTAAATAGAGGGAGATGAGTTAGGTATGGGTAGTATAATAAGGATGAAGGCAGTTACAGAGAACTTATAATAAGGGGTAGGATGAGGGCAGGTACAGAGGTTTAATCCTATAGGTAAAGAGCTTCTGGAGGGTTTTGGAGGGGAGTTATGTGATAAGATTTTACGATTCAGGGAGAGCATTTTGCCATTGGTGTATGAGATGGGCTCTGTGGTGGACTTCAAGCTGCCCATTGATACCCATTCCCCCTTCCTTTCTTTACCAGTGCAGCTCGTGAGCTTTATTGGACACACAACCACCCAGCTAGAGCTATTCTAGCCTGTTTGGTTGGGTGTGATCATGTGAATTCTGGCCAATGGGATGTAGTGGAAGGAGACTGTGCTCTTAACAGAATTGTGCATCATTTTCCAATAAAAGGACCAAGGCTCCTGGAGAAATGGCTGATTCTAGGCTGGGGCAGGAGAAGTACAAGATAAACCTGGAATATCTTGTTGTTCCAGTAAGTAAGGAAGTATTCAAAGAATGATGGGGCATGTTAAAAGGTTCTGGGAGTCAATTTGAAGAAACTGGCCAAATCCGGGACGATTTGAGTAACAAAATAAATAATGGCAGTAAAGGAATGTAACCCACAGAATAAAACAAGAATACATGAGTTGATTCTAATATTAAAAAAATAATTAACTGGGGGGAGCAGGAAAAGCTCCTCTTTATACTCGAATTTCATCTAACAAATATAGAAGGAATGATGGAATTAGAACAATCACAATTTGATAATCACCATAGAAATAAATGTTTTAGGTAAGAATCAACAATGGGTGCTAAAACTAGTAGGTGAAAGTATAAGAAACAGGATATCTACATGGTCTTAAAATTCTCTTCCCACAAGATACTTAGTTACAAAGGGGAAAATATTAACTTTACAGTGGAGAAAACTGGCAGACACCACCTTGATCAAGTAAGCCAAGTTAACATTACCAGTATTGGGACAGATGGTCATCGTGTGTCTCCTGATGGGATGCTCTGAGAAGGACACACGGCTTCTGCAGGATTCCTGCCCAAAATGCATAGCCTGAATCTAGTCATGAAGGATGATCAGACAGACCCAAACTGACCTGCACTCTTCAAAAATGTCAAGTTCGTGAAAGACAAAGACTGAAGAACTAGTCCAGGTTAAAGGAGACTCCAGACAATGGTCAACTAAGGGTAATGAGTTATCCTGGATTGGATCTTGGACCAGTAAAGTTGTTTTTTCTTTTCCTAAAAAGGACATTAGAGAGACAATTGATAGAATTTGAATACAGTCTGTAGATTAGACAATAGTTTTATGTCAATACAAATTTCCTGATTTTGAACATTGTATCAAGGTTATGTAAGAGTGTGGCCTTGTTTTTAGGAGATGTTATATACTGAGTTATTTAGAGGTAAACGGGCATCAACTTATTCTCAACTTATTCTCACATGTTTCGGGAAAAATAAAGAGAGAAAAGAGAGAGAATGAATAAAGTAAAGATGGTAAAATGTTAACATTTGGAAAATATGGGTGAAGGATACATGAGGTTCTTGTTAAAAATTTTGCAACTTTCTGCAAGTCTGAAAGGACTGCAAAATAAAAGGATTCTGCTTTTGTTTTTGGCTTTTGAAGGAATGAGCATGCACTTTCCTCTCCCTTCATCCCTTGTCCCTACCCACGGGCTGGGAATGGCAGGAGATGGAACAGCCAGCTTGGCTCTAGAGAGTGTGGCATCGCACTACCAGCCCCAGATGGCCTTCTTCCACATCTCATGTCTCGTTAGGCCACTGCAGGGGGCGTCTCTTGGTAATAGCTGCATGTCCTGCACTTAACTAACACAGGCTGGAAGCAGGAGGGCAGGAGGGCGGTGGCTTTTTAGGAGCCTGTTGTGCTGGTCTAGCATAGATATCAGGGGCAAGGAAGATGGGGCAAGTGATAGATGGCAGAAGCTGCTCATTTGGGGAAATTAGTGAAAGGAAATTAAGAATAGGAGACCAACTTGAGGGGGCAGCAGGGTCCTTGAAGTCTTGCTCAAGGGAGAGGAGAGTTGTTCCCATTCATACTTGTCACCTCTGCCTATAGCTAGCTCTGACTCCAGATCTGTGTTTGTAGGTGAAGAAGGGCAGAGAATTAGGAATCCATCTGGGTAGAGGTGGAGATCATCAAATGCTGCTCAGTGGGCCCATACGAAGAAACAGTAAGAATAATAACAAAAATCACAACAACAATAGCAGCTAACATTTATCGAGTCCTCATTATGTCCATGGGGCTAGTCTAACTCATTTAATCTTCACAACCATGGTATTATTTCTATTTTAGGGATGAATAAGTTGAGGGACCAAGAGGCCAAGTGGTTGATTCCCCAATGGTCATTTGCAAGTAGAAGAAACAAGTTTCAGAATGGGCTATCTGGCTCTGGGCCCACCCTCAAGCTTCCGGGGGCAGTTCTCTGGTTCCCCCATCTCTTCTGTCCTCTCTCTTCTTTCTCCTTCTTTCTATCCAATAATGCTTGATGCCCCTAGTGGTAAAGTGATGAACACATGGGCTCCTTCCAGTGTGCGGAGAGAGGGGTGGAGGGTAGAGAACCGCGGGTGTTGGCTGTGGCCTATTGGAATGGCTGTTTCCTAGAAAAGACAAAGGTCTGTCCATCTGATGGAAAAGAGGGAGGGGGCCCAGAAGGGCACCGATATGCTTCCCTGGTGAGGGGCTCTGGTGTGTGGGGGCATCTGGGTCGGGGGAATGGGTGGGGGCCAAAGTGGGCTGTGGGATGGAAGGCCCTGGGTGTGTTTCTGCTCTCAGCTCACCTCACAGCCCCTCCCACTCAGAACTGTGAGGTGAGGATGGGAGGAGGTTGCAGGGTGGGTGGGCAGAGGAAGTTCTGTCCCTAAGGGTCTCTGCTCATTTTGTTCCATGCTAAAGGCCTTTTCATATTTCTGAAGTGGTAGGCAATATATCCCAGAAATGCCTGGAACAGGAAAAAAGGAAAGAGATTTTTTAAAAGCACTCTCAAACTCTGAGATCCTACAAACCCTTTTAATATCCTTTAATATCCTTATTCTGGATCCACTTAAATGGAAACAGCCTCTAGTATTTTTAGCTGCTGCAAATAGAAGTAAAAAAGAAGGTGTGTGTGTTGGGGGGGGGGAGGTGTATTTTTTAATGAGAGGAGAATTACTCATTATCTCTTAGCTGAGTATCTGCCAAGAAGAAAAGAAAACACCCGGAATCCCTTTTGGCTCCTCCTCCGGCCTAGACGGGATTTAAACCCTGGGAGGGGAGTAGAGGAGAGGAGAGAACCTGGGACAGACTGCAGCTCCAAGGGCCGTCTCACAAGTTTTGGAAGCAGTGCCCAGCAACCTCCAAGGTAAGAGCCCATCGCCAAAGGCTTTACCTGTGGGAGGGAGGGAGCTAGTGATATGGGGGTGAGCGCGAAGGCTACCACACAGCCCCGTGCCTCAGATCCTCAGCCTGGGAGTTAAAGCTGAATTAGGAAATACTTCCAGGGACCTGAGCCCTGCATCAGGAATAATATATATATTTATATGTAATATTTCCTTTAAGTCTAGCACATCCTTCTTATCTTTATTTCTTTGTTAGTTTATTTTACAATATCAAAGCTTCCTATTTTGGTAATTTCTTATATCTCACTTTTTTAAGTCCTAAGATGGAAATTTTATTTTAGTTGTGATCAGGAAACTATTATAACTTTCTCTTTTTCTGGATTTTGTATATATCAATTCAGGTAATGTTTGCAAAATGACTTGAAGAACTTTGAAGTTTATTCAAACACCTTATTTGTACAGATTTTATTTCTTGTTTGTAAGAGGGCAACTTCTTCTCCCCCCACCCCCCAATTCCTATTTTATTACCCTCACAATACCTCAAAAACAATTTAAAACATTTCAAGAAATGGTGTGGTGGGCTAGTGTTTGGAGGCTTTCTTTCTTTTGTTCTTGTTTGGAGGAGAAGGAAGAACTGGGATAAGGAGGGAGAAAGAATGAGTAAGAATAGACAGGTTTCACTTAAAAGCATGAAATTTGAATTGCTTATATAAGCATTAGGAAAAGAACAAGTTCCAACATAAAAATAACAAACCACCCACATCTGGATGTGAGTTAGCTACTGTGCCTAAGGTCCACTGGGTTCTGGGAGAAGCCAAGGTTACTGCAGGTATCAGGCGACGTGCACAGTCGAGAAGGGCTGGCACTGCAAAGGGGGGCTGGCAGAGCAAGCATCCCCATTGGCAGCATCAGGGCCTTATGCCATCCGGCCACTGTCAGAGACTCAGAGTCAAGGTGATACCATTGGGAAAAGAGGCTCAGGAAGGAGTCAAGAGGATCCTTTTTCCCAGGGAGGAGAAAAAAATGCACCTGACTTTCTTTCATACAACTTTGAGCCCTTGCCCCCAAGTTTCTGGGCAGCAGCTGACTCCTGAAGGAAGGAAAATACGACAGGGTGACTTCAAATCATCGGGCGGCCTCTGGTTTCCATTCCAGCCCTGTTCTGTGGTTTGAAATGTCGGGTAGACTAAGGTCTGTTCTTTAGAAGATGTCTGAGGAAATCGTGCCCAGGCCCAGTGGAAACTCTTGTCCATTCACCACTCATTCCAGAGCCTTGGCTCCTATAGGGTCTGGATATAGACATGACATCATGATTTAGGTTCTGCGGCAGCATCTGGAGCCACGGGTCTGTGAGCTGATGCAGCTAAGACCTGGGGTCTGGTCCCTGGGTGGGCAGGGGCTTTGCTCGGTTCCACCACAGTAGCCTCACTGCTCATGTCAACCAGCCACTGGGTATGCACTATTGGTCATTAGTGACTGGTGTGGGTGGGGCAGTGAAAATCTTCAAAGCCTCCAGTCTTTAATAGAAGGCTGAAATTTTAAAGTTATTTTAAAACATGGAAAACCACACATTAAACCAAGGAAAGGGATCACAACTTTTCATCATGCACCTCTCTTCATCATCATTCAGTTGAAGCAGAGGTGGTTATCCACCCCCCTCACATCCTTGGGCAATAGGACTAAGTGCATATAAAGTAAAAGTCATTTTGAGATTGGGTGTTTGCTTAGGCATGGGGGGAGGAAGGATCCTGAATTTACTAGCCCCTTGGTTTATTTTATGGTTTAATTGTGCTTGAGCCTGGGTCCCTGAAGCTAAAGGCAAGTCTTTCCGTGAGAAAGTGATTCATTCCTGAGGGTAAGTTAACATCTTTGCTCAATGTTCAGGAAGTACTTAGCACAGAGCCTGGCATGCAAGTGTTTAGAAAATGGTTGCTACTATTATCTTCTCCCACTTAAGCCCATGCAAGGCAAATTAGGAGTTGGTTGACAAAACAAAACCACAAGACAAGTCTGTGGCCATCCTTGAAAAAGTACTAAATGCTGACGCTGGATTGGGGACACTCTCCTTCATCTATTCTAGCCTATGGTGTGTGGATAGATTTGGAAAGAGTTCTTTGGGAAAAGGGTTATTGCATGGTGGTCTGAGTCATCAACAAGGATTTCCTGGGGATTCACTGGGTCTATCCCACTGAACTAGGAGAGTGGGGGTACAGAGTGATGCCTGCAGTATGACCTTATCAAGCCTCATCACAAAAAAGCAAGCTTTCATTCTCACCCACACCTCACTGCCTTTTAGTCTATGTGGAATGCCTGTGCCAAGAGTTCACCGTCACAGGGAATGGAAATCAGAATGTACTTGGGGTTCAACTGGGGCTTGTCCTAAGAGATACAGTGCTGCCTTGCACATCCTAAGCACTCACATAGTGTACTAGTTTGCTAAGCCTGCCTGAACAAATGACCACAAACTGGGTGGCTCAAAACAACAGACACTGATCCTCTCACAGTTCTGGAGCCTAGAAGCCTGAAATCAAGGTGTCAGCAGGGCCGTGCCCCCTCTCAAGGTTCTAGGGAGGAATCCTTCCTTGCCTCTTCCTGCTTGTGGAGCCTCCCAGCAATCCTTGTCATTCCTTGGCCTGTAGCTGCCTCACACCCACCTCTGCCTGTCTCCATGTGGCCTTCTCTGTGCACCTGTGTCTCTGTGTCCTCTCTTCTTCTCAGAATGATACCCGTCTTTGGGATTAGGGCCCCAAACCCTGTATGAACTAATCATAACTAATAAGGCCATATTCTGAGGCTCTGGGTAGACATGAATTTGGGGGGACACGATTCAGCCTGAAGGAGAAGCCAGTTCCTCAGGCCTCCAGTCAAGGACGAGTTGGGGCAGGATAGATTCCTCAAGAACCTGAGGATGTGTTCTCCTGAACACAGTACATGGGTCAGAAAACCCTAGAGTCACCCAGGACCCAGCTCATAGATCAGTGGTTAAAGGTGCCCAAGAGAGTTTGGGGGAAGAATGACAAGTTTGCCAGGCAGTGTTTGTGACGCTGATGCATCCCTAGTCACCGACCTCCCTCACTCTACTTCACAGTTCACTGATGTCCACCCTGTCATTTGGGGACAGAATATCTTCTTAAGTGGCTCCACTAGAAATCCATGATAATACAGTTTTTCTAAAACCCAAAGCAATGTTCTCATTTGCTTGTGGTTAACTCTAAAGGCAGGATGAGGTAATAAGGCAACCAGAGAAAGCCCTGAATTTAAGTATAAAGATCTGTAACAGTAGAAATTGGCTATAGAAAGTAGTAGTAATTTTTTTTATTCTTGACCCTGGGTATGATTCCTTCTTTGGAGAAAATGAGGTGAAATAGAGACAACCCTGCCCTAGGGTTGGAATGGTCCACCCAGCATTCAGAGGTCCATCCTTCTTCTCTGGCCAGGGCTGGGTTGACATCTGTCCCTGCAGACAGAAGTCTGAGGCTTTTCCAGTGTTTCCTAGGAAGGGAATTCTCCAGCCACTCACAAGAATGTGACCAGGATTCAACCTTACTCTTGGGGAAATATTAGTGTATCTTTCCAAAGGGTTAAACATGGCACTGCAGAGAGGAAGTGCAGGCACAGGATTTTAGTTACTGATCTATTAATGTTTAACTGGACATCCAGAACATCTTGGGTTGCCTTTTTTTCCCCAGAACTCATCACTTAAAAGAAATATGGCAGGGGAGTAGGTGTAGCTCAAGTGGTTGAGCACCTGCTTCCCATGTATAAGGTCCTGTGTTCAATTCCCCGTACCTCTAAAAAAAAAAAAAACATGGCAGGAAAGAGGATATTTGTTGTTGTTTTTTTCACAACTCCTCTTTGGCTTTTTTCATTTCAGGAAGTACATAGAGCAGAGGGATGAAGAATATAGAACTGGAGAGCAGACAGACCTGGTGTCTGCCACTGATTAGCTGTGTGTCCTTGGACAAGTGACCTAATCTCTCTGAGTACCTATAACAAAGAGTGATATTAATTGGTTTCCAGGATTTTGAGGATTAAATGAGAATAATGTTTATAAAGCATTTAGCACAGTACCTATTATCCAATAAACACACACACACACCACAAAAAACCTGGTGGCTATTTTATTTAGTTCACAAAACATTAATTGACTAGGACTATGCTCTGAGACTGGGGATACAGAAGGGATCAAGACCATCACTATCGCTGCCATCCCTGAACTTAAAGGACTGTCTGGACTAGGAACACACATAGAGCCTTGAAACCTGTCAGTATTTGCTGTAAATTAAAGCCCCAGGGGGTGAATTCAGTTACCAAGTGAGTGCTTAGGGCAGAAATGCAGGTACCCTGTCACTGCAGTGTCTCTCCCAGGGCAGAACCTGGGGGACCCTCCTTCCAGCACGTGGTTAGCAGCACACATCTCAAGAGCCTTGCTCACAAAAAAGCAAAATCAGGAAACATTTGTCCAGTGTCTTAATGGGCTTCTACCTCCCACCTTCCCACACCACCCAACACCGTTCCTCCAGTCAGAATTAAAGATGAGATCAGTGTCAAGGGGAGAGAGACACTTGGTGACACTGGCTTCCTGCTGGGGACCAGGCACAGAAATTCCCTGCAGGTATACCCCCATGATCTCACACATTCCTATAGCAGTTACCCCACTTTCCATGGGAAACGTTTCCTCGATAGAATAATCGATTGAATAATCATCGCTGTTTGGAGACCTATTATCCTGAGCTTTTCTTGCTGACATTTGGTTGCCCACCTGCCTGAGGACTCTCTCTGTGTTTGCCTTTCATGCTAAAGAGGTGGTGAAGTCATTGCTTCCTGTCTGCTGGTAAAAAAAAGAAAAGGTAGTTCTCTCCCTCCAAGTGTAGGAGAGAGAGCCAGAAGGCATCTCTTCTCGCTCATTACACATGACAGAAGTGCTAGGTTAAGGATCTTCTCAACTTCTTTCGAGCAAGGAAAATCTGAGATGGGTGGAAGGAATCCGAGAGGCTGTAATTTGCAAGGACATCTTATTACAATTCAGAATGAAAGGGGACACAAAGGGTTTATCCCCGAGCTTCTGGGATTTCTCATAATCCAGGCTTCAAAAGCAAACCCAGGGAGACTGGCTTTAGGCAGCCTTGCTGCGGTTTATGGCAGGAGTCCGTGGCTTTTTTGCATTCATTCCGAACTTCTTCAGAGAGCCATCTGCGCGCGAATAGTGAGCCACAGGGTGGGGGCTGGATGGCAGGAGTGCGTAGACAAGTCTGCTTCTGGAGCTCTACTGCTGCCTGGGAAGGGGAATTGGACTGTGGAACCTCGTGTGCTGCCATGTACGGCAGATCGATATGTGCTGTGGAAGGCAGAAGTGCCGGGGGCTAAGGGCTCAGACTGTGCCCCTGGGTTTGAATCTGTGGCCTCACACTCATCAGTTGCATAATCTGGGGCACGTTACTTGAAGCCTCTAAACCTCCTCTACCATCTTGGAGGTTAAGGGGAGAATATGCATGCAACCGTTTTATGATTGGGCTGAACTTTCCAGAAAATATCATTATTTTTATCCTCTGCCTGCCATCCAACTCACTCTATTTGGAGCTCCCCACCTCCCCCATCCCCTGACAAAATCTCCAGCAGATCCTAGAGCTTTTCTGGTGGCCTTTGGTGTTAGAAGAGAATGGCTTTTATGAAAAGGCAAGTCCATTTCAACATCAGAACCCCCAAACTCTTATCGGGTCCACATCCTTTCTTCTCCCCCAGCTCCCCATAGACAGACAGGAGGGAAGGGACCACCACTGCCTGGTCTCTCCTTTCTCATGACACCCCACTTGTGCACCTGCTTCTGGCTTCTCCAGGTGACAGAGGGAGGCAGGGAGAGGGCAGTTTCCAGGAGAAGGGGGAGAGGTTTTTTATTTAGCTGGGGGCCGTGGCAGTTCTCTGCTTATCCGAATGCCCTTGTTATGCTGCCCACCTGCCTCTGGGGGGACCCTTTGTGGGTTCTGTAGAGATCCCTCTCCTGAGCTCTGGGGCCCTGGCCCACAGCAGTCCCCTTGAAGGCTCTAACCTCGCTTGCTTCTATGGCATCAGCCGGGCCTATGGAACAACTGAGGTCTCCTCAAACCCTGGAGTGCAGGCCCCTCCCGCTGGGACCTCCTCCTCTATCTGCCGAATTCCCAGTACCGAATTCCTTAGGGCCAGAGTCAGCAATCTGTCTCTTTGCACTTCCTCCTTCCTCCACCAAAGCAAACATGAAACCTTCAGCTAGAGCAGCTCACTTCAAATTGTGTGGGCACTTATTACCCACTGTCCAAATCCCAAGGCAACAAGAAACGTCTCTTGACCATTCCATTACATCTGCAAAGTATTGCGTCCAGGGTCTGGGATGTAGTAAGTGCTCAGAAAAGGTGAGCTATTATTATTATCAATAACACGTGTTTTGGATAATAGGAAGAGGAAAGAAGGAGTGAGTGGAGGCAAAGGGTAACATGAAGAATAACGGGGGCAGTTCTGATGAACTCAGAGTGGTGGTGAATCTGTTGGGTACCACATACAGGACATCTGCAGAAATGGAGGAGTGGAATAGGGCCAGGTGTATACTGAGCTCTTGTTATTTGTATCAGGATGTCATAGACATGCCGAGCAAGCATAAGCTTGCTCTCAGATGGAGCTGGGCCCAGCCCTAGCTCTGCCACTTACTGACATGGGCATCTCCCAGCAAGCCTCTTTACCTCTCAGATCTGGTTTCCTCCCCCACTGAATGGCTCTAGTAAAACTGATCTTAGATAGCAACTATGAGGATTAATTGTGAGGATTAATGCACCTGGCCAATGCCTGGCATGTAGCAGCAACTGGACAAATAATTACTATTATTGTAAAAATATTATAATTATTATTAATAATAATTCTGCCATGGCTCGTCATCCTTTATTTCCTGATACAAACAAAACAAAACAAAACAAACAAACAAACAAACAAAAAAACCTGAAACACAAAAGATTATTAAAAGTGAAAAAAATGTAGTGTTAGAACTTGGTTTAATGACAAGGAAAGGTTTGTCCGTTTTCTGACCAACATAACTGTCTGTGCAGGTTAATTACTTTTGATCACATTCTGCTATTTCCAAACACTGAGTCAGAAAAGAAGCGGTATCAGGTGGGAGCAGGTGGGACTCCAGCAATGTTCTCTTTCTTGATCTAGATGGTGGTTCCGTGGCTGTTGCCTTTTCAAGAATCCATGAAGCTATACAATTTGTGTTTTATGCTCTTTTCAATATAGGTATCTTTCACAATAAAAAAGATTGGACAAAAGGAAGTCACACCTAGTAGTTAGTCAAAACAAAACAAACCTCACAGCATTTACTGAGCACTTATTACGTGCTCAGCATGGTGCTAAGTGCTTTCCACAGGCAATTGCTTGAAGCACTGAGGAAAGGAAGCTCAGGACAAGCACCCTTCCCAACGTCAGACACCTGGGACTCGTCTTTCCAACATGTCATAGCTGCCTCTCAAAATGGGCAGGGAGAGATTGGCCTTGACCGGGACACAGCCACCAGGAAAGAAAGCTCCTGACTTCTTCAGACTGTCTGGTACAAACACTGACAGATCTTGACTTGGTTATAGATCTGTGGTATGAAAGCCCAAGTGAGATGTGCTCTTGTGGCTGAGGTGTCAGTGAGACAATGTGAGAGGCAAACTGGGTTTCTTGTGGTCTCGGTTTGGGGCACGAGGGGAAAAGGGCTGAGGAGAGGGGTAAAGGCCCACACCACCTTCTGGTGGCAGAGAAGGCAAAACCTAAGGGCCTGAAATTCATAGAGATGAAAGTAGAACAGAGTTTTCCTAGTGGATGGGGCAGGGAACTGGGGGTAGGGGTGGGGGTGATGGATGATGGTGGTGTAAGGGGTGTTACTTCTTTTTTTTTTTAAAGCTCTATTATTTTATTTACCCCCGCCCCCCATTGTTTGTGCTCGCTGTCCGAATTCACTGTGTGCTCTCTGTGTCTGCTCATCTTCTCTTTAGGAGGCACCAGAAACCGAACCTGGGACCTCCCATTTGGGAGAGAGGTGCTCAATTAATTGCTTGAGCCATCTCAGCTTCCTGCCTTTGTTGTGCCTCTCATTGTCTTTCCTCTTTGTGTCTCCTTGTTGTGTCATCTTGTTGCACCAGCTCACTGTCTTGCCAAGAGGCACCGGGAAATGAACCAGGAACCGAACCAGGGACCTCTCAATGTGGTAGGCAGGAGCTCAATTGCTTGAGCCACATCTGCTACCCACGTTATTTCTTAATGGGTACAAAGTTTCTATTTGGGGTGATGAAAAAGTTTTGGTAATGGATGGTGGTGATAGTAGCACCACATTGTGAATGTAATTAATGCCACTGAATTGTACACTTAAAATGACTACAATGGCAAATTTTATGTTCCATATATGTATTAGCACAATAAAAAAGAAATAAATTAAGAACAAACAGAATCCCTAACGGCCTGCCGTAGCCTGGGTTGCCTGACTGACAAATCAGGGCCACTCATGCCCCGACCAATTGACAGCGATTAAACCCCCACCACCTGTGTGACTCTGGTCCCCTGCTTTGGGCCTCAAAGTGAATCACCCTTGAATCCTGTCCTAGTGGAGAGATACAATCCATACAAGGTTAACTATAAACAAGGTAAATTGGTAAGAGACTGGCTGAGAGGGACTAATACATTTATCTGAAAGCTTCGTGGGAGGAAAGTGAGGTGGGAAGGTATGAGAGAAATCTTCGTGGGGAAGTATTTTTACTAGAAAGTCCTGCAATTTGCTGGCTCGCCAGCAGGGGTTGTGAGAAGGACATTGGTCCTGGAGTCAGTGGACCTGGTCTTAGTGGGCTCTGCCCTCACTGGTTGTGTTACTCAGGACAACTTCCTCAAACTCTGGAAACTCAGCCTCCTCCTGTATGCAAAGCAGTAAGACACAGTGGGGCTGAGAATGGACTCTGGAATCAGTTTGCCTGGATTCAAATCCTGCCACTCTTTGCTGTGCACCTGTGGGCTGGACAGTTAAGGTAGCTGTGCCTCAGTTTCACCATCTGTAAAATGGTGGTAATAATAGTATATTCCACAGAGATGGTCATGAAGATTGAATGAGTTGATATATGTAAAACACTTAGCATAGCATCTGGTGCATAGTAAGTGCTCCATGTGCAGTTATTACTGATACTAATAATGGGGAGAAAATTTTACGGTTGTAAAAATTAGTGATGAATGGGATCAAAACCTGGCACATATCAATTCAAGATAGCGATAGCCATTCTTCTTGTTATTATTAAAGTGCAGGGGAATCTAGAATCAGAAGTGAAGAAAAAGGCATCCTAGGTAGTGTGAAGAGTTTAAGCAAAGACAGGAAGCAGAAATGTACAATGTATGAGTAAGGAACGGAAAATAATTTAGTACAGCTCCTCAGGAGATATAGGATGAATTCTCTCTGCTGCTCTCTCAGCAGACTATGTGGACTAGAATCCATGAAAAACAAATGTCCTTAAACAAATCTCCATGGCTTTCTTCTGTGCTTTCTCTGGACACAGGCCTCCTGGGGGCCTGCTTCCTTCTCTCCAAGGATGGGTCTGCAGGGGATGTTCTGCTTCTCCCTGGGGCTCCTGCTTGGCTCTGTGCTCCTGGTGGCCTCAGCCCCGGCCACCCCCAAGCTCCACGGCTGCAGCAACAAGGAGCAGCAAGTCACTGTCAGCCACACCTACAAGATTGATGTGCCCAAGTCTGCCCTGGTCCAGGTGGACGCTGACCCTCAGTCCCTGGCTGATGATGAGGCCTCGCTTCTGGCCCCGGGGGAGGCCAGAGAGGAACAGAACATCATCTTCAGGCACAACATCCGCCTTCAGACGCCGCAGAAGGACTGCGAGTTGGCAGGCAGTATCCAGGACCTACTAGCCCGGGTGAAGAAGCTGGAGGAAGAGATGGTGGAGATGAAAGAGCAATGTAGTGTGCAGCGCTGCTGCCAAGGAGCTGCTGGTGAGCTCATTGCTTCATATTCATCCAACAAACTTTTAATGAGCACCTACTATGGACCAGGTGTTCTATCAACTCTGTGAATCTGGTGCATTCCCATCTCTTGCTCTGGGTTTCCCTCAGCGGACCATGTCTCTAAGGGACATGGCACTAGCGTCAGGGACATATGGGAGTCTGAGTAGGGAGGGACTAGCAGCTTTTGAATAGAGTTTAGATCCCCAGGTTAATGCTTTCAGGTGAGAAGGGTCCCAGGGTTATTTTACCTGTGGATCCCATCAGTACTCAAAGGGGAAGCAATAGGAAGTAGAGGAGAGATGGATGGCTTTGGAGCTAGACAAAACTGGGTTCAAACCCAAGTTCTGCGACTTTTTAGCTGTGCGACTTGAACAAATTTCTAGTTTCCTCAATTGTCCAATGAGAATAATTCTCTCAACTAGCATAGTTCTGAGAATTAGAGACGATGTACATAAAATTCCTGGCCCACAGTAGATATTCAGCAAATCGTAACTATTTTATTGGTTAAAAAGTACTATAATTTTATTTTATACAGAGCCACGCTCCCCTCCCTTGACTTTTAAAAACATAAATTGCCCAGGCTGATCCAGAGCACCCCCTATATGCCAGACAGACCTAGGCACTGGGGTCACCTCCTGAATAAAAAGCAGAATAGGCTTCGTTCTCCAGGAGCTTCTACTTTGGAAGTGCTTTTAGAAAGGCAAGAGGGTGTTCTCAGAGGCAGGAACTGGGGCGGGAGAAGAGGGGACCCTGCTGACTGACAGGAGCACTAGAGCGAAGAGGGTGAAGGATTCCTCTCCAACCGCCTCTTGCTGAATAGGGTCAGAGGGGCTGATTTACCCGTGGGGAGTCTGGTTAGTTCCTTCTCCCAGGCCCAGTCCCTCATAATTGAGACCGGATTATTTTGTAGCTTCTACAGGTAGGTCTACAGCCACGCCCCAAGGCTTCAATTCGGGCTCGTTTCTCTGACTTGCTTGGTCCAGCTCTATCCAGCACAAACCCGGATCTCATTTGCCTCCCCCAGGGAGTCAGGTGACATCCAGCCTGGCCCATTTAAGGACCTTGCGGAGAAAGATACTAAATAATCATCGCTGTTCAGAGGGGAAGGGTCGGGAGAATTCATCTGAGCGTTTGGGATGAGAGGGGAAAAGGGAAGAGTGGTTCGCGTAGTTTTTCAAGCAGAGAAAGGTGGAAAAGTTGTAGATTTCACAGGCCACAGAGGCTGGCTCGGGTTGGAAAGGCTGGAACCCTTTCTCCATTGTGGAGCCTCACCCTGCTTCCAAAGAAAGGACCATGCTGGGCCCCAGAAGTCACCCGGCTGCTCTTAGGGGCCTCCGAGGCTTCGCGGTCCCCACGCCTGACCTCCCAAGCCTCAGCCTTCTGTCTCCCCCTCCCCAGATGCTAGCCGCCACTGCAGCGGCCACGGGACCTTCTCCCCGCACACCTGCAGCTGCCACTGCGCGCAGGGCTGGGAGGGCGCCGAGTGCGAGCGGCCTGCCTGCCCCGGGGCCTGCAGCGGCCACGGGCGCTGCGTGGACGGGCGCTGCCTCTGCGATGAGCCCTACGAGGGCGCCGACTGCGGCTACCCCGCCTGCCCCGAGAACTGCAGCGGGAACGGCGTGTGCGTGCGCGGCGCCTGCCAGTGCCACGAGGACTTCACCTCCGAGGACTGCAGCGAGCTGCGGTGTCCCGGCGACTGCAGCGGCCACGGCTTCTGCGACACCGGGGAGTGCTACTGCGAGGAGGGCTTCACGGGCCTCGACTGCGCCAAGGGTGAGCGCGGAGATTCGCCTTGGTCCACCTGACTCTCCCTCCCTGTACTGTGGCCTGACCACCGTACCATTTCACTACTGTCTTATGCGGGAGTGGGACGGGCGGTCTCAACCTTTGGCTTATGTCAGAATCACCTGGTAGGCTTCCTAAAACACGGATTACTGGATCCCACCCAGAGTTTCTGATTCAGCTGGTCTGGGGTCGACCGGATAATATGCATTTCTAACAAGTTCCCAGGTGCTACTGACACGGCAGATCTGGGGATCCCACTTTGAGAACCACCGGTCTTATGTGCTCTAATGACTACATATGTGTGTGGGGAAGGGTTGAGTACCTCCCTACAAGTTTATAAGTTCTGGCCTGTCAAGAACGGGGCTCACGTAGGCTCCTCATCATACTGTTAAGTGTGTAGTAGATGCTCAATAAATACTTATTGGCTATAGATTCCCTCCCCTCTTTCCCCATTCTCTCCGCCTTTCTGCCTGCAGTGGTCTCCCCTCAGGGACTGCAGCTGCTCAGGAGCACTGAGAATTCCCTGCTGGTGAGCTGGGAGCCTGCCAGTGAGGTGGACCACTATCTCCTCAGCTACTACCCCATGGGCAGGGAGTTCTCTCGGAAGAAGATCCAAGTGCCCAAGGAGCAGCACAACTATGAGATCCTCGGTTTGCTGCCCGGAACCAAGTACATAGTCACCCTGCATAACGTGAAGAAAGAGATTTCCAGCAGCCCGCAGCACCTGCTCGCCACCACAGGTGAGGAAGCAGCCAGATGCCCTGGATTTCCCCGAAAAGGCCCCCTTTTAAATGTTTTCTCCCATTGTCCCCACAAATGTGCTTCTACTAATCAGGCCATCTCCACGAATTGGGCTTTGAAAAACATGGCCACTGAGATCCTAGGTTCCAAGAAGAGTGCCAGTTCTCTCTCCCCTGTCCCTGCTCCCCGATTATCGAGCTCTCCAAGCCAGTGGCAGCAGCTTGTCGTGTTGGGGCTTAAGGAGTGCTCTCTGTGCCTGAGCTTGCCGAGGTCTGATTGCCTTGCATCCACGACAAGCAGCCATGAGGTACCCCTGCATCCCTAGCCCCTCACTGAGCCATTCAGCAGGTTCAGGTTGGGGGAGGGAGGGCTGAAGCCACCTGTATCAGTTAGATTGGCCCCAGCAGGAAACAGAGGACAGACAGAGTAATTGAAGAAAGTTGAATGAAGAGGCTATTTACAAAGGTATGGGTAGGGTTTGGATGGTGAAAGACCCCTGAAATAGCATCAATGGGGAGCCACCTCAGCCTGAACAGGCAAGGCATGGGAGTCAGGACTGGGGCCCAGAGAGAGCTGTAGAAGAGAGCTGCCTGATGAGGTGCTTTGGTGAAGGGGTGCAGTCAGTCCATATTGTCCCAAAAGGGAGGGAGTACAGGGGACCAGTTGCCAGGCCTCTCTCTCCCCCTGTCCTCTGCTTTGCTAGTGACTCCCAGTGGCCAAACCCAATCAGAAGCCAGAGGGCAAGGGAATTCTGGTGATGCAGTTCATAGAGTCATAACCTGGGATACCGAGCAGGATTGGAGAATGGTGGAGGCTGGATCTGGAGAGGCAAACACCATCAAATGCCACCAAAATGCTTGGAAGGATAAGCATCATTGTTTAACTCTTAAGAAAGTCTTGTGTCTTCATAAAAGTTCTTAAAAGCAGCTTAGATCTCCAAGGGTTTAGAGAAACCTACTTGTTTGAGTGAGTGATTCATCCCTTTGCTCAGGACATTTTTATTGAGCAGCTACTGTGCACTGGACACTGTCTTACATGCTGATAAAAATGAGCTGCCTCCATCTTGCCCTAAGCTCCTGGGGAAAGATCCAGGGAGATCCAGGTGGATGGGCCTTTGGCACTCAGTTGTCTTTGGAGAAATATCAGGCTGCCTGTCTTCTTTGGTGGTGGGGTAGGGTGGGATAAGGGTGGGTCAGTGTTGGAAAGGGCAGTGAGGGACTTGGCATTCTGGGGACACAATTTGTGATTGCCTTTGTCAATGCCCTTTGGCCAATGGCCAGTAGGAACACCTCTGTATTTGAATACGTTGAGTTTATTGCTCATTGCAGCAAGGGAGAACATACCATGGGGGAACTGTGGGGTGTCGTTTGGGGGAGGGTTTGAGGAAGAAGGTATTTGCTTGGATAGGATGCTGTCAGGGAGTGGGGGTTTATTAATGACTTATCTGGAAAGAGTGAAGACTAGAACGAGGTTAAAGCTGTAATTGGGAAAGATGTAGCAGTCACTCATATTGGTCAGGATAGGGGGATTTTTGTGGTTTGGACAATGTCATGGTTTTGTCTGTCCAGACCTGCTTATGGAGAGACCTTTGTTTTTGTCTTGTTCCATCATGGTCCAGAGTGGCTGTGTCTGACGCTGATGCTATGTGAACTTGTCTATGATCAGCAGAACGCCCCACCTAGCCATCTGTGACTGCCAGGCCAGAGCCAGATCAGACGTCAGGGGCCCTTTCCCTTTCCCACCTTTTTGTCTATTTCTGCCTCTGTCTACAGACAGTGCCCAAAGCCTCCCAGTGAAGGACAGAGGCATCTGTTCTGAAAGTCTTAGCATCCCTTCTTGGTTTCTTGTTCTAGGGACTTGTAAAATCCTGCAATTGGGAAGTTTGTCTTTCTGCTTAATCTGATTCAAGTTAAATCCATTCTTATTTGTTCCTCAGGGAAGCCCCAGATTGAGAGACACTTATCCTTATAATAATCTTGAACATTTTCTCGAAGTCCTTGCTTTTCCATTTGGTGAATCCCTCTGAGTTTTCTTAAGCCATGTGAGACTCCTTCTACAATCTTTGAATCACTTTCATTATTCACCTCTTGACCTGTTTCAAGTCCCTCAAGAATTCCCATATTTGAAGGAAGTCAAAAACCAGGACCTGTAGCCAGCCAGGCAGGAGAAATGCTTTAGAGAGAAGGCCCCGAGGGCCTCCTGTTCCATAATAGAATGAGCTGGAGACATTCAGAGCTGGGGGAACCTGGAGGTCATTGAGTTCACCCTCTGCCTGATGCACAAAATCTTAAACCACATCCTTGACAAGTGGTCAGTTAGCCTGGGTGGGAACACCTCCAAGGTGGGACATGACCAAGGAAGGAAAGTCTGAGAATCTGGGGCCTTGTCTTCCCTGTTCCAAACTTCAAAGTCAGGTACCATCAGCCTGGGACATGGCCATTGGAATTCAAAGTACTTCCAAGGGCCCCACTCTTCCCCCTCATCCCAAAGTGCCTCCCTTAGAGCCACATCAGTCATCTATTGTTTTGTATTAATCATGAAAATGTCATGCGTGTGTATGTGTATTTAGTGAAAAACACATGGAGGGATGAAACATTTTTAGCCATTAATATTTTACTATGAATAAATATAATTCCTCTTAGGAAGAATGGGTGGACAGCATAGGAACTCTGGGTACCTGGTAGAAGTTGGTAGAAGGTGCTGGAAGGATACTCAGAAGGGCCAAGTTAAAATTACCTACTTTCTAGCTTGGCCTAGGGTTAATCCTTAGAGGAGAATTTGAGAGGTGGGAGCTTTATTTTGGAAGACTGAAGAAGGAGCTGGTCGTATTATCAGTAAGTTAAATTCTAGAAAATTCTAAATGCATTTCTCAAATTTTACATGGAAGACCTGAGCCTGGGGTTGAGTCTGGGCAGTCGGGGACTCTGCAGCTAAAGGGTGAACATTTAGTTCAGAGAACCTGATGCCTGGGGTCAGTGGTTTAGGTGGCTGACCTGAGAGAGTGGCTCAGTGCCTGGCTCACATCAGTGCAGACAGGGAGGTATACATGGTGTCTGATGGAAGGGGATCTGGGAGCGAGGCTCTCCTGGCAGAGTCTGTCCTCAAGAGACAGTTTGAAAACCAAGGGTCTATTTGCCATTTTGGTAGCTCCAAGACTCAGGCTAAGGACTGTGGCTTGAGGCTGAAGCCGGCTCTCCATGTGTCAAGAGGGGGCTGACTTGGTAGCCGATGGCCCTTTACAGACCTGCCGGAGCCTCGGCTCTTCACTGCTCTTCTGGCCCTCCCTGACCCCTGCCCTAGACCTTGCTGCGGTTGGCACTGCATGGGTGACAGACGAGACGGAGCACTCTCTTGAGGTGGAGTGGGAGAACCCCCCGACCCAGGTGGATTACTACAAGCTGCAGTACGGCCCTCTGGAAGGTCAGGAGGTGGCTGAGGTCACCGTGCCCAAGAGCAGCGACCCCAAGAGCCGCTATGACATCACCGGTAAGGACCCAGCCCTGGGGGTGTGAGGTGTTTGCTGCAGATGCTGAGGCGGGGACTGTGTGCAGAGGGGACCAGCATCGCCACTGGTCAGAGTGTCCTTGGGAACCACACTTGAACCCTTGCCCCGAAACTCCCCGACGTGAGCCCTCTGAAGGTGTGTGCGCTCTGCTCCAGCACCTGGAATCTCAGAGTACCTTGTTGAAAGATTACACCTCACCCTCTTAAAGACCCTGCCTATGTCTCAGGATGGATTTGGTGGTCTACAGACATTCTTTTAGGAAGAACTTGTGTGTGTGTGTGATTAGAGAGAGAGAGAGAGAGAGAAAGAGAGATGGAGGGATAGAGAGAGATAGGGAGAGGTTGACGGGTTCAGCCTGCTGCTCTGGATGGAGTTCCTTTAAGGAGGCCTGGGTGCGGGGAGGGGTCCCTGTCTCCCATCTGGGCTAATCCTGTTGAGAGCTGTAAAGCAGATAGCTGCTAAGGAAAGGGGGCCACACAAGGGTTGATCAAGTTTTGTGATACCTGAAGATTATATAATTTTCAGGGACCTCTTTAAGAAAAGTAATACACAATTATGAGTAGCAAATAAGGCCATGCCAGTTAGGGGCCCTGAGGCTTCTTAGTTTCATGGTAAATCCTCCTCTAGGGCTTTGCTCCGCTGTGCATTCCCGCAGTTTAGTCTTGAGCAGACTCCTTGTTTGTGGCCTGGTGGTGTGGTGGGGCTGGGGGTGGAGCAGGCCTGTGTGCCTCTCACACGCTGCTTTGTGCCACGAGGCACAATCATTCAAATTGCTTCTACAGGGAAATAACTAAAAAAAAAAAAATCCAAGCTAATTACTACAACAAGAAAGAAGGCAACCTTTGAGGGAAAAGGATGGTTGGGAGCAGAAAAATATTTGGGGCTGTCACTGAAATGGGGAAAGGAACAGGCACTCCAGGAAGTTCTCCTCGGCTCTACCCTGTGCCCCTGACCAAGAAGCCGCCTTGATGTTGCCTCCTATTTCACTGGTTCTGTGGCTCTTTATCTGCCTTAAGATAGAGGTTAGGCTCTGGTTGAGGAGTAGAGCTCCTCCGAAGCCCCTCACCAGGGAAATCAGGCCGGAGCGGGGTCTGGAGCCTGCACTCACACCCAGCTCCAATCACCTTGTGTCCAGGTCTGCAGCCCGGGACTGAGTATAAGATCACCGTTATCCCCATGAAAGAAGAACTGGAGGGAAAACCGATTCTCCTGAATGGCAGGACAGGTAAGAGCTTCTTGGAGGCACACTGAACGTTTAGTCATGTTTACATTCTGATATTTTTCCTGGCTGCCTCCTCTCTGAATAAAAATTCTGGGTTTTGTGTGTAGAGAGATTCTACCTCTTTGTGTATTGACATCAGTTTTGGGGGATGGGGGAGAGGGAACAAAGTTCTCTTATTTCTTGCCATGAAAAATCTCCCCTTAAGTCTTGGAGTCAAGGGAAAAGACCATTTGTGACACCCTTCTGCTTATTTTAATAGCTTCAATCACTGGAGTATTTCCAAGGCTTTTATTATCTTGGACCTAGGCACACAGCTCCATATTACCTAAAGACATATGGTCTATAATTTTTTTCTTTCTGTTCCTGTGTTTTTTCCTGATGACCATACTCAGGCATATATGCAAGACATTCTATTTGGGTTTTGGTTTGTAGACAGTGCTCGGGCCCATATTGAATTGTGAGGCTCTTGTAAAAACTCTGTGTCTGTCTACCCTAAGCTGGAGACATGCTCTAAAACGTAATGGATAGAGGATGATCCTTGGAGGATGGCAAAGAAGGAATCTCTGAAGTTTGAATCTTACCTTGAACGTTTTTTTTTTAGTTCTTCTCAGTTCAGGCCTGGCAGTAGCTGATTGGGGTGGTGAGAAGCATGAGATGGTGTGAGAACTGAACCCATTATTTTAACTGCCTAACAGATTGCATATCTGGAAGATGAAAGAGTTACAGTTGGCCAGTTATAAAGGCTAGGAATATAATTTAATTTAAGAAATATACAATATGCGTTCTGCAGCCTGTCTAAATAGTGGACTAGTGAAATATTTTAGTGAGTTGGGAAGTGATAAGCACTTCCTTGCTTCTGGTGGCTTCTCTGTTGCTGTGAATTAATTGAGAGCTGACTATGTATAAGGCATTACACTAAGCACCATTCACAAATTATCTCATTTACTTCTCACAGCAATCCTATGAAGTAGGTACTATTATTATTTCCATTTCACAGAAAAAAAAAACTGAGGCTTAGAGAAATTATGCTCAGGGTCACTCAGCCAGGATATGGAAGAGCTGGGATTTGAACCCAAGATAATGAAGTCTAAGCCTTTGGGCTCAGCCACAAGGCTCAACTGCCTTCCACTTTCACTGTCCCATTGTTCCTGTCCATTACTTCTGGTTCACTTTCACACCGTTTGCTTCCTAACTAAAAAATTTTCTGTGGCTCCTTGTTTTAGGATAGGCCTCGGAAGACCTATTCAGCCAGTGCCATTGTTGTTCTCCCTACCTCCCAGCAGGAGGCCTCCTGTAGCCGACTATGCGTATGGTTCACAAACACAGAAGGCTTATTTTTACACTGTGGATTTGTTCATGTCATCCCAGCCCTCCACTACTATCACCAGCTGTCAACTGATTGAGTTAAACAAACCTTTATTGTAGGGTTCAGGGTAGGCGCTAGGGATATGGACCTTTTGGAAACTTCCAAAGATGATAAGTCCCTGCACTTCAGAAGCTCACAGCAATATCACTCATCCTCCTAGGCTCAGCTCAAACCTTAGCTTCTCCTCTGAAGCTTTCTATGACCACATTAAGTGTCAGCCATCTTTACCTCTGAGCTGCTAAAACATTTAATCACATATGGCCTTGAATTGCTAGTTAACTTCCAAAGTATATTATCCTAACTAGAATGTCAGAAACTGAAGAAGTGTTTTTGTGGCCAATTATATCCTGAAAGCAGGATGAGATATTTTATTGGATTACAAATAAATTTGTATCATGTGTCTTACTAATAGATATATTAAAAAGACAACAGTTTTAAGATCAGGAAACACTCTCAAACTTGGCTAGACAATTAATCCTTGGGAAAAAAAGAATCACTGTTTTCTCCAAATTATTTGCATCCCACAAGATGGAAAAGACATGAATTCAAGAATAGCATAAGCACGTGAAGGGAGAAAATGACACAGACCAGGTATTTTCCAACTAATCCCACAAAAGGTAAAGGATTGGTTGAAAATCCTCACTGTAGCACACTCAAAGCACATTGAAGCACCTTCTAGAAATTCTAGGCTTCAGCAGCAGGTCAGCTTCCAGAGCAGCAGGCACAAGCCAAGCCACTGTCTTCAGGTTAAATGTCTCTGGACTTCTCCAGTAGACCCTCAGAATTATACTTCATATCAGATGACAAGAAAGGCAGGACCCTAACTAAGAGGTGATGTCATTCTTTTGTCCTCAGTTTCTCCATCTGTAAAATGAATGGGTGGACTAAATGAGTTTAAAGTCCCTTCTGGTTTTTTTTTTTTTAATGATTATGGTTATTTCCTTAATAACTTCTATGATTCATACCTTTCTGTAGTGAGTACAAAACAGAGGACTACTTGCTTCATTATAATTTCACAAGCTTTCATGCACAGCACAGCACAACCACCTAGTATATTTGCTTGTCAATAATTTTCTCAGAACTTTCTCCCTTAGGCTCTTCCATGAAAGAACAGTTTTACTTCTCTTATTCTTTCTCACTTTTGACCATTCTCCAAACACAGTGCTCCATTTAGAATGGCCCAGCCCCTTAAACTTTTCTTCCCAAACTCCTTCATGTTCCAAGATGAGCTCCTGTTGTGCTAGCTTGTAGTGATGTACCCCAGAAAAGCATGTCTTTAACCTTAATCCATTCCTGTGGGACAGGGCCTTTTAGAAGAGGTTACTTCAGTTAAGGTGTGCCGACTGAATCAGGTGGGGTTTAATCCTATTACCGAGTCCTTTAGAAAAGGCCACAGAGAGAGAAGCCACAGGGTAAGGAACTGGAAGTCCACAAGGGAAAGGAGAAGATGTCACCATGTGCATTGATTGCCCTGTGACAAGAAAAGCCAAGGACCAAGGATCCCTGGCAGCCAGCCTCAGAATACCACAGTCTTTGGGGAGAAAACATCACCTTGATGATGCCTCAAATTTGGACTTCTCCCAGCCTCAAAACTCTGAGCTAATAAATTCCTCCTGTTTAAGTCAACCTACTGTGCAATATTTGTTCTAGCAGCTAGAAAACTAAAGCACTTAACATTCAGAACTCCTGTTCCATAGACAGCTACCCAGCACACATACCCAAGTGGCTGAAAAGTAATAATTACGGCTCCCATTTGTGAGTCTACTGTATGCTAAGCTCTGTGGGGCTTTATCATCATTATTTCTGATTCTTACAATAGCAATGCAAACATTAGTATCCCCATTTTACAGATGAGAAGACTGAAGACTTTACAAGATTCATGCTAAACCAGTTAGTGAATAACTGAGCTGGCATTTGAATGCAGCTTTGCTTGAGCCCAAAGCCGATGATGGCCTTTCCAGAAGCAATGCTAGAGAACAGCAGGAGGAGGGGTTGATCTCTCTGAGCCAATGGGGCCTTTTGAACAATTTTGTTGCCACAATAAAAAGACAATAGATAAAGCCTGTGAAAGCAAGACCATGGGACACAGAGCTACGGTAGTCCAAAGTCCTTTTCCATGAACTCACCCTCAAACCAGTGACACAGGTCCTATCCCACATCCCTGCCCCAAAACTCATACCACCATAGATATTAGACCCTGGCTTTGCCATTTTCCACTCCACTGGGTGATTCACCAGTGAACATTGTGAATGGAGAAACCTGTCCCTAATGCCTATGTTAGAGCATAGACTGAGGGTAGCCACTGCCTCCCAGCCTGTGGGGAATCTTTATATAAAGTGGAAATGAACTTTCCCGATATGACTAGAGCCCCTAATTAACCTCTTTAATATATTCAGGTTTTGTCAATTGATCTCTTTGAAGTGGAGCTCACCTTTATTCTAACTAACACATGTACTCCAAAGTGAGTCCCACTTACCAAGCCTTACAAGCCTTGTCTTAAATCTCTCTTACCTTGAATGGCCCTGAGAAAGGTCCCCCCACAAGGGCCACTAGTGTCCAGGAGGTGGGAAGTTGCAGCCCAAGGAGGAAGTCAGGGCTGGAGTAAGGAAAGCATGTCTTGTAGTTGAGGCTACAGCTGTGACTCATCTATGACTTGGCCAGCAGCTGCAGCTAGTGAGAGGCTTTGTAGCATGGAAAAACTGTAATGATCCCCATATCCCTTCTTGGCATCAAGGAAGGTTTTGTCCCTGCTAAGCTGGCCTCTTCCAGTAAAGTGGCCTCTCCTGGGGGTCCCATCTCTGAGGACTTCCTCCCACTTCTGTATCTTTGCATTTGATTTTCACCCTGAGAATTGTCAAGGAGAAGAGAAGCTCTGAGAAAAGCCTCCTTCCAACTTAAATTGTTGTTTTAGGGAATTGGGAGAAAGAAGGCGTAGGAAGAAAGTGTCCTGAGTCCCAGACTGGCCCAGCCTTTAACTGGCCTTGTGTGTTGAGAGAAGTCATGTCTGCTTTCTAGGCTTGAACTACTCGGTCTCCTGTATAATTTTTTTCCTCCTCCTTTTCATAACCAAGATGCCTTTTTCTGGTTCTTCTCCATCCCTTCAGTACTCTGAGACTGCCTGGAGGAAAAGGAGCTTTAGGGCTGGTTACTGCTTCTTCAAATCTTCCTACACCATGCAGGCAGCCCCTTGCCCAGCACCAGCCCTACAAAGCCATGGGCCTGTGCGGCAGGTCCTGGCAGCTCGAGTGGCAGAAGTAATCTGTGCAGGGAGAGGAGGTAGGAGTCACCGTTGGTTTGCTTTGGAGAAGCGGAGGGCAAGGGGTGCCAAGGGGCAGGACTGTTGGGGTGTTCTTGCTCTTCTCTTCCCCCCATTCTCACTTTTCTATTCTGAATGACCCCATTCCCAGTTCATCACTAATGTTCCCAGATTGAGATGCTGCCTTTGGAGGGCCTCTTTTTTCCCTTCCTCTCATGTGCAGAGTCATGCCTTGCCCAGGAAGGGCTGACAGAAGGGGAGGGAGACTCCTCTGTTGTGCATGCTTTCTCCTGAACATCCTTTTAGAGCCTGCTCCAGCCTCCGGGAGCCCTGGACCTGATCTCATAGGTCTCTGAGTGTGCACCACCCCCTCTATTTCAGGGGGCCTACTCTGCCAGTGAGGTACACCCAGCCCTTTTCTCCCAGGGGGCTACAGTCATAGACCAGTTTCTCTCTCAGTTGTCTCTCTGAGTTCCAATCCTACAGCAGCTGCTGGATTTCAGATTGCAGTAACCTTTCAAATCACTTGTTATTTTATTTACAATTTTTTTTGCGGTTGTTTATAAGAAAAGGCTGGAGGGCGGATGTGGCTCAAATGGTTGGGCGTCCGTCTGCCATATGGAGGGACCTGGGTTCGATCCCCAGGACCTCCTGGTAAAATAAAATTAAAAAAAATTATATATATAGAAGGCGCATGGGCTGCCAGGCTCTGTGTGCCGGTGAGCCGCCAGGCCCCGGGAGCCATGCAGCAAGATGATGACGTAACAGGAGAGAGACGTATGGGAGAGACAAGACGAGATGCTTTGAAAGCTCTGAAAGCCAGGAACCGAGGTGGCGCAGGTGGCAAAACACCTCTCTCCTACGTCGGAGGTCTCCAGGATTGAATCCTGGTGAAGACTGGAGGAGGATGATGAGAAGAGATGGCAGGAAACAGACACAGAGAATTGCCCAGCGAATGGACACAAAACAGCAAATGGGGAAGGGGGTGTTTAAAATGGATAAAATAAATAAATAAATCTTAAAAAAAAAAAAATGTCTAATGATCTTGCTGTTTAGGATAAAGTAGTATAAAGTAGAAATATGCTGTCTTTGATAGATGGGAGTGGGTTCAAATCTTGGCTCTACCACTTAATATGTCCAAAAGCAAACTTTTGGCCCCATTCCTGTCCCCACCTCCAAGTGCAAACCCTCCCCTCCCTCATATCTCTATATCTCTGTAAAGGGTAACTCCGTTGTTCAAATTGCTTATGCCCCAAACCAGCAAGTCATTGTTTTCTACATCATAGCCATCTACAGCTCCTGACAGCCTTACCTTTGAAATCTCCCAAATCCCACCTTTCTCATGATCTTCATCTGCCACAGTTGCCCACACCACTGGCATCTGTCACATTAACTGTTGTAGTGACTTTCTAGATAACCTCCACTTTTGACCTGCTGTAGTCTGTGCTCTCCCATCAGCTGGGGTGGTCCTTTAATAACACGAAGTCAAATAATATCATTCTTCTGTGCCAAACCTCCAGATGCTTCTCATTTCAGTCAATGGAAAAGCCAAAGTCATTACAATGGCCTTCAAGGCTATCCAGAAGCCACTTGCTCCATCCCCTCACTGGCCTCACCTCCAGCCACTCAGCCCCTTTGCTTTGTCAGATGGCCTCCCTGCTGTTTCCTGAATTCACAAAGCAGGGCCTTTGAACTAGCTGCTGCTTCTGCCTGCTAGGAAGTTCCCCCAAATTGCACATGGCCTGCTGCCTCATTTCACTTAAGTCTTTGTTCATATGTTATCTTTGTTCAAAAGTTACCTTTCCTGACTTCCCTGTCTAAAATAATAAATATCTTTTGTACATCCATCTCTAACCCCTTTACTTTGCCTTATTTGATTCCATAATACTGCCACCACCAAATGTGAGAGGGGCTTTGCTTTTTTAACTGCTTAGTCCCCAGTTCCTGGTGTCTACTCAATGAATGCTTGTGGAATGAGTCAGGGACTACCATTTACTAGCTGAGTGATCTTAGGAAAGTTATCTAAGCCTGGCCTCTAGTGAGTACTCTTGAATGGTAGCCATTATTAATTTTCTCAACTAGTACCTTTGGAATCTGATAAATGCCTTACATTGTTACTATGCAGTTAAAGTCATGTATGAAAAACATCCATTGGCACAAAATAGGTGAGCAACAAATGACATTTGTTTAAGATGGAAATATTTAATTTCCTTGCACACAAATAAAGCACGGCCATTGTGCTCGAGGAAGGTGCATTGAAGATGTTGTTGAAAAAAACATGCAGACATGTTAGGTTAAAACTTCTCTGCTGGAGAACCCTTGGCCAAGAGAGCCAACAGCAGCATGGGAAGGAAGGAGAAATGCTTAGGTTTCTGAGCATGAGAAACTTGTGTGTGTGCCTTTACTCAAAAGGTTACAGATCTATATGTAGGAAGGGCTCTTGTGGCAAGCCTCAGCTTCACTCTGTGCAACATCTTTATCAGTGATCTTGATGGATGTGCTCAGGTGACTGGCTATTAAGTTCACAAGTGATAAGCTGGAAAGGGAAGTGGGAATGTTGGATAAAATACTCAATTTAAATGGAATCTGTGAGATAAAATATAAAAAGTATAAATATTGGGTCTAGGAGATGTATTATACATGCACAAAATGGGGAAGATGTGACCTAAGGTGGAGGTTATCAACCTTTGGTGTGCATCAGTATCACCTGTGGGGTTTTTTCTTTTCTTTCTTTCTTTTTTTCTTTCTTTTTTAATAAGATGCCAGCTCTTATCTGAGAACTTTTGAATTAGAATCTCTGATGGTGGTACTCAGTTGGTGCCAAATTTTGACAGAGATTGAGAACCCTGGTTTAGTAGGGATAAGTGTGACAAAACATTAGGGATGTTCTGAGGGATTTCTGACTATCTTATTCATTGATGATTCCTGAATGTCATTATGTCCCCTGGGATGTAATAGATGCTCAATGAAAGGTTATTGAATGAATGAAATTAATGTTTGAAATTCTTATTTGAAAAAGGGACAGACAGGAGCATGTCTGGAAACATGGTCTAGAAACTGTAATTTGAAAGAAATGGGTGGGTGAGGTGAAGCTATTCTGATTAGAGGAGAATTTGGAAGGGGAATGGAAACTATCTTAAGTTCTTGCTGGGTGGCCTCTCAGAAGCGGCATTAGGTTTATTCTGCATGACCATGTAGAGTAGGAGCACAATCAATGGCTACACACAAAGGAATTTTCTCTAATGTGTCCAGTGTTCTGGGAATGGAAGGGGCCCTTCCTCAGTCTCAGGTTCAAGCAGAGGCCAGTTGTCCACTTGTCACAGTTGACAGAAAGGCCCTCCTGCATTATGGAGGAGGTTGAAAGAGGTTACCGAGGTGAACTCGATTTCTAAGCACCTGGGAATAAATCTGTGATCTTGACCAGCCAGATGACTCCTATAATTTTTCTATTTTTGATAAAGAAATTGATAGTCCAACCAATGTGGTCACTGATCGAGTGACGGAAGACACGGCCGCTGTCTCCTGGAACCCAGTGCAGGCTGTCATAGACAAATACGTGGTGCGTGTCACCTCCCCTGATGGGGAGACTGAGGAGACGGCGGTCCCCAAGGACCAGAGCAGCTCCGTGCTGACGGGCCTGAGGCCAGGAGAGACATACAAAGTCCATGTGTGGGCCGAGAGGGGCAACCAGGCGAGCAAGAAAGCTGACACCAAGGCCCTCACAGGTAATGGAAGGATGGGTACAAAAACAGGCTCCCCATGGCAGGGAGAAGGGTGATTCTAAATCACAGGTTCATTGTCCACCTATCATCAGCTCTTTATTTATTTACAGGAGGTAGGGAGAAGGTTGCAAAAGCAATTTGTAGTTTCTTAATTGTGAATTTTCTCTCTCTTTTTTTTTTTTTTTTTTTACCTCAAACTAAAGACAGTAGTCTTTTTATTCCATACAGTGGGTGATACTTATTTAGGATGGAATTCTATCTGAAAACTCCCTCAGAGCAGTGTAACACTTTCTAATTTTCATTTTTGGATGTGAAAATTCAAAACATTTGGCTGCTGGTGAATTTGAATGCTTATCTCAGTTTGCAGCGGCTGTCCAGGCACTTTGCACATAATCTGGAGCTCTCTTTCAGACCATGGAAATGGTTTGCATCCTGAGTCAACATTAAGCAAATGTACCAACTTTAAGCTTTCGGAATCTACAAGGTTCCCTATACTTCTCCTAGTACTTCTGCTCAGTGGGCCTGTAGGTCACCTGAGACTGCACTGGGGGACAGTCTGGCCATCCTTTTTTGCTTAAAATCTCTGGTACTGTCCTTATTTCAGAGAAGCCTGAGGCTGGTGACCACTTAAGGTTCCAAACACTTGAAAGGCAATCACAGGAAAGGACTCACATAAAATCCAGGTGATAGCAACGGTTATTTCTTGGAGTGTTAATCAGCATTTGGCCCTTGAAGTATTTCCTGGTGGATAGCCCCCTAGATTTAGGCGGGCCCTCTAGAAAGCTGACCTCTCCTCCAGGGAAGAGAAAAAGAGGGAGATCGTAAGGATGGCGAGACCAAGGTTGGTTTAAAATCTGGGTCAGCAAACTTCTGTGTGAAGGGCCAGATAGTAACTGTTTTCAGCTTTGTGGGTTATATGGTCTCTGATGCAACTATTCCCTTATTTCATCTTTCTTCAAGAAATTGATAGCCCAGCAAACCTGGTTATGGACCAGGTGACGGAGAACACGGCCACCATCTCCTGGGAGCCGGTGCAGGCCGTCATCGACAGGTACGTGGTGCGCTACACCTCTGCCGACGGAGAGACCCAGGAGGCTCCCGTGGGAAAGGAGCAGAGCAGCGCCGTGCTGACGGGCCTGAGGCCGGGCGAGGAGTACACGGTGCACGTGTGGGCCGTGAGGGGTGACCAGGAGAGCAAGAAAGCCAACATCAAGGCCCCAACAGGTAATGGAGCATCGTTCTTTGGCAATGTACAACCTGCCATGCAAAGCCTGTGATTGGTCAAGGTTGGTTGTCCTTCTTTGACCTTGGCAGAAAGGAAGTTTTTAAGGAAGAGCAGGTTGGTATCCCCTGTAATAAATTGTGCAGTCCTCACTTTCTTTAATGGCTTCTCTTAAAACGAGAATCTGTATTGTGGTCTCCAAACAGATGAAGAAACTGAGGCCTAACCAGAGGCAGCTGAGTTGTCCAGGGCCTCAGCTGGCTGATGGCAGAGCTGGGACCAGATCCCTGGTCTACTGGCTCCAGCCTAAGGCTGTTCCTCCCTCTCTGCTCTGCCTCTCTGGGCTGGGACTAGAGGCAGCCCTTCTGACCCTGGTCTAGTGCTCATGAGACTCTCCCATGCTGCCTCCTTGAGAATCCCAGGGTCCAGCTGTGGAGGCGAGGTCCATGTCCATGAACAACTGAGAGCCAACAGGAGCATATGAAATGGGGAAACCACACAAACAGGAAATGGTCTCAACCCAGGCCAAATGGACTCACTCTTTGTGCCTGTTAATAGTGTTTATTGATCAGCATTTTCCTTTCAGATATTGACAGCCCCAAAAACCTGGTGACTGACCGGGTGACAGAGAACACGGCCACCGTCTCCTGGGAGCCGGTGCAGGCCTTCATCGACAGGTACGTGGTGCGCTACACCTCTGCCGATGGAGAGACCCAGGAGG
>JAKSZT010054304.1:14008154-14201620 GCA_026826555.1 Tolypeutes matacus
TCTCCGTGGGCTGCCCTTCCCCGATGGTGATGAGCTGTTCATGAAACCTCTCAGCCCACTGGAAGGGGGCAGTGAATTTGTATGATAGAAAGTTCTTATCAGACTCAGCAAAGACATTCATTGGATCTGGTCACTGCATTGCTTGTGATAATATTGTTAAAATGCTTGCCAGTGAAGTGGCCCTTGACCAGATGATAAATTACCGTGAACGTCATGATGGATCCATTTAATTGGTGGTTTTGATGCTCCAGAATATTGCTCAGTAGACACCGTTCCTTCCACTTTTTATGGAGCAGTAAGCCAAGAAAGTATCTCAAGTTTATAATTGATTAGGCCTTTGAAAATGAGAACTGGGGACCACTTGTTCCCTTGACTCCCATCAGAGAATCAGGATGGGACCCCTGTTGCTTTGTGCAAAGAGAGCTCTGGAAGAGGCAAATCATGGTGATGGGGTGGTGGGTATAGCATCCCCAGCTTCAAATGTTAAGCTTTTCCTAACTTTTTCTTAAAGAAATTGACAGCCCCAAAAACCTGGTGACTGACCGGGTGACAGAGAACACGGCCACCGTCTCCTGGGAGCCGGTGCAGGCCGTCATCGACAGGTACGTGGTGCGCTACACCTCTGCTGATGGAGAGACCCAGGAGGTTCCTGTGGGAAAGGAGCAGAGCAGCGCCGTGCTGACGGGCCTGAGGCCGGGCGAGGAGTACACGGTGCACGTGTGGGCCCAGAAGGGGCCCCGTGACAGCAAGAAAGCTGACACCAAGACCCTGACAGGTAATGGAGCATCGTTCTTTGGCAACGTATGACCTGCCATGCAAAGCCTGTGGTTGGTCAAGGTTGGTTGTCCTTCCCTCTTAATGACAGAAGAAGATTATTTATGGAAGAGCATATGGTGGAGCTCTGTAGTCGACTGCACAAACATATCATCCCTCACTTCTCTTTAATTCATTCTCTCAAAATAAAGACCTGGTTTTGCAGCCTTGTACTTTGGTCTTGTAAAGACTGATGGTGATTGGCCACCTTTACCCATTTTTTTTTTCTTTTGACTAAATATTTCCTTCATTATCAATCACTAAATATTTCTTCGGGAAAGGAAAGGAATGTAAAGAAACCATATATGTTAAGATCCATGAGCTCAGTACTTTAGGGAAATGGCTTTTTCTGTGAACTCTTTAATAAAAGGAAAGGTAATTACCTTCTTAATGAATAAATCCTCTCTTGAGTATCTACTATATACCCAGTTCTGAGAATCCTGTTTCCAATTAAATGCAATGACAGTTTATATATTTCAGAGCTCTTTGATATTGGATTCCTCATTTTTAATAACAGCTTTATTGAGATATAATTTAGATAGTATAAAATTTACCCTTTTACTGTGTACAATTCAGTGGCTTTTATTTTAAACATTTATTTACTTATATACTTTTATCCATTTTTACCCCCCTACTCCCATTTTTGCTGTTTTTGTGCCCATTCCCGGGGCAATTTTCTGTATCTGTTTCCTGCCCTCTCTTCTCTTCCTTCTCCTCCTGTCTTCACCAGGATTTGATCCTTGGAACCTCTGATGTGGGAGAGAGGCGTCCTACTGCCTGCGCCACCTTAGTTCCTGTTTTTTCGGTGCATCTCGTCTTGGCTCTCCCTTGTGTCACTCTCCTGTTTATGTCATCTTGCTGCGTGGCTCGGCGGGGCCTGGTGGCGAACCAGCATGCCTTCTATATTTCTGTTTTTTTCATTTTTATCAGGAGGTCCTGGGGATCAAACCCAGTTCACTCCATATGGGAGATGGCCGCCCAACCATTTGAGCCACATCTGCCCCCCTGCTATATCTCTCAAGGTTGACCAAAGATACCTAGAGTTACAGTTATTTCCTATACAGGATGGTCATATAATAAATAAGGCTTAGTTTATCACCAGCATTCTAAAAACCAGACCTAGGGAGAAAAACTAGGTCTGGGGACACATGCATGGTTTCTAATATAGCCAATGTTTAGCCACCCTGATTATCATAAAACCAGGACAGTGAGAATATTTGCACAATTCAGTGGTTTTTAGTACATTCACAGTTGTATAACCATCCCCAGTATAAAATTTCAGAACATTCTTATCTCCCTAAAAAGAAGCCCCATACCAATAGAAGTCTCCTTCCTTCCCTGCCCCCCACCAGTCCTCCAGCCCTAGGAAACCACTCCTTTCTGCCTATAGATTTGCATATTCTGAACATTTCATCAAAAAGGGATTATACAATATGCATTCTTTGTGACTGGCTTCTTTCACTTAGTGTAATATTTTCAAGGTTCATTCATGCTGAAGCATGTATCAGTACTTCATTTCTTTTTATGGCTGAATAATATTCCATTGTATGGATATACCATATGTTGTTTATTCATTCATCAGTTGATGGACATATGGGTTGTTTACACTTTTTCATATTTGTGAATAATACTGCTATGAACCTTTTGTGTATATATTTTTGTGTGCACATATGTTTTCATTTCTCTTGGGTAGATAAGTAGGAGCAGAATTAATGGGTCCTATGGTAAAATTGTTTAACATTTTGAGGAACTGTCAAACTGTTTTCCAAAATGGTTGCAGCATTTTACGTTGCCGTATGCAACAAATAAAGGTATTTTTCCCCTAATTTACTTGGTCCTCAAAGGAGTTAGTTGAGATGAGTAGAGCAGGAATTAATATCCCCATTTTACAGTTGGAAAAACTCCTTTATAGAGAAGTACATGATTTCTACAAGGTCACAAAGTTAACTGGTGAGCCATAGAGTTAGATTCATGGCTTGTTCATAGAATATTATCATATCTTAAAATCTATTTAGTTTAAGCTCCACATTTTACAGGTGAAGAAATTGAGGCAGCTGAGTTGTCCAGGGCCTCAGCTGGCTGATGGCAGAGCTGGGACCAGATCCCTGGTCTACTGGCTCCAGCCTAAGGCTGTTCCTCCCTCTCTGCTCTGCCTCTCTGGGCTGGGACTAGAGGCAGCTCTTCTGACCCTGGTCTAGTGCTCATGAGACTCTCCCATGCTGCCTCCTTGAGAATCCCAGGGTCCAGCTGTGGAGGCGAGGTCCATGTCCATGAACAACTGAGAGCCAACAGGAGCATATGAAATGGGGAAACCAAACGAACAGGAAATGGTCTCAGCCCAATCCAAATAGTCTTACTCTTTGGTACCTGTTAATAGTGTTTATTGATCAGCATTTTCCTTTCAGACATTGACAGCCCCCAAAACCTGGTGACTGACCGGGTGACAGAGAACACAGCCACCGTCTCCTGGGAGCTGGTGCAGGCCGTCATCGACAGGTACATGGTGCGCTACACCTCTGCTGATGGAGAGACTCAGGAGGTTCCCGTGGGAAAGGAGCAGAGCAGCGCCGTGCTGACGGGCCTGAGGCCGGGCGAGGAGTACACGGTGCACGTGTGGGCCGTGAGGGGCGACCAGGAGAGCAAAAAAGCCGACACCAAGGCCCTGACAGGTAATGGCGCATTGTGTCATTGCTAAGTGTGTGGTTGTTTGAGTTTGGTTCTTCTTCTTTGGTAATGATGGAAAGAGATGATTTGTGGAAGAGCAGATGGTGATGCTCTGTAAAAGACTGCACACATCATCCCTTACTTCCCTTCTGCACGTTTCCTTACAGGCCAGGTCTGTGTGGCAGTCTGCAAGATATGCTTTTGCCTTGATTTAGTGGTCATATCTATCCATTCCTCCTCTGATTGCATGGACCCTTTGCTGTAGATGGTATTGAGGGCCTCTTACTGAGTTTGTGAGTGGGAACAGGAAATGGAAATCAAATATTAATACTAACAGTAGTATATTGAAAATTCAACTTTAAGAAAGTAGACTTTACATCTGCTGTAGCAAGTAGGTGTATGTATCTTGCTTTACTCTCAATGAGCCATGTTATAATTCTGGTTTTAAGGACAAGGATAACCCCAATGTTATAGTCTTATTGTGAGAGAGATATAATATAGGACTATATATTTGTATATTCACTACAAGTGAATCTATGATATGTTGAAGAATATTAAAAACTGTGTTTTACTTTTTGCTGATTCATTTAAAAACATTTATTGGGCAACTTCCATGTTCCTTGTACTATATAAGACAATGGGAATGCAAAGAGGGAGAAGATAAAAACTCCCTCCTCTAGGAGCTTACATTTGAATCTGACTTTTAGAATCTTCTCATATGGAATGATAGGTCATCATTGACAGGATGCTGGGTGCAAAATTAGCTTCTTGTGAGCAAAGAACATGTCTTCTTCAACTCGGGACCCTGCACACTGCCTAAAGCCATGATTTGTACATAGTAGGGGCATTATATATCCTTACTAAATGAATAAAAAGATGTGTTTCATTAAACTCTTGGTAGAGGTAATAGCCCACCTTTTCAGATTCTGTTCTATTCTGCTGTTCATTTGAGAAGCCAAAATCTAGCTGATGAAATAAGACATAAGCTCATGAAACAGATTAAAAACAAAACAAGAGCACACAACATGGAAAAGCCACAAAACATGAAATGGTCTTACCCCGAATAAAATGGTGAGAGCGTCCACACTCTAGAGCTTGTTACTATTGATCAGCATTTTCCTTTCAGACATTGACAGCCCCCAAAACCTGGTGACTGACCGGGTGACAGAGAACACAGCCACCGTCTCCTGGGAGCCGGTGCAGGCCGTCATCGACAGGTACGTGGTGCGCTACACCTCTGCCGACGGAGAGACCCAGGAGGTTCCTGTGGGAAAGGAGCAGAGCAGCGCTGTGTTGACGGGCCTGAGGCCGGGCGAGGAGTACACGGTGCACGTGTGGGCCGTGAGGGGCGACCAGGAGAGCAAGAAAGCCGACACCAAGGCCCTGACAGGTACCACGAGGGAGGAGAAGTACAGGCTGGGGTAATTGCTGTGAGTTGGTCTCTTGCTGCTGAATGATGGCACTGCTGCTTTTGGAGTCTGTGAGGTCAGTCTGCTTTGGAAGCGTTTGCTGTGAGAAACTTCATTCGTCTCAAGAAAGAGTAAAGCGTAATGGATCCACTACTAGAGAGTCCCATGGATGTGTTAAAACTCTTTCCCAAAACCTGTGCTCTTAACCACTGTGCTCTCAGTTATAGAAAATTACAAGAAATAAAACCAATATAAGAATTCCTGAAAATGCCAGATTAAAGAATTGTTTCATTGTAGGCTGGTTTATATAGGTTTGACTAACCTATATTGTATGTTTTAAAGGAGCATGCATTAACCCGGGCAGCTGGAGACCTGTTTTCATTTCAACATGCAACTAATTTTTAATGAGCATCTTCTAAGTGCCAGGTCTGGTGATAGAGGGGTGAACCAAACATAATTCTACTCTCCTGAAGTCTAGTGTGAAAGATAGACAATAAACAAGCAAACACATTTATAACCATAAATGAGGAGAAGCTCTATGAAGGTGATGAATATGGTATAGGTGAGGAAAATAATGGGTGGATGGGAGATACTTCAGAGATGGGATAGGCTGAGTAATAGGTAGGATACAGATTTCAAAAAAGCACTCTTGCTTAAACGAGAGAGAAATATATTCCTCTCTTGTGCAATGATCAGAGCGCAGGTAGGCCAGAGCTGATGTTGTTCCATGGTACAAGAGCCCCGGCTCCTTCTGTGTTGCTGCTTTGCTATCCCTAGGGAGTCGCCCTTATCTGCATGGTCATCCCCTTACCCACATTCCAGCTGGCAGACAGGGGTATGAGAAAAGGGAAGGCATGGCTGGAACATTGCACACATCAGTCCGACTCACACCCTATTGGCCAGATACAAAACACAGCACCAGATGCCAGCACTAGGAAGGCTGGGAAATGAAGTCTTTAGCTGGATGGCCATGTGCCCAATTTAAGCTTCTTTTACATTGTGCTGCCCAACACAGTAGCCACTAGCTAACATGTGGCTATTTACATTTTCATTAATTAAGAAAAACTAACAACAACAAAAAATTCCTCAGTTGCACTTGCCACATTTCAAATGGTCAATAACCACATGTGGTGGTGATGGCTACTGTATTGGACAGTGCTGATTTAGAATATTTCTGTCATTGCCGAGAGCGCTATTGGACAGTGTCCTTGTAAAAGAAGGAAAGAGAGAATGACTATTGGGGAAAACTTGCCATTTCTGACAGAGGAAAGAGTATAAGCCCTGGCCGTAAACTGGAATAGCACATGAGATTACTAAAGAAGTGAAAGGAGGCTGGTGTAGCTGGAACATAGAGAGTGAGAGAAAAAGTGGCATGAAACAAGGTGGGAAGGAGGAAGGGGCCAGGCCATATGGTATCATGTGCTGCCCAAATGAGGAAGAGTGTTATATTTATTACAAGAGTGACGTGATCCAGTATTCATTTTAAAAAGATGATGCAGGCCATGGTGAGGAGAACAAATGGGAAAGATGACAGGGATAAAAGTGGGAAGCCTAGTAAAATGGCTGTTTTAAAAGTCTGGGTAGGTAATGATGATTTCAACAAGTGTGATGACAGCAAGGGTATAGAAAAGGGAATATCTGAGGATGTATTTTGGAGGTAGAAATGACAGTACTTGTTGATTGATGAGATGAGGGACAGGAAAAAAACTATATGGTATAGGAGTCAAGTATGACTCTTGTGTTTCTGGTTTGACCAACATGGAAGATGGTGGTGCCATTTTCTGAGCAAGGAGACGGAAAGATAAATAGGTTTGGGGAGAAAATTCAAGACTTTCAGTTATTTAAGTCTGAAATACTTGTGAGATCCAGTGATGGAGTGATGTATTTATTGATACCACAAATATTTGTCACCTAATATTTGCCAGGTACTGTGGTGGATACACAGTTGTAGATACAAGGCAACAGCTCAGAAATGATGACACAAATTGGGTTTGATTATCCAGTTGATATTCAAAGCCATGAAAATGGGTGAGAACCCTTAAAGAGAAGTGTGAGACAGAAGAAAAGAGGGAGCCCTGGAATCTCTAACATTTACATATCACTACCAAGGGGACTGGAGAAGGAGCCAGTGGGTTTAGGAAGAAAACCGGGAGAGTGTGTAGACATGGAAACCAAGAGCTCAGTGTTTCAAGAAGGAGAAAGTGGATCAACTCTACCAAATGCTACTAAAAAGCCCAGTAAGATGACAGTGGTGAAGATGGCAAGTGTCCGTTGGATTTGGTCACTTGGAAGTTGTTGTTGACGTAGCCTAGCAGTTTTAGTGGTGTATGTAGAAAGATGCTAGACTTGACTGAATTGGGGAGTGAATGGGAGGTGAGGAAGTGAAGTGAAGGTATAGACAGTTCTCTGCAGAAGTCTGCCAGTTAAGGAGTACAGAGAAATGGAATGGTATAGGGAGGGATGGAAGATCCTAGAACTTATTTGTTTGGGAATGATGATAGAGAAGAAGAGATGGATGATGCAGGAGAGAGAGGAAGTGAATGAAAAGGAGCACAGTCCTTGAGAAGGTGGGAGGGCTCAAAATTCAAAGCAAAGAGGATATAGTCTTGGCTTTATACAAGAAATCAGTGGGAACTTGGACAAGTCTCTTCATTTCTCTGGGTATCTATTTCCCCCCCTTTTTATAAACAAGAAGGTTAGAAGATATGACTTTTCAGTTCTCAAATTCTGTGAAATACAATAATTGCATACCACGGAGATCATGAAAGAGGTGGGAACACAATTTTGGTGGCTTGTCTTGTTGCTCAGGAGATTTTTATTGTCATTTTTGGGAGAACTACAAGGACAGAAAATTTTCATATCGATAAACTTGGAGATCTGATTCCTTCCAGTTTTAATATCCGATAGTTTGTTTCCCTGAAAAATGGGAACCAGGGACCATTTACTCCTGCTTTAAATGAATTGTATTGTTATTAAAGATCATCCAGGTGGAGTGCTTCTTGTGATAGCGTGTGGTGGGCATGTCCTTTCTTGGCTCTAAAGTTTAGTCTTTTCTTAATCATTTAAAAAAGACATCGACAGCCCCCAAAACTTGGCGACTGACTGGGTGACGGAGAACACGGCCACCGTCTCCTGGGAGCTGGTGCAGGCCGTCATCGACAGGTACATGGTGCGCTACACCTCTGCTGATGGAGAGACTCAGGAGGTTCCCGTGGGAAAGGAGCAGAGCAGCGCCGTGCTGACGGGCCTGAGGCCGGGCGAGGAGTACACGGTGCACGTGTGGGCCGTGAGGGGCGACCAGGAGAGCAAGAAAGCCGACACCAAGGCCCTGACAGGTACCCTGACTGAGCAGAATGGGGGACCATATCACACACAGGAGGCAGTCTTCCTCCATAATTGGGGTGGGCAGGGGAGCAGAGGGAGGCAGTTGCTTTACCTGAGGACATTCTTCACAGTGGTTTCCTTTTTGCCTTTTTTAGGTATTATGTTGACTTAACAGTTGTTCAGATTAAAATGCAAAGAGTGTAGAGGAGGTAGTGTGGAGTAAAACTGGGTGACTCTTCGAGTGACTGCAAGAGTGGTCTCCCTCACCAGCCCCTCTACCCAGGCAGCTCCCAAGCTCTCTGGTCTTGAGAGCAGAACCAGCTTGGAGGAGAAAGAGGGAAGGAGCCTCTTTCATTTCCATCTTCCAGAATGGGGGCAATGGTGGGGATCTTCCTTCAGTCAGTTGATGATTAAAGGTGCCTGAACGGCATGTGTTTTGTGAGTGTGATGGGACCTTTGGTATCAGTTGAGCATCATGGAGATCAGGCCTTACAGGGACCTGGAGAAAAAGCACTCTACCTGCCCTGAGGTCCGTGGGCCTCTTCAGGCCCTCTGGGCAAGGTCTGTCCATCTCCTCCATGGCCAAGTTTACCATGTGTGACCATCGGAGTAGGGGAGCCTTGAATTTCTTTACTAATTTTTTTTATCGTAATATATACAATAGTTCCCATTTTGACCACTTTCATGTGTACAATTCAATGATATTAATTACATTTACAATGTTGTGCTACCTCTTTATTATTTTTATTAGTTATAATTAACAAACATTTTAAATAAAAAATTAATGCATGCTAAAGTAAAAAATTTCAAACTAACTAAGGGAGTGTAAAAAGAGAAGAAACTCTGTTTTCCAAAACAGGCTCCCTAGTACCCAGTGCTGCTAGAGGCAACCGAGAGCCAATATCCTCCCTTTGTCCCTTCTTCATTTCTCCCTTTCTTCTTTGTCTTTTTCCTCCACCCCTTTTTCACTCCTGTCCTTTTTCCCTGTTCCTTTTTTCCTCCCTTCCTTCTTTATCTTTTCGTTGCTCCCCCCCACTCCATTTTTAAAGATGAGAATAACAAGATAATCATATTTTCGCTTCATAGAAATGTAAAAGTAACTAAGACAAATATCTCAAGGATATACCAGGGGATGAGTCGGCAGTCAAAGAGGTGGCAGAAACCAGCTTAAAATATTATGGTTTTATTTTGATTTTGAAAACAGGAAATTCAGTTTTTCCATGAGATGGATAGAATAAAATCCATGCCGGATGTTACACTTTAGAATGTCAAATTGAGTTGATATTACCAAATTAAAAGCAAGAGCTGTCTGATTTCCATTAAAATACCATAATTCAGTTCTTAGCTGAAATGCTACTGGGCAGAAAATAGCCTGGAGACATCTTTCTGGGAACTTCTAAATTAAAATCACCTTCTATGATGATGTTTTTTCAAAATGGAAATTTCCATTCATATCTTATTTAGTTAAGAAAAGGAGCCTTTTACCAACTATTATTGTGCTGACTAATTTTTGCTGAACTTTGGTTTTCCTGGTCTAAAGAACACACACATCTGCACATTTCTTCTAGTGTCTGGGTAGAGAAGTACTTAGGAATCAAAAGAAAAAGTCTTTGCTTTCTCTCTTCTTCCCTTTACCCCTCTTCTCTTTTATAGAAGCTGCACCCCCCAATTCTTGCTATTGTGGGTATCCATCTAAGACCATACACTTAACTATAAGTATGAAAAATAGAACTATATTTCTGTGTCCCCACTCTGCTTGCGGGACAGAAATCTCAGTAAATTTAGGGTCATGCTTCTTCCCCAGAGCTGTATGTAAAGTCTGGGGTAATTTCCCATTGTCAGGTATTGGGGGGCCCATGGGGCATTTCAGTCATCTCTCCAGGCAAGTGTTTGTTGAGATACCCCTGGCTTCCACGTGCACAACCCTTTCAGATCTGTGGCTCTCTCATCCTTCCATCCTCTTGGGAACTGTTCCATCTCAGAGATTCCTTCTGCTAATCTAGGCTGTCTATGCCTACCATTCTCTGGGCATCTGTTGGGGAAGTGGGGTGGGGCACAGATTCTCTTCTTTGGGACCCACCCAATCCCCTGGTCCTTAATCCTCTTGTCCTCAGTGTATCTATATTTTTCGAAACAAAGGTCAGAAGGCCCTGTGGCAAGGAAGAACCCAGAGTTCTACTTGCTTGAAGAGAGGAAGGGAAAGGGGAGGAAATGTAGGGATAAAATATTAATTAACATCTCAAAACTCCATTGCAGTTTTGTGGTAATAACTGTCTGTTTTTATATACAGAGATGGACCCTCCCCAAAACTTTCGTCCGTCTGATGTAACACAGTCTAGTGGGGTATTGACCTGGACACCCCCCTCTGCTCAGATTGATGGCTACATCCTGACCTACCAATTCCCAGATGGCACCGTCAAGGTACCAGATTCTCCTTGTCTTTTCTCTGGGTGCACATGCTCAGCCTCTGTGTGAAGCACTGACTTGGCCCAACCAGCTTGGTTGCTGGCCTCATGGCAACCTGCTCATTGATCAGTTGATCCTTATTGATCACCTGCTATGTGCCAGGGACAGTGCTCAACCCAGTCTCATTTTATAAGATTTAACCATGCCTGCCCCTAGCTGACCATTGTGTATTTGCTGGACATACATCTGCCCTGTGCTAGTTTGTTTATTGTCTGTCTTCCCCAATAAAATGTAAGCTCCATGAGGGCAGGGGATTTTCATCTGTTTTGTTTCTTGCTGTGTCTAAAGTTCTTGGAGCAGTGCCTGGCATGTGATAGGTGCTCAATAAATATTTAGCAAATGAGTTGATTAGCCCTTACTTCAGGGGTTATGCTTCCCACCTAGAAACTGAAGCTCTTGCAGATGTTCCGAACTTTGCCTAATGGACTATTATTATTCTCCCTCCTCAGCAAGGAAGAAAGAAGGGAGGAAGAAAAAAGGAAGGGAACTCTGATCTATTCGTTATCCCAGTAACTGTTATGACAATCCTGCTAGGAATGTTAGTTCTGTGTTTGTAGAGGAAGTAACAGAAGTTCAGGGAGAAGTGAAAAGCCAAATATCTCCCTGCCTCACAGACTTCAATGGCTCCTTCCCACTCCCTGACAATGCCTCTTCAGCCTGGCGTTTTCTTTGGTGCTGCCGGTGGTGGTTGTAGTCATCCCGGCATGTGCCTGGATTGTGGAGTTCCCAGGAGCCTCTTAGTAGGCACTCCCTAGGGCAGTGCCTGCTGCTACCTCTCTGGCTTTCACTAGTGCTCCTGGGAGCACTGAACCTCTGGGCTGGGAACCACTGGGATTCGGGGCTGCCACTGGGCCCTCAAAGAAGCAAAACATTGTGTCGTCAGAGAGCTTCTGCCCTTAGCACCAGGGAATGCCATTGACACCAAGAATGCTGGGGGTGCTAAACTGAATAATTGACTCTCCACTTTCTCCCTTGTTTGCAGGAGGTGCAACTCGGACAGTGGGACCAGAGGTTTGCACTGCAAGGCCTTGAGCTGGGTGTCACCTACCCAGTGTCCTTGGTTGCCTTTAAGGGAGACCGCCGGAGCAGGAGTGTATCCAGCACCCTGTCCACAGGTAGTGTGGAATTCTGCCCTCTGAAGGAGAGCACTGGAGAAGCCAGAAAAGGTGGCTAGGCAGGAGCAAGTGGATGCAGAGCTAGGGTTTCTTCTAGGCATGTGGAAATGGAGACTAAAGAAGGGGGCGAAACAGAGTGTGATTTTGGGGAGGAGATGGGTTGGGAGAGGAAATGATGGGAATTTGACATTAATTCTGGTATATTTGGAGAGATTGTCAGGAGCAGAGTGAGTGAGAAAAATAAGATGTGAGGGAAGAGTTGGAAGAAGCAAAGTTGTAGGAAGTTGTGAAGTAATTTCCCAACAAAATAAAAAGTAGAAGAAGCCCCTCTCCCCTTCTTCCTCACCCCTTCTCTGATGATCCTGTCTCTCTGCTCGGCTCCCAGTTGGTGCCCGCTTCCCTCACCCATCAGACTGCAGTCAGGTTCAGCAGAACAGCAACGCTGCCAGCGGCCTGTACGCCATCTACCTGCACGGCGACGCCAGCCGGTCCCTGCAGGTGTACTGTGACATGGACACCGATGGAGGCGGCTGGATCGTGAGTCAAGCAGAGTCCTGGGCAGCTCCGGGCAGGGCCTTGTTTCTCACCCCAGGAAGCTGGTCGTGGCTGCTCTGTAGAGCCCTCGGGAGTCCCGTTTCTTCTTTATACACCAGAGATACGAGTTTTGGCGGCTTGTGGTATATTTTTAGAGCGAACCCAACCCACTGTGAGAAAAGAGCCCAGTCTTCAACACCTGGGATAGAGCAGGCTTGGTTAAACTGAGGCTGAAGTCTGTGAAGGCTCATGAGTTTATCATCACCTGGTAATGTCCTCTATTTAGGTAGCATTTTACCTTCATTTTTTAGGAGGTGTAGGGGATTGAACCCAGGACCTCATACATGGGAACCAGGCACTCAACCACTTGAGCTACATATGCTCCCTACATTTTACCTTCTTTAAAGCACTTTCATATATATAACCATCACACATACATTTTAGAGGATGTGAGAAAGTCTTATTATTCCTGTTTTACAGAAGGGGAAAATGAGACCCACAGAGAGAATGGCCTTGGCTAAGTCACACAAGTTTATGACAAAGCTGGGACCAGATTTCAAGGCCCCAGCTTCCTGGTTCAGGGGTCTTCCCAGTGGGTCATCTCAAGCCATCCAAGATGGAAACACATGACCTTTTTGTGAGCTCAGGCCTCTGAATTTGAGTCCTTTGTCCAGGTTCTGTGTCCTGGCCTCCCAGTTCAGAAAGAAGGCCTTTGGGGCTTTGATTTGAAAGTCTAGGGCCAGAAAGAGGGAAATGGGCAATGTTCTGATCTCCCCTCATCTGTGTAGAGGTTTCATTCTCGTGTGCCATTGTCTGCTTAAACCACATGGCACCTTATTTGATTGCCTCACCCTGATCCAATTATATGATGGGAAGCCTTTGAGAGTTGTAATCTGATCCTTCCATTCCATTCCCTGCCCTTCTCCCTGTGCATGAACTGATGGAAGCTCTCACTGCCCAAAACCAGCATGCACCCTTACCCACTGGGCATCTGCAACTCATTTTGAGAAGGAAAAAGCATGACTCACAGTGTTCAAACTATATTCATTTACATGTTTGCTCAGGGGCCTGGGAAACCAGAGCCACTTGAGCAGCCACATAAAATGACACCATCTGATGACAGCAACAAAGAGAACTTATTATCCACACAGCTGCATCTGATGGCTGAAGGGCAGTAATTGGATTGAGATGGGGGAAATTCCTGATTGATTGATAAAAATAATGAACAGAATGTAGCACAGGGCGTCTCCCACCTGACCAGACCTGTAGGCCTGCACCTGCTGCTTCTCATCAGCTTCACTGTAAGCCTAAGCATTCAGTCTCTTCAGGCTTGGGGACCCAAGCCCCTGCCCTTTTGCCCATAATTGACCATCAGTGGGATGTTTGTACTGCTTTGCGTGGCCTTGTTGGAAGTCAAGCTGGCCTAGGGAAGGAGATATTTGTCTAGGGCAAAATTTAGAAAAAGATCTATAAGTCTGTTTGCCTGGGAATACCCATGGTTTATTCCACAAGTATTTATTGAGTGCCTACTCTGTGCCAGGCACTGTTTTATGTACTTGAGATCCAGCAGTGAACCACGAAACTAAAACCCCTGCCCTCAAGCAGCTTGCCTTCTACATCCTGCCCACCCAAATGATCCTTACTGGAACATAGAGGTGAATTCCAGGGATAATGAAATCACTCTGTGCATTAGTTAGCCAAAAGGGTGTTGATGCAAAGTACCAGAAATCTGTTGACCTTTATAAAGGGTATTTGAGGTAAATACTTAATAGTTACAAGGTCCTGAAGAGTCCAACTCAAGGTTACATCCTCCCAAACTCTGTTGCCACATGTTCAAGCAAGATGGAGGGCGATATCTGTGAGGGTTCAGCCTTCCTCTTTCCTCTTAAGGCTCTGTGGGCCCAGTTTCTTCCAGTCTCAGCTGTAGGCTGGCATAGGGCTCAGCTGCTCTGTTCTCTTCAGCTGCAAACTATCAGGTGATTGGCTCATCTCTCTTTCATGTCTGTATCTTCTCCAGTGTGTCACTTCTGTGTTCTCCTGGATTGAGTGTCCATTTATATAGCCCACAAAGGGGGCAGGGACTCAAACTGAGTTACACTCTACTTCCATGGTCGAATCAAAGCCCTAATCCTAACATAATTTAATCAAAGACATCTCAGCTGAAACTAATACAGTCAAAGGGTATCGTGCCCAGAGGAACAGACCAGTTTACAAACATAATCATCTCTTTTTGGAATTCATAAATAATATCAAACTGCTTCACTTTGCATTCTCACCAATACCAGCTGCTCACTATACCCCAAGTCTTGTTTCCTAACCCACAATCCTGGAGGTGGTGCATGAATTGTTGAAAATCAATCTGATCATCAAATTTTCCATTTCTACAAAATAGGCTGCTGGAATTTTGATAGGGATTGCATTGAATTTGTAGATAACTTTAGGCAGTGTCAATATCTTAACAGTATTAAGTCTTCCAATCCATAATCAAGGTATGTCTTTTCATTTATTTAGGTCATTAATTTTTTTTTCAGCATTTTATGTCTCAAGATATTTCCACATTTCCCTTGTGACTTTTTCTTTGACTCATTGGTTGTTTAATAATGTGTTGTTTAATTTCCACATATTTATGAATGTTCCAGTTTTCCTTCTATTATTGATTTCTAGCTTTATTTCATTGTCTTCTGAGAAGACAGTTTATATGATTTAAATGTTTTTAAATTTTTAAAGATTTTATTTGTGGCCTAAATATGGTCTATCCTAGAAAATTGTGCAATTAAGAATATATTCTGCTGTTGTTGGGTGGAGTGTTCCATTCTATTAGGTCTAATTGATTATAGTATTGTTCAAGTACTCTATTTCCTTATTGATCTGCCATTTAGATGTTCTATCAATCATTGTAAGTGGTTTATTGCAGTCTTTATCATTGCAGAACTATCTATTTCTCCATTCATTCTGTCAATTTTTGCTCAATATATTTTGGGGCTCTTTTGTGAGATTCATATATGTTTATAATCATGATATCTTCTTGCTGGATTGAAATTTTTATCAATCTATAATATCTTTCTTTGTCTCTTATAATCCTTTTGACTTAAACTCTATTTTGTCTGACAAAAATATAGGCACTCTGGCTCTCTTTTGGTTACTGTTTGCATGGATATCTTTTTCTATCCTTTTATTTTCAACCTCTTTGTGTCTTTGTACCTAAAGTGAGTTTCTTGTAGACAGCATGTAGATGGATCATGCTTTTTCAGTCAATCTGCCAATCTCTGCCTTTTAATAGGGGAGTTTAATCCATTGACATTTATAATATAGTAACTGAGAAGGAAGGATTTACTTCTGCCTTTCAGTTATTTGTTTTCTGTATGTCTTGTATGTTTTTTGTTCTTCAATTACTCTAGTACTAACCTAGTTACAGTAGTATACAAACTCTCTACTCCTATATATCTCCATCCTTCCTCCTTTATATTATTATCTCAAATTTTGCCCTTATTCATTGCCTGCCCAATTTAACATAGATTTTAGATGTTATTTTACACATTTGCCTGTTAAATCATATGTTGGGGGTGGGGGCAGTTACAAACCAAAAGTACAATACAGGGTTTTATATTTACTTATATAGTTACCTTAACCAATGTACTTTATTTCTTCTTATGACTTCAAGTTATGACTAGTTTCCTTTTATTTCAGCCCACAGTACTCCCTTTAGCATTTCTTGTAGGGCAGGCATTCTGGTAAGGAATTCTTTCAGCTTTTGCTTATCTGTAAATGTATTAATTTCTCCTTTATTTTTTTTTTAAAGATTTATTTTATTTATTTATTCCTCCCCACCCTGTTGTTTATGGTTGCTGTTTGCTCTCTGTGTCCATTTGCTGTGTGCTCTCTGTGTCTGTTCGTCTTCTCTTTAGGAGGCACCGGGAACCAAACCCGGGACCTTCCATATGGGAGAGAGGCGCTCAATCACTTGAGCCACCTCAGCTCCCTGGTTTGTTGTGTCTCTCATTGCCTTTCCTCTTTGTCTCTTGGTTCTGTCATCTTGGTGTGCCAGCTCGCCATACATGCTGGTCGCGCCAGCTTCCTTTCTCCAAGAGGCACCAGGAACCAAACCTGGGACCTCCCATGTGGTAGGCAGGAACCCAATCACTTGAGCCACATTCACTTCCCTTCTCCTTCATTTTTGAAAGATAATTTTGCTAGATACAGAATTCTTGGTTGGCAAGGTTTTCCTTTAAAGACTTTAAATATGTCTTCTTGCCTCCATGATTTCTGATGAGAAGTCCACGTTAATCTTATTGGGGATCCCTTGTATGTGACAAGTCATTCTCTCTTGCTACTCTTAAAATCCTCTCTTTGTATCTGGATTTTGACAGTTTCACTCTAATATGTCTTGGTGGAGATCTCTTAGAGTTATTCCTACTTGAAGTTTGTTGAGGTTCCTAGATTTGTATAGCCACGTCTTTTATCGGATTTGGGAAATTTTTAGCCATTATTTCTTCAAATACTTTCTCTTTCCCTTTCTCTTTCTCTTGTCCTTCTGGGACTCTAATGATGTGTATGTTGGTATGCTTGATGGTGTCTCACAGGTCTTCAGGTTCTGTTCATTTTTCTTAATTTTTTTTTGCTCTTCTTCATATTGGATAATCTCAACTGTCTTATAATCAAGTTTGCTTATCCTTTCTCCTGCTGCTTCAAATCTACTATTGAATCTGTCTGATGAGTTTTTCATTTCAATTACTATACTTTGCAGCTCAAAAATTCCAATTTGGTTCTTTTTAAAAATAATTTCTATCTCTTCATTTTATTCAGACAGTATTTTCCTAGTTTTCTGTAGTCCTTTGTATATGGATTGCTTTAGCTCATTGAACATATTTAAGACGGTTGATTTAAAGCCTTTAACTAATAAGTAGTTCTGAAGCATGAGCTTTTTCAGGGATGGTTTCTGGCAAATTCTTTTTTTTTTTTTCTGTGACTGGTCCATATGTTCCTTTTTATTTGCATGCACTGTAATTTTTGTTGAGAATTGGATATTCTGAGTATTATGTTGTTTTTGTTCTGGAAATCAAGCTCTCCCACTCCTCTCGGATTGGTAGGATTTTTATATTGTTGTTGAGAGCTGGAGCCATCAATTTGTGACTTTTCCAAGCTATTTTTGCTCCAAAATGGAGAACAGAAAGAGAAGAGAAGAGGAAAAAAGAGAAGAGAAGAGGAAGTGGGGGAGGGCCAGAGGAAAAGAGAGAGAAGGAGAAAGAACATACATGCCTCTTTAAGACTCCTCTGCCATTTTTCCCTGAGGGGGTTTGGAACAATAGCTGCCCTCTGCCACCTGGCTTTTAAGTAGCTAATCAACAGTAGTGATTGGTGATCAGACCACATACCCTAGATTTTGGAGGACTAGATCCTTATACCTCTTCCTGGCACCAGGAGACTGGGCTGCAGTTCCATTGCTGCCTGCCATGAGGTTGGGGAATGGGGATGGTAGCCACTGGACAGAGGGTGAATTTCACTGATATTTACTGCAATTTACCAGCCTCTTCCTCCATCTCTTCCCTGGGTACTGCACAGTGACCCTCTAGACTCCAGAATTTAAAATAGTTGGTACAGACAGTTCTTGCCAGTTCAATAGTTGTTTTGGTGGAGGAACTGATTCCTGGAGCTTCCCACTCTGCCATCTTCCCACAGTCCTCTCTGCAAAATATTTTTTTGACAGTTTCATGTCTTTGGGGTTCAAGAAAGTCTTCTATCACCTCAGGTCGACCTATAGAACATTGCTACTTTTTATTGAACTTTTAAAGTTCTTTTAAGGAAATTCTCCATTCCAGGCAGCAGGAGCTCAATTTGATTAACAGGCCAGAAAAACCCTGCCCTGAGGTAACTGAGGTTTCTTGAATATTTCCATGTTTGTTTTCCATCTTGCTGGTCTTAAGGACTGCATTAGAGGCTTCCACAGGCATTTAAATGAAATTTTGATGTTTTTCCTCCTGATTTAGTCATTTAGGACATTGGGTAAGTTCCAGAGTGCAATGAGAACTCTGTGGTATAAAACCAGACAAAGAGATTTTTTCCCCCTTTGAGCCTTACTTGCTAAGGGCTTTTGTTATCCCAAATAGTTCATTATAAGGTGTTTTTAGCTCATAGAATGGGTATGCCTAAGATTCTGAGTATGCCAATTAAGGCTGTCTGATCCAGATGTGGAAATGATCCCTGCGGGTAAGTTCATTTGGAATCTGATAGAATAAAATGCAAACTAACATTTATTGAGTGCTTGCTCTATCTATGTGTGCCAGACTCTGGGCCGAATACTTGATGATTTATTTTGATTAATGACTTTGCTGAAGTCTCAGTTGAAGTCCATGACTAAGGAGCTGTTAACGTCTTGATTTAACAGCTGAGAAAAGTGAGGCTTGTCAAAGTTAGCTCACTTGCACAAGGGCACAGCTATTAAGTGATATAGAGCTGGATCTAAACAGTGATGCAAAAGGGCACCAGAAGCATTTATTTTGGACCCTCCCTGCCCAAGCTGAAGCATTATTTAAAAAAACACATCAACACAACTGCTCTTATCACACTTGGCTCTCAAAGTCAAGGTCAAGATTATTGGAAGAGGTAACAGTGAACAAAATTCAAGCAACCAGTTGACAGATCTTAAGTGTCAACCCACACTTTCAGAGAAGATCATTTGCCATCTCTTTCGTAGCTAATATGAAAGGCAGATCCCTTTCTTTCCTCCCATTGGTGTAGCTTAAGAATGTTACATCTGTGTTCTCCTTAGAAGAGATGTTTTCAGGCCAGTGACCTGTTGAAATGGCAGGTGTCCACTCTAGTTGTCAGAGGTGTCTTGGGTAGATGAAGAACATTTGGGTGTTGTGTTCAGTGATTGGAGATGGAGACAGAATGCATCTGTCTTAGAGGGGCAGATTTGGACTTGAGCCTAACCTTGTACTAAGAACATGATTTAACACGATGTACGTGGAACCAAACATCTGTGCCACATCTGTCCTAGGGTTCCACTGCTGATGATAAGACAGGAGCCCCAGGGAATGGACTGGAACAGACGCCCTGCTAGGAAATTAGCAAAACCTCAAAGCTAAAGAATTTTCTTTTCTGGAAAAATGACTCAGTAGAGAGCTGGCATTTTTAAACTTTCTGCCTGAAAGAGGAGGAGATTTGTGGTTTATCCTTGCATCAGCCACTGAATAATTCCCTAAAGGACTCTGATTAAGTGCTTCCCTCAACTTTTACTTCTGTAAAATGGCATAATTATACTTGCTCCAGAGCTGGCAATTAGCAGGTGCTCAGTAAATGATCAAATAAGTGAGTAAACCGATGAAGAGAAATGAAGGAAGCCAAGAAAGGAATGAGTCGTCTTCAAAATATGGACACTTGTGAAAAGAGGAAAGAGAACAATAGTGTTAATGAAATGTGTTACTGTTTGCCATAATCATTCCTAAATTCCGTTCTGCTCTTTTCTGTTCTGAACGTTATTACACGTGCCATCTCATTTAGTCCTTCCAGCATCTCTGGGAAAGATAGAAACTTCTTTCCCTTTTCTATCCCTGCTTAACAACCAGCTGACTGAGGCTCAGGGAGAGAATTGACTGACTCGCCGTCATCTGCAGTGATCTGACTCCAGGCCTGGTGCTGTCTCCACCTACTGATGCCTTAGTGCAGTGCCTCCTGCGCTAGCAGACTTGGCTTGGTGCTTCAGGAGTTAGGTGAATGTGAGCCTCCCACGTGGAACCTTTAGCATTGTTGCAGCATTGGTGAAACCTGCTCTTCTCGTCTCTCCCTGACTCTTCTTAAAGAAAAATGTAAAGAATGTACAAATATTATGCAGTTTACCCTATCAAATTCAAGATAATGTGTTTTACTTCAAAGCACTTTGTACTGTGAAGCATGATGGAAAGGAGAGAGATTGGATTTTGTGTTGGGGACTCTGCATTTCAATGAAGACAAAGGAAAAGACCTAGAAAGAAAGATGCATTTTCAGCTTTTGGTTAGTGGGAATCAGTTCTAAGTTTAGCCAGTTTTGCTTGGCTTTCAAGGTCATGAAGAATTATATGCATCATTTTAATTCCAACAGTATGCATGACTGTGTTTAGCTTTTAGTACTTTTCAAGTTTACTTCCCATAAAGGAATCCAGTTTACTCTGATTGGAACTACCTTCCTTCCCAAAATAGCGAAATTTTTGAATAGAGAGCAGTCTATATTCTCATGTGATAGTATCCAACTCTTTATCTGTTTCTCACTTTTAACTCACTCTTCCAACCCATTTGAGTTTGGTTTCTGGCCTTATCTCTCACTGACATAGCACTTGCTAAAGTCACCAATGATTTCAGTGTCACTAAATTCTATAGATCATTTTGGCCTTGTGTGTCTTGATTTCTCATAAGCATTTGATACTGTTAACCATGGCTTTCTTTTTGAAATATATTCTCTTTGCAAGTTTGTGAGTCTAGTTTTCTTTCTATATTTCTAGTTTTTCCTTCTCTCTCTGTCTCTTTCTCTCTGTCTCTTTCTTTCTGTCGTGAACTCATCCTTCTTGATGTGGCCATTAATTATTGGAGTTCCTCAAGGCTCAATTTTAGGCCATTTTCTCTTTTCAGTTCCCATTTTCTCCCGAGATTGTCTCATCCTTTTCCATGGCTTCATTTTACTATCTGTGTCCCAGCGTCTCTCTATTTTAGTTAGGATAGAATACACTATGCTTCAGTAACAAACCAACACCAAATTCCAGTGATTTAACACAAACTTTTTTTCTCACTTGTCCAAAGTCCTCTGTGGGTTTGGCAGCCACTTCTAAGTGGTGACTCAAGGAATCAGGATGTTTCCATCCGTGGCCCTGCCATTTCAACTTGTGGCCTTCACAATAGCACCATGGCACCATAGCACCATGGCAATGGAAGAGACAGCATGGCAAACTCCATCCGCTCATCTGTATTCCCACTTACAGCCCTTTTGCTAGAACTAATCACTTGGCTCCAACTTAACTGCAAGAGAGGCTGAAAAAGGAAGTCATCCTGTGCTTTTGGGAAGAGGAAAATGAAATGGGACTTGGTGAACACCAAGTGCTGTCTCAAACATACTCCCACATTTGTAAGTCCAGTTTAGACCTCTCTTTAAAACTCTAGCCCTGATATTCAACTGCCTGTATGATACCTTCACCAGAATACCTCAGAAACACCTCAACTCAACATGTCCCCAAATAAACTCATTCTATGCACCCACAAAACTTGTCCTTTCCCAGAATTTTCCCATCTCAGTGAATAGCTAAGTGATAGCCATCCAGTTCTGCAAGCCAAAATACAACAATCATTCTTGACTTCTTCCTCTCTTTCAACTCCACTTTGAATCTATGACCAAATCTAGTCATTTTGACCTTCCATCCACTTCTGTCTATCCCTGGGCTTTTTAACAAGGTGTACATGAGCTTGAATTGAAATTCAAAAAAACATTATTCGTGTGGGGAAGTGTTGGTGTGAGTGTGATAGATTTATTAAATAATGCACAGTATAGTGTGGATTTAGTAAGGGGTCTGTGGTTTCACCTGACTGGCAAAGGGGTCCGTGGAACAAAAAAAGTTAACAACCCCTGGTCTATCCCTATGGCAGCCTTCCTAGTCCATGCTTCTGTCTTTTCTCACTTGTACATCACAGTTGTTTCCTAACTGGTCTTCTCACATCCTTTCTTGCTCTAGCCAGTACATTCTCTGCACAGCCACTAAAGGGGTCTTTTCAAGATATAAATATGAACATCTCATTTCCTGCTTAAAACCCTTCAATAACTTCCATCTCTCTTAGGATGGTCCACTATCTTCAACAATACGTTAAAGCCCCACAAGGTCTGACCTCTGCCCCTCTCTCCAGCTTCCCTTCATATTACTTTCCAGTCAAACCCCCTGCAGCCCCAACATCCCAGCCACCAGTCCTTTTGCCTTACTACCCTTAGCCATCCAGCAGCTCCCAGATACTTCCTGAGGGGAGCTTTCCTGTCTCCCTGGTCAGGTTCTCCTGTTTTATGTTCATATAGTACTATCCTACTTCTCCTTCATCCTCCTGATCACAGTTTTAATAGCATATTTATTCATTTGATTATTTGATTCATGGCTTTTTTGTTTATTGGACTATTAGCTCCATGAGGGTAGGAATCTGTTTTATTTGTTTTGTTTATTTTGTTTATTCTGTTTTACTCATTTTATACATTATCTTTTACAGTGCCAGTACATAGAAGATGCTTAATAAATATTTGTTGGATGAATGGACTTTCTTCTTCATCAGTATTAAATAAATGCCTGTTAGGAATCAGATGAATTAAAAAACAATTCCTACTTTCAAACTATTTAAGGTGAAAAAACAATGAAAAAGAGAACATATAAGCATAAAGTGCCCAGTTGAGTTGAGTAGAGGTTAAAGTTTATGGCAGAAGTTTGGAATGTCCCTCCTACCCAACCCACCACTAGCAACTGTATCACCAACTCCCCCAATTTCCCCGAGTCCTAGAATTGAAAATTTCTAGTGGGCAGGAACCTTCTCTGCTTTTGTTCTATAAATTTCAGTACCCACTATACTGCTGTACCCATAAAGAAGGCTAACAAATATAACAGAATCGAGAGAAAGAGACTCTCTATAAATACAATAATAAAAATCTTTTCGTTTTACAAAATGAAAGATGTGTGAGTCAGAGGAAGTCAGTATATGTGTAGGCTCCTAGTCCCCTCTTGTGTCTTGCTACTCCTTTGGGAAATACAAATCTTGTTCCCTTTCACTCAGTTATGTCTGTTCAAGTGTGTCAGTGTGAAGTGTCTACCTTCTTTCTCAGGTCTTCCAGAGGCGGAACACTGGACAGCTAGATTTCTTCAAGCGTTGGCGGAGCTATGTGGAAGGCTTTGGAGACCCCATGAAGGAGTTCTGGCTTGGTATGATCTCCAAGAATAGAGGAGGGATGGGTTTTGGGAAAGCTCACAGCATTCAGGGAGAGGTCCAGGGGGCACAGGCCCTCTGAGGCACCAGCAGACCAGGTTATTGGGGAGGTCATGTCACTGGGAAGGCTTTCAGATGCTCTGGGCTTATGAAAGGGGGGCAATGTCACAAGCTGGTTTTCATGCTATATCTAAGCCCTATGGGATCTGCCTGGAGCCTGAACTTCTTGAGAAACCCCAGTAGTAAGAGAATAGTTGATTGATTGGGACTCTGGGCTATTGTTGAGAGGTAATCTTGTAGTCTCTGAACTTCTACTGGTAATGCCAGTCATCAAGGATATTCCTTATCCCCCTTTCCCTATTCCCTGCCCTATTTTGGAGCAGATGTTTATGGAGAGTGAAATAGCCAAAAGCATCAATTGGGAAATAAGGAATTAAAAAATCATAATCTAGATACTCAGTGTCTGATAGAGTTGATAATGTTTGTGGTTTGCTTGCTACCAAATCTCTTCAGAGATTTAGAATGAGTAGTTAATATATTCTTCTACTTGGTAGGATAAATAGGCAATATATATAACTGCTTCTGTTTTAGAGAGATGGAGTCAATGGAGACAGATTTATCCCTGACTACCCTCCATCCCTCCCTTCCATAGGACATTGGTATGACCGTACCAAAGAAACAATAGGATAAGAAAATGAACCCCTGAAAGAGGTGTTGGAAAGGCACCACATTAGCAGGGTGATGAAAGGCTAAGGGGACTACTGGTCATGAAAGTCTCAGATCCAAATGGTACATGCTCACATCCATTGATTGATTGGTTATTTAGATTCCATTTCTTATTTTTAGGACTTGACAAGCTACACAATCTCACCACTGGCACTCCTACCCAGTATGAGGTGAGAGTGGACTTACAGACTGCCAATGAGTCTGCCTATGCTGTGTATGATTTCTTCCAAGTGGCCTCCAGCAAGGAGCGGTATAAGCTAACAGTTGGTAAATACAGAGGCACAGCAGGTAAGAAAACATGCCTGTTGCTCTGTGTGTTTAAAGGATTGGTTTGCTATGGACCTGAGGAGTGGAATATTATTCTGTAGAGTTGAGTTGCCCTCATTGACAATTGAGCCCCTACTCTCTCTCTTCAGGGAGCTGGGGTGAACAAAGTAGTTAAAGAAATACTTGATCCTCATAAGACTAGAACTTTTGTACATTATACATTATCTGCTCCCACCCCCAAAAAATATCCCTTCCCCTGTACCCTCCAAATTTAGGCTGATGTATATTACTTGGTGAACCCACATGATGAGCTATTTCATGTCGCCTGCCAAACTTCCATCCAGCTTCAACAGTGCAGCTGCCATCTTTGTCTACATAGCAGAGTGTGTGCTACTATTTAAACATTTTTGGCCCTCTGCCATAAATACACAAGAATGAAGGTGCTGGTTCAAATGATAAGACGTGTAGATCTCATTAACTTAATACAATTGTAACAACACAGAGATTAGCAGTTGAGTTGAGAGTGGGCAATCTTTAATCTAGATTAGCTGTTCATTGAATATAAGTCAGTTGATGGAATGTTCCATTGTGAAAAGAAAAGTACAAAATTAAGCAACGTGACTGAAATACTGGACTTATACCATTGAATATTTTATTTAAGAAAGGAGGTGTGGTTAGTGTTTTAATACTATATTTTAAACCTGTATTTATAGTTTTTAAACCCTAACAAGTACGTCTGTTGTTTGACTTTTGCGTAACTATTTTTGAATGTGCCATAAGCAAAAGTCTGCTGACTGTACAAGACATGGTCTTTCCCCTTAGACTCACATGTTAATAGATGAATAACAATATAAGATAACTTTTGCAAAGAGTCAAATAAGTAGTAAGGAAAATAAAGAGCTACAGCAGTGTGGAGAAGGCTCTTACATCAAGGAATGAAGCAACTGAAGGAAGCTTCCTGCAGGACAGTGTGTGGGAGTTGGGGCTGAAGGAGGGTAGAATGTAGATGGGAGGAAAGAAAGGGGCTCTTCAGGCCTGGGGAAATCTTGGGATAAGCAAGCACTGGGCAGAGGCAAGGAGATTGGGGTACACACTTGAAACCTTGCAAGCCCTCTCAAAATTGTCCACTGAGGTACCCTAAATGGCAGAGAGGACCATCAGCCGAGTGGCTAACTGTCAGCACAAGGTTTCTTTGAGATTTTACAATTTAATTTTAAACTTCATGTGAATTTGGCACTTGCTCTTGTTTGTATAGAGCCTGGCATGTAGTGGGTGAGTTTAACAAATGAAATTTCTAGCAGTACTTTGATATGTAATTTTATGGATATTTTATATCTTAAAGAATAGTCGCTGACATCCAAACAGTTTCTAAAGGGGTCAGTGATGAGGTGAGTTTGGTGACATGGTGGCATCATAGGAAACAAAGTAGGAGACAAAGACAAGAGTAGGAAGAATTTGGGCTGTAGACATGGGAGAGCTGTTCATGGATTCTAAGTAGGGATTGGTTGAGAACAAGTGCACGAAGAATTGTTTCAGGGGGAAAAAAAACAATCCTTGAAAAAAAAAACTGGCTCAGCAACTGGAAAAGCCTGCAGTGCTTTAGATTCTGCCACTTTGCTCATCAGTGGTCCTTGGTCTCCATTGTCTGGCAACAGACTGGCAGCCCGTTTATATTGTACTCCACCCACTCAAAGTATAATATAAAACATGGGAGTATAGGCACAGAAGAAAGACAGGTAAAATACATTTGGAAAACACAGATGGGTGTTCATATGATTATAAGGATATTAACTGGTTGGGGAGGGGAGCTTATTTAAAGATGCAATTTTGTAGGACTAAGCATGCTGCCTACTTTTTTTTTTTTTTAACCTATCTCTAAATAAGATCAGACTACATTCCTGACAGCTTATTCCAAGATCTCTCAACCCTTTGGTGTAATGAGGTTTGTGCATTCCTGTCCCTTTAGACCCCTCAAGCCTCCTCCTGAGACCTCATTGCCCCAGAGCATGTCTGGTCACCCCTTTGGTTTTGGCTACCCCATCCACTATTCTTGACTGCACTGATCAGTTTACCTTCAGCCTTGCTTTCTCAGGGTAAAGAGTCCCAGTCTTTGGAAATTCCATTCATGGGACCTTCTTCACACAAGATTATGAAATTGTGGTATTTCCCTTTGTCACTGTGTCCTACATGTCTCCCCTGTACCCAGTGTCCCTCGCTGACCTCCTATTTGGGTACCACACTCAGGCCTGCCTCCCAGCCTGCCCATTCACCTTTCCTCTATCATTAAAATTTAACTTTTCAGAAGCCTGTCTTAAGATAATCCAGTCAATGAACTGAAGCTAAATTTGAAACTGGGTGAAAGGGAGACAACATATTGGTGAATTTAAGTGATTCTCCTCCCAGGTACTACATTTGGATTTTAACTATGATCTGGGGATACTTGCTGCTGTAAGGTTGGTCAAGCCAACAGTGCACGTCAGTTTTACTTTTTAGTAGGAAGCCCTGGGAGACTCGCCAATCACACAGCATTTAGACAGTGATCTAGACTTCCCATGTGTACTATCATTCCTACTTTTTAAGTTCTGAATTACAATGGCAAAAGCAGGGTTGGTGGAGCTTCATCTTTCCTTATAGATGCATCTCTGTGAGGAGAGGGTTGAAATTTAGGAAGCTTCTGGCTACTTATGTCCTTAATGATGAGGCAATGTTTAAAGGACATGGAATTCAAATGGAAGCTGAACTCTTTGTTATCTCCACATGTGTGCCAGCTCTCTCCAGCTTTGAAAAAATTTTTTTAGAAATTTATTTATTTTTAAAATAATTTTATTGTAGTGACGTATAAATAACATAAAATATGCCATTTTGATCATTTTTATGTGTACAATTCAGTGGTGTTAATGACATTCACAATGTTGTGCTACCATTACAACCATTCATTGCCAAAACTTTGTCATCACCCCAGACAGAAACTCTGTACCCGTTAAGCACTAACTCCCCATTACCCCCCTTCCCCAGCCCCTGGTAAGCACTATTCTACTTTCTGTCTCTGGGCAATTTGCCTCTTCTAGATATCTCATATAAGCAGAGTCATACATATTTGTCTTTTTGTGTCTGGCTTATTTCACTCAACATGATGTCTTCAGAGTTCAACCATGTTGTCACATGTATCAGAACTTCATTCCTTTTTATGGCAGAAGAATATTCTATTGTATGTATATACCATATTTTGTTTATCCATCCATCTGTCATTGTGTACTGGGGTGGTTTCCACCTTTTGGCTATTGTGAATAATGCTGCTATGAACATTGGCATACAAATTTCTGTTTGAGTCCCTGTTTTCAGTTCTTTGGGGTATATACCTAGAAGTGGAATTATGTTTCCTATGGTTATTCCATGTTTAACTTTTTGAGGAACTGCCAAATGTTACTCTACTTTTAATTCCATTACAGCTCTGATTAAAACTGAGAGATGTTCAGCCCTAGGAGAAAGGTAGGGTTTAAGACTTCTCCCACTCAGACTGTCCAGGTGGGCCCTCAGTTTTCAACTTCTACTGAAGACATATCAGAAAGCCCATTCTTTCTCCATGAAGGAAACTCTAGTAAGGTAATAGTATGTAAATACAGCTTTTGATTCTGAGTCCTGGAGCGGGACAGAGGGTATGTCTAATGAACTCTACCTTCGGATGCTACTCATTCTTTAGAGATTATTATGAAAACATAAATAGACATTCAGAAGTGGGCGTTGGTGCAGCGTGGCTCCTATGGGCTAAACCATCAATGACAGCTGATTTCAAGTCCCACTTGATGGGACTCAGTGTTCCTCAACCAAGGACAGTATCACCTTCTGGCAGTATTTGGAAATGTGCCTGGGGAACACCACTATCATTTAGTGAGCTGGGACCACAGATGTCAAATGAAGTGGGACACTTCATCCAGAGAGAAACTCAGCACCCAGACAATGTGTTTAGGAGAGGAACCTTTATTTCCGGCCGGCCGGGGCCTCCTCCAGCAGTATGGAGAGAAGCGACCCCCGGCTTCCCACGGTGGGTTTTTATAGGGAATTTTAGCAGGGTCAGCATGATAAAGCAACTTTTCTTTGTGTTCAGATATCAGATTAGTTGATTAAAACAAAGCATTAGTTTTTTGCGCCAGAAAGGGTGAGGGGCAGCTTCAATTGTCCATATCCAGCAGAGCAAGCAAGCAAGCAATATTACAGAAGCTAATTTTTGCGATTAGCATCGGCGTTAAGGGGTCTGGGTTAATCTTTACTAGGGGTGGGTTTTGCCATCTCCATGGTGGCGTGATAGGCCAGGCACAGATGCATATCCGGGGTATTGTTTTAAGCAGGTTTTGTGGGCCTTAGGAACTTCCATCACTGATACTATGTTTAAAAATCTCCATTACAAAATATCTTGAGTGAAGAATTGTCCTGGCCCCAAATGCCAGTGCCTTCCTGATGTGAAATAGCTCAGTGGATTCTTTAACATAAAAAGAAAGAGAAAAAATAATTATTGGGTACATGGACAAAAGGTATAGAAATAAATGGCACAAATCACTCAAACTTTTCATTTGTTGACTCCTGATGCCCAGGTAGAAGACATTCAGCACCCGGATATGTGGTCCTTTGTCTGTGTGTGACTTACAGGGACCATGATGTTAGTGGCTGCTCCTTGTTCTGGCGGCTCAGCTGCTGGGGTCGTCACCTTTCCTTTCCCAGAGTGTGCTTGAGGAGGAGCGTGAGTCTTAGTGACATTTTGATGAGATGGACAATGATCAGCTCAGTGCCCCCACTCTGGGCTTAGGTTCAGATTTTTTATGGGCCCTGCCACCAACACCCCCAACTTCCCATCGAAGAAAACCAGATTCCCACCCAAAGCCATTCTACTACAAGTGGGGCACTTATCTCTTATAAGCGTTTTCTCCTAAGACTCAGAAGGGAGGTCCTATAACCAGCATCACTTTGACTACTTTATCTTTCGTAGGCAGATAAACCCAATGAATCAGAACAATGTCTTAGCTGGGGCCTCATGACCAGAGCCAAGTTTTGTTTTTTTTTTTTTTAATGAATACACTCACTATCTACACTCTGAATATTCGTATGGATTCAGTTTCTAGAAGGTAGAAAATTCATCTGCAGAAAAAAACCACAAAAGAAACAAAACCAAAACTCCTACACTCAGGCTGAAACCTGATTCACCTCTCTCTTTTTTTTTTTTTTTTTTTTTGATTCACCTTTCTTGACTTCACTGTCGAAGGTTAGATAACCACAAACAGATCTTTAAGAAACAGCCTCTGCACACATTCTTAGGAAACAGGTCTGGTGAGCTTTATATGCAAGTTAGGGGAGCTGCGCTCTTCGCTAGAGCTTAACTAAGGAGAGCCATATTGTGCTGTTTCAACCTGCTCTTAACTGTCAGCCAGAAATCTGAACGGAGGAGGAAATGTATACGAATCAAGTGAAAAGTTACCTTTCTTTGATTGGAGAAGATGAAAGGGGGCTGAGTTGTTTTGCTTTCTGGGTAGAGGTGGCTTATATTGCCCATTTCTAGGTCTTCCTGCTTTTTTTTGGGTTAGGCACAAAGAATCCTCTGTTTGGGCTCTGAGAGTCAGAGGACAAATTAGAACCTTCCCTTCACAAGGTGTCATCAGCGCTTTGCGTATCTGCCCCACCCACCCCAGCTAAGCTCTTGGGAGCAAGGACCAACTCATTTTTGTATTGCCAGAGCCTATCATGGTGCTGGTCCATAGCGGGCATTCAGTAAATGTTCCCTGAATAAATTAATGGATGAGCGAATAGGCCAGAGGGTCTCAAGTGTTACCTTGCATCAGAATTGTCTGAAGAGCTTGTTAAACAAGTGGACTAATGTATACAAGGTCTTTTAGTACTGTTATAAGGGAAAATATTAGGTTGTATATATGTTGCTAGAATAAAAATTGAAAAACCCCATAGGACTACATAACGCAGTGAACCCTTATGTAAACCATGGACTATAGTTAATAGTACAAGCCTCTCCAGGCTCTGTGGCCTTTAATAACATTCTTTCATCAATTGTAACAAATATATCACCTTAATGCAAGATGTTAATAATGGGGGGGGGGATATATGGGAACTCTGTTTTCTGCATGATTTTTCTATAAACATGCAACTTCTCTAATTAAAAGAACAACAGCAAGACCATTAAAAAACAAAACAAAACAAAAACAACCAAAACAGCACAGATTGTGGGATCCTAGTTCTGTAGGTCTGGGGTGGGGCCTGAGAATTTGCATTTCTAACAAGTTTCCAGTGAGGCTGAGGCTGGAACCACTCTCTGAGAGCCCTTGCTGTTGGGGATGGCTCGCTCTTGCTTGTGTGATTGAGGCCCTCTGTTGGAATAAGGAAGTCACAAGTGAATTGGCGACTCAGAAAGAACAGCACACTTAGAATTTGAGGACCGAGATCTGAATCCTGTCTCTGCCTTTTGTAGGCCACGCGATCCTGAAAATTCTCGAGTCTAATCTTTGTGACTTTGTTTCTTCCTGGGACTAAGAGCTGCCCTATCCACCTCACAGCTGTGGTGTGAGGATCAAATGTGAATATATATGTGAAGATGATTGATAAACTCAGAGATTGGATGTAAATTTCAGTAATATTGTAGGAATGGAATTTGATTGTTCTTATTGCCTTTTTTGAGCTGAATAAAGAAGTAAATGTATAAAAGGCTGACAAATAGGATGGTGAAGTAGAATAAATATAAGTTAAGATAATTAGAGCACATTTCCAGATGGCTATAATCAAGCATTGAATTGTATATGTCCCCTGAAGGGTTCTGGAAGTTTGGATAAATATGTGTATGTGTGTTAGAGGGTGTGTGAAGACCAGTGTGGGCTGCAGTTGCTGGAGGGGCCGTCCTCAGGAGTGGGCTGGAGCTCGGCTTTGAGAGGTGATTAAGATTCGCATCAATGACGGGCAGAAAGAAACCCCATGAGCAGAGGCCTGGAAGGGAGGCCGGTCCTCTCCTCAACTGGAGGGTGCCCAGTGGGACAGTAGGAAATGAGATTGTGCATACAGCCAAGGTACAGGCTCATAAAGCAAGGAAGAGTAATTTACTTCCACGTGGCAAGAAGTAGGACCTTAGGCCTGAGGTGATGAAAATGATGGGTAAGCTTCAGAGGGGCTGGCAGCCAGGAAGACAGAGAGTGTGGTGTTAATTCAGGTCCAAGAAGATGAGAACCAAGCCGTAGTGGCAGCCATGGGAGTAGAAAGGAAGGACTGGAGACGAGCGAGTCACAGAAGGGAGTGCTTGATAAAGAGGTGCAGAGGGACCGTCAAACAGGGCTCCGGCATTTCAAGTCTGGGTGGCTGGGAGAATGGTGGAGCCACCGGAAGAGATGGGGAGGGTGGGGGGGTGGCTAGCGTGTTTGGAGAATGCTCAGGAGGTGTAGGGAGAGCTGAGGAGTTTGGTTTTGGGTATTTGACAGGACTGTGAAGTTTCCAAGTGAAAATATTTATTGGGCAATTGGAGAAACAGGCCTGAAGTTTGGGTGACAGGCCAGGAGAGAGATGCTGTCCACTGTGTCATATTCTCATCATGGCCATTTTGAGGAGAAGGGTTGATATAACTGGAGTAGCTGACTCTTTACTTCATGCCTACAGATTTTCCTGCCAGGCCCTCTTTTGGACCAGAGCATGGCCACGTCATTCAGTGGCTAATCTTTGGTTCATGCTCCCATCTCTTCTCTCCCACAGGGGATGCTCTTACTTATCATAATGGATGGAAGTTTACGACTTTTGACAGAGACAATGATATTGCCCTTAGCAACTGTGCCTTGACACATCATGGCGGCTGGTGGTACAAGAACTGCCACCTGGCCAACCCCAATGGCCGATACGGGGAGACCAAGCACAGTGAGGTAGGTGGCAGGGGAACTTCTTTTTTGTCCCAGGCTCTGCCTATATCCACCTCCCAAAGGTCCACCCTCCAGGCTAGTCTGGCTGTTCTCCTCCCTCCAATGCTTCCAAGTAGAGCTCCTCTCCAGGCTCCGTGGCCTTGAGATCTGGGACTCTTCTGTGCACCTGCCATGGCCCCACCCCCTGCCGGGGCGCATGTGTAATTAGAGGCAGGTAGGTGGGAAGCTCAGGCTGCCTGCTGCTCTATCAAGACAGGTGATGTGCATCACACGCCATTTCACTTTGCTAGTTCATACATGGATACTCCATAATCCTGTCTGCTTGTTCTCCTAATTACACCAGAGCTATTTTCTCTCAAGTCTTGATGACAGGGAAAACAGTCTTTTCTACCTTAGGTCAGACCCACCCTTGGATCTAGTTCACCCCAAACCACCCACATCTGCCTACTGCATTGAGCTATGGCATTCTCCCAGGTCACAAGTGTGCACACCAGGACTGAGTCCTCGAGGGCTCCTCTCCCCTCCCCTGCTCTGCAGCTTTCCAACCAGCAATTTCTCAAACCTTCATGACCTGTATACATCATCCTGCCTCCTCGCCAGCCGCTGGTCCTCGCCAGCCGCTGGCATCTCCTGCCTGCTCCCGCACATCTTCTCTAAAATTGCATCTTTGTTCCTACTCATCGTTAACCTGTTCCCCCACATGAACCCTTGAAGTCCCCATTGTGGGTTTCTAATTTCCCATTCCAGCTCCTGGTCCTCTCCCCACAACTCACCTCATACCAATATTCCCATAAATATTAGCCCTTCTCAAGTGCAGGTGCATTTTGATTACTTTGGCTGCAGGGACTGCTGATCCTTAAGTGATTTTTTGAAGGGAAGAAGGAGGAATTATCTCCCAGGGAAATGAAGGAGGGTGTGCTCCTGATGCATAGTGGCGGCATGTGGGCTGACTCAGGGAAGCCTGTGATCAGAGATCAAATGTTTGAAAAGAGCAGCCAGCACGCCCTAAACCATCCGTATATTTGCTAATAAAAGACATTCATCTGGCTAATGTGCTTTTCACAGTCTGCAAGGCATTTAGCTTCTTGTTTATTATTTACCTCACAAATTAAAATACACAAAATTGGTCACTTGGGCTCTTTATTGGCCAGGTTGCAAGGTTATTAAGTGAATTAAATATTATTGTGCTCACCAGTCAAAAGACATAAAATGAAATTTAGTCTTCAGCAGGCTATTTGTTACCCCAGAGCTAATATCTAGACAGTCTAAATTGAAAAAGATTTTACACAATTGCCCAATTAATATGTTTATTTCTGCCTTTTATTTTTTTGAAAGGGAAAGTGTGAGACAAAGATAACTTGATCACCCCTGTGTTATCTTTGTCTCCTCTGGCCTCACCCACCTGGGTTCATACCCTTAGCCTCTCACTGAGAGAGGTCAGTCGGCTTCCAAGTTGTCAGCCTGTCTAACCCCAGCTGCCCAGCAGAGAGCACTTTTTTGGGGGGAGATTCGGCCTTCACCTCTTTGATCCGAACTCCCCCAGCAGCCACTTCTCTCTCTCTCCCCTATGCAGAAATGGAGTGGTTTCCCTAGCAAAAAAAAGCTTTCCTCTACCATAACCAGCCCGCTGTCCTCCTGATTGATGCTTCTTGATGTTGGCTTCTTTTGTGTAGGGGGTGAACTGGGAGCCGTGGAAAGGACATGAATTCTCCATTCCTTACGTGGAGTTGAAAATCCGCCCTCATGGTTACAGCAGGGAGCAGGTCCTGGGAAGAAAGAAGCGGATGCTAGGAGGGAAGACAAGAATGTTCTGAAGGCCCACTTGAGCAATCGCTGCAGGAGACGAGACCAGCTCGGGTTGGGGCTGCGTAAGCTTGGGGTGGGGTGGGCAGCTGTGACTGGCTAATGGCAATTTGAGGGAAGCTCATAGCCTGTAGTTTCTGAGATGGCTGGATAGCCTGTAGGGCCTCTGTAATTCAAAGCATGTCACCAAGTTCAAGTCAGAGAAGTTTCTCGCATCACCTGCATTTTTGACCATGTGATATTATCTATACCAGGAGTCCTGAAAATCAACAAAACAGTGGTTGCACAGTTTGTATGGGAAAGATGGTACTGGAACTGCAAGGATTATCATCCTGTCTCCAGTAACAAATATATTGGATTAGGGAGAAAAAAAAAAAGCACTTCACCAATTAGAAAGCTCTAGAAATTGGTATTTTAAAAAAAAAAAAGCTCTAATACAAATCTTCTCTCTAGAAAGAAGCACCAAATAGGGGTTCTGGTTACTAGGGGTCAGGACTGAGGTGGCCTGATGCTGGTTATCTCCTGTTAACCACTAGGTTTTGAGGAAAAAGGTGTAAATCTCCCCCCCCTTTCCTTAGGTGCTGGTGCTATGAGGAAGAATAAGGGGAACAAAAAGGGGCCCAAATGGATTTGTATTCTGGAAACCAAAGCTTAATTCTACTGCTATTTTTAAGTGCCCCCTTTCCAGCCATTTGCATAATCACTTTCATAGATCTGCATATGTTGTGAATAAATTCTCACTCATCTTGACTTTAAGTAACTTGACTCTCTTGACAACTGGTACCTCCCAAAGACTCTTTCCTATGCCTCCCTTTCATGCCCATTAAGCCCTCAGTCTCTTCCTTTTCCCCAGCTCCCCACTTTGTCGGACCCAGGACCCCCCTGAAGTTGCTCAGCCTTGTGAGGCTTACTATCTGAATGGAGACTTGACCTGTTTGCTTATTTTCCTATCATTTTGGAAGGTTTTCTGTAGCGAATTCAGTGACCACTGAAGTAACTTAAATTCCTATTCAAGAAAAAATAAACAACTTGACAAAAAAAAAACAAAGCTGCGTTGTGTTTTTTTCCTCACATAAGGACACTTGAATTCTAAATTTTACCTACGTGCAAGTTAAGGTAGCAGAAAACTTTAACTGATCCTTCAAGTTCTGTTGGGGGTAGAGAAGGAAGTCAGAGGAAGCTCATTTTCAAAGGGTGTTTGGCTGGGGAAAACATTCCAGTTCTACACCTCATTTCACCACGACCAGAGCTGGCAGCACCTGCTCTGGTAGCTGAATATAGGCCCAAGCAATGGGTTTCTTGGGTAGACCTATTTCCCAGGTCAAGCAATTTTCTTAGAGCCAGGTTATGAGCTATTAGGCGTTTGAAGCTTACAAGGGCATTTTCTACCTTTTAAAACAAACAAAAAACAGAAACACAAGCTGTCACAAAAGGGGCATGCTGCAAGCAAGGCATAGAAGGAAGGAGAGATAAGTACCACAGGAATTTGAGAATATTCCAGAGCCATTGCCTATCCTATTATGTGCAAGACTCTAGCCACTTAGTGATGAACAAAACCCAGCCCTGCCCTTGAGGAGCTGGCAGCCCGGTGGGGGAGACAGCTGTGGGATCAAATCATGGCAGTGGGTAGCAAAATGGGGAGTGAGTCAGTAAGAGTATGGGCAGAGCTCTGAGAACAGAGGTGGGGGAGGGTGTGCATGTGATTAATCCTGCCGAGGGTGCTGGAAAACTCCACTGGGATGTGAGGTCCGCAATGGATCTGGAAGGATGAATCTGGATTTTCCAGGAGAGAACAAGAGGTATAGAGGGAGGCAGGGCGCCTCAGGTAAAGGAAACTCCAGGCAAAGATGAGAATATATGGAGCAGGGCTTGTCTGAGGCATAGACAGTAATTCTTAGTGGGGTGAGGAGGTGGGGAGCCAAGCTGGAGAGATGGGCAGGGATTCTTTCTTTGCCACACTCACGGAGTAGCTCTCAGCTCGCACCATATATCAGAATCAAAGGGGAGTTTTATAAATATAGATGTTCTAGCTTCTCCTCATAAGATGGGTCCAATTGGTCTCAAGTGGGACCTGTGTGTCTGTGTTTTTTAGAGCTCCCCAAGTGAGTCTAACATGCAACCAGGGGAGAGAACTGTCCCCAAGACCAAAGAATGTGGACAGTGAGAACACTCAGGTTTTTAAACCTTGGAATGACAATATGGGCAGGCTGGTATTTTGGGAGCATTCAGTATAGAAAATGAGGTGGGGAACGGTGTTGAGGGAAGTTTTGGGGAAAGGATGGATATTTACAGACAGGTTAAGGGCTATTGCAATAGTTTAGGCAAGAGGCGATGATTTTCTTGGTTTGTGACAGAAATGGTGGGAAGGAGGAGGGCAAAGATTAAAGAGAGATTTAGGAGGGAGAAGCAAGAGGATTTGAGGAGAGTGAAAGTAAAGCAAGGAAGGAGACCTTTTATGGCAGAGTTTATAGCTGGTTGGTCTTGACAGCAGCTTCCTCTGGGAACAGGGTCCCAGAGTTTATGTTTGCTGAATGAGGTTGCAAGCTCTGTTTTTTAATTCAGGATTCTCAGGGACTCAAGGAGTAACAAAGCCGAACAATGCTGAAGGAGCCAGGGAGAAAGAAGAATGACTCAAGGAGTTGCTATCAAGGGGGTGTGGCAAGCAAGGAGAAACACGGAAGAGAAACACAAGGCAGAAGGAAAAATAAAAATACTGAAAAGCTCTTGGCGAAGCTTAGTCATTTCCTGGAGAAAGTCCCCTGCTAAAAAAATTTCCAAGTCATTACCTTAATCCCTTCACCAGGGTGGTGGAGGGGATTAGACAATCAATGAAGAGCTGATCAATACGGCCGGGACTCAGTGCAAGAGGCCCGCTGTACCCAGCCAGGCCAGGAGATGGCAGTGTTGGCCTGTTGGGTGCCTCTCATTTCAGTGCCGCTTTTCTCTTCCCTAAAGGGGGAGTTCTGGGGTGCCCCCACTTTTCTTTCTTCCTGGGTCACGTTGTCTAGAGAGTCATCTACTGGGGTTCAGCCCAGCATCCAGCTGTGCTTGGTGGGTGTTCCAGCATTGCTGTCGCTGAGGAGTCCATCCCTGGATCTGGTGCACTGGACTGAGTTGTGAGACATGGGGCATAGGGGTTGTCAGCAAGATGAAAGGTGAAGGGGGCATCAGGCAATTCCTAATTTGTGAACAAATTCACTGCCCAAAGTCCTTCTTAGTTGGTTATTGCTATAGGGGAGTTGCATTCAGAGTTCCAATATTATATAAAGAAGTTAGGTTCCCAGGTTAGCCCATCAAATCCTGTTTTTTTCTATAATATAGCTAAGCTGCAGTGCACTTACAATGGTGAAAATAGAAGACAATAGTATTGCAATATTGTACTTTAAATAAAATGAGAAAACAAAATGGAATGAAAACAATTATTTTGCTAATTAAATTAGGTTTAGTTAGAGAATGATGAGGAAGTAGACAAGGCTTGCTGTGGAACATCTGAGGGAGACATTTGGGCACTTAAAGGCTTATGGGTAGAACCTTTAATTTAGTCCAAGTTTTGCAGTCAAAGGAAGTGCTCCTTCAAGTTCAAGAGTGTTGGAGGAGGCAGTCAGCATATGGACCTGGATTATGGTGCCCAGTGCCCAGAAGGAGGACTGGGGTAAGGGTCTGAAGACTTTGGCCTAAGTACCAGGTCTGCGTGAGCTGGCTTAACTTCTCTGGACCTTGTTTCCTTCATTTATAAAACGGGAATGATATCAGTCCCTAATTTACTCACTGCACTGGCTTACTGCAAGAATCAAAAGGGTTAATGAAAGTGATTGCTCTTTATGTATTATAAAGCATTTCTGGAATTATAGTGCCCTTGGATCTTTCTTACTTTATAATTTCATTCAAAATGTTTTTTTTTTTTTTTTTTTTTTCCTGGAAAGAGGTGTATCTCTAGGCAACTGAAGTGTATGTGCTATGAATACCCACCAACAGGATTATAATGGTTTATAAATAGAAGAAAGAGAAAGGGAAGCGTGGAAAAGAGAAAGATATCCTTAAGCATTTGGTTAAGAGTGGAAAAATTAAAGATGGTAAGGGAGAAGCTGTGTACATTTCAGGAAGGATTTCTTCGGGGATGATATTAATCGAGCTGGAGCAGTGAAAGACAGGAGCAGATGAAGCACGGGGTGTGCATGAGCCTGCAATGGTGGCATTTCCCAAACCGTATTCCATGGAACACTTGTTCCTCCAAGTGTGCTAAAAGAGAAAGAGGTTTCATGGTCAAATAAGTTTGGGAAAACCTTGAGTTAAGTAGTGTTAAACCAGTTTATTAAGTACCTTTTAGAACCTTGAATATGGTACAGGCATTGTGGCTCTCAAGGGTGTGGGTTGAGGAAGTCATGTGTTTGCAATGGTTTGCAAACTTATTCAACCACAGAACTCTTTGTTTTCTTTGTATTTAGACGGTATTTCTCAAAGTGTGGTTCAGGGACCACCTGCATTTATTTACCCAGAGTGCTTGTTGGAAGAGTAGATTGCCTGGCCCCATCCTAGACTTAAAAAATCAGATGGGGGTGGAGAAGGGGGAATGGGAACCTGCACTTTTAAGAAACACCCCGGTAATTCCCTCCCTCCCTCCCTCCCTTCCCCTAACCAACACATTTATTTAGTGGGTAGCATGTGCAGGCTCCATGCTAGGTACTGGAAGATATAGTGGTGACTAAGTTATATGCCAGGCTTTTAAAGGCTCCAGTGGGGGTGGGAATGAGGGAGCAGTGCTGGGAACACAGAAAAGTAATCAGTTACAGTATGGCCTGATCTTGCTGGGATGGGGAGACGTATGTGTTGAGGGCAGCTTTCCTGGAGGAAGTGATGCAAAATATGGAACACTTCACCAAAAACATGTTTGTGACAATATGACTTCGCTTGATGAAAATGCCTCATCTGTTAAATGAGCAGGGTAATGCTGTCATTGACAGATTTGTGAATATCATCATATAAAGCCCGATGACTCTTTTGCACATTTAATTTGAGAGCCAGGGATCTCGCAGGATTGTTTTTCTGAGGGAAACCTGTTCTAAGGTGACCATGTTCTCCTGATCTGGTCACCTGGTGGCACTGTCATTCCAGGGCGGTTTGGTTGGAGGCCAGAGAGGAAGAGGCGGGAGAGGTAGTTACATAACCTCGCCAGCCACATCTTGCAAATTAGGAGACCTTGATTCATGGTGTTGGTAATACTGTAGACAGTATGTGGTAAAGTTAGGGAACACATGACACCAAGAAGAAGAGAAAATGTAAATTAGTTTCAAGCTCTATCATTTGACCTGTCTGCACCATTTGACTCCACGGATGGTTGCTTTCTTCTTGAAAGTTTTTTCCCCTTTGACTTCTTGAATACAACTCACATGACTTTCCTTCTTCTCTTAATAATAACAACTAACATTTGCTGAGCACATCGCTTGAGCCAGGCCCTGCCTTAATGCTTTATATGCGTTATCTCATTTCATCTTCTTGTCCCTAGGAGATAGGAAATATCATTAGGTCTACTTTACAGATAAGGAAACATTAGCAAGATTAAGTGACTGGCCGCTGGTCCACAACCAGTCAGAGTTGGCACTAGCGTCTGAGCTGGGTCAACCCTTATCCTGAGCCCCAGCCCACCACCCATGTGTCCTCGGGGGTCGTCATCAGGCTGCCCTCCTGCAAACCCCCACCCCCAAGGGCACTCTGTTAACACTGTAGTCTGTTAAATGATGCCGTTCTGGGTTCTCAGCCCTCTGCTGGAGCCTTCTATCCCAATTTCTTCTCTTTCCCAACTACTACCCAAGTCTCACAGCTCCTGACGATCTCCCCCACAACCTGTCCCTGGGCCAGGTGCCCATGCTGGAAGCTTCCCTCAAAGGGAACAATGATCACACGGTATTGTAACTGCCTATTTGCTAGTCTGTCCTGCCAGCCAGGCTGAAAGCCCCTCCAGGACAACTTTGTATCCCTGTTTCCTAGCATGCTTGGCACAGATCAAGCAGTGGAAAAGGAAAACCTGATTTCAAGAAGGGGCTAGATGCCTGCCTGCACAGCCGCCCCTAGGTGATGCATCCCCGCATGGAGTCAGCCCTGGTATTTGAACACACCCCTTTGAACCTATGGCAGAAGCAGAAAGCTGCATTGAAGGGACTCTTTTCAGTCTTGCAATCCTGTGACTTTGAACTTGAGAATAATACTAAGGTCAGAGGGCAAGGGGGCCAGGGCGGAGTACTTTGGTGAGCTGGGAATGCTGCTGGCTTTGTCCAAATTACAATTGCACCCCAAGGTCAGGCCGGGGCTGGGCTGCAGTGGGGGCAATGGCCCTTGGCCCTGGCATCCTCTCAGGTGTTCAGCTGCTGCTCCCCCTCCTGCTGGTTCCTGGGCTGCGGTCCCTCCTCTACACTGGGAAGCTTTGGCAGGTCCTGGGTGAAGGAACAGAAGCCGCATGAACAGTGTCTGCTCTTGGTTGTTGTGGGCGTGTGGGTGATGGGGAAGGGAGCCTAGGAATAGACAAACTCCAGAAACAGCAGCCTGCCTTGCAGGGAGGGGGAATAAGGCAAAGGATGAGCCATGCTGGAGGCCTTCCTTCCTAAGGCCTAAAGTGTGGGAGCTGGTGGGACTCAGTGGTTGAGCTCTGGCTTCCCACACACGAGGTCCTGGGTTCAGTCCTCAGCCCTGGTACCTCAAAAAAAAAAAAGGAAAGAGTCAGTGCATGTGTTTTGCCATCATGTTGGGCCACTCCCCCACTAAGCTGCTAGGACTGTGCTGTCCAGTCTGGTAGCCACTGGCCACATGTGGCTATTGAGCATTGAAATATGGCTAGTCTAACTGAGCTACTGAATCTTTAATAATTGTGATTGATTTAAATAGCTACATGTGGCTGCTGGTACTGGGCACTGCAGATACAGGTAGGACACCCCCTTGTTCGGGGTTCTACTGGACAGTGCTGCTCCAGACAGGTTCTGCTTTCATGGCAAGCACAGCCTCAGCGAGAGAAGCAGGAGCATCCAAAGCACTTCATTTCATAACCACTGTAAAGCTGCGGAAGACGCTAAGGAAAGCTCTGCTCCTACCCACACCTGCACATGCAGCTCTCTCCACCCCAGTGGCTAGTAGAGGCTTTGATCCCTCCTCTTGCTGACAACAGGTTTAACTTATGTGCCTTTTTTATTGTTTTTTGCTATTTCCCCTTTTTCCTTTAAGAAGACATTGAATGACCTCACTGCAGGGAAAGCTGTCTAAGTGTTGCCAAGGAGCATCGGTGTGTTTTTTCTGTAGCTGGCATCTTGGATGGTGTCTGGGCTCCAAGCCTGTGTGTTCTGAAGGCGGTGGTGAGAAGGCTGTGCTCCTGGTCCTCCCACCGGGTTTCTGCCAGGGGGAGGCAGAGACCGGGGAAGGCTGGGCCTGGGTGGGAGTTCCTGCCTCCATCATTTGTGAGGTCTGAGAGAGGACAAGCTTTTTTTAAAAAAAAATTTTGGAGGGGCGGGGCAGGTACCGGGGCCTGGGATCAAACCCGGGACTTCATATGTGGGAAACTGGCGCTCAACCACTGAGCTACACTGGCTTCCTTGAGTTTGTTTGTTTTTGCTTTTAGGAGATGCCGGGGCTCAAACCCAGGACCTCATACATGGGAAGCAGGCGCTCGACCACTGAAGCTATATCCGTTCCTCGGGAGTGTACACTTTGATAAAGTCACTGTCTGACTCCAGCAAGTAAGGAGGCCGGGTGTGGCATTTTGTTTTCAAAGTATTTTATTTAAATAAGTTTTTCTTTTGTGTGTGCTTGAATTTTACAGAAAAAAAATACTGACAAAGACTACTCAACTTTGACCATGTATATTCTTCTTGGAAAGGGGACTGCCCTTCTCTACATTGCCCCCTTTCCTCCCGCTCCCCTTCCCCCAACAAAAAACTAGTCCGTTGAGCAAAGGGGAAAACACCTCGTCTGACCCGGTCTGCTCTGTTTAGGAGACATCCTGGGCCTGGAGCCCCTTCTCCACAAGCCATGGATTAGTCAGCCTCTCCTCCTTTCTGTTCCCCACTAGCTTGAATCCTCTCAGAAGCCAAGACAGGCTCCAGTCCTGAGGCACCATTGGTTGTGAGTGGGAGGTCTGGGGCAGAGGCTGGGAAGGAGTAAAAATGGACAGGAGTAAATGATGCAACTGGGGTGGTACAGGGAGAAGAGGGGATAAGAGAACAATAAAACTTGGGGAGGCACATGAGAATAAAGCAGGGCCAAAGGCAAGAGGACACAGAAAAAATTGCCTCAGGTTCCGTTTGTGCATCCATTTATTCAACACAAACTTCAAGGCCTGCTGTCGCAGAGCTCTGCTGTAGGCCCTCCAGTAAAGCCCATTCAGGGTTTGGGTTGTTGGGGTGCTAGGCTGTGGAAGCCATGGAGAAGTGGGTTTCATGCCTGCCGTTAGAGGGAGTCCATTCGATTAGGAGACAGTAGGGGCACTGTACCTGGAGACAGAGGCCCTGTCATGGCCATGACAACTGACTGCTGTCTTAATTCAAACTAGCAGCCAGTTGCCATGGCAACCATGTTACTTGTGTGGTCCCCAATCCCGCCGATCTGCTCTCCTAGTTATATCTGACATGCAGTCTTGTTGTCAGCTTCCATGTCCTGGGGGCAGCAGGAGATGTGGGGAGGCATGTGCATCCCCTGATGTGACGGGGACAACCGGATACTCCGTGACAAGCCTTCCATGTGACCAGCGGACAAAGAATCAAAGAGTGCCTCTTTCTCTGGCCTGTAGGGTTTTATGGGTGAGTGGCCTGAGTGCCCAGGGAATTTAGGGCTAGTTAGGGTGAACATGACTGGTGTTAAAAATATATTCAGGCCTGACTGACAATTCCCAGGGCCAATGCTAGACCCTGGTGCAATGGTACTACCAGGCACCTACCCTCTGCAGGCCTGGAGTATACTCAGAGGGCAGGTGGGTACCAGGCAGCCCAAGTTAGCAAATAGAGTACATATTTCCATCAGCATAATCTTACAGAATTTAGTTTTTGTTACCATAAATATTATTTAACTACATTATTAATTAAAGAGCTATTTAGCCACCATTTATTTTCAAGAGAGCCTACCCTGCAGATTTGCAAACAAACTTTCAGAGTACAACCTGCTCCCACCATGGGAACTGTCTGTCCATCTTTATAATCTGGCCAGTAGAATCAAAATGTCAACCAGTTCATCCTATGAGCGGATTAACTCTGCCTCCCAACCTCAGCCCAGTGAAGAGAAGTGCTCCTTGACTTCCTGCAAACCTAGCTTATGTCTTCATGCCCCTCAGGACACACATGGCAATCTGACTCTTGTTTCTGCATGTACTCCTACAGAACTCAATACCTTTCCCACACTGCAGTAATTGGTGGGCTCCCTTAGAAGAGAAGGTCACTTGGGAGAATTTGTGAGGTATTCCAAGTTTACCCTTAACACCATCACGTATTCAACAGCATGGACAGACAGTTCTGAGTACCTACAGTGTGCCAGGCACTTGCCTGAGCTTCAAGATAAATAATAATAAACCTCCATAGAGCTTCATCCTACATTCACTGAAACTCTGTTACTTCTGCATCCCACCTGCAACATACCATGCACTCATTACAACCTCATGAAATGTATTTCCTGGGAAACTGTGCTGTCTGAATTCCTTCCACCCTGAAAACCTTTGGTTACATAGGAGATGCCCTGCTTAGGTATAGCAACTCCTTTCCTGGCTCATCTGTAAAATATACACTTCACAGGTACATCATTGCAACCCACTGAAGCAAATGAGTGGGTTTCCATAGCTTTCTAGCAGTCCCTACCAAAACTGTTTGTCCTTGCTTGGAGAAGGGCACCTTGCTGAGTGGTTCTGGAGGCAGCTTCTCAAGGAGGGTTTGTCTTGCAATGGATACCTCTCAGTGGTAAAGAGGACCTTCTCATGAGTTACAAGAAAATAGCTTTCAATGAATTTTGTTCCATCACATTTTAAACTTTTTGGCACAGGTGAGGGGGTCAGAAGCACAGGAACTTTGTGTATCCGTATAGACACAGGGATGGGGACAGTACCAGGTTGCTGGAATGTCCACATCTGAGTATTTCCAGGAAAAGCTTGTTGAAGAATAGAAAGCACATATCCCTAACCTGAGTGGTATATGGAATAGCAGTGCACAGGGGCCTTGCCCAATTTTATAATCATGTATATGTGCCTGGATCTGGCCAGGCCTTCCCATGAGATGATTTTGCAAGAGTAGATAATACACTGCCTTGCAGAGTGCCTTGTACAAACTAGACATTTAATGACTACTTGATGAATAGAATATACTTGCCCATGTACCTGTTGCCTGAATTTTTGTGTGCATGTATGCACACACACACACACACACACGAGTCATATCAAGATGCATGGAGAAATGTCCTTTGTGCTTTTGCATATGGGGTATGTATGCCTGGGTCTATAGTAAAGAGCATTGCTATTGGACACAGAGCTGCTAGAACAGTAGCCAAGAATTGTCCACATGCTCCCTTGGGAAGGTCCTCCATTGGGATGCTCAATCTGAAGCTTGATCCTCGGTTTAGTAGTTACCCTGAGGACACGAGAATGTCACTTCAGGGGTTCCTGCTCCCAACTTGTGTGTGCTGGTAAGGAGGCTTAGTCCCAGAGGATAGGCACTTCAGCTTCCTGCCTCTGACTAGACAGGCAGCGATGGCCTCTTCTCCATCTGGAGAAGCTTGGGTTGAGCAGAGATCCATAGGTCGTCTTCATCCTTCTTCTTCTTCTTCCTCTTGTTCCGCTCTGGCTGTTGGCTGCTCTTGCCTGGCCGGCTCCAGCAGCAATGGCAACAAATGAAGATGAGTGTGATGACCACCAATAGTGGCAACCCGAGAAGGACTGCCAGGCAGACGGTGTTGAATATGCCCTCTTGGTGTTTGGCAGAGATGATGTCCCAGATGGAGCTAAAGAAGGAGCTGATTTTCTCCATGGTGCCTGGCTAGGTTGGGACTAAAGGAAACTCTCAGCTCACCAGCAAGTCCTGGGCTCAGGAGGGCACCGCCTTGTCTGCTTGAAATTTATTCTTCCTCCAGCTTTGGGTTTGGGCATGCCACTGATAGCACCTAAAGAGACCAAGACAGACAATTTAAGAGAAATATGGGGGGAATGGTCTACAATTTTTAATAACATCATAGATTTTAGGCTTGGAAAGGGAGAGGAATTGAATATTGCTGAATATTCAATGAGGAGCCAATGATTATGTGGAGTCCATGGGATCCTGTTGCCATGAAGAAAGTAGTTCAATGAACTTGTATTGAGACTCAATAAACTCAATAAATATGCATTTTGTCAACAAGTATTAACTAATTCTTGCTATGTACACACACAGTATTAGGCTCAGGATATAAAGATTAATAATATGCTGGCTTTGGCAAAGAGTCGATATGCTCAGTAATTGTTGGATAAATGAATCAGTACATATAGTCAGCTCTGGTCGGGGGTTAGCTCCCTGGACTCTTTGCAACAGCAGTTCTCAGTCTTTCCTCCACTGTAGCTCAACTGGTGGATTTTGAACACACACTCCCCACAGGACAACTCTGTACCTGACCATCTATGGACAAAACTGGGCATTTTCAACACTCATTAAAGACTAATTTCATACTAATTAGATTTTCTTTTTTATTTTGCACTAAACTGTCTCCCCTTTTAGCTTTTTCCTTTTTTAAAAAAATTTTTATGGGGAGACCAAAAGGAGGGAACATTTAGTTTCTCTTATTTAGAAACAGAGAGCTTTCCTTCTTTAGAAACACTTGAACGTGGAAGCTCTCAGAGTATATAGTTTAGTAAATTAAAAATTGCATTTGAAATTCTTGACTCTCATGAACAATTTTGTCTTCCAAATTAAAACTATATCACTGCTATATCCAAGGGCTAATAGTTCTTAATTAAAATGGAAATGGCTAAAAAAAAACAAAAAACATAAGCACAAGAAAAAATGTCCAAGCCTTGCTGCCTGTCGGAGGGGACTCGCACCTCCTCTAGGCTAAGAGGTTATCAGTGCTCATCTTGCCTTCTTGCTGTCCCTTCATGCTATCTTCCTGCTCCATATCTCTTCCCTCCTTGCAGGCCACTGTGCCTGAGAAGGACTTGTCATGCTTTGGCAAGGCCTCCTGCAGGTTGAACATCCAGGTGTCCTCTCCTCTGGAGGCTGGGAGAACCAGGGGAGATTATTTGCTGGTTCTGCCTGCTCTCTACCTTCCTCTCCCCAGTCACCCTTATCTCTGCTTTCCATTCCCAAGTCTCGATCCTTGCTTGTTCCCTCACCCATCATTTTTTCTCAGGGGAGAAGCAACCTGTGGGCTGCTCAGTGATGGTGATTGGGAACTAGTGGGGTGGGGTCCCTGGGTGGCTGTCCACTCCCATCCTGAGCTCAGCTTACAGCTGGAGCCATTCTCCTGTCCACTTGAACACAGAGGCCAGCCTCTTCTCTTTGTACCCCTTCCACCTCTCCACATGTATCTTAGGATGCAGCTTTCGGGTATAAAGGTCGGAGAGGCCCAGTTCATTTCTAGAGTCTTGTATCTATCTGTTCAAGATTCTCAGGATTGGGATGATTCAAGGAAATTTAAGAGATCTTCTTGAGAGACATTGCCCTGGACCCAAAGATCAAAGAGTCACTGATTTTCAGACTGGAGACCTTAGAGGTCATCCTGACCAGCTCTCTCACCTACAGAAGAAGAATCCAAGGCCCAGAGTGGTAAGGCCACACAGAGCTGCAATGAAAACCCAGATCTCTGGACAATGGGTCCAGGGATCTCCCAAGGCTGTTGAGCAAGCAGAGGAACTAAAAGATGATGAAGATGCTATTTTTATATATGTACTTCGCGTGATACTTTCCTAATTGTCTTTGTGTGCATCAGATCTTTAAGTGAGCAACAGGATGGTGCAGTAACCCTGGAGGGAGGAACTGGAGGCGCTGGACTCAGGTGACCAGGTTGGCTCAGGCTTTGTTCTGGTGCTCTGGGGCACCAACATGGAGTCCCTCCTGTGTGGTTTGTCGTACATGGTACCCCAGCACTTGTTCTTGTAGGTCTAACTCCTGGGATGGCATACTCTATAATGTCCCAGGACCCCAGTGTCCATGGGCCCATCCAAGCCTCACCTGACCTCAGTCCTGTCCATGGGCATGTCCCAGGGCCAGGGGCTCCACTTACTCATGACCCTATTATTACAATCACGGAAAACCTACTATTGTGCCATTTGGCCCATGGAACCTGAAATAATGCTATAGGATGACACTAACAATAGTTAACTTTTATTAAGCTCTTATTATATGCCAGGCACTGTTCTATGCATTTTACATAACTCACTTTACCTTCATTATAATCTTAGGGAGTAGATATGGTTATCTCCCCCTCCCCGCCAATCCTACAGCTGAAAAGACAAAGGCACAAGTCATAGGGTGAGTGAGGGAGTAGCAGGGCCAGCCTTGCTGATTTCTGGGAATTTGGCTCCAGATCCCTAAGAAGTGAGCTGTTTACAGATGTTGCTCTGCAACCTCCTATTCCTTTGTGTGGCATTAACCCCATTTTTGGCAAGTAGCCCAAGATTTACAGAATCTTACAAGACTTGGCTATTCCCTAGATTGACTTAAATGTTTATCCCAGTCTATTGTAGAAAAGCCTGCAAAGAGATTTATTTTCCATTGTTAGCTACTTTACAAATACATGAAGATACATAAAATAAAAAACAAGTCCCGCCCAAGTGGAGGTTTATAGAAAGCATATGGCTGCCCCAAATTAAATTCAACACATAACAAAGGAAGGTATTCTGAGAAGGAACATCTCCTCGCTGGAGGCGTTGACCGAGTCCTTCTGAGGGCCCGAGAACATGGTGTGACATGAATCTGCTGCCACAGCGCCAAGCCCCCCAGGCTCTTTACAGAGAAAGACGTCCCTTCATGTCCATATTAGCCCCGCAGCGCCTTCTCCTCACACCCTCGTCTCACTTCTGAATTATCTTTCTCCCTTTGCCAAGACCTTTGCTTTTACCTCAGCCTTGTGCGGTCTGGTATTTTTCCAGCCCATCTAGAGGGATTTTTCTGCTCTGCTGTGGGAAGACTTTGGGTGCTTTTCTATAATTTGATCCTACAGGTACGCTTTCTTGGGGCCAAGCAGTACTGTGCTGCCTGCACAGTATTGCTGTGATTCAAATTAAACAACAACATATTCATTGACTAACAATTCTATGCCAGGTGCTGTGCAGGTTCTGTGGGGGGCTTAAGTACATCAGGGGCTCACTTGAGTTCAGTCAGGGAGGGAGAGAGGAAGGATGTCAGGCCTTCAGAGAATATTAGGGCAATTTTCATGAGGGTGGAGCCACTTGAGGGGGTACTTGAATGATGAGTAGGGTTTTGACAGAGAAATGGGTGAAAAGGACATTCAGACATTCCAGGCAGAGAAACTTCTAGAACATGTGTGGGAAACAGGGGGCCTACTGTTGCAGGGTGGGAAAGGGGAGGACTGGAAAAGAGGCTAGAAAGGTAGGTTGTGGCAAGGGTAGAGATGGTTTTTCATAGGGTTTGTGTTTATTTGGGGGACTTTATGAAGATTTCTGAACAGGAGAATATTGTGATCAGAGCTGCTCTTTAGGAAGAGGTAACAGGATCTGAAAAGCTACGGGAAATGTTTAAAGAGCACCTTCAGCCATTTTACAAACATTTACTGAGCACCTAATATGTGCCCTGCACTGTTAGGTGTTGAGAATTTCATATTAAACAAAGTCATGGTCCCTGACATCATGGAAACTTATACCTTCCAGGAATGTTATCGTGTCATAAAAGACACATATAATAAGCAAATTTTAACGTGGGTGGCTCAGTTGGTTAAAGTAGGAGAGCACATTTTAATTATGTGTTTATCTCAACATCTCAGGGCCTTCTATTCCTCCCAGGCTTTGTTTCAAACTCATTCATCCCCTGGCACCTTAAATAGCTTTTGAATAAATAGATTTATTCTCAAGCCAAAGCTAAGTCAATAATTCACTTCTGGATACCTAAAGATACTTATTTTAGTCTGCTGTCTATACAGCCATAGAAAGTATTCATTAACATTTGGGAACCTGGTCTAGGGAATATTCGATTAAAAGATTTTCTTTGTATTTTTTAATCTAAGAATTCTCTTCTAGGCCACCCCTCCCCACCTCCCCCCAGGTTATTTGCTGAGCTCTGCTAGTCTATAGTGTTTCATTAGTATTTATGAGCCCTGCCTTATTAGCATTTCTAGGAAACAATCATCTCTACAGTGGTATGAATTAAACGTTAGGGTTTCCATGGAACGTTTTTGCAAAAGGAGTCACACTTCAGGCCCTAGAAATGCACTTTGGGAGACCTCATCCTTTTGTTGGCTCTCAAAGTATGCTGACAGTGTTTGAAAAAAAATAATTCATCTATTCTTGTAAAATCAACAATAGCTGTTAACTAACCTTGATTGTTTTCTTGTGATTGTGGGAGTAGAAGTGAGGAGACAGAAGTGGGGAAGAGTTACTTTTCAATTTCCTTGAAACCAAATATTATTCATCTCTATGTCCTCTGTAGTATTTTGTGGGAGAGAGTCACTCATTCATTGTCTCTTCCCACACGCTGCTCTCTGCCAGCATATGTGGCGCTGCCAGGGAACAGTGGTCCTGGAGCCAAAAGACCGAGTAACCAAACCTCAGTTAAAAACAAAGTTAAGAACTTTCCGACATAATGATGTTGTGAGGATTAAAAAGCTAGTATCTTTAATGCATTTTGTAAACTGCAAAATACTATACAAACATAACCTATAAAATAATGGGTAATCTCCAAATACCAACGGACTAATTCTAGCCTTGAGCTTTTCCTCCCCATCTCTGACCTCCAAATCCACTCCTCACTGCCAAAGAAATATCAGCCCCTACCCCCATGGAAATGAAGAGGCTTCACGGGTAACCTCCCTCTTTATGGCTGGCTGGCAGGTGTTTACTTCTAGACCCTGGCAGCCAGAAACAGGGATGGAGAACATGTGATGGTGTCTGGATGCCACTGAACTCACAAGGTGAGACCCCAGGAGAGCAACTTGCTGCCTGCAGGCTCAGCCTCCCCCCAGGCTTTGGAACCCCTGGGAGTGTAGAAGGAGTATAAAGGGATGGGTCCATCCACAGGGAGGTCTGGTCCACTCCCTGAGAGCCAAGAGCTGCTCCAGGGTTGGGTCGAGGGCTGACCCTTGGACTGGACTTTCTTCTGGAGCATCCCAAGGAAGCTGCGGGGAATTCCGCTTTCCATCAGCCACATATTGTTCTTGTTTCTTAGATGAAATAATACAAGAAAGACTCTTAGAACGACATCTGGCAGAAAGAAATGATTTAAAGCAATGAGTTCAATTGTTAATATATTATAGAGTGTCTCCCAGAAGTCTGGAAACCCAGGGAAATAATTCATTTATTTTGTTTTTAGAGTTTAAAAAATTTTTTTCCAGACAAACTATTGGACCCCTTGTTTCTCCTGAAAGGACATGAAGGGACAGTGTGGCTGAACATGGCAGCAATGAGGAGGAGGGGCGGGGGACGTGGTGTGAATGAGGCCCATGAGGCAGGTGGGTCCAGACTCCAGGGCCTTGTAAGCCACGTTAAAGACTGGTCTGTGTTGTCAGAGCCTGGGGCATTAAGCAAGGAGGGGAGGTGATTAGACAGAAGGAGCTCTCTCACTGAGGAGTGGAGGTGGTGAGGGGAGGAGGTGGAGGAAATGACTACCATTGCCCAGGGAACATGGCGGTTTGGATGACAGTGATGGTGGTGGGAGAGGGCAGGAGAAATGAACATTGACTTGGGTGTTCTCCAGTGGATGAGGGGGATTGCAGGGAGAGGAGAGCTCTCAGACAGGGATTTCCCTAGCCTCCTCTGAGGCCTGTGAGTCTGGCATATACACATATACATATATATATAAACATAAACATAAACATAAACATAAACATAAACATACACATAAACATATTTTTTCCCCATAAATTAGTCTTTACTTGATTCCCCACCATCTCTCCTGGGAGTTTAAAACATCTTATTCAGTCCCAGCCCTTTTCACTCTGACTGCCCAAATCTTGCCCCAGCTCTCAAACCACCCTGCACTCCTTGCAAAATCCTTATGGCAATAATAGCACACACTGCAGAAACCAAGCCTCTCTGGCGGTGAGGGCACGGAGTGGAACCTCAGTCAGTAGTTATTAATTCCGCCACTCTGGATATATATTTTCTTGATGGTTCTCACCTTGCTAACCTGGCTTGCTCAGATGCCCTCTAATAGATGTAAGTATCGTTTTGTACAAAAATTGTCAGATCACCGCAACTACTCTGCTTGTAGAACATTGTGTTTAGGACTTAAACCTAGCTCTCGGTATGATGAAATAAATATCTTTATTTTCCCCAGTTTAATTAATTGCTTCAAATAACAGTCTTAATATAAAGTTGGAGGCCCCTTTTCCCAGAGTACACATATAGATATGGTGTATAACTAGATAGTATGTACTAGAGGAGCCTCAAAAAATAGGTGGCATTTCCTCCCAGAATCGATGTTATAATTATGGTTGCATTTTTAAACAAAAACACAAATAGAGCATCAATGTAGCAACAATCCAGGCACCACAGTTAGTAAAAGTAATAAAAGCATGCTGTGGTGGCTTAGAGTTATGTACTCCTGAAAAACATGTTCTTAATCTTAACCCTTCCTGTAGGACCTTTTGATGAGGTTCCTTAGGTTAAGGTGTGGCCCAACTCAGTCAGGATGTTACTGGAGGACTTATCAGAAAAGCCACAGAGAAGCCAAGGGGGGAGCAGCCAGAGCTGGAAATCAATGGAACCCAGAAGAGAAAAGAAAGGACTCTGCCATGGGCATCGCCATGTGATGGAAAAGCCAAGGAACCCCAAAGCCTGCCATCCAGCCAGAAGATACTGACTCTGGGAAGAAGCATGCCTTCTAGCCTCTGAAATCCTGAGCCCATCAATTCCTGTTGTTAAGCCAACCCATTGGGCAGCTAGGAAACTAAAACAGATGCTTTAACCCATAGACATTCAGAACTGGAAGAATTCTGAAATGGGTCATTTGGGTGGAATCCTTCATTTTAGAGATGAGGAATCTGGGACCACTAGAGGCTGCAGCTTGCTGGAGAACACACAGCTGACTACCGGTGGAGCCAGGGTCAGAACCAATGTCTTCTGACTCTTAATGTACCCTCCTGCCAGGGCTCCCCAACAAAAATCCTTAAAAATAAGCACTGAGGCAGCGCTTTGCAATATGCCCACCAAATCCTCTTCGTGGGCACAGCCGAGACTATACTTTCCTTCATCCCGAGTCCAAATCTTGGCACTGCTGCTCACTGGCTGGGTAAAACTGGGCAGGTTACTCAGCCTTTCTCTCTGGGGCTCAGTTTTCTCATTTGTAAAACAGAGTTGACAATAATAGGGTCTTGTGAGAATTAAATGCGTTAGTAGAGGAAGCTTCAGGACAGAGCCTGGCAATAAATGTGAGCCCTATTATCTGACCCCAAACACAGGTCCACCAAAATAAACAACCCTCCAACTTTTAGTGAAGAATGATTTTGTTTGCCGTTTCAGTATCTGGGATGGTTTTCAGAGTCATGACTTTGATTATATAGGTCTCCTTTAAAGGGCATTTTTCCTCCTTTTTCTAATTTTCCTGTAGTCAAGTGACTTTTAAAAAATTATTCTATACTTCAATCTTTTTCAAAGCAACTATTGCAGAATTTATATATATGTAGGCATCACTTAGGAGAGGAATTCTGAAGGTTTTGACAGTCTCTTCACTCTGGCCCATTACCCTTCTCCACGGACCCCACATTATTGGGCTAAGAGGGGTATGTGCCTCCTTTCTCACACCAAATCGTCCTTTGGTTTCCTCTCTCCCTCCCTACTTTCCTTCTGCCAATGTATTTAATGAGCTCCTACTGTGTCTAAGGCTGTGTTCTAGGCACTGCAGATATAATCATGAGTAAGACAGATGTGGTAAAGCTACTTTTTTAATACAGGGAGAAGACAGATGAGGAAAAAGTGAACAAATAAACCAAGATATGTCAGCTGTACTGTAAAGGAAACAATTGGAGTGGCCTCTGAGGAGGTGACTTTGAAGGGAGATCTGAAAGATGACAAGGACCCAGTTATGCAGAGAGCTAAGGGAAGGGCATTCAGGTAGTGGGAACAGCAGGAACCTGAGCGAAGGCACTGACGTGGGAAGGAGCTCGGCATAAGCCAAGGCAGAGGGAGGCCAGGGCAGCCTAAGGTTATGCAGGGTTGAAGCCAGGCAGCTCTAGGGCAGGGAGTAGAGAAGTAAAGAAAGGGTCCTGACAAGTTTAGGTGCCCTTTTCCTCATTCCATGGTAATCTTATTTGTCCAAGTCCCCAAACTGGCCTCTGGTTTTTCCTTCCTCCAACCCATTTTTCTAAAATCCAAATGTGATCGTGCACTCCCTACTTAACTCCTCTTTGGTTCTCCATCCATCATATGATAATCACAGCTCTTGAGCAAGGAGGACAAGTTGCTCTCAGGTTGGCCCTTCCCATCATCCCAGCCTTCTTCCACCACCACCCTCATCGCCACTATTTCCACTAGTTCCCCCAAACATTCCCTGCTCTCGTTTTCATGCTTTGTACCTGCTATTCCATCTGCTTGGAATGGCTCCTCACCACCTTCCCTTGACCCAACCACCAGAAGAACTCTTTCTCTTTTTTAAGATTTATTTATTTATTTATCCCCCCCACCCCTCATTGTTTTGTGCTTGCAGTCTGCTCTCTGTGTTCTTCTGTGTCTGCTTGCCTTCTCTTTAGGTGGCACTGGGAACCGATCCTGGGACCTTCCAGAGTGGGAGAGAGGTGCTCAATCTCTTGTGCCACCTCAGCTCCCTCATCTGCTGCGTCTCTTATTGTGTCTCCTTTGTGTCTCTTTTTGTTGCATCATCTTGCTGCGCCAGCTCTCTGTGCGGGCCAGCACTCCTATATGGACCAGCTTGCCTTTCTCCAGGAGGCCCCAGGAATTGAACCCTGGACCTCCTATATGGTAGATGGGAGCCCAATTGCTTGAGCCACATCCGTTTCCCTCTTTACCTTTAAAACCTCCTCTGAGGTCTTCTGTGACTATAATCCACCATCCACCTTGACCAAATCAATTTCTTTCTCTTCTGAGCTCCCATAGAACCCATTATCTACCATGGCTCTTATTGTATTGCAATTATTTGCTTTCTTGGAAAAATTAAAAGAATACAGAAAAGTACAAAGTATAAAGGGATATATATATATATATATATATATATATATATATCTCAAACACTTTCTTACACTTATTGATGTTTCTCTTGTACACACTGCAAGCTCCTACATAGCAATGAGTCTCACTCATCTGTATAACCTGAACGTCTAACTTTGTGCTTATCACATAATTGGTGCTAATAAATATTTGATGAATGAATGAATTCTTTCAACACTTGGACTAAGCAGAAGACCATTTGTCTTTGATTCTCGTTTTTGCTTCACTCCCACCTTTACCCCATCAGCTGGTCCTATCACCTCTTTTTCGAAAAAAAAAAAAAAAACAGCCTGAATCCATCCACTTCTCTTCACTTCCACAGTGAGGTCTCCATCATCTCTTGCCTGGACTACTGCAATAGTTTCCTAACCAGACTCTGTGATTCTGCTCTTCCCTTGCTACAGTCTGTTCTCCCGACACGAGCCAGATCATGTCACACAGCCCCCTTTATTCACCTCCCCTTCCCCTGTTATGGGTTGAATTGTGTCCTCAAAAAAGATATGTTCAAGTCCTAACCCCTGACCTATGAATGTGACCTTATTTGGAAATAGGGTTTTTGAAGATGTGATTAGTTAATATGAGTCCAAACTGGATTAGGGTGGGCCCTGCTCCAATACGACTGGTATACTTATAGGAAGAGGGAAATGTGGATGCACAGACAGATGATGGGAGAAGACTAGGTGAAGAGGGGGGCAGAGACTGCCATTCTGCCCCTATCAGCCAAGGAATGCCAAGGATGGCCAGCAAATGCCAGAAGTGAGAAGTGGCAAGGAAGGATTCTACAGGTTTCAGAGGAAGCAGGGCCCTGCTAACACCTTCGTTTCGGAGATCCGGCTTCCAGAAATGTGAGACAGTAAGTTTCCTAGTTTGTGGTACTTTCTTACAGCAGCCCTGAGAAACTAAGACATCCCCCATGGCTTTCCATCACGTGTAGGGTGAAATTTAAATGTACCATATCCCACAACTGCCTCCACCATCTGGCCATGCCTCCTCCTACTGGCCTCATCTTGTACCCCCTTCTCTCTCACTGTGCCTTGGCCACACTCACTTCAGGGCTGCCTCCCCCCGCCCCCCCCCGGGGTCATGTTTGCCCCTTTGTACATTTACTCTTAGTTCTGGTGTGACTACTTCATGGCATTCAGGTCTCAGCTCAACTGCATTTCCATTGGAATATAACCTTCTTGAAGTCTCCACTAACCAAGGAATTTAAAGTAGTCCCAGCCCCAGGCAACCTCGACCATATCATCCTGTTTTGCTGCCTTTGTAGCACTTCTCACTCTGAAATTTCTCATTCACTTACAATACTCTTGTCCCTTTGGCTTACGTGTTTATTGTCCTCCTTTCTCCACTAGAATACAAGTTCCATGAGATCAGGGTGCTTGCCTGTCTCATCTGTTGTATCCCCAGGGTCTGGCACACACCTGAGTGAGTGAATGGAGTCATGCAAGTTAGCCCAAGGGTCCTGAAGGAAACAAGACCTTGAATAAACGTTTATCAGTCAACCCAGGCCATTGGGGGAAAAGAGCAGGTGCAATAAAGGGCATAGAAAAGTGACCATCAGCCCCATCTGTGGCCAGACTTCCAGGTTGATGACCCACCACTTACCTCACAGTCCAGCCAGATCCTCCAGCCATGTAACTCATTTAAGGAGGAAATCCCATATCACTGAAAGCAGTAGGGGGCGTGGGGAGCATTTTTATCAGCTCCTAAATAATCACCTACCTTCCTTTTCCATTACAAAGAGCCCATTATAACTGGGACTTTCTGATAACAAGGGATCTTTTCCTAATTGCTGTATGTTCTATTTCAGGTTCAGCAGAAAAGAAAATTAAAAAGCTCCATTTCACTCCAGGTTCAAATGAGTCAATCTTTCAATCAATCAAGTATTAATTAAACTATGCTAGGAAATATGGGGGAGGTAAAAGATACCCTCTCCTTTCTCAAAGATGATACCAGGGAAATAATTAGAGAATAATTTAAGATCGATCAAGAGAGTTTAAAAGGGTTTCATTTGGGCTTTCTTTGACTTTCTGTTATAAGGGCCTGAACTCTCCAGTCCTTTTCTCCTTTCCTCTTTCCTTCCTTTCTTCTAATCCCTAATCACAGTGTCTCCAAAGGGTCCATGCTATAGGCTCTGAGATTAGTCTTTTCAACTCAATCTGAGGATTAGTCACAAGCAATTGTGTCCCTCTGAGTGCTTGAAAATTCCAACTGTGCTAAACATGATTGAATAGAGTATTCTTCACCTGGTACTAGTCCATAGCTTCCTCACAGTTACCTCCCTGAGATCATCAAGGAAATCTCCTAATTCTTTTTCTCACCAACCAGAAAACTTGTCAAGAATTTAACCTCCTCCATTAACATGGTATGGGGGCCAGGGACCAGTCTTTTAGCACTTTATTGTTTTCTTTTCTGTAAACAGAGATATTAGCATCCTTTTCAGGGGATTTGGTGTTTTATCTATTGTGCTACATTGTTTTTACCCACAGTACCTAGCATGGGGCCTGGTACAAAGTGGGATGGCAAGTATTTGCTTAATCGCTGAATGAATGAATGCATGTATTGCTGGGAGGAATAAATGAGATAATGTGTATAAAGTATGCAGCACTTTACACAGTGGGTGAATTAAAATTGCCTTGAAATCCGAAAAGCACTATATTTCTTTTTCTCATACTATTCATATTGTATGAAAGGCAAAAGCATCCATTAAAAAATATATATATATATATTTTTTGTTCTAACCAGAGTTTGATTGATTTTTCACTGAACTGGTTTAAAGAGAGTTAACCAACTCCCAGGGAATCAGGGCAGACACATTTGCCTCTCCCCTGCTTTCCTGCTAACTTAATTTTCATCCATTCCCAGAGGCTTCTCCCTCTTTCAGTTCTCCTGACCTCCAGGATCTAATTTCTTAGGGGAGCCTTGTTTTGTCCATCACTATCAACTTTCTCCTCTCCATTTCATCTAGAATGCCCACTTGTTTTCTTTTGCTTGGTTTCTTTTGACTTAGATACTTCAAGAGGCCAGAGCCTCAAAACAAAAGGTTGGCAAAATGCCTTATCCCTTTCACAGGAAAAGGGCATCATCTGTTGGTTCTAAAGCCACCATTTGTTGATTTCTTACTAAGTGTGCAACTCTGTGTGTGTAATCAAGACTTTACAGACAGCTGCCTCATTGGACAACTAATGAGGTAAGCCTCTGATCCCTCTTGTACAGATGAGGAAACTGAGGTTCTTAAACCTTAAGTCACTTGCCCACAGCCATGGAGCTGCTAATGTGCAGAATGAGGTTTGAATCAGAATATCCCGCCATTGAATCAGAATATCCCGCCATAACCGCTATGATAAACAGCCGTCATTTTCAGGAGGCTGAGAACTATGGAGCCTGGATCTTCTCTTTCAGGGTGATGGAGTGTTCACCCATTCATTCATCTATCCAACATGTGAGAGCCTGCCATGTGTGTCACATCCTACAGATGCACTCTGGATTAGTTAAGATATCTTCTGTGACCTGTTAAAGCTCACATTTTAATAGCACTAGACAGGTAAGAAGAAAAGTGCAATAACATATCGCATATCACAGCAGTCTCAACAGGGGGTGCTGGGGGCCCAAAGGCATAAGCCTCCTTTAAGCTGGCACAGAGCACCCTGGCAGTCTACAAGTTATATGCAGCCCACAGCCCACTGGTAATTTTTTTTTTCCTGCCTTCTCCAAGGTTATATAAAATTCTCAACTTTTAGCTCTTTTTAAGATTTGGCCCTGTTAACTTCCCACATAGCTATAGAAGGGCCCCTCCCCATGCCCCAGCCCCCACCCTGCCTAATTCACCCAGTCTTGTCACCTCCAAGGTTCCTGGAGGCAGTTTGAGCTTACAGCCTCTACCAGCTCCCTCAGGAGTAGGGACTATATTACTCTTTTCTAGGTGCTGTAATTCATGTAGGGTAGAGCCATGCAGGGGGGTTGAAAAATATAACCGAGGACAAAAGGCAAGACTTACTTTCTAGCTGTAACCTCCTGTTTGATTGATTAACCCTGGTCTTTGGTTAATCAGCCAAATGACAAAGATAAAGGATGTTTGCAAGAGGAATTAATATGTATCAAAATGTTCCCAGACTCAATACGAAAGGTTGGCAGAGGGGTGCAGTGGGAAGAATATTAAGCTGGGAGTCAGAGGGACCCAACTCTAGTCCCAGTTCAGTAGCTCTTCAGTCTCTTGACCTTGGGCAAATCAGTTAAGCTCTTCCAGCCGTTTCCTCATATAAGAAATGAGGCTATTACCTGTCTCAGATATCTCTCAAGATTGTTATGAAGAACAGACAAGACATATGAAAGCACATTGAGAAGTGAAAATTGCGATCTAAATGCAAGGTAGTGGTATTTTGGGGTATTATATCAAAAAGCCAAATGCAGGCTAAAATTAGAACACGAAGCTTCTCTTACTGAAGCAGCTCCCCGCGTTCGAAGCCCTGCCCCTGCCTTTCTGCCTGGGCCTTTATGAATCATAGTTATTGGGAGCTGCTTATCCAATGTGAAGTTTATGACTGCACGCTTTGACACACTCACACTTCTATTTGTCGTTTATATATATCTGTACTGACCACATCCCAGTTTAAGTGCTAATGTGAGCTGTAGCCATGGTTACAATGAAATACTTTGGTTATACAGCTCTCAATTTCACTGTTCAAAGCTGTCTGGTAAAATATTTTGGATCCAATTTTTGTGGGTGTGGCAGAGCACCTAGGTAGAGTTTTATTTTTGGAAAGTGTGAGCTGAGGCTCTGAAGTCATCTATGAGTTACAAGCAGTTGGGGTGGGGCGGTGCCTTTTCTGTTCACAAATAAAGTGAAAGTTACTGGCTGACTCCAGTAACTGATGTCTAAGTCTCCAAACATCATATCCTCTTGGGGGGGGGGGTAAGAGTGTTTTTTGAAAAAACAAGAGGACAATGAAGCACTTGTATGATTCAGGGTCTCCCACACAGGTGGTAATTAAAAAACAGACATTAAATTTAAAGTTGCATAATTCTTTTTAATACTAGAGAAGGGAACTTAGAGTTCTGCAAACCTTGCAGCAATAACTGAATGACCTGCTTATTTATTTTTCTCAGTCGTGGTGGGGGAAAGGTTTATAAGCTGGAATAGTTTAAAACTAATGAAGTGGTAAAAAATACAATTATGCAACTCAAAAGCAATACAGATACGATTTTATTTTCCTTCCCATTTCCCCCTTTCATTTAATGTTAACAAAAGTTCAGGGCAATTAAAAGCCAACAGCTACCTCTCTTCAATATTAAGGCTTAAAATGTAAAGGCCAAATCATAGAGGGAATGAATAGAAATATTCTCATTCCAATAATAACTCACCCCTGTGGAATGTACAATGTGGGATATTTCAGATTCACCAGGCTTTGGGCCACTGGCTTCACCCCAGAGGGCAGGCTGTGCAGAATTCATGTTGCCAGAAGATAAGCTTTCAATGCCTGTCTGCATGGGTTTATATCTGCCTCCCCAACCCTGTAGGGTGATTTTTTTTTTTTTCAGTTTTGATAAATAATAGTTGGTGAATGCAGAGAACATATATGAATAAGATAAAATATTTATTGAGCTCCCACCCCATGCCAGGCAAGCAGGACATTCTGCCTCAGCACCCTCTTTCTTTGATACAGACAACATTTTGTTTCATCAAATGCAACTTGAGGTGCCTCCATGCAAACATATTGCTGCCCCATAGCTCCTCTTATAGAGAAATTTTTGAACTGTCATTGGTTTCACTCCATTCCTGATCCCTTTGGCACATCTGCCCTTACCCCCAAACAGCGCCTCTCCATCTCTGAAATGCCCTTCCCCAAAGAGGCTGCAGGTAATTGCAGATATGTGATTTGGAAGTAAGGATGGAGAAGAAATTGCTTTAGCAGGCAATTGCAGAGGGGTGTCCCATAGAGACTACACACACACACACACACACACACGCACACACCCCACACACCCTTCCTCAGATCATCACCCTCACTCTTCCCCACCTTCACTCCACTCATGCCTGGAGACCTTGAAGGTTCATGGAAGGCTTTCTGGAAAGCACTCGGGGCCACTGGGAGGTGAGTGGGATTATGGGAGAGACCAGGAACTCAGCCCTTGTCTTCCTGCTCTCCACAGTGAAGCCTAGGGGCTGGGACCAGCATGCTTTCTCTTCCATCAGCAGCCCAGAACACATTTTAAAATCAGACCAGCAGATAAGAAATCAAAGGAACAGGACACTGGGTGAGAAGGCTTTGATAGAGCAAAATGGTCTGAATGTGTGGCCCTGCCCCTGCCAGTTCGAAGGCAGGAAAGGGTCACAGAGATGCAAGGAGATCAGGAAGCAAGAAAAGGAGTGGATGTACCCATGGGGGAAGGCAGTGGTTCCCAGGCAGGGCTCCTCTGTGGAGAGCCTGTTGGGCTCCAGGCCTCCTCCTCTGGCTTTGACTTTTATCTAGTTTTATTTGCTATATACTCTTGTAAACTTTCCTATAAACTGAATTCTTGGCTAAAAGATAAAGTGAAATCCACAACAGTAGGGGAAGCTCATAGGCTGTGGTCAGAGAAGCTGGTTCAAATCCTTATGACCCCATGACTTACTCAGCATGCGTCCTTGGGAAAGTCATTCAGCTTCTTTGGGCCTCGACCTCTTCATTTCCAACATGGGGAACAATCTGGAAAAGTACACAAGGAAATGATAGTGTGTGCTGCCTCTATGGAAGCTGGAGGCAGGGCTAGTAGGGAGACGAACTATTCTCAATGTTCCATCATATGCACGACTTTTGAAAGTAAACAGAGAAACAACTGGAAGTGAATATCTGCCTTCCAGGGTCCTTGATCAAAGCAGATAATGCATGTGAATGTGCTCCTAGGCTGCTAGGAACTGTACAAATATTTAGTCATAATTAATACTATTCCAGAGAGAGGCTGAAGTATGGCAGCAAACTTCACTCTTTCTCAGTTCTGCCAGGCAGTCAAGGTACCCCGAAATTCTTGGGAAATTTACTCTCCTGCTGGAAAGTCTCTGTGCCTCCAACCCAGAGTAGATGATGCACATACCCCCAATCCCCCGTGGGGACTCTTCTGTGCGGCCAGAGCGGTGGAACTGAGGCCCACCTGCAACTGCTGGCAGCCTGCATCCTCTGTGCGTCCACATGACCCCAGGTTCCCAAGGGCCAGCCGAGCGTGTCCACCCTGCCGAGCAAGTTCTGACACTCACATTCCACCCACAGCTAGGAGGCAGGGGGGCCAGTGGGGCCATGCTGCTTGGTGGCAGAGAGGGAGTGAAACCTGCATGCTTGCTGTCCTCGGATTGATCCCTCCCCCACCCGGGGCAGGGGAGTGGGGTTTTATAGTATGTGTGACTCTCCCATAGGTTGTTTACTGAGTCACTATAATAAAAATAATGCTGTAAACATGTTGTTCTTTATACATGAAAGGGCTAATGGCGCTGATAATAATTGTTTGCAGCAATAAGAGATGCCATTTTAATTATTTTTCCTATACTTGCATATGGATTCATTTCAAGAAGTGTTAGTTAGGTAGCTATGATGTGATACACATGGTGCTGAAGAAAGAAAAAATTTAAGTACATGAACTGGTTCCTGTCCTAAAAGAGTTGAGGCACTGTAAACCCTGCTCTACTATGCCTTAGTCAGGTGATAGGGCAAGTTGCCAAACTTCCCAAGCCTTAAGCTCCTCATCTATAAAATGGGAAGAAAATAATAGCACCGACTTCACCACCCAGTGCAGTTGAGTCAAATAATAATATGCACAAGTTCTTTATAAATGGAAGATGCTCTGCAAAACTTAATACTAAAAAATAATAGTAGCAAATGCTGAACAAAAGGACTAGGAAGGGCCAAAATGAATGCACTATTAGAAAAGAGAAATCTATGTTGGTGGCAGCTTTAAAGAGAGAGTGCACGGAAGGGATGCTGTACCAGCCCCTGTGCTGGATGTTATCCCAAGGAGGAGCTGGACATTCTGGTGGGGGAAGGGAAAGTTGGAGGTGGGCTGGATAGGATGGGAAAGCTAGAACAGAGAGGCTGGCATGTACATAGTCTGGGCTGGGAAGGCAGTGAGGACACCTTCTGAGGAAGTGTGGGGAATGAGGTCCTACAGGTAAGGCTAGTGAGCTTACCGAGGGTTCTGAGGCTCTAGGGTAGATTTGGTGAGCAGAGAGGCTCTAATAGCAGCAATGTTTCAGTGGCCATGTTCTCTTATCTGATCTTTCCCAGGATGGAAATCAAGCCCTGGCTAAAGCCTGGGATTATGCAGGATTCAACTCCCACCCCTGGGCTCACTGGCAGTCTGCCCTAACCAGCCAAGCTCAGTAATCACAGATATTACAATTAAAAAAAAAACAACAAAACAACCTTTTTATTAATAGCATACTTTTTCCCTTACACAAAATCCGGTTATGAACTAAAATGAAATATCACCAACCCAATCCGAAAGAAACTACTATTTATCTCATGATCCCTTGGGAATGAATGAAGGGGCCAGGGGATAAAAACACTGATGCAGTCACTTATCCCGTGCTTATTTATGATTGAGGAAAATCCCACCACAGACCCTGCACCTATATATCATTTTAATTTCAAAAATTCTCCTGCAAACATTTCTTCACTTAATCCACTACAATGAGGTGGGGGGGGGGGATTTCTTGCCCTGTTCCATAGATGAAGAAATTGAAAGGCAGAAAGGTTGAGCGTCCTGTTCAAAATCACAAAGCTGGTTACTGGCCAAGGGAAGAGGAGGTTCTAGTTTTGCCGCTTCTCAGTGTGATGCTCTCTTCACTACACTAACTCCTAATAAGAAATAAGAAGAGGTGTGATCAACGGCAACCAGTCTACAAAGCCGCTGTGAGATCTGCCGGCCCTCTCTTGCTTTGGGGCCTCACACAAACTTCTCGGTCTGGAATCTACTACTCTCCCAGCCCTTCCCTCAACCAGCTCCACCACGGGTGCTCTTGTCTCTATTCATCCTTCAAGTCTCGCCTGAGATATCGTGCCCCTTGGGAACCCCTTCTTCACTCCATTAAAGGTTACAGTCCCTAATCTGTGGCCCTCCCTGTACTTACATTGTTACCACGGTTCCTAATCTACTTTGGGGTAATTGCTTGCTTAATCATTTTTCTTCCTTTCTATGTGGAATCTGTCTCTCATCACTGCGTCCCCAACACTGGGAACATATTTTCCCCTTGGAAAAGATTTGCTGAATTATAGATGAGGAAACCGAGGCTCAATGAAATGAAATGCCTTGCCCAAGGTCTCACAGCTAGTGAAAGATGGTGTGGCAACTCCAAGGCAATTCTTCTATCTCTAAATATTCAGTGCTGGGTCCATCTGCCATGCTGGCTTCTAGGTTCACACACAGCATTATGGTCAGTTGGAAAATCCTCAGGAAAAATTAATCCACCAAATGGAATTTCAATATTTTGGGTTTGAAGGACTTTTTCAGCCTGGGCAGTGTGCTCAGATGCCAGATATTCCTGGGCATACCAGAGCACAGGCACACCCCGTGGGCCTCCTTTGGTGACTGGCTACTTCAGAATCTTTAATGAAGCTGTCAGTATCAAGAACGAGATGAGAGCAGCCGAGACCTGACTCCCAAAGATCCTTGCCTCAAATGAGGAGGCCAGGCTTGTCCTCACGGGGTACCATATTGAATAATAAGAACATATCACCTGAAAGACTACCCCCATGTTGGAAAGCCCTGACTGGCTGTGTTCCTGACACTTCTGGGTTCATGTACTGACATCATTGCATTTGGCAATTTCTGGTTGCCAAGCACAATGAATAGAGTATATGTATGTGCAGCCCTCAGTGCCTCGCTACCTCACTCTTATTACTGCACAAAACTCTCCCTATTTTGTCTCAGAGGGAGGAACTCCCTGGACTGCCAGCTTTTTCCTTCTTTCATCAAGGCTCCAATTAAATTCAATTCACATTTATTGAGTGACTACTATGTGCATGAAGAACTTTTCTCTTTTCTATGATTTTTCCAGGTAATGCTGCCTAAAGAGAGAGTATGCCTCCCAGTTGTCTGGGTAAGGGATTCAAAATGAAAATAATTTTGAAGAAAAAATGAAAAAAATAAGACATTGGGAAAATATATGGAAGCAAATGTCACTGTACATACAACAGATCTTATAGTGGTGAAAGACATGTTAAAATTTTTTTAAATTTTATATTATTTCAAACAAATTTTTTTTTCATATTTTATTCATTATTTTTAAAACCATCATTATGCCATTTCCCTATTAATTGTATTCGGTTATTTTGTTGGCTTCAATTTTGAAGAAATTTTGGATAACAGAAGGGTTACAACTGTGGCAGGGGAGGATCATTGGTGCGGATGTCAGAGATGGAGGAATGCATGGGAGGAGGTTCACCTAGAAGGCATATGAATGTGTTCAAGTGTTCATGGGGCATTGTCACACAATAACCAAAGAAATATTGAATTCCCATCCTGGAGAGCTCTGCCACATTCTCTAAAGGGACAGCAAGAATCCCCTGAGTACAGGGACAGTCACTACTGAAGGAGGATGTACTATTGCCAGGCCCTTGATTATGATGACTGTACTTATAAGCCTTTACTTTTGAAACTGAAACTTAGCATACTATTATAGGGTGCCTAAGCGTTACCTCTTGAAAGCCTCCTTGATGTTCAAATGTGGCCTTTCTCTAAGCCAAAACTCAGCATATAAATGCATTACTTTCCCCCAGGGTGGGACATGACTCTTGGGGATGAGCCTCTCTGGCACCGAGGGATTACTACCAAGAACCAACTAGCAATGCAACTGGAAAAAGACCTTGACCAAAAGGGGGAAAGGGTAAAGACAAATGAGTTTATATGGCTAAGAGACTTCAAAGTGAGTAGGGAGATCATTTCAGAGGTTATGCTTATGCATGTCTCAGCAGGAACTCATTGATTGCCAAAATAGATATTACCTCAAATAGCGGGGCTCCTGAGGGCTCTGGAGACATCCAGACACTATAGTCAAGGCAGACAGCTCAGGAGTTTGGCACACTGCCAGTGGGCCCTACTTTGGAATTTACACTCCTCAGTGTGATAGAGTTGAACTCAGTTGTGTTTTCCCTACACATGGCTCTGCTGTCCCTCTATTTGAACCTATAGTTAGTACTAGAGTTGATAGTTGTATGTCCAAGAGACTTAAATCTTTGGACGGTCCATGTGCCAGTTGGGCCCTGAATCTCAACAGATTGCAACACCTACTCTCCAGTTCATTGGACTTACCCAGGACAACAGGGGATGATGACTGACAATGACCATCTCAAGGAACTGAGAGAGTCTGCAACTGCAAGCAAGAAAGTCCTATCCATCTGCCCCATGGGATCTAAGCCTCTCAATTAGAGGTAGAGGGGGCATCACCATCCCAGGATCCTCAGGATTTGGGAATGGATGATGGACTAGAGTAGACTTTGAGCTGTTCTACTGTAGACTTGTGACCCTAGCAATGGAAGAACTTTTATCATGGATGTGGAGGCAGTGGCCACTGGAGGTTCTGTGGGGAGGGAGAGGGAAAAATAGGTGTAATTTGAGGGCATTTTTGGGACTTGGGAATTATCTTGAATGACATGGCAATGACAGATACAGGCCACTGTATATCATGTAATAACTTGCAAAAATGTGCAGGATAGAGTGTAAACTACAATGTAAACTATAATCATTGCTTAGTGGCAATACTTCAAGATGTGATCATCAATTGTGGGAAATGTACCACACTAATGAAGGATGTTGTTGATGTGGAAAAATGTGGGAGGGCTAGGGAGAGGGGCATATGGGAATCACCTATGTTTTTTGTGTAACATTTATGTAATCTAAGTTTCTTTAAAAAATAAAAGTAAAAAAGTATATTAAAAAAACGGAAATAATATAAGGAATTTATTTTTTTCTTGGGGAAATAGATGAGCACTGGAGAAGTACCATAAGGCATGATAGTGCCCCAAGGGAAATTCAAACAAAAGCTTGGGTGTGATTTGAGTTGGCATCTGCAGGGTGAATAGGAAGTTTAAAGGCAGGGAGGATGGGAAAACAAGGGGATTCCAGACTGCTCAAGAAAGCACTGCTGGCTCAGAGAAAGGACCAATCAAGGTGGCTCAAGCTCTGGCAAAGGACTGAAAGCTTCCGGCCACCCACTGTTACTCAGCAGCATGCAAACAGCTAGTTGTCTCTGACCCTCAGCCCCTCTCCCAGCCAGCTGCTCTAATCGCTGAGGCATTCCAATGAGCAGACAGGACATACAGCAAGGATTCCTCAAGGCTAGGGCCCTGAGGAGGGCTGCTCCTGGAGAACTCTCTCTCCTCCGTGCCTCATTACCCTGTTATGACTTGAATGTTCAAAACATGGCTGGCGGCAGAGGTGGGGCTGACCAGTGAAGTACTGAGCTCAAGGATTACAGGGGAGGTTTGACCATGGAAGAAGATTGTTGGGTTAAGGAAACTGGAGTGGATAGTGCATTTTCTGTCTCTGACCCCTCCTCATCGCCCCGTCCCACTGCACACATACTTTTATCCCTTTGTATATCCTTCAGTTTGGTGATAATCCTGATTTCAAGTCTGGGATCACTGAATAAGCAAACCAATGTCCCTAGCCAATCAAACCCCAAACTGATTGGTTTAAATTCAAAGAGAACTCTCTTCCCTTCTCTCTCTCTCTCTCTCTCTCTCTCTCTCTCTCACACACACACACACACACACACACACACACTCAGTTAACCTACCCATGTAGCAATACTGCCAACATTTAGCACAAGTCTTGTGGAAACCAAATGAGATCTTTGTCTAAGAGACAACTCTAGAGTTTGTCAATCAGAGGTTGCAAACGAGAAGCACACGAGGTGGATATGACCAGTGAACGGTTTCGGTTGGGTTTACCTTTAGACAGGGTTGCAGCTCTTCCATTCTCATCACGGTGCCCTCCCTATGCTCTCCCTTGTACTCTCCACATTACTCATTTAGACAGATCAGCCACGGACAAAGCCTCCACTCACTAGCTGTGTGACCTTGGAGAGTTCCTTCACCTCTCTTTGCCTCTGTATTATGAAAATATATATACACACATATAGAAAGAGCTTACCTTAATAGGATTGTTGTGGGAATTGAATGAGCCAATCTGTGTAATGCAGTTAGAACAGTGCCTCGCAAGAAGTGTTCAATAAATGTTAGCTTTACCCACCAGGCCCTAGTAGGCTTTTGCACTTGTGATCCCCGCTCTGATCTGATAGTGAGGAGCTCAAGTGTGCAAGCAGGACCACAGTGATGACTCCCATTATTTCAGGCAGAGCTGGAAAGGAGTACTCTGTAACACTGTAGTGAAGACTGGCCCAAGTATAGCCCCCACTAGACTGGGGTGATTTGCTGGTCTGGAAACTTTTTTCCTGGAACCGTGGGTTACACAGAGATGATCAGTGTTGAAAATTTCTTTTTCCACCACCTCATGTCTCTGACCATGCTGGGAAGACAACTGTTTCGAGAGCGCAGATGCTGTTCATGTCTGCTTTCCCACTGGACTGCAAGCTATTGGACAGCATTTTCCTCTGTGTATCCCAGCATCTAGTTCAGTGACAACCGCATATTAGATGCTCAATAAATGCATGCTGATTGGTTAGCTGACTCATTATGGTCTTGGGAAATGGAAATGAACCAGAGTTAAGAGTGTCCATGTGCTATGTGTTACCTCAACAGGGCCAAGGCACCTGCATTCATCACTGGCACCCTGAGCCCTAAAATCTGCACAAGCTTTGCACAGGCCTCCACAGAGTCAGGTCCTGAGGGGCTGTAGCAGGGTAAGGCAACCAGGCCTGGGACCTGGGTATGACAGGAAAGCCACACAATGGGTCAAGCTTTGACACTTGGGGTTGGAGCCATCAGCAGCAGCTTATGGTTTAGGCACGTTAGCCAGACGGGTGGAGAGCCAGCTGAGCAGGATGAAGCAGGTGTCAGGCGTGTCCAGAGCAGCACAGCTCAGGGCCTGGGGATGGGTGAAGAGATGGCCCCAGAGAGCAGATATCCCAGCACAGACCCTGACCGCAGGGAAGAGGCTGCTTTCTCACAGCTCTAAGAGGCAGGGCTTTCAGACTGGTCTTGCAGTCTCCCTGTGGATGGAATCTATGCTGCCCTGTCCGTTTTGTTTTTTTTTTGTTTTTTTGTTGGTTTTTTTTTATTCCCCATAGCCCCTACCATAGTGTCTGATACATAGAGGTGTTTTAAGAAATATGTCTCAGGGGGAGTGGATGTGGCTCAAGCAGTTGAGTGCCTGCCTCCCACATGGGAGGTCCCGGGTTTGGTGTACCTCCTAAAGAAAAAGCAAACAAACAATGAGCAAAAACAACAAGCAAGACAACGAGCAAATCAACGAGCAGACAACAAAAACAAAGGAGCAGGGAGTGAATGAGCTCTCGCTTCCCACATGGGAGGTCCCGGGTTCAGTTCCTGGTGCCTCTTAAAGAAAAAGCAAACAGACAATGAGCAAAAACAACGAGCAGACAATGAGAGCAAATGACAAATAAAAACAACAAGCAAACAGACAAGGGAGCCATCTCGGGGTGGGGAGAGGCAATGTGTCTGGAAAAATATGCAGTCAAAGCTCTGTTAGGGCAGCTTCTGCCTTCTAAAGCAAAGCTTCTAGGCTCCTAAGAAGTTTCTAAAAAATTCTCCCTGTGCAGACAGGAGCCAAAGATGACTAATCAGAGTTAAGTGACAGCTCCCAGAGTTCCCTGACAATTACAGGGAAAAGATGGGTGAGAATTCCCAGTCTAGACCTTTCTGTGAAGCTAAGGCTCTTTGCACCCGACGGCTGAGAAGAATTGCCTTAGATACTGTCTAGTGTAGCTCCACAAGCTATGTAGCTCTGTGACCTAGGAGTCATGGAAACAATAACAAAAATCTTGAGAGGACTGTAGAAAGTACAGTTTTGGAAAGTGGTTACCAGTGTATTTCCTTTCTTCTTTGTAATCTCATGCTACCCTAGAGTCTCCTTGCCCAAGCATGGGAAGGTCTCTATTCAATGCCATTTGAAAGGCTTGCTGTCCCTCCCCCCACTCTTCCTCCCAGTCTCCTCTTGTCTTCTCATGTACAGGGAACCATGTTCAGACGAAGAGAGAAAAACAAAAGCCATTCTAGGCCACAATTTGTTTGGAGAAAGCCCATGAATCAATGTCACTCTGTAACCGTGAGAGGGGCTGGAAGTTTTGTCTATGGAAGCACATACGTTTATTAATTGATGTTTAATGAGCAGCTACTATGTGCCAGATACTGGGCACTGGGAATACAATGGTGAGGTGGGGGTGCCAAAGGGTGACTGAAGAGGGTCAAATCTTACCTAGGGTCATACAGGTTTATAAATAAAATAACAGAGTTTTAATTAGATTTCATCTCCTCTGGAAAGTCTATTGCAAGTCTACTAGGCTCCACAGTTTCCTATTTAAACCTATCATAGCATCTGTTATGCTGTGTTAAAATCATCTCTGTACCTATCCGTCTGCTGAATAGACTAAGCTTCCAACGAATAGTGTCTCGTAGCCATCACTGGATGTGGACATTGGATCAGAGCACATAGATACTGCTCTGGAGCCAGGGGAAGAGCATTTAGCTAGTGGCAGAGTTCTCAGGTTCCTCCTCTGCAGAAGAAGGGTTATAGGAGTTCCTGTCTTGTTGAGTTATCATGAGGGTTAAATGGGAAGATGTAGGGAAAGCACTTAATGCAATGCCTGGCACACCTTACAATACTCCATAAATTTTTATTTTAGTTTGCCTCCAATATTTACTATCCCAAGCATCCAAATAACTCTGCATTTCTAGGAATACAAGAGGCAAGATTGAGTGTCTCTTATTAAAGCAAAAGATCAAAAGCATGGAAGAAGGGACTGGGTATGGGAAAGCATGTTACCTAAAATGCATATTATCTGCCACAAAGGAAAATGAATTTTTAAGTATCTTGGATAGAAATGTGGGAAGAGACAATGCAAAATTTCTTGAAAGCTAATAAATGGTAAATGGAAAGGAAAGATACAGTTCCCATTACCGATCATTTAAGAAGTAAAAAATGTCGTCAATCATCAATTTACTGTGAATTTATTCATTCACACCAAAACCAAATGTTGAATGTCCACATATACGAATGCTTTAAGTATTTTCCCCCTCACTTTCAGGCCCTAACTTGAAAGGAATATTTTTAAATGACCAAAATCGAATTCCTGGAAAATATCAGCCAGGAGCATCAGATTTTCTCCACCCCCCCCCCCGGCACACAAGTTCTGTGACTGTGTCTCCTTTCCTTGTCCCAGCCGGTGTCGGGGAGAAAAGTACAGTGCCTGCATCTGGAAACAAGAGGCTTTTTCCCATAGCTATGGAACTCTGTGCCATCCATCCACTGAAAACACAGTAAAACCTGCTTTTTCCTCTGAGAGATCAAGCCCCGCCCCCCCCGGTGCAAAACCATGAAATGCACAGTAGAGGGAAATCGGCAAGTGTCCTAAGCTGCCCTGCAAAGCCTTGCTTCCCCCCTGAACCAACGGAGGCTTTAAGCCATGTTCAAATATCCCATAGGGCAAGATCTGAGCTTTTAATTTGGAAACTAGGAGAGCCCTGAGCAGGTTATGTCTGGGTGGTGTGGCATGCAAACGTGCTCCCCTTTCCCAGTGGAAGTTCATTATGGGATGGTGTGGGTCACCCAGATAATGAGCCTAGAGGTTTTAATCTAGGCCACTGCTGTGCTGCGCTGGCAACTGCTACTCAGCAGATTGTGGGCCTCGGGCAGGAGGGAGTGTGTCAGGTCAGGAGTGGAAGGTGAAGAGATAGAAGGGAGGGTAGAAGCCACCAGTCATTTATAAGAAAGGGACTTGATATATGGGCTAAGTCAGCAGGCTGGGACTTGTGAGAGCTGTGCTCTTTCAGCTTTGCCACTTCTCTCCAGCATAATGTTCAAGAGCAAATTGTGATGTGCCCATAAGGCAACCTGGCGGGGTGGAGGTGGGGAGGCAGTAGTAGTGGTCATCTTTGTATGCCTCCAGTCCTTAGCACACTATCTGACATATGGTTACTGGGATCCTAGAATGCACGCTAAAAATTCATGAGAATGAAGAAAGGTTGGATAGACAATAGTTTCTACTCTGGTCCCCCAGTCACTGGGAAGGTCACTTTGATCCTGTGTTGATTCCTGGGAGGTTTCAGGTCAGTGCATAGGAATAGCTGTCTGGAGCTTCCAGGTATGGCCAGGACTTGGGAATGTGATGGCCATGTGCAGAGGAGCTTTAGAAAGCTGGCACTTATCCCAGCTGGTGGCGCTGTATAAGAATCTAAGATTAGAAACCACAAACAGAAGGGCACAGACTCAGTATCCTACTGGGCTTGGGGAAGGAATAAGTAGGCTCCTGACTCAGACTGCTGCTTTCTCTTATTTCCTGTGCCACTGTCTCATGTCATTTAGGTTAAGACACAGCATGTCCACTATGTGTCATTCTGTTCCATAATACTAAAGCTAATGGAACTTCCCAGTTTCTACTGTTTCTTTCCCAGCTGCCAACTCCCAATCTCTCACACCCATCTCTAAACTGTGTCCTGCCAACTCTTTTCCCTCTTAGAACAATCTGGAGACCCAAAGTACTATAACATGCAGCTATCCTTATTATCATTATTCATATATTTTTCTCTCTTCTGCCATTTTTTTTTTTTTTTTTTTTTTTTGCCTAGAAAACTAAAAGAAATTGCCAGTGGGCTTTCCTGATGCATATCTGGCTTGAAATTTGGATTGTATTTGAGTAGAAGAAAAGTCAACTGCAAAATATCCTAGCAGGAGGAAGTTATACGCAATTAAGAATGAGTGCAAGTCTGCAGTGGCTTGCATACACAATTTTTTTCTTCTATTTTGTCCAAGAAATAAAGTAATGGTTAGGTTTTCTTTCATTTCTTAGCAACAAATGCCACAGAGCAGCTTGGTTACAATCGTGGGAGCAAGTGTCTCCCCAGGGACATGGATTTGGTTTGGACACTGCCATGGCCCCTGGGGAGTTGCCCTGAAAGCAGTCTCGTGTTTATGTGAGGCTTATTTGGGAACTTAGCTACCCTTTCCCGGTCTCTACTAAATGTTCACTCACATCCCCAGTTGATGCTCTGTTCTGATGGCTCAAATTGATAGGGGGAAAAAGCCAGAAACCTGAGCAGGACTGTGGCCCTGGGGATTGCCCTTCAAAGAATTTGCTGTAGATTTTCCTTTTAGAGAGGAAAAAAGTCTATCTTGCCACTGTCTTTATCTCTCTCACTGTGCCTGTGAGGAGTTGATGTGCTCCTACTTTTTACCAGTCTTTCTCATTAATTAGTACATTAGGGATCAATATTCGAATTGCAGTGCTGACCTGTCCACTGTCTCCAACACACATTCTACTATCTGAAGCTAAACAGTTTTCCTAACAACTTTTAACGAAATGCTAAAAGGGTTTTAGTTAATGAAGGCACCTGATGTTTCCTCCCTTCTTGCGAGGCCTCTGGGAACTCTGTTTTGAGAAACATTTAAAGATTGGGGCCTGCATGGAGAAAGCTGAGATCTGCCTCTATCTCGGGTCTGCTCCTTGTTTGTCCCAGTGGCCTTCAAGTGCACAGACTTTTCGATTTCACCTCTTTGCCAGCAGTTGAGATCTGTGTGTATCCCTGAGTGGGGTACAGAAGGTGTAGGTGCTGGAGACCTCAGACAGTATCAGCTCTTCCTGAACAGGGAGAGAGAGAGCTTGGGTTCTGGTCCCTCCATAAACCATAAACCAGGTGTGTGACTTGGGCGCACAGTTCACCTCCCTGAACCTTGGTTTGCTCATCTGTGAAATGAGTGGGTTGGCTCATCTCTAAAGTATCTTTCTATTTGAAGGCTCTGAATTTGTGGTTATTTCCTTATCTTCATCAATAGACAGACCTATCAGTAGTCTGTTCACTTAAAAGTTTTGAGGTTGGTGTGAAACATCAAAGGTTTCACTGGGTTGGAATGTGTCAGATTTCCCAAGATGGGACAGGGAAAACCATAAACACATCTAGGCATCAATGGAGGACTCAGGGCCTCCACTGATTTTACCAGCACTTAGGTGAGAACTAGAAAAAAGCGTTCCCTCTGGGAGGGTCAGGCAGCACATGCGGCCCAGGCATGAGGAGCAAAACACTGGCTGGCTTTCCCGCCCATCAGCTCCTGGGAGTCCTTGTGAAGCACAGTCTCATAAGCATTCTTGAAGCATTCACTTCCTTGGGTTCTGACCACTTTAGCTAAGGAGTGGAAAGGGAAGAAGCCAGAAGAGATACCCGTCATAGATATGATGGAAGGGGACTCTTATAATCAATGACCTAAAATACTTCATACAATTAAAGAGCTGCAAGTCTGGGCCTAAGATGCTGCCCATATCTTACACCCACCCAGGCCATCTGATTTTGGTCAGTTCAAGAGGCAAGATTAGTAATACTAATAAACCTCCTCACATTTTTATAGATCCTTACAATTTATGTAGTACATTAAAACATACTTTCTTTTTCACTTTGATTCTGATTCTATCACCCTGGTCAGGAATAATTATCCCCTTTTTAAATATAAGGGAACTGAAGCTGAGAGATTCAAGGTCAGTTAACAAACAATCATGCCAAGAACTGAACCCATGTCTGTCTTGCTCCAAGTTCAAGGTTTTTCTCTTCCAGGCAGAGTCACTCAAGATCCTGATCTGGGCATTGGCAGCCAGCCCTAAAGAACAGCTATGTAAGCATCTAGAGATAGGCTAAGCAGTTTATCCTTGTCTAATGAAGGCAGGACTCTTCCACACAGGTTCAGTAACTAAAGATTTGGGGTCAGAGTTCTGTAGAAGTCTTGGCAGATCTCACAACTGAACTGAAGTATTCATTTTTCACATGGGAGAAGGGAGTGATTTTAAAAAGTTTTTTTAGAGCAGTTGTAGGTTTACAGAAAAGTCATGCAGCTAGTACAGAGTTCCCATATCTACCCCAAGTCCAGTTTTCCCTATTATTAACATTTTGCTTTAGTGTGGCACATTTGTTACAACTGAACCGACATTATTACAATTATATTATTAACTCATGTCCATTGGTTATATTAGGGTTCACTTTGGGAGAGTGATCTTTGACTTGAAGGTTTCCTGAGGATTCCCTTTTTAAATTAAATGCATCTGTTCTGCCTGTGTTCCTTAACCCAGGGCTCTTGCCACCATTTTAGATATTAGCCTGCAAGCCCTGGGAAAGCCTTGGGAGTCTATAGTCATCTGGAAGTCACTGTATGGTATGAAAAGAACATCTGTAGGCCACTAGTGACAGATCCAAGACTCTTCAGTATCAACAAAGTCTCACTGATAGTGCTCAGGACACTGTCCTTAGCTGCTGACAACACTGCTTCCATGAACATCTGGGATAGTTAAATTGGAGCAGCTTCCACCTCTCCCTGAGCTCCAGGCCTGAAAATCCAGCTGCCTACCATTTATCTCCACCTGGATATCTCCAAGATGCGTACAATTTAAATATGTCTAAAGTGTTCATTGCCTTCTTCTCCCACAAGCTGCTTCCCAAGTCATTAATGACAAGGCAATATACCTTTCCCTACCAGCTCAACACTTTATAATCACCCTGGGTTCCACTCATTTCTCCCTCACCACATTCACTTAATCACCAAGCACTTTTGATTCTACTTCCTAAACACCACTAAAAGCCCTTCCATTTCCTCAGCCTCCACTGCCAGTGTCTTAGTTGAGGTCCCCGTTATCTCTGCTCCCTGTCTCTCCAAGCCAGCTCCAATCTGGCCATTTGCTCTCTCTCCAAACACTAATCTGACCATACCCTGCCCCTGCTAAAAGTAAAAAAAAAAAAAAAATGGCTTCCTACTGACATGGAGCGAGCTCATGGTTCTTGGTACAGTAGCATAATCCCTATGACTTGCAGTTCTCCCAATCTGCCCTTTACTTTGCATGTATTCTTACCTCTGACTTTAATACCTTTTCCCTGGGAACTCTCAGTCATTTTCAAGATCCTGCTCAACTATCACTTTTTGCAGTGACAACTTCCCAGGTAATTCCTGAAGAGTTTATCACCCCCTCCTTTTGTGATTACTTCAGTGTCCTGAGGCTACTGCTCTTACGTGTATTTTTCTAAATGGTAGTTGTTTGTTTTTGTATCTGTCTCATTCATCAGGTTGGGCTCCTCAAAAGCAGGAACTGTCTTATCTTTGGACTCCAGGTTCCTGGCATACTGTCTGGCACACAGTAGGTTCAGTAAAAGATGGATAAATGGATGTACCTCTCTTTTTGATGAAATCAATAACAGCTTGTTGAGTGTTCATTATTCTCTTGGGTTTAGTCTTCAGGGAAAAGGGCAGAAGTGATCCTCTGTTCTTCCCACAGGCTAAATATTGACAAAGGAGGGGAGCTGGAGAAACATTTGTTTTGTAATACATCTCTTTCCTAAAACTGTATCTGGGATGGGGGTTGCGGGATCCAGAACATCAGTGGTTATGAAGGACGATCAGATTTCCCCCTATTGCTGCTTCCACAGGGTGAAGGGAAGCACATTAGACCAGGTGGTTGATGGCAGTGAATCAGCTTAAAGGCAAGGAACCCCCTGGTTGAATTCTTTTTTTTTTTTTTTTTTTCAAAGATTTTATTTATTTATTCATTTATCCCCCCCTTGCTGCTTGTGCTCGCTGGGTCAGCTAACCACGCCGCACGGGCAGGCTTGCCTTCACCAGGAGGCCCCAGGAACCGAACCCGGGGCCTCCCATATGGTAAACGGGAGCCCTACTGATTGAGCCACAGCTGCTTCCCAGCTGGTTGAATTCTTTAAGTGGAACTTACAAACCATTCATAAAAGGGTCACAGACATGACACATCAGTGTTATTTTTAAGTCCTGTTTGTTAAAAAGTCAAGGCTCTCTCATAACAGGACTTCAAAATTTGGGTTGCTCAAAATTACTTTCAGGTCTTTAAGAACTTTAGCGGAGTTAAAAAAAAAAAAGTAACAGCTTTGGAAGGGAAGTGCTTCAAAGAAGCTCAGGTGCATTTTCCCTCCCTTTCCTGGTTCAGAAGAATCAGTGGAACCAAGTGCAAGGTAGCGCAGCACACTGGCTGCCTGCCTTCTCTGTTAAATTAAGGCAAGTGTTTGTCTCTGCTTTGGTTTCCCTTTCAGTTAGGCAGGGCCAGCATTCCCTCTAGATAACGTCTATAGTTTACTTTACTCTATTATTACATAATGTATTCCACGAAGCTCTTCAGAATACTTGGGAAACAGTCCCATTGTGTCCCCTGTGGGTGGGGTGGGGAGTCTGGGAGTGGGTGGTCTAAAGATCCAAAGAAGTTAGCACGCAATCTATGTCACAGCATATTCCCGGAGGCTCAGGGGAAAACAGACAGGTCCCACTCAAACCCTGGCTCCAGGCCATATTTTTGTTTTGGCCAGTTTATTTTAACGGGTTAACCGTTGAAAATTTGGCTTCCTCTAGAATGATTTAGAAGCATCTAAGCCCATGGTGCTTTTTGGAGAGTCTCAGGCCTAGACTTTTTCAGTAGCGAAAAAGAATGTCTATTTGTCCCTATGAAACCGCTCCTAACGGCAGTTGTCAACTGGAGTAAGGGAACTCCACCTTCCACCCCCGAGGAATCCATGTGGATTCAGCTCAGAAGCATATGTACGCCTGATAGGCATCCGCCGCAAAGTAAGGGAAATAAGTTAGAACTAAACCTGTGAAGCTGTAATAGGCTACTCAGGAAAAAAAAAAAAAATCCTTAGATCCCATTTATCTCTGGGCCCGATCCCATCCTTCTAAAGAAAGAAGTGCGTGGGGAAGCCCTTTCATACAGAGTGCAGCTTAAAATATGCTTTTAAAACACAACCGAAAAAAACTCTTGAAACTCACCTTCCACTTCTGGGGAGGGCTTCCTCCCGACGCGGTGGCCCAGTCACCTCCCCGGCGCTGCCTGGACTGACACAATCGGGTTTGGGGGGCGAGGTCAAGGTTTATTTTCTCTATGCCCTGCCCCTTCTACCGGGAGCCAGGTCTGGAGTGGAGGGCCGGGTGCGACCGCCCGCGGAGGGGTCACTGGGTGTCGTGGTCCCGCCCCAGGCCCCCCGCGCCCCGCCCACGCCCTCTGAGTCCCGCGCGGCGCCTACCTGCGGCTCCCGCCGGGGAAAGCGCCCTCTGTGCTCCGCGCCCTCCCGCTGGCTGCCGCCTCGCATTTTTGAGGTTTCACTCCAACTCAGCCCTGCCCCTGATGTCAGAGACAACTTCCTGAAGGAGCCTCGGCTCGCCCTCCCGCCCCCTGCGCTCGGCGCAAGCAAACGGACTTCTTGGGAACGCACGCCCCAGCCGCGCCCTCTCTGTTTTCCCGCCAGTCGCACCTCCCAACCCCGCCATTACGTGTTGGTGCCCCCTGCGTCTCTCGGTCCCGGGACACGCCTTCTCCTGGACGCAGCCGCCAGCCCGGGGAGCGCGTCCGCGGTTTCTTTCACAGAAGCACGAGCGTTCCCAGGGACGTGAGACCCGTCTTAAGTAAAAGCAGCCGGTGCTGCGTGATTGAGCAGACTTCTTGGAGGCGGGGAGAGGGTGGTGGAGGGGAACGGTGGAGCAGGTTGGGGGACGGCCCTGATGTCTTAACTGGACGAACGAAAATGACGGAGTCCTTTAGCCAATGCTGGATGCTCCGTCCACTGCACGCAACGCCTCAGAAAAGTTTCTGCGGCCACTCACTGAGGGCGTAAAGGAAAACTGCACCATCAGGAGCTGTTAGAGATGGAGGGGAAACAGCCTTCAAGATGTTCTCAGGGGTTCTTCCCCTCATCCTCATTTGCTCTCCATCAGGTCTCATGAGTCCCATTCCAAGAACCTGGAACGGTAGAAAATGAGAAGGCCGGCACCAAAGTTGGATACAGGACTCCAGACACAAAGCTTCTGATAGAGAACTTGTTCAGTGTCTCCAAGGTTACTGTGGGTGGGGAAGGGGGCTGATGCCAGGACCTAGCTGGGGAGCGTCAAGGGCCCTCCTCAGAGGCATCACAGGAGGGCCTTAAATGGCACGAACCTGAGATGCTGCCTTTACCAACTGCACAGAGACCTGGCTAAGCCTAAACTCACCCAGTACACCTGAGAGCTGGTGTCCTTTGGCCCCTGCGTGTGGTCATTAAAATGGCTGGTGCAACCAACTGTTACCACAAAGAAACAAGAGATCCCTTTTTTGTTTATGCAGGAGAAACCCATTGGCTTTGAACTGAAAGGCCAAAGAGAAACCCAGCATGCTAGGCAGAGAGGTCATGGAAAGAGAAAACATGTTTTCTTTCAATGGAAGGAGATTAAATGAGCCGTTCATCCAAGAAATCCAGGTGGAGTGAACGCAGTCTGGATTTGAAGAGGAAGCAGGGAGGATTTCCGAAGCAGGTGGGCTAACGAGTAGTCAGGTAGGGCCAGAAGGGCGTGGAAGAAGATGGGGCTCTAAAGAGGAATCAGAGATCTTAGGGGAATGACGGCTTAGATATGGGCTCAAGAACTGTTTGGGAGTACCCAGACTAAGTGCGTTCCTCAATATATGTGTTTACCAAGCTGGGAAAAGCTCAATCTGTAATGACACTTTGAACCTACAATTTTCTATCTATATAAGTTACCCCTAAAACGCCTGGAGCCTGAAGCAAGAATTTAGAGTCTAACAGAGCACTGAGGAAGACAGACCTGGGGCCAGTAAGGCCTCAACTCCTGGCCTGAGGAATTGGGAGTGGAAGTTTCCTTCCCTGTTAAGAAAGAAAACCAGATACTGTGCCAGGAGCTTTACATACCACATATCATTCAATCTTTTACAGCACATTTATGAGACGTAATGTTATTCACATTTTACAGATGAAACTGGGGCTCAGAGAGGTTAAGTAATTTCCTCGGTGTCTCACAGCTAATAAAATGGTGGAGCCCAGATTTGAGTTGAAGTGTTTCCAACCCCCAAATCTATCCCTTTACCACTGTATCATCCAGTGGAAGAGGAAATTGCTTTCTGCAAAGGACTTCCATACTTGAGCATGGGCAATGTGTAGGCCTGGAATGAGGCCTTTTGGTGGAAGGCTACAGAAAATACTTCCTTGGACATCTTGAGCAACATTACAGATTTGCTCTGGGCAAGGTGACAATTATTTAAATTTACTTTTACCAGAAAGCAGGAAGAAACTGAATGAGAGATACTGATGCAATCAACTTGAGCTCAGGGCTTCATGGACATGGCTGTCAGATGGGAGAAAGAAAATCTGAGGCCCATTCATGAGTTGGTACCTCTGTGATATCTCAGAAGTGAGGAAAGTCTAGTGCTGAAAACCAACAGCTTCTGTGGCAGAGCTATCAGTGACTTATAGGTGGGCAAGATGGTGGATTTGCTCACACTATTGTCAAGGCTGCTGAAGTCTGCTGAGGGTCTGCCACTGCTAGGAAAATACAATTACGGCAGAAGAGAAGGAGTGGGCATCTGACCAGGATGTTTTTACTGTGGGTGGATGGTGCATCCCTTATGAGAAGCAGGTTCGAGCAACCATCTACTGTTTTATTCTCTTGGCAGTGAAAATCCAACTCCGATGAACTCATGAATGGCCCCAGGCAACTACAGTGCTGTTATATTTTACTTAACCCTCATTATTTTCAAGGAAGGATGTTTGAAGGTGGTCAAGAGGTTAGTGGGCTCTAAATGGAATGAAACAGAGCTTTGACATCTAATTTTTAAAAAAAGTTAAAATAAGCAGATTTGTGAATTGAGACAGGAAATTTGAACTTCTATTTTGAGTGACTACCCCCCACTAACTTTAGCACCAGGGCCGAGCTCTAGTTTCATATCAACATGTTGGGGGGTGGGTGGGAAAGGTGTTGCCTTCCTCCTATAATGTTGTGCAAATTAGTGGGGTATTATATAATGAATCTTAGCCTTATTTAAAGGTGAGGAGTGATTACACTTGCTTTTCTTTTGTGGAAATGCCCTGTTTTAGACAGGTAGACTTGCAGTATTGGCCAGCATCAATCTACCTTGTGCTGCCTGGAGATGGTTTTCTACCATTTTACAAACTCCATGAGTCTAGAAGCTGCATCTAATATAATGTGGTTGCACCCAGGACTGTGCTGCACAAAAATGGGTATATTCTTTAAGCATAGAAACTATTAAATTGAGAACAATAGCCCACTCTCACCTTAAAGTGTAGTGTGCTCTTGTCTGCAACACTGGCGAGGGTCTAGAAGGAGAAACAAGGCTAGGGGAAGTTCTGGAACATCAACCCAGATGATCTGAGGAACTGACAGGAAGCCAAAGAACGGCTGACAAGGTGAAGCCTGTAAGGAGGAAATGATCAGCCTATATGTGGTGTGGATAAGATGAGCACAGACTTGTTCACCAGATCCTGAAATATAGCACCTCCTTGGAACGAGTGAGGCAAGTTCAGGACAAGTAAGCGGAAATATTACTTCACACAGCAGGTAATGCATTTATGGAATGAATTATCTCTCAGAGGTGGTACAAGCTGGCAACATAAATGGATTCCAGAAGGGTTAGGATTGACTTGTGAATAGCAGAGCCAGAAAGGAGGATGACAGCAAGCTGAGATATACTCAGTGTGGTCGGGAGTTCAGGCCATTACACGGCACCCACTTGGGGCCTCTGTGGATGAAAGAGTCCTGGCCTGGATAAAGTGTGGATCTGGGCCAATGGGCAACACCAACACCTCCTTAGTTCTACAGTCTGTGTGGCCTTTGCCTCACAAAGGCAACAAAATCTTATTCATTTTACCCTTGCCAAAAATTTTCTGTAGATGCTATTTTTTTTTTTTCTTTTACATCTCATGTGCTTAGTTTTAGTGAGTTATCCAAAAATAGTAAATTTTCCAGGTTAATTATAGCCATTCTAAGAAAGCATTTCCATGTTCCGCCCCCCCCCCCCCCCCCGCTAATTTAAAACGTATTGCTTTTTCATTTTGGCTTTAGACTTCTAAACAGATTTTGAAGAGCTTGTTTTCATAACACTTATTATATTTATCTCCTGCAATTAGATTTCTGTTTGGCTCTTCCCTCCTAAACTATCTAATTCTGACATAAATTACTTAATTATGAAAACTCCTTTAAAAAGAGCAGGAAACTTTTCTTGGGAGATCTTTTTAATGCAACCTCCAGAATGTCTTCAATGTGGCATCCAGGGTGCCAGGAAAAATGTTACTTTTATGGCTGCTGCCCCAAATCTTGGCAGAGGGGGAAGCTTAGGAAACTCTTGGATGTCTCCTCTAATAATCCATGACTCTTCCCACCCCCACATACACACCCCTCCCCTCAATGCATTTTGTGCTTCCTTTAGCCCTCCTCTAAATTCTAGAGATAATTCGATGTAGCGGACACACCACTCCCCGTCCCTTCCAGGAGTGGGCTGGTGAGGTCAGGTGGTAGCTGGGAAGACTCTTTCCTTACACCTTTGGGACACGAGGGGCTCAATCCTCATTTTCTGAAGCTGGCTCACAGTCCCTCCAGAGTTGTGTATTTAAAGCCATTTTTACAACACTATCACTGGCAGTTGTAAACTGCCGGCACCACTGTTCAGGGCTCTTTGTTGGGATTCAGCATTGGCTTTGTTCTTAATGTAAACAGTGAGCCTCTGGATTCCATTTTCCTGGCGGGGTCTCAGGGTAGAAGGCTGGAGAGCCTCACAGAGTTATCATTTCTCCTCTCTTTGTGGTTCCCCTTGTCTTTTGCTCTTCTCTTGGGGATGGGTTCATTTATCGATTTATTGAACGAGCCCATTGTGTGGGCTTCATATAACATTTACATGGACTAGGTAAAACACTTCTTGTCACTTTGTTGGAGAGACTCCTGGGAAACCCCAGCCTGCCCTGCCCAGCACATTTATTCTGGCAGAAGCTTTTGCGAAGGCCAAAATTGTTTATTCCTGTTGCCCTAAAGGCCCACAAAGTAACTCTGGCTTGGAAATTTGCTTCCTTAACTAGATCAGTGACTTAGAACATCAGCATTGCCACAAACAAACTTCTTCTCCCTAGGCTGGCTCTTTCCTAACAAATAAAAGGAAGGGCTGACAAAAACATCATCAAATAATGGCATAGCTATCATTTACCAGCTTGCAGAAATACACCCATACTCTCTCTCTTTGAACTACCATTGACTTATTGCCGTCTGTGTGCCAGGCACTGGGCTGAACACTTTATACATATTGTCTTTAAATTTCTAACCACACTTTGAGTTGCTATTATTATACCCATCTACTAGGTGAGGAAATTGAGATTCAAAAAACTAGAAAATTTGTCAAAGATCAAGTAGATGGCAGAATGATTTCAACAAATGTTTGGTTATGCATTTATTCATCACATATATGCCCCTGGTCCCATGTAGAACATGAAATATACAAGAATAAATGAGACTTTGGTCTCAATCCACTTACACCAGAGTCACATTTGAACTCAAAGCTTTCTGAATTCAAAGCTCATGCTCTTTCCACAGTTAATCAACTTAATCAACTGGATAGGTTTGGGGAGCAAACTTGGTGACCGTGGGACAGAATCAAGTTAACTGGTCCAAGAAGGGATAATAATAACAACAATAATACCTGATACTTAAACATTATGGTCAGTATACAAAGACATTTTGTTACCCATCCCCCTCCATCCTATTTGTTGGATAGGGGAGATAAGAAGCTCTAACCAACTGAGTTAATAAATACAACCCATGGAATTTCATCCATCCATCCATTCATCTATCCATCCATTTATCCCTCCATCCATCCATGAACTAAACCAGTAAATATTTATGGAGAAGCTATGATAAACTGTGCCCTGTGCTAGATAGCACTATGATATGACTCTCAAGGAAGTAGCAATCTATGTGGAACTGATTCATAAAATTAAAGATAGTAGAAAATTGTGTAATGGGATGCTACATTTTGTGACTTGGATTTAAAGGCAGTAAAGCTGGAACACTCATGGAAGCCTCCCTGATAGAGGTAGGTTGACCAGTCTAGGAGGTGCAGAAGAAATTGAAGATGGGCCAAGAGGAAATGGCCTTTTAGGATGAGAACAACATGAACAAAGGTGTGGCAAAAGAATAAATATAGTTGGACTTTTTGTAAGTAACATTATTTGATGATATATAGCCATCCAGTGAGGAAAACTAGGGAAAGACTCGAAAGCATGAAGTAGAAAAGCAAAATATTATCCAAAATATTGCTACCCAAAGAGAACCAATGTAACATTTTGTTGTGGACTATTCCAGTTGTTTAGAAGGGCATTAGAATTTATGTGTAGATAGTTGGGGGTCACTTCAGATTTTTGAATAATGGACTGACCACTCAAAAAATTTTTTAATCTGGCAGACTTTTGCAGGGTTTATTGGAGTGGGGAGAGACTAGGAGACTGGAGTCAGAAACTCCAGCCAGGTAGTAGGCTATTATACATATAACTCCTGTCTTTGAAAAAACTAACTAATTAACCATCTAACCAACCAACCAACTAGTTGCCTTGTTCCATAGCTGCTGTAAAAGGGATTCCTGTACCTGGTGAGAGGACAGATTTAGTATGGTCTCTTCCAACCCCAAAATTCTAGGGTTTACATTGCTAGCTGTGAAAATTCACATTCAAATACATTATGCTGTCCTCTTCTTACAATTTGAACGCAACTGGTTTTACTCACTACAACTGTGGTAAATGTTATTGGGAGGTAGGAATCCGTTACCTTTGAGATGCTGGAGTTAAGTTCTTGTACTTATATTTGAAAGCTGCCTTAAATGGGGAATATTTGAGTTCTACCCCCTACCAGATCTCTACCTGCCTGGGTCTCAGCTTAGCCATTGTCTCCTCTGAAAAGATCTACCCGACTCCCCAAAACCGAAGCTGGAGCTAGCCCTTTGAATTGCCACAGGACTCTGTCCTTACTCATCAGACTTCCCCACGGTAATGAAATTGCCAGTTTATCTGGACTATAAACTCTCTAAATAGGGACCGTCCGGCATTCGGGCAGTGCACATTTGTCAATGATTAAAGACCCTTGGCTATAAGGCCAGATCTGGGAGGTTTTTGAGGCCTTTTCTTGCTTTTAATAAATGGGGCACTTCCTCCTGCACTTATTTCCTTGGAGGGTGCAAAGCACTGGGTTCTTTCCTTCCTCAGGACTGCTTTGGGGTCGGCAATTCTGCACCCTCTCAAAGGACTGCAAACGTATCCGGGAGTATGTCTGAAAAGAGAAATGAGAGAGGACAAGAACATTATTAAAGGGACATGGGGTCAAGGTCTGGGAGGAGCAAGACTAAAGAGATGCTTCTCAAATCAGACCAGGTGTACATTTTTTCCTAAAACCCGTGTGCCATTTGTAAGAAAATGGCCTTGCTGCCTCCCTTCTGTGGCGTCCTGGAACTCTCTTACAATGAAAGAACTGCAGTTCCTGTTATTCTCCACCTTCCGCATTACTATTACCCTTTTTCAAGTTCCTGATGCTGCCAGCTGGGGAAAATGCGGCAGGCTCATCAAGAATTCTAGATGCGGGCTTAAGCCTGAAAGGTGTTGGCTCTGAGGTCCTCTGAGATTCACGCAGTTTCCAACTTAAGCCTAAGTTACAAGGGAAAGAAGTTTCTATCTACAAGCTTATCTTCCACGCCTCTGATAGAGTCACTAGGCAACACAGTTTTCGGTGGCTCTAAAGACATTGAGGGTCAAAGATGATTTATTTCTATATATGGCTAGAAAATAGCCTAATCACAGGCCAGCTTCCTGGTTGACACTCTCCAGTTTTTCCAGACCTGCAGACTCCTGAGACTTCCAGGCTGGACATTGGTTTCTGTGGCCTGCATGTAATTAGGTTCAGCAGTGGAAAATCTGGCTCCCAGTGGGACTCCCCCAGCTTTCATGGTCCCCCTACCCCTCCACCCTCTGCCCTGCTCCTGAAGAATGCAGCAGCTAAAAGGCAAAGAATGAAGCTTTCCCAGCTGCAGCCCTGCTAAAAATAGAAAGTTTGTTTATTTTTATGTTCACGAAGCCCTTTTCCTGCTGTTGCTGTTGTTATGAGAGTAACTCCCAGGCAGGAAGGGGAAAGACTCTGAACTGGTCATTGGCCAGAAGAATTCAATCCTATGGTTGGGGCTCAAATTGAGGCTTGTTAGTGGCCAGAGGATTCAGTGATTTGTTTTCATTTTGGAGCTTCTCCTCTCTTAGCTGCCACCTGCTCTCCAGAACTTTGGGGTGGGATTGAGTTTCTTGTTTTTTAGATGATGTGCTTGAATGCACTTCCCTTTCAAAGACAGCCTCCCTTTTGTTTTGATCTACTCATAGGAGAGTTATGGGCAGGGGCAAGGACAGTGAGAGCTGAGTCAAGAAACCTGGGTTTTATTATCTTGCTTTGTGGCCTTGAGCAAATTACAGCCTTTCTCTCTGAATCTCCATGTCCTCGTCTATAAAATAGGGATAATGATACGTGCTCAGAACTCAAGTTCATGAATATGAAACAATTTTAAAAAGTTAAAGTACATGCAAGTGGACTGTTTTCTACATTTGCAAAGCCCAGCCTTCTCAAATGTGTCCAAAAGACAGGTATTTCCTTTGACCTAAAGGAATTTTGAGTCCCCCGCTCCCAAAAAGTGGAGTGGAAGGGGGAGGGGAGAATCTTACATGGGGAGGAGCACTCTGATCATATTTCCTTTGAGGGTTGCAGAAAACAAACTCACATCAAATTACCTAGGAGGTGATGTAGACTAGAATGAAGAATCCTGGGTTAGGATTTGGGAAACTGAGGAAATCTTCAACCTTCTGTTAGCTTGTTGTGGGCTTTGGAGCAACAATTACACTGCCCTGTGCCTTATCTCCTCTCTCCTGATAGAGACCCTTTGTTAATGGGTGATGCTCCCGGCTAGAAGGGGTCTCCACTTGCTCAGCCATCCAGATCATGGGGTCTATACCACACACATTGTGCTTGTCACTGGTTTTCTAGACAGCATCCTGGGGTGTCATCACTGACACCTCTCTCCTCTCAGATCCTAACACTCAGGGCCAGGGCTTTGCGGGATACATTTTTGCCTAACCTGGGGACACTATCCCTATTATGCTTGCTTGTTTCCGTGGAGAGCCCTGGAAGGCTTAGGGTTTGTCCTGGCACCTGGTTCATATTGGGTTCCTGTATTCCACAGGGTTCTTGGTTGTAAGCAACAACAACAGCAAAGCATTGGCTGACTTAAGCAGATAAGGAATGTATTTAAAGCAGGGCTTTTAGCCTGTTTTACCTGTTTAAAATATATGAGGTTTGTGACTGGCTGGGAGAAAAATCATATATTTTTTTCAATAGTCTTTCACTGAAATTTAGCATTTCCTTAAGTTAGGAATGTAGACAGCAAACCAGGTACCTGTGACTTTATCTCCATTAAAAATCATAGATATTTTCAAGTCACATTTCATTTGTTGCAGACATTGTAAAATACTGTTTATGCTCTCTGCCATTTCTAACTAATGGATTTAGATTTGTTAATGTGCTCATTAAAAAGCACACATATTATGCTATCACGTATTTGTTTTTGTAAACTTTTTTTGTAACTGTATTTCAATATAACTGGTTTCCTATATATTTTCTTCTATGCATTTAAAAACATTCATTGGTTTGGTAATGGATGGTGGTGATGATAGCATGACATTGTGAATGCAATTAACAACACCAAAATAGATATCTGAATGTGATTAGAAGGGGAAATAGTAGATTGTATATATGGTAGCAGAATAAAAATGAAAAAAAAAAAAAATCCATGGAATTACACTACATGAACAGTGAACCCTAAGTTAAACCATAGACTTCAATTAATAGTACAATTATAAAAATGTGCTATCACCAATTGTAACAAATGTTCCACACCAATGCAAAGTGTTGGTGGTAGGGTGGTGTGTGGGAATCCTGTATTTTATGCGTGATTGTTCTGTAAACCCACAACTTCTCTAATAAAGAAAAAAAAGACAAAAAAGACAAATATTTTTCACAGGCTTCATAGGGTTCACCCAACTGTCACAGGGCTCCATGGCACAGAGAAAGTTAAGAACTCCTTGACTTAAAGCATATTAGACAACTCACAGCCGTATTAGCTAGACAATTCCTGGGGTCCAGTGCAAAAGGAAAATTCAAGGCCACTTATTCAAAAATGTTAAGCGTTTCAAAATGGCAACAGCAGAGCATTAAACTGAGTCCTGGGCCCTTCTGAGCACAGGGCTCTGGAACTGCACAAGTTGCCCACCCATGAAGCTCATCCATAAAGTTAGAAGAATTTCCAGAAAGGCTAAAGGGCCAGGCTCTGGGTCTTTGCAGCCAGGAACAATATTCAGATTGTGCTGCAGAATTGGTCTGGTGAAGACCCTGGGTGGCGGCTGCTACTGCTGCTGGGCACAGATACTGCAGCGTGTCCTGATGTCACACCCACAGTAAGAGCTGGAAGCTGCCCATGAATCTGCTGTTGCTGGTGCCTCAGGAAGCTGGTGGAGCTTTCCTTGTTGCAAAAATGGATCCTGTGTGGCTCCTGCTTTTTCATATCACTAGCTTCCAATTTAAAGTCTGAGCTAGGTGCATGTGATTGGCAGAGACTAGTTCACGTCCGGCACTCTAGCTGCCAAAACAAATAGCTATCGTTGTTAGGCTCCATAGAGGGAGACGAGCACTGCTTCACAGGGAGAGGGATTCCCCAAACACAGGAAAGGGGTTCAGATGCTAAATGGCTAAAAGGCATGACAAATGTCCTTGACAGTACCCATGCACCCAATGGGAACCTTGACTACTCCTGAAGAAAGCTTGACCACTTCTGAAGAAAGTCCATGGGTTGACACAGAGTATGTGGCTCCCTTCAGGTAGAAGAGGCTGTATAGGAGAGAAAACTTTACACAGTAAAACATTTTTAACCTTCTGGAAAATTTGAGTGATTGCTTGAAGCAATAAGGCAGAATATTTGGAAGAGATTATTTTTAAAAATACACAATCAGTAAGTATAGGACATAGGAATTTGGGACTTTTGTCAGATGTTCTGTAAACACAAGACCAGGAAGAATGAATGGGTTCTACACTGTCACACAATGACAAGGTCTGGTGAATTTAAGAGGGTCCTTGATGCAAAAGAGAGTCAATGTGGATGACTTAAAGTTGGTCCAAGTTGAGGGGGAGCAAGGGCTGCTTTAGAAATGAGCTGTCATGTGGTGCTGCAAGGTGTTTCTCTAATACAATCATGGTTCTCAGCTGGTGCAATGCAGAACTATATTGGTTGGACATGTGATTTTTGTTATAAATACTAAAGACTCATTTTTTTGTCTCCTATAACCATCTTCAAATATGACCACCTTTATTTATATGACTTGTCCCTACTCTACTCAGCCTTATGCCTTCCCTGATCCCTTAGACTAAGATAGGTTTCCCTGTTACATGCTATCATAGCACCTAAGTTTTTCCTTATATCACTTGTCACATTTGAAATGAACTATTTGTGTAAAATTTTGTTTCTTATCTCCAATTAAACTGAACTCTATGAGGGCAAGGATTGCATTTCTTTCATTCCCTAGTGCCTACTGTGAGGATTTAGTTAATAACTATTTGTTGTTGAATATATCCTTGGGCCTCTCTGGCTGCCCATAATCAAGAGCTTCTTATTGTGGTCTTCCTGCTGACCCTTCCAGTAGGGATTGTCCATTGCCCCCTCCTCCATGCAGTGTGTATGCTTAGTAAGAAGGGGAGATGGTGAGGAAGGAGAAAAGTTTATTAAGAAGATATGGGGTAGGAATTAAAATGAACTTCCTTAATCTGATAAAGGATATTGACAAAAAAACTGAGAGAAAATATACTAGTGAAATATTGAGAACTTTCTCCCTGGGATTGGATTTGAAACAAAGCTCTCACCATTTCTATTCAACATTGTACTAAATATCCTAGCCAGTGCAACAAAGCAAACAAAACAAAACAAAACAAAACCCAAACAAAAACAAACAAAACCCCCCAAAAAACAACAAAAAATTATAAGAATTAGAAAGAAAGAAATTAAATGACCTTTATTTGCAGATGGCATAATTGTGTACATAGAAAATAGTTGATCTGTAATAAATTCTTAGAATTAAAAAACAAATTCAGAAAATTTTCTGGAAATGAAGTCTATTAACAAAGCTCAGGGAAGCGGCTGTGGCTCAATCAGTAGGGCTCCCGTTTACCATATGGGAGGCCCTGGGTTCGGGGTCTGGGGCCTCCTGGTGAAGGCAAGCCCACCCGCACGGCGTGGTTAGCTGACCCAGCGAGCACAAGCAGCAAGGGGGGATAAATGAATAAATAAATAAAATCTTTAAAAAAAAAAAAAAAAAAGCTCAATTTTATTTTTATACACAAGCAACAAACAATCAAAAAAAGAAATTGAAAAATGATATCATTTACAATAGCATCAAAAACATCAACAATCTAGGGGATAACTATGACAAAGTTTATGCATGACCTCCACACAGAAAACTGCAAAACATAATTGAAAGAAGTTAAAAAAAGACCTACATAAATTGAAAAATATGCTATGTTCATGGATTGGAAGACTCAATAGTGTAAAGATGTCAATTCGTTTCAACATGACTGGGAAAGGGCCATATGGGGGCTTCTTGGAGCACTGGCAATGATGTATTTATTTGTTTAAATCTGGCTAATGGGTATATGGGTGTGCTTATTTTGTGAACATTTACTAAGCTGTATTCTTAAGATCCATGCAGATTTCTGTTTGAATGTCATGTTTCAGTTAAAAATTAAAAAAAAAGTTTATTGAAAAAGAGTATGGGATAGCTCACAGAGTTTCCAGGAAGACTAAAGAACTGACTTATGGAGACCATGAAGGCAATGTAGAGGACTACATAGAGCCTGGGCCAAGAAGCCAACTTGTACATTTGTTGAGCACGGCCTGGACCTCTAGTCTCAGCCCATGACGCATTGCTTCCCTTCTCACTTTCAACTCAAAAGTAAATCACTAAGTACACAGTAGGTTTTTTTTCTATCTCCCCGTGATGGGTGGTCTGCTTTTTAAAAAGAGGCACAAGGACAGAGCTGCCACCAGAGGGCTGGGCAAGAGCCCATCAGAGTGCAAGCTGCTTTCCAGAAGGGCTGAGAGACTACTGCACAGTTGTACAGGTGCTAAGGGATTCAGGAGACCCTTAACAGTCGAGAGGGATCCTTCTTGACAAGACAGAGGACTAGCACTTCAACCCAGATGGACCTGTCAGAGTGGCCCTGAGGGGCTGATGGGCACTGCCTGAGGCAATGCCTGGGAAAGAGAAAGGGAAATGCCATTTATCTAGTGCTTTCCATGTACTTTTGTCCCTTTTATCCCTTACAACATTTGAGAAGGATATCATTACCCCTGTTTTACAAACTGGAGAGCCCAATTCCTGGAGTACCCCAGTTCCCTTTACTTTCTCAACATGTTACCTTGAGGGAAGAAAGGGTTGACCGCCATCTTTTGTTTGACCACTATTAGGAGGTTGGAGATTTTTGGCCTTTTAATAAACTTTTTATTTTATTTTTTTTGAGGTACCGGGGCCTGGGGATTGAACCCGGGACCTCATATGTGGGAAGCCAGCATTCAACCACTGAACCACCAAGCCACATTGGCTTCCCTGAGTTGGTTTTATCATTTGTTTTGCTTGTTGTTTGTTTTTGTTTTTCCAGGAGGCACTGGGAGCCAAACCCAGGACCTCCTGTGTGGGAGGTGGGTGCTCAACTGCTTGAGCCACATCTGCTCCTTAATATACTTTTCACTGGAGAGAAGAAATAATAAATCCTCACCCCTCCCACCCACCAAAACCAAGGTTCCGCAGCAAAGAAACCTTGATTTTTTGTGTGTGCTATTTTTTAAATTAACTTTAACTTTGGAATAATTTTAGACTTACAAAAAAATTGCAAAGATAGTACAGAGGTACCATATAGCCTTCAACCAACTTCCTCTTATGTTAACATATAATCATGGTACATTTGTCAAAACTAAGAAACCAGCGTAGATACTATACTATTAATTGACCTACAGACTTTTTCAGATTTCCCCAGTTAATATCCTTTTTATTTTTCTGTTGTAGGATCCTATTCAGGATACCACATTGCATTTGGGAAACCTTGAATTTTAAGAGAATTTTCAGATTACCATTAGGGGTTATAGCCCAGGATGAAAAAGGGGTTTTTATTTATACTTTTCCTCATTTTTCTACCAAAGTGCTTTGCATATTGTTAAGTTTTGTGGCCTCAATGAGCTCTTAGCTTCTTCATTAGGATACTAATGCCAGACAAGGTGAAGTGGATTGAGAATTTTGGAATCAAGGTATCAAAAAAAAGGCAAAATATTGTGTTTGAAAGGAAATTCAGAATATCTAGTTCTGCTCTCCCCTTTCCCCCCAAAACAGGATACTTTTCAAACAGACTTCCAATTCACATCTTCCTATGGTGTCATTTAAGTTTGTGCTCTGGGTCTTGTTTTGTGCTGAGGGCAAAAGAGAATGAAAGTAGATGAGATATTGAGTGAATTCAGTTGTGGGATTCATTTCCCTGGGTTACTCTATTCATGGTTGTTCATAGGCACCAAGCTTGTGTTGGCAAAATGCCAAGTCATGGGGCATCTTATTATGTTCATCTGGGCTTCTGCTTATTGATTGGGCTTTCTTGCTAATATAGTTTGTTTTCTCTTGGAATGGCACTAAAAATGGAATTATACTTAGATAATCTTGAGTCTCTGGCAGATCTCTTTTTATAGATTACTGACTTGGACTCCTGGTGCATTTGGACATCTGTAAACTTTCAGGAGCTAGGCAGCTGAGGGTCCTTGTCATGGTTATATGGAACCGAGATCTCACTCAATACATTGGTTATTAGAGTTATTTATGATGCTTCATTGGATGGATATAGCATAATCATAAGTGCCTCTATTACCAATCTTGATCCAACATAATATAAAAATGTGAGCATATTATACAATTATACATATAACTCTTTCCATCTGGCCTTATAAGCCACCTAAATCTTAGGGCTTACCTTTAGAATAATGATAATTACTAATATTTACTGAGAATTGACTCTATGTTAAGTTATCTGCTATGAATACTTTTACATGTTTTTGTTCTGCATTATTTTCACAACTCTATGTGGTAGGCACCATTTTTATGTTCATTTTATGGATGAGGAAAATTAAATTAAGAAACTTAATTTCATCCAGGGTCACATAGTTTGTAAATGGAGGAGCCAGAATTTGAACTGAGAGCTGTCTAACTCTAAATCCAGTATTCTCCTAACCACCTTGCTACACCGAGTCAAGATATATGGACAGTTGGTGAATACACATACACTTTTTGAGGAAATAACTCTCTATGTCCCCTTTAAGCAAAGATTGCTCAAGTTCCAGAAATCAATAATCTACATCACTAATTGAATTCTTCTTCCATGCAGAACTCTGCTTGATACTGTGGGAGATTCAGAGATAAAAGAAAATGAACAAAGTACTGGAGCGGAAAGAGCCCAGGAGTCCTGAATTCTGGTCCCAGCTCTATCTTTGATTGGTTTGGCCACATCATACAACTGCTTTGGTCATTAGGTGATTCATTTGTAAAATGAGGAGGAGGGATTAGATGAACTCAAAGGTCCCTGCTAGCTCTTTGATTCTGTGGCCCACCTTTGTGGCAAACATAGCACGACAGGATAAATGCTAGATATGGCCCCTGCCCTCAAGGACCAGGAAACAAAAGCTTCAAAAACATGGAACAATTAGGGAGTAGTATAGTGGTAAATGGTCTGCCATGGGCTATAAGCAATCACTGGACAAGTACTCACTTGAGCTTCTTGCATACTTAGCAATTTTAGGGATACAAAGACATATGTTATGATTTCTGCCCTTAATTGTACAAATTAGTTGGAAAAGCAGGACATAAGCAGTAGGAATAATGACTAATATATGTCATTAGATAATTAAGTGTTAAATTGTGTTGTGCAGTCATTGTGTGATGATGAAATGAGAGCAACTAACATTTACTGAATTCTTTATGTGTTTTAGCTGGGTGAGGACTAGGGTGAAGCAAGAATGCAAAATTGAAGGGGTACCATAAAACCTCAGTAATCGAGGTAATATTTAACGCAATATTTTCAAAAATCAAAATGAATGCAAAAAATTCACAATGAACAAAATATCAAAAATTTAAATGAAGACAGAAGATGAGTATTTTAAATGAAGTCAGCCCAGGACGACTCTGTGGTTCTCCTGGAGGGCTGTTCAGCGCAGCTGTGCTCTTGCACCTGCTGCTTGCTGGCTGGAACACCCTGGGTGGGAGGACTCTTCTCTCCCCACCCAGTGGGATGCACAGAGGCTGGAAACCACTGCTTGAGAGCCCCACCCAGTACCACAGCGCCACGGTACACTTCCCTCTCGCTCGCCTAGGGACAGGATGTCCAAGGCTAAGCCCATCCAAACTGGCCTTTCTGCCTGACCCCACAGGAAGAAGAGGCTCTGTGGTGTTTACAGTATCTCAGAGCAAAGGAAGCCATGCTGAATGCAGAACCTATCTTAGAAGTGTTTATCATCTGAGGCCCCCTCTGTAGCACCCAGCTCCATTTCCGGGCAGGAAATCAAACCACAGAGAGCAAGTGAGATCTTGATTTTCAAGTCACGACCGTAAGGCAGCATGCATCGTCTCGGCAGGTGTGCATCTAGCACACATTTGCCCGTGGTAGGGCACAGCCATGGACCAGATGGACCCATGGGGCATCCACCATGTGCTGGTGGGGGCTAGAGGTTAGATTTCTGCTGTCCAAGACGGCTGGTTCTTATGGTCGGAGGCTCAGGATAACTAGGTGTTGGGGTAAAAAGGAAAGTCAGAATCATAAGCTGTCTGAATGGCATACCTCTTGATGCCTGCAACACTTTTGCTTCCAATTCAGAAATTTTGCCAATAAGATGCCTGCATTTAGGTACTGGGCAAATAAATGTTCATATAAACTTGTGGCTGTAAAAGAAAATCTGATTTTTTTTCCAAATGATTTCCAGTTTTCTTTACTATTACTTTAAAAAATAAGATGTTATTGAAGTATAATCATTATCCTGGGCTGATTCCAAATTACCTTTTTATGCTGTTATCTATTTCCATCTCTGTGATTTTATGCTCCTACAATACATTTGTCAGTCAACAAGTAGTTATTGAGAGCCCTGCGGGGTGTCTAACATAACATTTTTTATGCATATCATACTTTTCTTAGTATTCTCCTAGTGTTATAACTTTGGTTTCTAATACAATTTAAATGAGAAAAATCCTTTATTTGAAGGTGTTTTGAAGTTCATAATCCAGAGATTGGTGCCTTTGGCAGAGAAAGGGGCGGTTATAATTTATTGGCCTATTATATGCCAGCCATTATGCGCCACAATTTTTACATATATCACAGCCATCCAGCAGGTAGGTGCTCTGACATCTGCATTTTACAGCTGAGGACCCAGATTCAGGGGTGGCAGCCTCCTATAACTGGCAAAGAGTCAAGCCTGGGCTTGAATCCAGGCCCAGCTAAAACTAAAGCCCTTACTCTTTCCCATGCGTGATTTTCTCATTACTTTAAAACTATCCTAATTTTATTAAAGGCCAACATGGGAATGATTGCAATTGAAAATAGATTGTCAATTTTTCAAGGGTTGGGACTCTGTAAAACTATGCCATTTAATATTTTTGACACATCCTTGTGTATTTGTCTCCCATATGTGAGAAATAGGACTCCTGCTGGGATTCTTTTCTAAGCAGGTAGAAATGATGGGATGAATTCACACCACTCCTCCTTCCATCAGTCCTAAAGATCAATTTGCAGTACCTAATCCCAATTTCAAAAGCTGTATGATGTTCATGATTCTAATCATGTATTCATTCTTTTTCGTTTGTACTCATGATATGTAGGGTCTTCTTTGTGAATTACATGCTTTCTGTCCTGTGTGTTTTTCTGTGTGTCTTTCTGCTTGTCTTTTTGTCTGCGTCTTGTTTTTTCCCATCCTTGTATATATGTGTGTGTTTGTTGTATGTGTATAAAATGTCCTGGAACAAAGTAAAGAATAATCTATGCTGTGTAATTTATCAGGCATTACAAGGTCACTCATTCATTTGTTCATTCATTTGTCAATCAATACGTTTTTATCAATAAAGTTTTGAGCCCTTTTGTGTCCAAAGAGGGTCTGAAAGTTGCACACTGCTCACCCTTGAGGAGCTCTTAGGCAAACATGCATACAAGTGACTGCAAAAGATATATTTATTTCATATTAGTCCTGTAACAAAGTCTAATGGACTCCCGGAGAGTATGACATTAATTATATTGAAGGAAGGGTTAAAAAAAAAAAGGGAAGACCAAGGAAATCAAGAAAAGAAGGACTCATTAGAGCTGGATATTCAGCCTCCTGCAAACATTTATTGACCGCCTAGTGTAGGTCAGGTACTATTTGGGGCATTGGAAATGCAATGGTAGGTAATACACTGTCCTTATCCTCAAGGCACTCACAGTCTAGAAGAGGGAAAAAGGCCTGTAAGCAACTGAGTGTTAGGTACCAAGATAGATGCATACAGAGGGGCTGCAGAGGAATGGGGAATTCTCTCTGGGCTGTGCCCTCAGGGCAAGTTCAGGAAGGAACTCCTAGAGGAGGCGGCCTTAGCTGAGTCTTGAAAGATGTGAAGATGATTTCCAGATATTTGGAAGTGAGGAGAGAGAGAGTATTCCAGGCAGAGGGGGCAGGGTGAGCAGGCAGAGAGGTGTGAAACAGCAAAGCACATTAAGGAACTTCAAGTGGTCAAGTGTTAGAGAGAGGGGTGTGTGCAGGTGGGCAGCAATGAAGAATGTGTCTGAGCTAATGGGCAAGAATCTGGAACAGGAAAGGGCTTGTATGCCAAGCTAAGAAGTTCAGGCTTTATCCTGTAGGTCCCAGAGAGCCATCAAAGGATTTTTAAGCAAGAGAATGATATCATCAGAAATGGCATTTGAGTATATTTTCATCAATGTTGTAAATGGAAGTAAATGTTAAAAAGTGAAAAGTTGACATTATTTTCATGTATGCTTTTAAGAAGTTTTTCCTAAAGTATTTTATATTATATATTAAAATTGAAAGGGGAAGCAGACATGGCTCAAGCGGTTGAGCACCTGCCTCCCACATGGAAGGTCCTGGGTTTGGTGCCCTGAGCCTCCTACAAACACAGAAACAAACAGGTAAAACAAATGAAAAAACTAACTCAGGGAAGCCAATGTGGCTTAGTGGTTGAGTTCCGGCTTCTCACACGTGAGGTCCCAGGTTCAATCCCCAGCCCCTGGTACCTCAAACAAAACATTAAAAGGGAAATACAAATTATAAATTATAAAAGCAATTTTTAAAAATTACCCTTTTTATTTTAACATAATTTCAGATTTGCCTGCAGTTGTAAGAAATAATGCAGAGAGGTCACATGTACCCTTTACCTGATTTCTACCCTGTAAAACTAAAGCGCAGTATCACCTCCAGGATACTGACATTGATACAGTCAAGACACAAAACGCTTATGTCGCCACAAGGATCCCTCATGCTGCCCTTAGATAGCCACACACATATTCCTCCTCCTCCCACCCATTCTTTAACTTCTGGCAAACCATCAATTTTCCTTTTACAAATGTTGCTTTTGGTGTCAAGTCTAAAACTCTGCCTACCTCTAGATCGTGAAGATTTTCCCCTATGATTTTTTTCTAAAAGTTTGTAGTTTTGTGTTTTACATTTAAGTCTGCGACACATTTCAAGTTAATTTTTGTATAAGGTGTGAGGTTTAGGTTGAGATTCTTTTTTTATTTTGCTTATGGATGTCCAATTGTTCCAGCACCCTTTGTTGAAAAGGCTGTATTTCCTGTTGAATTGATTTGGACCATGGTTAAGAATCAGTTGGGCCTATTTGTGTGGGTCTATATCTCGGTTCTCTATTCTGTGACACTGAACTATCCCTCTACCAATTCCACACAATCTTGATCACTGTAACTACATAGTAAGCCTTAGACTCGGGTAGACTGATTCCTCCCACTTTACTCTTCTTTTTCAAAATTGTTTTAGCTATTCTACTTTTTTTGTCTTTCCATTTAAATTCTAGAGTAATTTTGTCCCTAGCTATGAAAAATCTTGCTGGGATTTTGATAGAAATTGTGCAAAACCTGTATAACAACTTGGGGAAAATTGACATCTTTATTATTTTGAGTCTTCTAATCCAAGAACATGGTGTGTCTCCATATCTATTTAGATTTTCTTTGATTTCTTTAATCACATAAGTAGGCACATTGTGTAGTTTTCAGCATAGAAGTCTTCTATTTTTTAAAGATTAATTATTTATTTATTTCTCCCTCCCCGCCTCGTTGCTTGCACTTGCTCATCTTCTTTTTTGGAGGCACTGGAATGGAACCCAGGACCTCCCACATGACAGTGAAGCACCTCTTCAGTGAAGAGTTGAGCCACCTCTGCTCCCTGCTTTGTTGCATCTCTCATTGTGTTTTCCTCCTTGTGTCTTTTTGTTGCGTCATCTTGTTGCGTCAGCTTGCCTCGCCAGTTCATCGCATCAGCTCGCTGTCTTGCTTGTCTTCTTTAGGAGGCACCAGGAACCAAAACTAGGACCTCCCAAGTGGTAGATGGGAGTTCAATCGCTTAAGTCACATCTGCTTCCCAGCATACAAGTGTTGTGCATGTTTTGTTAGGTTTACACCTAAGTATTTAATTTTTTTAAACCATTGTAAATAATATTGTATTTTTGATTAAGGTATCCATGTGTTCTTTGCTAGTATATAGAAATTCAATTGATATTTGTATCCTGAGACCTTGCTAAACTCACTTATTAGTTTTAGAAGTTATTTTGTAGATGACTTGGGATTTTCTATGTAGACAATCATGTTATCTGCAAATAGAGAGAGTTTTATTTCATCTTCTCTGATCTGTGTTTGCCTTTTGTTTCCTTTTCTTGCCTTATTACACTGGTTAGAACTTCCAGGGCTATGTTGAATAAGGGTGGTAAGAGCAGACATCCTTTCTTTGTTCCAGATCCTAGAGAAAAACTTCAGTATTTCACCATTCAGTATAATGTTATTTGTAAGTGTTTTTGTTTGTTTGTTTGTTTGTTTTTATAAATACTCTTTATCAATTTGAGGAAGTTCCCTTCTATTCTTGTTTTTCCAAGAGTTTATATCATGAATCTCTGTTGAGTTTTGTCAGTTTTCTCTTCATTTATTGATGTAGTCATGTTGATTATGAATTACATTAATTGAATTTCAAATACTGAACCTCACTTGCATCTCTGGATTAAACCCCACTTGATCATATTACATATTACTAAATTCTACTTTTTAAGATTCTGTTAAGGATTTTTGTGTCTATATTCATGAGGGATATTGGTGTGTTAATTTTTTTGTGCTGTCTGTATTTGGTTTTGGTATCAAGGTAATAGGTTTATAAAATGGATTAGGAAGTGTTCCCTCCTCATTTAATTTCTATATGAGATTGTATAGAATTGGTGTTAATTCTTCATTAAATGTCTGGTAGAATTTTTCAGTGGAGACATCTGGGCCTAAAGATTCCTTTTGGGGGCTTTATAAATCACAAATTTAATTTACCTAATAGGTATAGGGCTATTCAAATGAGCTATTTAATTTAGGGTAAGTCTGTGTCTATTTTGTCTGTGTTGTCATGTAGAGTAGTTTGCAGTATTCCTTTATTATCCTTTTGATGCCTGCTGTTTTTAGTAATAGTCCCTGATATCTGTAATTTGTGTCTTCTCTCTTTTTTTTCTTTGTCAGTCTTGCTAGAGTTTCATCAATTTTATTGGTCTTTTAAAATAATCAGCTCTTTGTTTCATTGATTTTCTCTTCTTTTTCTGTTTTCAATTTCATTGATTTATGCTCTTATCTTTATTGTGTCCTTCTTTCTGCTCAATATAGGTTTACTTTGGTCTGCTTTTTCTAGATTCGTGAGATGGGAGCTTAAATTATTGATTTGAGACTTTTCCTCTTAATACATTTAGTGTTCCCTCTGAGCACTGCCTTACCTGTGTCCCATAAATTTTGATATGTTGTATTATCATTTTCTTTCAGTTCAATACATTCTTTTCTTTTCCTTCAAACTTCCTCTTTTATACATGGAATATTTAGAACTTGCTTAGTTTCAACTGTTTGGAGATTTTCCTGAAATCTTTCTGTTACTGATTTCTAGTTTGATTCCATTGTGGTCACAGAACATACTCTGCATGATTTAGATTGTTTTCAATTTGTTAATGTTTATTTTATGGCCATGGATGTCGCCTATCTTGGTATATGTTCTGTGGACACTTGAAAACAATGTGGATTCTGCTGTTTTGGGGCAGAGTGTTCCATAAATGTCAATTAGATTCTGTTGGTTGATGGTGCTGATGAATACTTTTATATCCTTGCTGATTTTTTGGTCTAGGTATTCTATTGATTGTTGAGAAAAGATTTTCAAAGTCTGCAATTATTATTGTGGAATTGTCTATTTCTCCTTTCAGGTCTATCAGATTTTCCTCCATGTATTTTGCATCTCTGTTGTTTGGTGCACACATTTAGGGATCTGATGTCTTCATGGTGGAGTGACCCTTTTATCATAATATAATGTCCTGGCAATTTTCTTTGTTCTCAAGTCTACTTATCTGATCTTATTACTATAGGTACTTCTGCTTTCCTTTGATTAATGTTTGTATGATATATATCTAATTATCCTTTTACTTTTAACCTGCCTATATAATTTTATTTGAAGTGAGTTTCTTGTAGACATATATTTGGGTCATGTTTTTAATCTACTTTCCCAATATCTGTTTTTAAAATTGGTGTATTTAGGCTGTTTACATTTAATGTAATTATTGATATGTTAGGGCTGAGGCATGCCATTTTCATTTTTTCTTTTTTCTCTTTGTTTGTCATGTTTTTCTTCTCTCTTTCTTTCTTTCCTGTGGGTAACTTGAAGAACTTTGTTAGGATTCCATTTTGATTCATCTACAATGCTTTTGAGTATATTTCTTTGTATAACTTTTTACATGTTTGTTCTAGCTTCTCCATTAAATATATATAACTTATCACACTCTACTAGTGTTGTCATTTTACTAGATTATGTGAAGTTTAGAAACTTTACCTCTTTTTACATCCCTTTACCCATCTCCATTTATAATATAATTGTTTTAAATATTTCCTCTACATTCATTTAAGCCAAAATCAAAAGTGTTATATTTTTTTCTTCAACATTCAAACATAATTTAGATACTCAGGAAGAGAAGGAAAGCCTATTGCATTTACCTATATTTTTGCTTACTATGTTTTTTATTCCTCCCAGATATTTCAAGGTTCCTTTTTCAATGGTTTCCTTTCTGTTTAGAGGGCTTCCTTTAGCCATTCTTTTAGGATAGGTCATCTGGTGACAAATTCTCTTAGTTTTCCTACATTTGAGACTATCTTGATTTCCTTTTTATTCCTAAATTATATTTTTGCTGGGCATAGAATTCTGGATGGAGAGTTCTTGAAAAATATTTTGTCATTTCTTTCTGGCTTCCATGGTTTCTGACAAGAAATCTGGTGTCATTAAAATTGTGTTACCCCTATAGGTAAGATGCTCTTTTTCTCTGGCTGTTGTTAAGATATTTTGTTTGTCTTTAGTTTTCAGAGATTTAATTATGTTGACTCTTGGTATGGCTTTCTTTAGATGTATGCTGTTTGAGGTTGTCTCAGCTTCTAGAATCTGTAGGTTTATGCTTCTTGCCAAATCTGGGAAGTTTTCAGCCATTGTTTCCTTGAGTACTTTTTCTACTCTTTCTCCTTTCCAACTCTCTGGACACAAATGTTATATCTTTTGTTTTAGCCCTAGTCTTCCCTGATGCTCTGTTCATTTTTTCTTTTAAATTTATTTTCTCTCTGTTCAGATTGGGTAATTTCCATTTTTCTACATTCTAGTTCACTCTACAGCTTATTCACTGAGCTCTTTATTTCAGTTATTGTGTTTTTCAGTTCTAGAATTTGTATTTCCATTTCCTTCTTTTTATCTTCTATTTCTTTGCTGGGTCTTTCTATATTTTTATTTGTTTCAAAAGTGCTCCTACTTGTTAACTGAAGCATAAAAATGGCTCCTTTAAAATTTTTGTAAGATAATTCTAACATCTGTGTCATCTTGATGTTGGCATCTATTGATTGTCTTTCTTTTATTCAGTTTGGGATCTTCTTGATTCTTGGCATCATAAGTGATTTTAAATTGAAATGTGGACATTTTTATATTATGTTCTGAGACTCTGGACTTTATTTAAGCCTTCTGTTTTAGCTGATTTTCTTTGAACCACTATGGCAAGGAAAGGGGGACACTGCCTCATTACTGCCCAGTGAAGGTAGAAGTTTGGGTGTCCCCCTCAATCTCTGTTGACACTCGAGGAGACTGCTGCTTATTACTGCCAGGTGGGAGTGGGAATTTCAGTTCCCTACATGGTCTCTGCTGACTCTGAAGATGTGGATGAGCTTTCCCAGAGCTCTCTTGCCAGTTGGCAGGATGAAGGTCCTGGTTCTGTACTTGACCTTCTCTGATACCACCCTGGTGAGGGTGTTGGGATACCTCATTACAGTTTCATAAGGGTAGAAGTCTATGTTCTTATATGGGTTATGCTGACATAGGTGGGAGTGGGGCCACAGAGTTTTTTTTCCTGTGGTGTTTGGTTGAAGTAGAGTTGTTATTGTTGAAAAAGTTTTCTGTCTTACTAGTCTGCCCCTTTTCTGGTCCTTTGGCTAGAGACAGAAGGCTGTTGTTGGGGCATGTTTTAATGTCTGTGCCTGTTGGTGTTTCTGGGTTGCTGGCATCTTCAGCTCCAACTCTGGGATATATGAGGTAACTCACTATTATGTCATTCTTTGGGTTCCAAAGTCCCTAGTCAGTCTGCTTTCTTTGCTACACCTTTCAGAATCTTTTAATGTTTGTTTTATATAGAATGTCCAGGAAATTTTCGTTTTACTTAATGGAAGGAATAGGGGAAAGTATCTACTCCATCTTCCCCAAAGTGAAAATACAAATATTTTAAACAAAAATATTTCATATAAAGTTGATTTTAATTTGATTTTTGAAAAAAATTAAACATTTAAAAATGTATTTTATAAAAACAAGCTACAGTTTTAGTATTCAATGTTCTTCTAATTGCCAATAAAAACATTGGTATTATGCTTTGCCCATATGTACAAATTTAAAAGTAATATGATTTGCAAAATATCGCAAAATGTTCTCAGCTGCTACTTGCATCTGTTGCAAATACTGTGATAATTTGTGAATACTTTTGAAACATTAAATTAGATCACGAAAAGAAAGAAGATGATAAACACTTAGCACTTACAAGGAAACAATAATTCAGTATATGTAAGAAGTATTGCATTTTTGCTGAAAGGAAGGAATTGACAAGTTAATTTGTCTTCTCTCTCTTAACTAAACACTTCAGCTGCTCAAATTCTCCCCATGGTTCAGTGTCTATGGGACAAAGCCCACACACTGTCATGGCATTCAGATGTGGCTGTCTTCTGTTTTGAGGATGTGAGCAAGAGATATGAAGTGTTTCCCTGGGCCTGACGGGTGCTTGAAACAAAGAGTGGAAGTTTGGGGTTGTGGGTTGCTCTGTGTTGACACTGAGCACCAGATCCCAGGTGACAGAGAGGTCCACATAAACTTCCATAAGTATGTATGTGTGCGTGTGTGTGTGTGATTCAAGATATGGAAGACCCTCTAACACATAAGTCCAAGGCAGGACTCTCACCCATAGCCTAAGACTATTAAGTTACTTGCCATTTTGGGGGCTTTGTTTCTCATCTGTTTTCTGGTAATCTAGTGTAAGACTATTAACAATGTAAATGAGGCAAATCTAAACATTTCCACATTCAATTGAGAAATAAGATGAGGTAAACACAGATCAGGAGATGATGAGAGTTCTTTCTCTAGAATTTATGATGCAATTTTAATGGCTCTGAATGTTTCGGTGTAGAGAAACTGTGTGGACAGAGAGGGATATTCTCCCTGTTTTTTGCAGAAAGTGCTGAGTTATTTTTTAATGGTCAATTTCGTTTTTCTAACTAGAGTCAAATGCTTGATATGATAATTAAAAATACATCAAGGCATCCAGAACAGAAGCAGTTATGTGTTTGGTTAGATGACAGGATAATTGCCCACCCTTATCTTCAATTTTCAGACTTAAATCTCTTTCCCATTTAGTTTTAATTGGCTCTGGGCTTCCATCCATCTTTAACTTTGGGTTCATTTGTTGCAATTGTTTTATCGAAGCTCAGTTCTTCTCCAGTGAATACAATAAATCTATGTATTTGATTCAGCTTTGCTTTTATGGTTAATATTTTAAAATTATAAAACCAGATTCTGCAGAATGTGAAATATAGGAGTAAATGTCTCAGTTTCAGACTTTGTTGATATCTTAGCTCTTGGGCATTAGCTTATTCAACCACGTTTTTAAAACACAAGAATTTGTATTTTAATTTTTCTTCCTCTTAATTTCTGTTGATTTTTCACAACTCCCAAAGCAGCTACTTTTGAAAATTTATGCCCTTTCAAAATGATTGTTTCTCTTTCCCAAACTGCCACTTAAATGATGATCTGCCATCTTAGTGCCTTGGACTGTATTGTTAATGCAGAATTCTGCATTGTTTATTGGTCACCTAATAGCAGAGATGCCTTCGAATGTCTTTTTAAAGTTATAAACTCCCTCCTTAGACAAATGCACACAGATGCATATAATTTCAGGGGCTTTGCAGCCACCCTGTGGCTGTGTATGACTTCCTGGGGGTTTACTAGGTCTGGGGTTAAGCCCTCTTGGCTTAAACCACTTGGTGGTGGTGGCATTTGCAACAGTTATAACATGGCCATATCTTGGATTATTTAAAAGATCCAGTGGGCTAATGTTGCTGGGGTGGTTAGGGAAGGCCATTTCATTAGCTGTGAATGAAATCGGAGGCTCGAGTTTGCACACCTAGATGGGCATTGGATATGCAAAGCGGGGGAGAGAGTTAACATGCTGTGAGTGAGACGTGCGGAGGATTCCTAAGGGAGAGAGGAGAGAGGACCCTTGATCCTGCCCATTGAGCACGGCCAGCGAGAAATCCCTAGATAACATTCAAGAAATGGGACGGGTGGTATCAGATGGTAGGTTGTTTGCAGTGTAGTGAGAAAATGTGATCCATCCCTCATGACCTACAAACCATCTATAAAGATTCTGCTAACGTTCAACACTTGTAAAAATGATTGCTTTTAGATAAGAGGATAGAGTTGGGCTAAAGGGTACAGAATTATGGAGGGCTGAGGATAAGAATTCAACAAGGGCAGAAAATTGGAGCCAGAGGTGACCAGGAGAATATAAGTTCCCTTGCAATTTGCAGAAATCTCAAGGCAGGCATTAGATGTTTTTCCCCCTAGGACATAAAATGTGGGTTTGAGTCAAGAGGATGTATATTTTAAGAAGCATGATGACCCCCACTGACATCTGATCAACATTCGTATAAAGAGTCTAACTTTCCAGAGCACTTTCACATTCATTTCCATTTTTTGTTATCTTTTGATTCTGGGTACACAGGCCCTGGTGTCCTTGTAGAGGCTGGCAGGTGCTGGCCTTCTCTTAGTTTTGTGAGACTTGAGACTGCTGAAAGAGTGTGGAAGTGTGCATTTAGTAAATGTGGCCAGGAAGAGATTAATGTAAACCTGAGAGTCAAATGAAAGTTCCGGTGCATCCTGATAATTTTTCGTTTGGGCCTGATAAATCATTTGCACAGTTTCTTTATAAGGTTTTTAGTTCAGTTATGTCTGGTTCCCAGGTCCCATTCTGCTGGGGCCCAGAGATACCTTCTTTGTCTTTTCTGGGAGAGATGGTTGAGACCCATCTCTCTGAGCCTCCAGAGCTGTGCTGACCCCTGGCCTCTCTTAGGAATGTAGGGCCCTGACTATCCTGGTCTGTAAAGGAGGGCCTTGTGAGGTAGTGTGATAGGGTAGGAGAGGGGAGTGGGAATGGGGCTATGCTAATTCCTTTCTTCTTTCAATTGTTGGCCCGACAGGGTCAGGCTCTGAAACAAGTTTGGTGTGCTGATTTGTACCTTCTGAAATGACTTGTACCTGCTCATTAATGTATCTTACACGTTTGGACTCTGAGCAGGAATTCATTCCTTCTTGAGGAAATCTTTATTGCTCATTGAATGGACTTTGTGGGAGGGAGGGAAGCAGGTGGGAGAGGTGGGAAGGTGGATGCTGCAGTGGAAGGTGGAGTCAGGGATGCAGGGCTTGAAGTTGGGGGTGAGTGGCTGATGTGTTTCATTTGCTCACGCTGCCTTGCATTCCTAGCTCTTTTCTCCAAGAAGTTTATAGAACATGGTCTCTGGAGACCGGAGGTGCCTCCCTTCAGGGTGATGAGGTCACATCTTTGGACAGTAATGATATTAAGTCTTACATTATATCTTATATCAGGGATGCTTGCAGGTCTGGAGAGGGGCATGGAAGGAGTGGGAGAAGGGGAATAAGGGCCGGTGTTGATGAGTCAACACTGACACATATACTGAGGCATTATAATGGGTGCATTTCACATGCAGTGATTCATTTAACAAGTATTTATTGGGTACAGGTAATAGGCCAGGTATTGGGGAAGCAGAGGTGGAAATGCACAGTCCTTGCCATAATGGAGCTTATAGCAATTTCTGTTTTATGGTGGACTGCAAGTTCTAACAACGTCTTGTGAGGCCCTCTCTGTCTTGGCCCCAGTTGCCTCATTTCATCTCCCTCTCTCCTTAGGCCCCAGCCTGCCGCATTGCTCTAGGGCTCACTTATCTCTTCTGCAACAGGCTTCCCCATTTGAGTGCCCTTTCCCCTGAATTCAAGCCTCCAACCCCAATTCTAAAGTCAGTAAACAAAGTACTAGTCAACATCATGATAATCTGCTTAGAGATGAGTTCTACTTATAGGGAAGATAGCATTTTCACATTGCAAACCGAAACTTAACATATCAGCATGTGCATTTGGACTGCTTCCCTGAAATCAGGATTTCTGGCATCACTAGAAAGTCTTATCAAAAGGGTTCTTTTCAGAGTAAGGGGAAAGTCCACCCCAAAAGCAAATTCCCCTACAGCCACAGGAGAAATAATAGCAACAGTGTTTGCAAAACCATGCTGGCAGCTTGTCAACAAAGGCAGAAGAAATTATGAAATTAGAAAATTGCCTTGTGCAACCAATAATAAAATAATGGTTCTGGGCAGCAACCATCAAGGGGGGCTAAGATCATTGGGTGGGAAGTTGATGAGAATTTTATAATGGAGGGACTGGGCTGATGCTCCAGGATCCCACTGACCAATCTTAGCATCACTGAAAGTGGGTCAACCAGACATCATGTGCCTAAAGTACACAGCACTTCTATGAAGTAGTCTTGCCAAGAAAGCTGAATCTGAACCTAATTAAGTGTCTAGCTGCCACTGTGGAAATAAATGAGGACTACCCAAATGAGAATAAACAGTCTATTTATTCAGAGCCTGCTATATAGCAAGGGAGTCAGCCACCATCACTTGTCAAGATTAACTGATGGGAGAGCATCAGCCTGGCCCCTCAAGGCCAGGCAGAGAAGTGGGAAAGTTTTACAGTGAAAGAAAAGGATTCAGATATATTCTGATTGTGGTTTGTTGGCATGGGGAAGTTGGAGTAACTAGAAGTGGGACACCTTACATGATAAGTTTAGGGGAACATATTTGGCTTTCTCTGTTTGGTTGAGTAGGAAGCATGGGCAAGATTAGGGACACTGGCAGAGGTTGTGCATTAGAGTTCTATTGTCATAGATGGTCTGGCCATCATCTGTTTGTATATTCAGTGTCTCACAGTTTACAGGGAAGCAGGAGATAGAAGAACAAGCTAAATGACACTAAACCATGAGGAAATTATCAGTCAAATCCAGATTGTGGGACATTCTACAACGCAGACAAGCTGATTTCTCTAACAAGTTAATGGCAGGAGGAAAAATAGAGGGGAGACTGTGATGAAATAAAAATGAATTAGGAAATTGAAAATCTACATGCAATGTGTGGATCTTATTGAGATCCTGATTTGAAAAAACCAACTGTAAAAAGATATTTTTGAAACAACTGGGGAAATTTCAATATGGACAGGATTTTAGATGTGGTGACATTAAAGAATTCTTGTTAATTTTATTTGGTGCAATAATGGCAAGGTAGTTATATAAAAACAATTCTTATAATTAAGGAGGCATTTTTGGGTGAATGACACTTGGATTTGTTTTAAAATAATCCAGAAGACAAGGGGAGATGTAAGAGAGATGGTTGGCAGCATGGTGATAATTGTTGAAGCTGAGTTATGGATACCTGGGGGTTTGTTATAATATTCTCTACTTTTCTGTGTGTTTTTAAAAGTTTCTATATTAAAACCTTAAAAAATGATATCTTGCCCTGCTTCCAGCCATACAGTTAAAAAATAATGCATCTAATGTCTGAGTCTTCTGCATTTTCTAGACTGTTATAATTCCAAATATTCAATAAGATTATCAGATCCTGCTTTCTGATTTCTGGTTTGAAAATTTTGGTTATTGTACCTATGTAATTATTGCCTTTGAAAATCATTTAAATCCAGTGGTTCTCAAGTGGAGGTAATATCCACTTCAGGGGACATTTGGCCATGTCTGGAGACATATTTGATTGTCACATCTGAGGAGAAGGTGTTACTAACATCCAGTGCATAGAAGCCAGGGATACTGCTAAGCATCCCACAATGCACAACACCCCGTAATGGAAGACAGTCTTCCACAAGAAAGAATTATCCAGCACAAAATGTCAGTAGTGCCAAGGTTGAGAAACCCTGATTTAGATGATTATCCTGTAACTTTCTGTGGTATTTCATGGTTGCTTTTTTTTTTTTTAAGCAGTTTTATTGAGATATAGTCACATACCATACAATCTATCCAAAGGTATAATCAATAGCTTTTAGTATAACCACAATGTTGTACATTCATCACCACAAACATTTTAGAACAATTTCATTATTCTAAAATGAAAAACTCCACACCCTTTGGCAGTCACCTTTCAATCCCTCTATTCTTTCCCAGTCCTGCATAACCACTAATCTAATTTCATCTTTATAAATCAATTTATATTTACATTTTACATTAATGGAATCATGCAATATGTAGCACTTTGTGTCTGGTTTCTTCCATTTAACATAATGGTTTTTTGTCTGATATTAACATCTGGTAACATTAGCATACATTTGTTCAATTTCAAAGAAAAAAGTCTTATATTTGCAATATTACCCATATTCATAATTCACATGAGGTTTTACTATGCTATACAGTCCCATGTTACATTTTTTAGCCTTCCTTTTAGTAATATACATGATCTTAGGCTTTCCTTTTCAACCACTGTCATACCTATATAACAGCACTGCTAGTTAGAAACATTATGTTGTGCTTTCACCTTTTCTATTCATTTCCAAAGATTAGCACATATCTTTTTTACCAACTTTGCACAGGTTAACCCTCACTTTTCCATTCTCTGACCTCACTGTATTTTCTGGTGACCCATGCAAGTTATTAACTCCATGAGATTACACAATATGTTTAGTTCATAAAAGTGCAATCATACTGTATTTGTACTTTTGTGTCTGGCTTGCTTCACTCAACATAATGTCCTCCAGGTTCATCCATGTTGTCATATGCTTTATGACTTCATTTCTTCTTATAGCTGCATAATATTCCAAGGTGGGTATATACCACAGTTTATTTATCCATTCATGGGTTGATGGACATCTGGGTTGTTTCCAACTTTTGGCAATTGTGAATAAAACCATGATGAATATTGATGTACAAATGTCTGTTTGTGTCACTGCTCTCAGTTCTTCTGGGTAAATACCTTGTAGTGGTATTGCTGGGTCATGTGGCAAATCATTATTCAACTTCTTTAGGAACTGCCAAACAGTCCTCCACAGTGGTTGTACCATTCTATATTCCCACCAATGGTGAATAAGTGTTCCTATCTCTCCATATCCTCTCCAACACTTGTAGTTTTCTGTCTTGTTAATGGTGGCCATTCTGATAGGTGTGAAATGATATCTCATTGAAGGTTTGATTTGCATTTCCCTAATCACTTGTGATGTTGAACATTTTTTCATGTGTTTTTTCACCATTTGTATTACTCCTTTGGACAAATGTCTATTCAAATCTTTCTCTTATTTTTTTAATTGGGTCATTTGTCTTTATTGTTGAGTTATAGCATTTCTTTATGTATCATGGATATTAAACCCTTATCAGATATGTGATTTCCAAATATTTTCTCCCATTGAGTTAGCTGCCTTTTAGTTTCTGTTTGTTTGTAAATATTTTAAACTCATCTTCTTATTTGAAGGGCAATTTTGCCAGATAAAGAATTCTCAGCTGGTAAGTTTTTTCTTTCAGTATCCTAATTGTATCGTAACACTGTCTTCTCACCTCCATGGTTTCTGATGAGAAATCTGCACTAAGTTTTACTGGGTGTCCCTTGTATGTGATGGCTTGCTTTGCCCTTGCTGCTCTCAGAATTTTCTCTTTATCTTTGACATTTGACATTTTGAATAGTTTGTATCTTGGAGTAGGTCTATTCAGATTTATTTGGATTAAAACTACACTGTGCTTCTTTGACATGTAAGTCCATTTCTTTCATGAGAGTTGGAAAATTTTCAGCTATTATTTCCTCAAATACTCTTTCTGCCCCCTTTCCCTTCTCCTCACCTTCTGGAACTTCCATGACACTTATTTTGTTGCATTTGGTGTTATAATTCAACTCCCTGAGCCCCTGCTCAATTTTTTTCTATTCTTTTTTCTCTCGAGTCTTCTCTCTTCAGTTTCAGCTGTTCTGTCCTCTGTACCACGTATTCTTTCTTCTTTCATTTCGAGTCTGCTGTTGTAAGCCTCTAATGTGTTTTTGATCTCACCTATCATGTCTTTCATTCCCATGAGGTCTGTTATTTTTCTATTCAGGTTTTCAAATTCTTTTTTGTGCTCACTCAGTATCTTCTTGATGTCCTTTATCTCTTTAGCTATATTGTCTTTCAACTCATTAATTTGATTTTGGAAATTTGTGTGCATCTCCTTGATTCATTGTCTCAAATCCTATATCTCATTTGGGGCTTTGATATGTTCCTTTGCTTGGGCTATTTCTCTATTTTCTTAGTATAGCTTTTACTTTTTTGCTGATAACTAGGCATCTGATTATGATGGTGAGTTTACCCTGATGCTCATTTTTTCTCTCTTTCATAGTAATTTAGTGGCAGCAGCCTGTGTGTTACTGCTGTTCTTTGATTCTTGGTTCAACGTGCTTCAGGTCTTTAGGATTATCCCTGTCAGTTGTCCAAATCTGGACCCTGGACCCAGTAATGGGTTGTAGACCTGCTTCCAAGGGCCTTGGGGAAGGAGGCTGTAAAGTTCGGAGAAAACCTCTCTTATGTACTTTTAATTTCCTCACATGCACTTCCTTGGTTGCCCAGCATATGGCACTCTTCAGGAGCCCTCTCATTTCAAAGCCTGGTCAGAGTGTGTTCACTGCAACACAGATGGTCAATGTGATACAGGATCCTGCCTGGAGGCTCAGAGCCTTGTAATCCAAACTTTCTCAGAGGTTGTTCTCCAATCTTTACCTTCAGCCACCTCTCTTTTCCCACATAGGAAATAATTCCACTCCCCTCTGTGTCCTCAACAACCAGTCCCAGTCAGTAGGGAGGGTGATTGAGAGGGTTGGGTCTCTTTAGTCCCTTACTGGCTCCCAAGGCAAACAATGATGTGGCCCCACTTGGCTTGGAAGGGCTCATGGGACACAGCAGACCAAATTTGTGGGTCAAAAGCTGAGTCAGCCTTAGGCTGTGTCCCTTTCTCTCCCCTTTCCTGGGGAGGAGAATTCCTGCAGCCCCCTTTTTCTATAGTCACTGGCATGAGGCCTGAGAACTCAAAATTGTCTATAGGGTGGGGAGGGCACTAGCAATTACAGCTGCAGCTTTAACTCACAGTTTTGCCATTGAGATTCTTTTCCTTTGCCCCTCTCTCTTTTGGGCAGTGTCTAGCTTTCTCCTGGTGTCCTAAACCCCAGAACTTCCACCACCACCCCCGCCCCAAGCCATTTCTTCCTGTCCTCCAGCTATTTTTCTGGGAGAGGAGAGAGTCCCTCTTTCGAGTCCTCCATCTTCCTGGAAGTTCCTGATTGCTTGTGGTAGTGTAATCTGCTTGTATCCGCTGGCATTCTATTTAACAGAATGATGTAGGCATTAAGAGTCTGGATTTTGGTATCAAAAACATTTTGGTTTTAGTTCCAACCCTGTTACTTACCACTCCAATAATAATCCTAATTCTTGATTTGTTGCCAGGATACAAGAAAATACATGTGAAGCAGTGAAATATTATTTAGCCTACTGTCGGATGCACAGTGAAGAGCTCACGTACCCTTAGCTATGGTTATTATCAATGGTGGTAAGGCTGTCAATGTGGAAATGGTAGGACTTCCTCTTGATTTCTAGGGGACCCCAGGGACAGGAACATGCCTTAGGTCAGAGGAAATCCAATGTGTGTCACCCATGGAATGAGGATAGATCGTGCACAGAAGCATATTTGTTATTGTAGTCAGTATCTATTTTAATGGGTATTATAAATACCTTGTACTACAAACCCATGACTTTATGCATCTTATAGTTTAGGATGAAAATACATTTATCTAAATAAAAAGTGAGTCAATTTTAAGGAGATCATTAATGACAGCTCAGGTAGAACATGGATAACGTTAAAACTGTGAAAGTGGAGCATGCAGGACTGAGTTTTGGAGCAGCCATACAATCAATAAGAGAGATGCTTTCCCTCCCAGGGGCAGTGGGTGGGAAGGGCCTTTTCAGAAAAAAACTCTTCTAATACCCCTTGACGACAGAGAGTTGGGTCTAACATATTTCTTTTTTTTTTTTTCTTTTTGAGGTAATGGGGCTGGGGATTGAACCCGGGACCTCATATGTGGGAAGCTGGCGCTCAACTACTAAGCCACATCCGCTCTCCTGAGTTGGTTGTTTTATTTGTTTGCTTGTTGTTTGCTTTTGTTTTTAGGAGGCACTGGGGATTGAACCCAGGACCTCCCATGTGGGAAGCAAGTGCTCAATCACTTGAGTCACATCCGCTCCCTATAACATAATTCAAATCTTATAAGAAAGAGAACATTTTTTTGCTGTAGACAACCTTTTATAGAGACATAAAGATAATGAGTATATTGTATGTAAAGTACCAGGATAATTATGGCAATATAAATTTTTTTCCATCCATCTTTTCGAGGCCTCTTAAACTCTCTTGCTCAGGGGAACTTTTTGTTGAATGGCCAAAGTAGAAGTATATTGAAAATATCCGTTTTCCCTCTCTGTCTTTCATGAAATTTTACCTACAGCAATGTGCAAGAGCTCAAACATCCCAGGGACAAATAATAAAAATGAGGAATGAAAGCAAGGTGCAAGCAATAGGAAATGGCACTATCCCCAAACCAGAGAGTGCTGGCCCTTCTAACACTCACTATTCATTGAAAGAGCCATTCCAGATGTGTTCATGAACATATGCTTTGTTTTACGTGTCTTTGCCTTCATTTCCACTGCCTCAACCCAGCTACCATCCTCTCACCTGAACTATTGCAATAGCTCCAAACTAACCTTCTCGATTGCCCTCTTGCCCTCTACGGACCATTCTCCCCACAGCAGCTGGAGTGATCTTCCTAACACGTAAACCCCAGCATGTCATTCTCTCATAAAAACTGACCAAGGCCTAACCTGGGGCCCCACGTGAGCGTCTTACCCTGTAGCACGCCCGCAACACATATCTCGGGTTGTGTACGTATCTCATGTCTAGTTTTCTTGCTTCTTAGTAAACTCTACTCCCTTGCCTACATCTTCCAGTTGTAACTGGGAGACCATCTAAACTCTGTGAACCACCCGACTGCTGCCTATTAGATCAAGTGCTTCTCATACTCTCACTGCCTTCCATGTTCTAAAACACTTGAGCCCCACTGGCTTGTTGTCTGTAACTTCTAAAAGTTAAGTTTGTGCCCTGCGTGGGGCTCTATACTTGGCATTTCCCCTGCCTGACCTGCTCGTCCACAGGTCTTCACAACCAGGCTTCTTTTGTCCTTCAGGTCTCAGCTCAAACGGCAGACACCTCCTTGGAGCTGCTTCCCTGGCCTCAGTCAAACTTGTACTCTCTCACTCTCCCTTATATCACCCTGGCATATTATCTTCCCAGTCCTCATCACTCTCTGAAAGGCTCTTATTTTTTCTGGTTTCATTTTCCCCTGCCTCCTCCCACCTGCGCCCATCTCCCCAACATAAATAGAATGTTAGCTCCATGAGAAAAGGGGCCTCATCTGTCTTGTTTGCCATTGTAGCGCCAGGACGTAGGAGATTGTCTGGCACGTTATAGGTGCTCCATAAATATTTGTTGAATGAGTGGACATCCCAGACTCTACTTAAAAGGCCCCATTTACTATATATTCTGATTTTTAAGGAAAAGCAGAAATCCATGTTTTAAGTATTATCTCCCAATGTTGCCAACTTATTTAAAAAACGTAAAATAGCATGTTAGTCCAGTAAATCATGTCTGCAGTGTTATTTGGATTATTTAGTCCAGTAAATCATGTCTGCTAGCTTTCAGTTTGGGGTCTCTGCCTTTGCTTGAATAACAATAAGTCTGTAAAAGAATAATAAGTCTACTTTAGTCCATTGTTCATTCCTCAATCTTGAGGATTTGAGGATGGTGATACCCACTCTGCTTCTAATTTAGAGGGGGCTTAGATGAACAGGGGGTCTTAACCAGGGGTCCATGGACCCCCAAGAGGTCCGTGGAAAAATTCCAGGGGGTCCATGACCTTGAATTGAAAAAAAACAACTTTTCTTTATTTTTTCTGACCTCTAACTGAAATCTAGCATTTCCTTCACTTATGAATGTATGCAATAAATTACAGTAGTATTCATTTCATATTACATTAATTTGTTGCATATCTTGAAAAATCGCTTATGTTCATCCATACTTTGAAATTACAGTAGTTGTTAGACCCGACGCTAGTTCACATGTGGCCACAGTCCTTCTGTGTACAAACTATTATGCAACATATTTGGCCAACTATCTGGCAACACAGAATAGGTAACAAACAGGAGATCTCCCATGTGGTATCTTTGATCTTTTGAAGTATAGGGGTACCATTTTGTGAGGATAAATCACAGGGTCGGCACAAGTTATAGATGTTGAAAGTTTCATGCCACACAGTTATAATCAATGTAACTATAATGAAAAATTTAAAAATACAAAGGGAAAAATATCACCTCATGAAATAAAACACACCTGAAATACATAACACATTCAACATGTGCTGCGTGATTACCGATTTTGACCGAGCCACTTGTGTTGAAAATTTGACCATGATGTCAGCCATATTTTTAGATAACCAAGCATATAGAAGAAACACAGTTATGACATTATAATTAACCATAACATGAAAAATGACAGGTCGAAATTGTCTTATGTGACAAACACAAAGACACACATTTTATCTAGACAACATGGCTCCCTTTGTTGCATAGAGAAAATGGGTGTACTTTTCCTGCCATCTCAAGAAATCTGTTTGTTATTTAATCTGTGCTGGCAACTCAATGCCTAGTAGTCATTCAGGTACCAAGTGGTGAAGTTGAGCATTCTCACTTTGGTTGCCCAGTGACTGCATTACATTCAAGTATTTCCCTGTCTACAATTGTTTGTTAACAAATAAGTGAAAGTAGATAAATTGTTTTCATTGATGGCTAAAATTTTATAAAACTGGTCAGTTTAAATGAGAATTCATAACTTTTCATAAGTAGGTTACTTTTAACACAAATAGACACGCTGGCCAATAGTAAAGGAGGTCAGACACACCCTCCGTGAGTTTGTTGATCCTTGCAATCGATGTTTATGTATTTTCAGTTGCTGATATTGTGGCATAAAACCGTCTGTGATACTAGCGATGTCTGCAAATGTCCACATGCATTATATGTTTTTCTTTTGCCACTAGGTTTCTAAGAAGGTCCTGAAATCCATGCAGCTTTACTTGCAATTCCAGGAAAGACACCAAATTCCAGAAAGGACACGAATCTTGATCTACTGCTGTAATTTGCTAGTCTATCCCAGAGTTTAAAAATTAGTTATTTATATGCATATTTATCAAACAATCTTAAAACCTTACAAAATACTGAATGTTAAAAGCTGTCAGTTAAATTATGTATTTTATTTTATAGGCCCAATTTAAGTTGAAATGTTGAAGAAAAGGAAGTATGATGAAAGCTATGTATTATTTGATTTTACTTGTATTAATGAGCGTGATGGAACTCAAAAACCACAGTGTTTTTCATGAAGAAAAATTCTTGAGAATGAAAGTATGAAGCCAGCAACAGTGAAAGACAATCTCATGTATGTCTATGCAGAGAATGTATCTAAAGATGCAAGATTGTTTTTGTGCAAAACTCAAATTGAAAAAGCAGGGATGGTTCCAAAACTTGGATTTGTCATTTCATGAAAGCCTCTGCTTTCAGTATCCTATAAAATTGCTTACTGGATTGCCAAGCAAAAGAAGCCCCACACTATTGGAGAGACTTTAGTAAAGCATGGGCACTGGGAATGGTCTAATTGGTGTGTGGATTGGAACAGAGGAAGAAACTGGAAGCGGTCCCTTGTCAAATGATGTAATACATTCTAGAAGAGTAGGTATGTCTTTTAATATTTTAAAACAGGTCATCCAGGAATTGGCAGCCTCACCAGTCCCCTTCAGTATGCAATTGGATGAAACTACAGACATTTCTCAATGTAGCCAGCTCCTTGTTTTTGTTTGCTATGTGTACGCTGACGCCATCAAAGAAGAATTCTTATTTTGTGATTCTCTTTCAGGAACTACGAAGGCCGTTGACATTTTTGAAGTGGTAAAAAGTTTTTTTTCACAAACAAAACTGATTGGAAAGAAAATCTTTATTCTTCTTGCACTGATGGGGTTCCTGGGATGCATCTGTTTTTGCTACTTTAGTAAAAAAAAGAAGCTCCTCAAGTCGTGGTCACTCATTGCTTTTCACACAGACATGCACTGGCAACAAAGATTCTTCCAACAACCCCGAAAGAAGTTTTGTCAACAGTCATAAAAGTTATCAACTCTGTCAAAAAAAGTTCTCTGAATCGTATTTTAAAAAGATTTTTATCAAGAACTGGGAGCAGAATATGAAGTCCTTCTCTACCACACAGAAGTGTGCTGACTTTCAAGAGGACAAGTCTTGAAGCGCTTATTTGAACAAAGGGCAGAAGTTTCACTTTTTCTATAAGAAAAAGAAAACCCAGTCTTAGAACATTTTGAAAGAAAGTTTTTTATCCATGGGTTGGCTTGCCTTGCGGATATTTTTCACCATGTAAATGAGACAAATCATTCCATTCAAGGTTGTGAAGTCACCATTGTGGATGAAATTGAAGTATTAGAAGCTTTCTTGGCTAAGTTACCAATATGGAAGGAGAGTGTACAGGACAATATTCTTGCAAATTTTCCAATGCTGGAGGAAGTGCTTTACCAAGATGGAGTTGAAGTACAAAATTCTCTGCCATTTTTTTTTGAAAAGAGATTTCTGCAAACACTTGTAAACATTACAGAATTCTTTGAAAAGTTATTTCTATCTTGATGACATGAAAATTGAACCATGGATCTGCAATCCTTTTTTTTTTTTTTTTTTCCTGATATAAACTGCATCGAAGATATGGACTTAACCAAAGATGAACTAATTGATCTTAGGACAAAAAACTTGCTACAATTGGAGTTTAATGCAAAAAACCTCGGAGAATTCTGGTGTTCCCTGCTAGAAGCCTATCCTTGTAAAGCGAGTTATGGAAGCTTAGATTCCATTTGCAACAATATATCTTTGTGAATTGGTATTTTCAACACTTGTAACAATGAAAGCAAAAAATCAACTCAATTAGATGTCCAACTTGATATGTGTGTTGCCTCTTCAAATACTACATCAGAGTTTAATGTTTTTATTCAAGATAAACCACAGTCTGTACATTGACATGTCTTTAAAAAATAAAATTTAACTTTAATTTTCCTATATAGTTGATGTATTGTATTATTATTTAATGTGCTAAGAAAGAAGCATATATGTATAGTATTATATGTTTTTTTAATTTTAGTAGCTGTATTTCAATATATGTAACTGATTGCCTTTGTAATTTTATTTTATGCATTTAAAAATTCTTGTGAGGACATGTTGGTGTGGGATATATTTATTAAATAATACACAGTATAGTGTGCACTTAATATGATTTTTATTTTGATGTAGCATGCTCTGATTGCAGTGAATAACTGCCTGCCAAAAGTTGGTAAGGATGGGGGAGATGGTTTTGTGGTGCCGTGGGAAAACTCGAATTTCTAAATGTTTGCCAAAAATGACCATTTGAACAGATGTTGAACCGTGTTAGGTTATCAGGCATTGAAATTATGGGAAAGTTGTAAAATGTAATTTTGAATAATCCTAAAATTTAATTTAAAGACATGCTCATGTTGAGTGTCATAAAACTATCTGCCGCTACATTCTGAGAAGGGGTCCATGGTTTTCACCTGACTGGCAAAGGGGTCCGTGGAACAAAAGAGGTTAAGAACCCCTGGTGTAGAGGGACCAGCGCTGTGGCCAGTGTGGGCTGGAGGAACCATCCCTGGTTTTTGGTCAGCGTGAGCATCCTTGGGGTCCTTTGTACAACCACAAGGTGGGGGGGGGGTCTGTAGTAAATACTGGAGTGGATCTCCCACCAGCCTGGAGGGAGGGGGACTCAGAGTCAGATTTAAATTAAAGTAAATAAAGCTGTATGCCATTTCTTGTACAACCATGTTTATGGATTAACGGTCATCCCTATTATTTGAATTTTGTTTTTGTCAAAGGGGACAACATTGCTGGGAAGGGTATTAGGGGAAAGTGTAACACCAAAACCCACACCAGCACAGATGATCTAGTTAGGGCTCCCTTGGGCTCCCCTGGGAGCCCTTCCAGGGGACAGTGTCGTTCAGCCCACCCCGCCCAGGGTGAGGGCCCAGCTTGCTCCTAAACCTAGTTTCCCAAGGAATTTGCAGTCACAGCACTTGCTAGTTAAGTTTCAACAGCAGGGATGAGGTTAAGATGTCAGAGGCCTCCTATGGCCCTATGTGGGACAATCCATGCCAAATTGATAGCATCCCTCCACTGTGTCCTCAACAATACTTGTGAAGGGGAATTCCTAGGCTCTGCTGCCTCAGTCCTTTTTTGGAAGAGAAAAAAACCTTTCTGGACCCTTTTCAGGCTGTAAACATGTGTCTCCTCCCCCGTCTTCCTCCTCTACCTCCTTCCCTAGAGAATGACCTGGAGAGAAGGAAACCAGCTGGCTCAAGCTGGCAGACAGGGTAAGAGTTTTTGTACAGAGAGTTTCCCAAGTGGGAGCTGGAAGCTAGAGGTGGGATTGGTGTTGCCATCGAGGAGGCAGAGTTTCTCTGGCAGAGTTTAAAGGGGCAGCTACAGGGTGTACCATTCCTTTCACATTCTCTCCATCCTCCTGGTCTCACTCATAGAAATTTTGACTGCTTGTGAATGAAGGCTGAAGGGTTTATTATGGGGGAATTGTTTTATGCTGGAAAGTTTTCTTTATTCCCAAGGGAAGACAATGCATATAAATATAGGTTAAAAACAAAGAGCTTCCATCTTTCTCTGAAGATTGGCAAAACATAAAACATACTATCTGCTTGAGTGACAGGAAAAATATCCCCAGCCTGACTCTTACTTGTGCTTTTCTCCACATCACCCATCTCACCCGACCAAGTCTTCTTAGACTAGTGAACGGGGAGAAAGAGAGACGTAGAGAGACACCAATGTTCCAAGATCAGGTTTGGAAGTGGGGTGGCAAGGAACTGGATGAGAGTGGGTGGGCTCTCTGTACTGATGGCACCGGTATAAATGGCCATTAGGGGGACTTGAGGCCTGATCACGTCAGTTACTATTTGTAATGAAGGGGATACTGCATCCACCTCTGGAATTCAGACGTCTGTGCATCTGTGCAACTTGGCCCTGTGAGCCAGACAGGGAGGCAGGGCCTCCTAGAAGACCCCTCATCCTATGGAAGCAGGAACAGTGCACCACAGTCTTGGCCTGGTAACACGGCCTTAGACACCCAAGGGGAGGAGTGATGGTACGAGTCCAGTGTCTGTCACGCAGATCTGTCCCTGCTCTGTCCCATGTGCTAGGGAGCCAGGAGACTGGCAGCCAGCAGAGAGTGAGAGAGTTCTCCTGTAAACTCCACAAGACACCGGGCAGGAGCGCCTCTGCTTCTTCTGCTTTTGTAGTCCTAATACACTTTGTAACACCACGTGGGGCAGGAGCAGTTCTCTACCACCTTGCCCTGAATAACTGACGCCTGGTGGGTGATGGAGGAAGTGGTGGGAGTGCTTTGCGGGAGCGGATCCAAATGTTGAAGGAGCACGTGTAAGACAGCCCTGAAGATCCCAGAGCTGCTTGGGTGGGACCCTTCAGCAGGAGTAGAACAGCCACATTACCTCCACCTCACATTTACATATGGGATGGACCTTACAGAAAATGTCATACATGTCTTCATTTGCTCCTTATAACCTCCTGGAAGGTGGAAGCAAGTATAATGCTCCTCCTCGGTCCCAGGAAGGGGTGGCCTAGGCAGCCTCAGGGCCACTTTATGTCCATCCATGGCTCTCAGGAGTCGCCCAAGGGCCCACTTGGACTATTCAGAGGTAGGCATACTTCAGAAGCTGTGAAGTCAAGGTGTGCATTGCTCAGGGACCTCTTCCCTTCCCAGGGCTCTCAACAAGAAGCAAGACGGTAAAGATGGAGGGAAAATCTTACCTTTATTACTGTTAGAGGCAAGGGTGGAGATGACACTTAACAGTGAGAAAAAACAGTCCTGCTGCCTGAGCACAGAGAGGGGAAGACTTGCCTACTCTGTCGCAGGCATGGCTGGACATTTTCCCAGGTAAGACTTAGAGCACTAAAAGGCAAAGGGGAGCAAGAGGGTGAAGAGGAAGGCACGGGGTGACTCTGTCCAATTTGCCAACCAGGTCAGTGAGGGGTGGGGAGGGCCAGGAGTGTCACACTCACGGATGTCCAGGGCTTGGGAAAAAGTGTTCTGGTGGAACATTCTGTATTGCCTTGACCCGCAGCACCCACTGGATCAGGCCGTCTAAACTGACACGAGCTGCTTATCATTTTGGCTTGGTGAGAGTTGATTGTCCCTCTCAGTCTACTCTGCCAAGAGGTAGTATTTATGACAAAGTTCTGCAGAGTAGAGTGAATTAATATTTTCACTGGTATAGGATATAGTCTGAAAGTCCCAATTGACATTTCTATGAAATCTTATATTTTCACCTTAGAAAAATCATGTAAATTTTGTTCTTCACTTCAAAACACACCCACCTTGTTTTCTCAAAAACTCTAGAGTAGAACTGATAGTCTAGGAAGAAGCTCCGTGTTTATACTGCAATGTGGTTTTCCCTCTGGCACACTGCCTGGTACATCTGTGGGTATCACACCCTGTTTGAGAAACGTAAGAAAGAGGTAAGCAAGCCAGAAGCAGATCAAGGGAGAGAGGTGGTCTTTCCTCCATGAGTTTATTCTGCCCAGTAGACTCCTGCATAAGGCCTGGGGTTGGGAAGGGAGAGAAGAGAAAGGACTGAGGGTCCATTTACCATGCCATGAGCAAAAGTAAGGGGCCCCTTTCAGAAACTTCTACTTGAAGGTTTAAACTTTCTGGAAGGGTTATAATAAAGGTACATACTTAGATAGCACTTATGTGCCAAGCACTATGCCAAGTACTTTATTTGTATGTATTAACTCATTCAATCCTTACAACCACCTCATGAGCAAAGTGTTTATATGGTCCTCCTGTTTTATAGATGATACCACTGACATATTGAGGCATCATACAACTTGTCCAATGTCTCACAACTAGTAATTTGAGTGCAGATAGTCAGGCTCTAGAGTTCAGGCTCTTAACAGCTGCCTGTATTTGCTACAGGGACTCTCCAGTAAGCTTAATAATAAAGTCTAGATCAAATGCTAAAAGGGCTGTTGGAAGAATTTACTGTTTCTCTGAGGGCCCCTCTAATGCTACATCTCTGTGGTTCAGGATCTGTGAGTTAGGACAGCAGGCAGAGCCAATGAGGGGATCTATTTACAGGCCTAGAGGCCAGTAGCCTTATTGATGCTACACATCATTTTATGTAAAGAGACAAGAAGCCTACCGGTGGCGTACTTTACTCTGCTTGCCAATGGTTAAATCACAGCTTTTAAAAACCAAGGCACATTAGAAAAAATTAGACTATTTTGAAGCTTTGCACATTAAGAAAAATATACAAATATTACGCAAACCTTAAATTCCAAACTTTAGTTGCATTTGAAAATGTAACAGTTTAGTTTTTTTTTTTTTAAGTACCAAGGGAATCAGTGAGACAATGTATGGAGAAAAACTGGAATTATGTATTTGCAGTATATTGAATTGTAGATTTGGATAAAAAGCCCTGGATGACTGAATGGCATCTGTCGTGAGGTTCAGGTCTGCCTATTGACAGACAGTCCAGCCTTAGGACCATTTCTCAGGGCAGGGAGCTTATGATCAGAAGAAATGAAGTCTGCTCCATAGTGAATATGAATGGAGCAGGGCAGGGGGAGGGAGAAGGAGCTTGGAAAAGCAGAGGCATAGCAGTTGGTGACCCTGATTAGTACCTTACTATTTGACCAGTGTTCCTTAAAATAAGAACCTAAGGGAGGCCAGGATAAATTCTAGGTGAGTAATAGGCACCACAGCTAATTGCTCTGAATAGATAACTAGATGAGCTGGTGTCCCTCAATAATAGTTTGTTCATTTTGTGGGGCTGGAGAATGTGTGTGGCAAAACAGGTAGGTAATAAATAGTCTCAAATTATTAGAGCATGAAAAAAAATTAGGAAAGTGATGCTCATACCCAGTGTTTTAAAATATTCTTTGGTTTGGTTTGGACATTATTTTGGTGTCTACAAACTTTCTCCATCTGTGTGCATGCAATTTGTCACTGAGGTGAATAGAGTTGTTATTCTTTTCCATCCCCTCTTCTTTTGCAAACATATGTTGAAAACTTACCAGTTGTGAGGCATCTTGTTAGATGCTGGGGGAAGAGAAAGGGAGATGAATATAAGGATTCAAGGATGTATTTATCAGCCAGGATTGATTAGACTGCTTCAGAATGAATGATCCCTCTTGAATCTAAATATCTTATAACACAAAAGTTGGTTTCTTGTTCATGGTACTTCTTCATTGGTTGACTCTAAGTTTGTTCTGTATTCATGCTAGAATCCAGACTGATAGAGCAGCCCCTGTTTGGAACATTGGTTGTGGGTGCAGAAAGGAAAAAGAAACCCTGATGAGCCATGTAAAGCTTATGCTCAGAGATTACACATGCCTAATATATATGAACATTTCATTGACCAAGAAAGTCATATGGCCAAGTATGATATCCAATGGTTGGGGAAGTGTTATCTTCCCTTAAGAAGAGGCAGTGAATATTTGTGAACAATAATAAACTCTACCACAATTGACCCTTCTGGCCACAAATATCTACTTCATCGCTCCCTCCCACTTGCAAAGTACACACATCCCTTCCCTAAGGGAGACAACCCCTAAGTTCCCTCCAATCTATGTATCAGGCTCATAGTCCATGATCTCATGATAATCTCTACATCTAATCTTGATATAGATTTCTTGATTTGGATAACTATATCTAAAGAGACAAGTTATCGATTCAGTGGCCTCCCCTAATATAAAATGGTTGATTCAGAATATTGTAATCAGAATAAACTGACCCACTTGCAAAAGGGAAAAATGGGAGGGACACATCTGTAACTGGTCCATAGCAGTTCTGAAATCTCTGAGGAATCATTGTGATGAGCCTCTTTCCTGAGAGTAGGGAATATTTCTTGATTAGGTCCTGATTCTACTTCTTGAAGTAGGTCTCTAGTATATTTTTCCCATGACCCTTGGCCCCACCTTCTTGGAGATTCTTCTTTTTCCATAGTTTTTCTTGGTTATATCTGAAAAGGGAATTGGAGAATATGCTCTCCTTAGAGGCTGAGAAGATTCTCAGTCTGCTTCCTGTCTATAGATGTTTGGGAGTCCAAGGATTATTTTTATTTTTAAAGGGTCATGATGCCTTATTAAAAGGTACCACCAGGCTGGTGGTACTTTGGCAGAACAATTCTCTCAAAAACCTAGTTAGCTTCTTATATATTTGATTCAAATGCACACCAGGCACCAAACATCATATCCATCATTGTTTTTGAGATAGGCCTCTTTCTTTAGACTTACAGAACTTGAGTGTAAGACTTTCTGGAGAAGCAGCATTCTCTGTCCCCTTTGCCTGAGCTAGGGATTTACTAAAGATCCAGTCAGAAGTTTTAGCATCAGATGAAAGGACATTCTTGGTTTGATTCTTGCAAAAGAGGCTCAGTTTTAATCAGACTTTGTTGTCAAACACTTCTCAATATTTGCTTTTACTGTTTGATGTTAACACTTCAAGTTCTGGACTCTATTCTCTTTCACTCCTGCTTGCAAAATGGCCATTTCTTTTCTGAGCTTATCTCTTTTTGAGCTCATCATTTTGCTTTTCCAGTGTACTTGAAGAAACTACCATGTGAGCAATTAACCACAATAGAAAGATAAATGATGTAAGCACTTAATCAGGAGTGTAAGTGCAGTGTGGTGAAAAGAACATTGACTTTGGGATGGAAAAACCTGGGTTTAAATCCTTTTGTGCTGCCACCTACTGTTTGTGTATGTGGTCAAGTTACTAAATTTTCTGTGCCTTTGTTTTCTCAACTGTAAATTGGAGATATAAGAATTTCTACCCCTAAGGGAGGTTTTGAGGATTAAGTGACATTATGTGTGTGTGTGTGTATATATATATATGAAAACCTTCGCATATAGTAAATGTTCAACAAATGTTGTTATCATGATCATAAAATTTATAAATTACTGCCTCCATCTCTTATATCTTATTAAGAGAACAGTGGCTTGTGGGGCAGAGACATGTAGACAACTGGGGTTTGGGACCTTATGTCTGTTCTTGCTGACCCCACAGAGAGAAATGGGAGCAGAAATAGAGGTGTCCACTGAGCCTCACCAGCCCTGTGGCTCAGGAAACCTCAGTAGTCAGAACCACTCTCTAAGAAGGGAGATAATCATCAATGTAAGTAAATTCATTGAACAAAAATTAAATTATGAAAATTTATAATAGGAGATCAATCCTTGGGCCAATTAGTATCTCAGGCATCTGGGATCTGTGGACCATATCCTGTGCCATGCTGCTTTTTAAACATTTCTTGCATTGAAAACAAGGTAAGGATAACTTGCTTCTCAATTCAATGAGTGGTGTCTGCTGTGTGCTATGTCCTGTGTTGTGAGGAACACAAAGGGGAATGATGTGATTGTTCTCTGGGTGCTCATGGTTAAATGGGGGATAGCAAAGCATAATAGGAGTGCAGTTAGGAAGATATTAGTAAAGAGCAATTGTGGTTTAGAGAAAGATATGATTAATTCTGACTTGGGGTCTTAAGAAGGCTTTGGGAAAGGAGACATTTAAACTGTATCATGAAAACTGAAGAGAATTTTGACAAGCAGTGATTAAGAAAAAAGATATTCCAGGCTGTGCTGTATTTGAGAAATGTTGACAAGTCTGGTCTTGTTGAGTGTTCTGGATGTGTGTGTCTGTGTGTAGGGAGTGGGGGAGAGGGGTCTAGGGTTGTGCTGAGAGCTGGACGTCAGGAAGGAAAACCTAAAGAGAGAGCTCAATGCTCAAAGGCAGGTTAGGGCTATATTGGGAAAGGCATCAAATGCCATGCTAAGGAGTTAACACTTTCTGTGGAAGGCAATGGGGAGCTATTGATTATCATTAAGGAAGTGAGTGGGGAAACATGAATTTTTGAAAAATCTTTCTGGCAATGCATGAAGAATGGATTGAATGGTAGTCAGAGGCCTGTGCAAAGGTCTTGTAAGAGCTAGATGAGGACTGAACCATTGCAGAGACAGTGGAAATGGAGGCAAAGGGACTAATTTAAGAAGTTTTGAAGGCAGAACCTGGTATCAGTTAGAAGAAGTAATTTTGGCTGAAGTGGGAGGAAGTAAAATATGAGTTTTCCTGTTGCTCTAATATAATAATTAGCATATTCTCCTTTGTGTCAGAGACTGTTCCACGCCTCCTGTGTCCCCTCTGGACTGGAGGCTCATGGTGGGAAGAGAGTTGGAGTTTTCAAGTCTGTGTCCCCCTCAGCCTTCAGTGCAGTGCTCTGACCAGGCACATTCAGTATATAAATGTTTATGGCCACAAAGTGTCTCCAGGAGGACAGGCTGTGTCATGCAAATCACATGAGCATGGGTCTATTTGTTGCTTTGTGGGTGTGATGGCTGGTACCCGAAGTGAAACTATGTGAAGTACATGTGTGGGGACTACAGCCCCTCCTGTCATCCACGAGCAGTCACCTCATCAGCACCTGAACTGCTGAGGAAACCCTGATCAGGAGCAGGAGGTGAGGGCTTCCTGCCACTCGCCATGTCCTGGACTGGGAGGTCCACTTCAGCTCAGAAGAGAGGCTGGCCAGGATGCTTGCTGTGTGGGAAACACAGCTTCTGGCCTAGGAATCACCACCCAAGGCCACCACAGCAACCACAAAGCCTGTAGAAGTCATCACTGGCTATAGGTTCCAATAACCTATAACCCACAGTGGTGTCTCACAGGGTAAGGGGTCTGGACTAAGTATTTTCTTCTTTTATATTCAATTTATCTGTCTTTTTTTCTTCTTCTTTGAAAAAGTAATGTATGTTCATTGTAGAAAATTTGAAAATACAAATAAATAAAAAGTTAACTAAAAACAAGCACCCATTGTCCTACAGGTCAAAGATTGTCAGTGCCAAATCTTCATGTCCTGTGTTACCAAATATATGGTCCTTTTTTTCCGTCAATTATTCAGATCCTCATCTGTTTTTATTTGCAGGAAGTCTCATCTTGAGGCTCTTCCCCTTTCCGTTGTCTGTGAACATCAGGAGTTCACTCATTTCAAAGGGGGACAAACCAGCTCTCAAACATCTTGTAGAGTCTGTTTTCATTCAGGAGCCAGGGTGAGCTCTCCTGCTCAAAGCCCTCCAACGTCTTTCTACAACATACTAGAATAAAATCCACACTTCCCACCTTGTATGAAGGTCCTTCATGAGATGACCCCTTGCACATGTCTCCAATCTCACCCCTCCCTCACATCACTTCAGCTACACTGCCCATCTTGCCCTTCTTGGAATGACTCAGGCCTGTTTCTACCTCAGAGCCTCTGCACATACTTTCCCTTCTTCCTGGAACAGTCTTCTTCCATATCTCTACATAGTTCACCTCCAGCCTCATGACTGATTCAAGACATTGCTCAAAAATCATTCCCTTTTTCAGAGAGGTTTTTAAAAATCGAATTGTTCCTCCTCCAAATCATACTTTTTTTCTTCATAATTCTTATTACTACACTCAAAATTTGTATTTTATTGACTCGTTCATTTCTTATCTATTTCTTAGCATTCAGTTGCAGTTCCTTGAGAATAGGTCCATGTCTGGCCTTGTCTATTAGCCATTGGGCCTAGAACATAGCCTGGCATGCAGTAGATGCTTAATGAATGTGTATTGCCTGAATGCACTTATGAGGCTCTCTCAAATTTCTGTTACCATCTCCCTAACTTGGAGATGGAACACAGTAGTGAAATAGATTTCTTATTTTATTTTATTTTTTTAGGTGCCAGGGATTGAACCATGGACCTGGTATGTGGGAAGCCGGCTCAACCACTAAGCCACACCGGCTTCCTTGAATTGTTTTTTTTTGTTTGTTTTGCTTGTTTTTTTTTTTTTTTGTTTGTTTGTTTTTAATTTGTTTGCTTTTTCAGGAGGCACTGGGAACCGAACCTGGGACCTCCCATGTGGGAGGCAGCTCTCAATTGCTTGAGCCACATCTGCTCCCAAAATGGCTTTCTTTGATGTGGAGTCAGTGGTCTCCCTATTACAGGATATTTCTTGGCTACCTTCTGAAGTTCTCAGCAGGCCAATGCAGAGGACATTGAACATGGGCACACAAACCCATAGTAGTAATGAAATGGGTAGACAGAAACATAGTCTTTCCTTCCTGAAATTCAAAACTATGGTTTGGAGCAGTTCCCAGCCAGAATCAGCTCTACCTTTGGACATTCCTTTAGGCCCTGCAATGGCTGTGCCACTCCCTGCTGCAGCACAGGTAGATTCTTCAGGAGGAATTTGTCTGTGAGGAAGCAGTCTTGATTCTGAGTGACCCATCTCCCTCTGAAGGCTTCTAGTCTTTTGGGTTAAAAACAGAAATAGTAAGGAATTTGGGTGGGGTTTGTCTGAATAGTTCTGCTCCTTATGACATTGGCTGGAGTCATTTACTCATCTGCATTCAGCTGGTGCCTAAATTGGGCTGGAAGTTCCAAAACGTTTTCACTCACATGCCTGGTTCCTTGGTGCTTCCCTCTGAGCCTCTCTCTTTCCACATGGCTAATTGGGCTTCTTTACAGCATGGTAGTCTCAGGGTATTTGGACTGTTTACATGGGAGCTGACTTACAAGAGGGAGCGGTAGTCCAATCTAATCTCAACTCTATTACTTATTAACTTTGTGACACCGGGCAAATTATTTCAATTCTCCAAGCTTAAATGTTCTCACCTGTAACATGGGATAATAATACATATCTTCAAGATATGTGTTGTAAGGGTTTAAAGTGATACATGTGTAACAGGAGAATAGAATCCCAGAGCCATGACCCGGGAGTTTGCTAGGCACAGGCGGTGAATAACTTTTCTATTCCTTTCCCTTCCACTTACAAGACCTGTTCATGAGAGAGAAATCCCTGACCAGAAGAGTGATCTGGGGCACACGCAAGAAAAATTTCAAAGCTTCTTCTAGTTCTTTGTGGTGTTTCAGGTCCAGCCCAAAGTTGAATCTTATATTAAAGGTCTTTTTGTGGTTGCTGAAGGCAAAACCCTGGAAGGTAAAGTGAGACAAAGGGGACAGGAAAGTGCTTTACACAAAAAAATAACAGAAAATGCCAGTTTTCTTACCCTGGAAATTAGGGAGAGAAGAGATGGGAGAAAGCTCATGCTGGGAGGATGCCAGTTACATGGCAGCCCACAGGCCTGGGCTCACAGAGAGGGCGAAGAGAGACTAGAAGTATGTCTATTTCTTTTTTTGTTATTACCTCCATGATCACCAAATCTTCAGGGGAAACTTTGTGTTGGTGCTGTGTGGAAGCTAAGAAGGAACCATATCCACGTTTCATTGGAAGAGGGTAGAGATGGTAACTTAGGAGGGAAACGGTGAAAGAGGGTAAGAAACAAGCTGACAGTAGGAGTTTGGAGAACGGTTGAGCCTACCTTGAAATCCTTAGAAATACTGGAAAGATATTAGACTTCTATAATTTAGTATGTTAGGGGTGGCTCAGATTATTTCACTGGGGGAGACTGTCCTCAGGAGGCTGGAAAAGTTGGGTGAGTTCTGATTGTGTCTGTAAAGAACTTGACCCATCGCAGGCTTGCCTGAGATGGTACTTCTCTTATTATTATGCAGAATAAGTTCCCCAGGGAAATAAAGCTTGGCATGGCAAGTGGCATGCAGGCCCAGGTTTGTCTGGGTCTAAAGTCTTCACTTGTCCCACTGTATCAAATTTCCTTCAAATACTATGCATTTACTACAAATTCATTTCAGAGCTTTAGAGTCAAATAAAAGACCTGGTGGCAGCTTGGAGCCACATTAAACGGTGACTCGCGCTAGGTCACCCACAGCAGACATGGCAGGGGTGTTCTGAGAGCTGGCTGGGAATTGCCCAAGTACACTGTGTCTTGATTTTGGGAGGGGGAGAAGGGTTAAATCTCCAGGGATTATCAGGCTCTTAAGTCTTTCTGTGCTCTAGCTCTTTTAAAATCTTGTTTATATGCAAATCGTACTCCACCCTCAGTTCAGGTTCTATCATCTGTCAAGTAAATAGTGACCATAATGAGAAAAGAAGCCAGAACTGAAAATGCAGAAAGGCAAAGAGTGTAAGTGAGCAGGAGCCAGCTTACTGGAAATATATAAATTCCTACTCAGTCACATTGCCTCATATCTAAACTCACACCTTTATTTTTTTATTTACTCTGGCATAAGAAGCTCTCCTTGCATGAGTAATGATACTGTTAATGTTTTATAAGGTGTAGGAGTCATATCACATTGAAATCCTCCTTCAGCAGATGGAGGGCTCTTATACTTATTGAAATGTGTACTGAGTTTTGAATCAGACTATCATCTGTCCTTATTGAGGGCTTGAGAATTTTGGTGGGGTGTTGGTGACCTCTGACCCTCCTTCCACACCCCTCATACTCCTCAACATTCCCAAGAGGTTTCAGAAGGCTCCTTTACCCTCCTTTTCTTAACTGAGAACTGGATCTCCTCAAAGTCTCAGATTCCTCTGCAGTGCCCGTCAATAGATGCTGCACATTCATATACATCCCATGCAGATCCTTCCTGGAAAGAGGTTGCTGTTCTTCGGGCTCCTGCCACCCCTCCAGACCAGTGCTCATCAACCTTCAGGTAGAAGCTCTTTTTTTCTTCGAGGTCATAGAACATGTTGATATATCATATTCTCTTTCTCCTGATAACTGACATCTTCCTATCTCCTGGCAAGTTCCCTTCCTTAATTGGCGATTTAGGGATGGCTTCCAGTCATGATCTCCATCTAGTTTAAAGAGAGTCTTAGGATAGTTTAACATTTGTGTGGACATTCAGTCCAACAATCCAGTCTCCAACCTCTTGGACATCATTAACTACAATGTCCTTCATTTCACCCCCCTACAACCAACCTCTACTTGGGCAACACCATAGAGCTGATCACCAATTGGACATACTTGACCTAAAAAATATTATTCTTCAGTATCCTACTCTGACCACAATCTCCTGTCCTTACAATCTCTCTCCCATTGTACTTGCACTTTAACCTCATATCCTAGCCCTTGATCATTCCATTTTCTCAGTTTATCTGTACCGTTCTGACTCTAGTTTTACCTTGGATCTAAACTGATCCCATGGATTATTCAGAGATCTGGACCACTCTTTCATATTTTATTCCCACCCTTCCTTTCTGTTTCTATCATACCTACCTCATAAAATTTCAATCTAGAATCTATGTTACTATTGATCTCTTTTGCTCCTGTACCTGAATAGGGGAATATACTGAAAACATAATCATATAGTAGTACAGACCGGCATGTTGACAATTTCACGGTCTCTGATTTCAGCTTGTCCTTTAGCACTACCTCAAAATCTTTTGTCTTTTCCAATTCCCTTCCATGGTTTTCAAACCTTATTTATTTCTTCAAACCTCACATTCAAACTTTATCCCTCCACTCTCAGCAGACAATCAAGAAAAATCAAGAAAATTAAGAACAATTTCTGCTCAAACTTTTCCACATCTACCCCCACTGTGGTGGATATTTTTGGTTGCCTACTCAACATCCATGCCCATTCATTCTTCCTTGGAAACAGAAGCCCGATTTGGTTTAGGTGCCTGTTGGCCATTTCTTCAGGGAGGCTGGATGAATTATATAATGAGCCTAACCCAGTTATGACTATTTCATTTGCCTTTCAGTAACTGATTTAACCATGTGAAGAAATCCTGGCCATTGAAGGGACATCTGTATAGGGGCTTTTGGAAAGTTTTTCTCCCCCTCAAATTGGGGCCCAATGGAGAGCTCTTTTCTCCTAGTTTTTTTTTTTTTTTTTAAGATTATTTATTTATTTATTTATTCATTTATCCCCCCCTTGCTGCTTGTGCTCGCTGGGTCAGCTAACCACGCTGTGCGGGCGGGCTTGCCTTCACCAGGAGGCCCCGGGAACCGAAACCGGGGCCTCCCATATGGTAAACGGGAGCCCCACTGATTGAGCCACAGCCGCTTCCCCCTCCTAGTTTTTGGATATTGTTTTGTATGTAGTCTCAGCCCACTGCTGTGATCTTTTGCCCATGAAGGAATTAGCTGAGGGTGCCAGGGCTGAACATGGAAAGAATCTGGGTCCTTTATGACATTGTTAGGTCTCTGAATTCATCAACTTTGTAACCACCCCATTCTTTTGACTTCTTGATATGTAAGATAAAGTTTTCTTATTGTTTAAGCCTCTTTTGGTTGTGTTTCTGTTACTTGCAGCCAAAAGCATTCTAAATGTTATAAACTTTTCTTCCAGTCCCAGAAGGTGTCTTCCTCTCTTGCGGTCAAGCCCACCACCTGTGTTCTTGATCCTGTTGCCTTCTGCCTCCTCTAAACTTTATCATATCATTTGTCATTCCTCCACGCTATATTTCCTATTTCTCCTTCTCTAGGTCTATCAAACTGCTTAAGTTGCCTCCACTGCCAAAAGCTTCCCTGGACTCCATGTCTTCTATCTCTCAACAAACCTGTCTTCTCCCCTTCTTATGCAAACTTTCAGAATGAGTTGTACTTTCTATTTTCACTTCCCATTCACTTTTCAAGTCACTCAATTTGGTTTCTGGCTCCACCATTCCATTAAAATGTTTTGAGGTAAATTACCAATGATCTCCTAACTACTATATCCAATAGGATGTTTAAGTTCTTACTTTTTTGCTGTACCTTTGTTTCATTATTGAATCTCTTTACTACCTTGACTTTCATGCAGCCATATTTTCTTTGTTCTCCTTATCTCTAAGACCCTTCCTGTAGGTCTCTTGTGGATGGACACTCCTCTCTCTCTTCTTGCCCCTTACATTTTGGTATTCCTCAGTGTTCTACCATTGGCTCAGCAATTTTCTCATTCTGCATATTATCTCTGGGTGAGTGCACCCATTTTTATAGTTCAAATAATCATCTTGCTGCTGTTGACTCCAAAATCTCAGACTTCCTGCATGGCTTAAGACCCTTCTGTTGAATGACTTGCTAGATATCTATACCAGAGTATTGCTCAGCTTCCTCAAACAAGATTTGGTTATACTTAATTCATCATCTTCCCCACTAGACCTCTTTCCTTTTGTATTCTCTTACTAGGTTGGTGGCCCACCCATCTCTAACTACTTAAACAAGGCACTTGAGGGCCATCCTGAACATCTCCCTTTTTCTTCCCTTCTCCTCATTCAATCTATCACCAAATGCAGTTGGTTTTGCCTCTCACATTCTTCTCAATTCTATTCCTGCCTCTCCACCCTTACAGTTACCCTCCACTTTGGTCTCCCATCACCTTTATCTTAACCACAATAATGACCTCCTAATTGTTTTCCCTACTCCATTCTCCAGCTCATCCTCTACATAGCCTGCAAAGGGTTGCCCCTTCACTACAAGTTTGACTATGATACATACCTTGATGGGATTCCTTTCATGGCTTCTCAGTTTTATTTACAAAATAAAGTGCATGTTTATTAACATGGCTTACATGGTTCTTCATGATCAGCTTCTGCTTACTTCTCTGGGTTTATCTCCTGGCGTCCCACCTCACAATTTATTCTCTAGCAGCAAGGGGGTGCTTTAGTGCCCAATGCGTGCACGCACACGCACCCACACCCACACCCACACACACTTTGCTTAGCTACTTCTTTGAGTCAGATGTCATTTCTTAATTCTACCATAATATTGCAGTTTCAACCACTACAGTTTACTATATTGTATTGTAATTTTTTGTTTTGTGACCATTGAGAAAGTCTTATTTATTTCTGGACTGCTAATGACTAACCCATAGTAGAAAATTCTTAATATTTGTTGAATGAAAGAATGGATAAATAAACATATGCTCTGATGGGTTCAGTCTCTTGGGTCTGAGAACTCTCTGTAAAGATTGGGCCCCTCTATAACTTCAGCTCAGCACATGAAATGTGAACTAGGAGCTGAGCCTACATACAGCTCTGAAACCACCTTGTCACTGTTCCCATATTTCTTATCCTTTTGTAATTGTCAAATTGTTTTATCATTCTTCTGGTGTTAGAATAATAGGAGGGTTTCTCCACACGTCTGCATGCAGGAAATAGTGGAAGCAACTTATGATTCCATCATTATTTGCATAAAATTATCATGTGAATGAATAAACTTTTATGTTTATTTTCAGACTACTGTAGAGGATTTTGTTTTCTGATTTTATTTGTTTTTACCCATTCTCATTGCCTCAGAATTGCTGGGTAAGAAGAGACCCCTCATCAAGAGAAGGAAATTCTTGGAGCTGGAGGAGAGAGAGGGACAAAGCAGTGACCACTGCAAACTTTGCTTCTTCCTATATTTTACAGACCACTGCAATTGGAAGGAATCTTTTCCAGGTTAGAAGCATTCTTCTCTCTGTTATTTCTCCTCTCTTCCTACTCCTGCCTCCCCGTTCTCCCAGTACATTCTTGGGATCCTTTCTGTCTCCTTTAACATATGTGAAAAAAATCAGAACAAGGTTAATCTTGGGAAAATTGTGAAATCTGTGGATCTAGATGCCTTGTCTCATGTCCCTCTCTCCTGCAGCACAAGAAGAGAAGGTGGACCTTTCTATCAGTGATTAGTGGCAAAATTTCAGGTCAGCAAGGGGGATAGGCAGCCCTTTTGTTGTTTAAGGCCTTCAGTCCACACTACAGAGACAGTTGTCTACATGACCCATTTATAAGGGCAGGGAAACATTTGTCTTTGAGCAATAAGGTATAAGAGTCTTCAGACTCCTTATATATTCCTTAGCTTCTTCCAATCCCAAAGGAAACTGAGGGAGAGAAGGTGATAGTGATACACTGATAGGCTTTTCCTTGTTACCCAGGAACTTCCAAATGTAAGTCCTGAGGTTAAGGGACAGTTCTAAACTGGGAATGACTGTGTGTGAGGACAAGGATGGCAGGGACACTTGCTACTAAGTGACACACTCCATTCTTCCTCTTTTCATTTGCTGCAGCAACCTAAATCTTGACCACTTCTTTCCAGACCAGGGAGGGCCTCGGGGTCATCCGTAGATGCTCCAGTACATGCTGACACGTGCTTTGTCAGATGGCCTGAGTGTGACTGTGAGCTGTCCAAATGCTCTTTCCCTGCTTTAAGGGGGTTGAAATGGAAAATCTCAAGAATGTATTGCACTGGGGTCTAGGGCTCTTAGGCCAGATGTTCTAATCTGCCTGTTACAGGATAAAGGAAGAATGTTGATGGAGGTGGTGTGGGAGAGGCAGTGGGTAGGTGAACAGCCTTACAGATGGTTGCAGCTGTATTTTCCAGGATGGGGAACAGTGGGGGATAGAGTGGTAGGTCTGAGGGGCATATTTCCCCTTCTTTACCCTCTCCTCGTTTCAATCTGCTCAAGAGGTACCAGAAATCTCAAAGGGTGCAAACATGTGGTATATTTGTCTAAGAAAACCTTATTTCTGCTTTTGATTTTAAGAAGATATGATCCCAAAACTGGATAATTTTGTAAAACTGTTCAAAATACGTATGAGCCATAAAGTATAATCCACCAGATCCTTCACTTAGTTATCAAACTCCCCAATTCATTTTATGAAGCAACCATAATTTTAATGCCCAAATCAAAAACAAAACTAAAATAAAAAAGTAAATTTTAGGCTATTTTCATTTATATATATAGATAAAGGTTTATTCTAAATAAACTATTAGCAGATTGAGAGACTAGTTGTCAATGTAGCTGAGGGAGTTGTAAAAGCAGGGGAGGATATGAATAGAAAAACATTAAAACCAAACAGTAATTCTCTTCATTATTTGGGCTCGAGAAGATCCTGGTGAGATAATTAAAACAAGAAATGAAAGTTGAGAAGACTATAGAAAATTATGAAGCTATGCTATCAAAATAATAGACAATGGTGGGTACAAGAGAAGTGAATTGAAAGTCAAATACTGGTATGTTGCTACGTCAATGCCTACTACCCTATATGAAAATGAAATCTGGTGAACTAGCTAAGGGTACAAATGAATCAGGAACAGTGTGAAGAAGAAGAGGCAGGAACGATCCCCTGACCCACCAAAGCCCACTGCATCCCTGTGCCCAGTGCCCATGCCCATCGCTGTTGCCTCCATGCCCAAGAGAAGGGCTGAGGGGGATGCTAAAGGAGATAAAGCCAAACCTCAGAGAAGATCTGCAAGGTTATCTGCTAAACCTGCTCTTCCAAATCCAGACCCCAAGTCTAAAAAGGCCCCTGCAGGGAAGCGGCTGTGGCTCAATCAGTAGGGCTCCCGTTTACCATGTGGGAGGTGCCGGGTTCGCATCCCAGGGCCTCCTGGTAAAGGCAAGCCCGCTCTAACGGTGTGGTTAGCTGACCCAGCGAGCACAAGCAGCAAGGGGGGGATAAATGAATGAGTAAATAAATAAAATCTTTAACATTTAAAAAGGCCCCTGCAAAGAAGATAGAGAAGGTACTCAAAGGGAGAAAGGGGAAAGCTGATGCTGGCAAGGATGGGAATAACCATGCAGAAAATGGAGATGCCAAAACAAACCAGGCATAGAAAGCTGAAGGTGCTGGAGATCCCACGTGAAGTGTGTGCACTTTTGATAACTGTGTGCCTCTGGTGACTGTGCAGTTTGAAATACTATTTTTTAACATGCTCTATAAAAATGCAGGATTTTGTTTTACTTTTTTAAAGCTATGTTGTTAGCACACAGAATACTTTATTGATGTTTTTTGGGGAAAGGGCAAATGTCTCTAAAAGAATGTCTCTGAAGCTGGATTGATATGGGAGAAAACACCTTTCCTCTCTAGTTTTGAGAGACTTCCAGGAGAAGGGATTCCCTGATGTTGACACACATTAGTCACCTTGGCACAAATACCTTGTGGTGTGGAAAAACTAAAATTCATTTTTTGTGTCTTCATGCCTTCTTCTCCCTCTCTGTGTTCAGCATAGACTTGACTTCCTTAAACCCAGAAACCTGTTGGGGCCTGACCTGACCCAAAAAAGTTGGTTACCAGGATGTCCAGCAATCTGAGACTTTCTGGCGATGCCATGGAAATAGCATTCCTCAAAAGAGTAGTGATTCTTTTTTTTCAGATTGGGAATCTTCAAACTGATAATTCTGCCATTTCCATTTCATTTCCTGAAAGTCAGGGTTGACTCATGAAAAGCTGTTAAACAACATGCTAAATGTGAAATGTCAACCCTCACTCCTCTAAACTTCCCCTGTTCAGAGCATCAAATGAAGGCTTCGTTGGGGTTTATAGTGGCTTTTTGTTTTTGGTAATCCATTGAAGAAGAAAGTTTGAAAATTGTTGTATACTATTGGTGATTGTCCATGTCCTGCCTGAAATACTGTGATTGTTTATGAAAGTATCTTTAATAAAGCTGGGAAAAAAAAAAAGAATCAATGGTATTTAAGAGTCTGAATCATAAAGTTTTGTTTTCAAGAAACCTGGTGTACACACACACACATGCACACATACAGAGATACATCATTATAAAGATTTATTATTAAGAATTGGCTCACATGACCATAGGGGCTGGCAAGTTCAAACTCAATAGGGCAGGGTTCAGGCTGGATGTTGAGGTCCTTAGCCCAAATTCCCCAGCAGAAGCTTGCTGGCTGGAAATTACAGCAAGAGCCAATGTCGAAGATGAGGGAGAAGTTCTTCTGCCTCTAAAAACCCTCAGCTCTGGCTTTTAAGACCTCTGACTGATTGGATGAGGAGACTACTCATTGTTGAGGCCAATCTCATTTGCTGATTGTATTTGCAATCGAGTGCAGATGCAGTCAACTGATTGTAAATGTAAATCCCATATACGAAATATCTTCACAGTAGCAAGCAGTCCATGTTTAACTAAGCAACTGGACACTATAACCTAGCCAAGTTGGCACATGACGTTAGCCATCACACCTAGGATCTAGCCTGGCTCAGCCACTAATTTGCTGACTTAGAGAAGTCACTTCTCTGTGAAATGAAGAGGCTGGTCTAGTTCAGCGCTTTTCAAACTTTAATATGCACATCAATCACCTAAAAATCACGTAAAATGTGGATTCCAATTGAGTAGGTCCAGGATGGTCTGAGATTCTGGATTCCTAATAAGCCTTCAGATGATGGTAGTACTGCCAGTCTGCAGACCACACTTCGAGTAGCAAGGGTCTAGATGATTTCTATGTCCCTCCCATAGGGAACCAGTTAAAAACTTTCTGTGCTGTAGGAATAAAGTGAAAGAAATCATAAAAACCATTGTTGTAAATAAGGAAAAATTGTGAGGTATGGGCACTAGCAGCGAAGTTTGACTCAGTGAGGTAAAAGAGCCAAAACCAAGTTAAAATCAGGAAACAAATCAAATCTCAGTCTAAAGTATAGAACCAGAGAGGGAAGGGAGATGGAGAAAGATTCCTAGGAACCTTGTGAGTAGTGGAAGCGTTTGACTGAAGTATGCCTCATAGCAAAGGGCAAAAAGGGGCCAGAGCACCCCCTTAGCTTCCTCTGGGTGTTCCTGGCTTCAGTCGGAGGGCACACACATTGTCTCTATGAATCCTGACTCTGCCCTTCTTCATCACTTAACTTCTCTAAGATGCAAAGACAGATAATGGGTTCATAACTGTACATTGCGGTGCATTCTGAAGAGCTCCTCAGATGCCGAATGACTGATATTCTCATTTAGGGCCAGGCGTCAGGAGTGGAGGAGCCATAACACAGGCCCCGGGTTTGTCTAAGAATTGGAGAGGAGCAAGGAAGAACGAGGAGGACCCAGCAAGATGAGCACTCAAAATCCTTTCAGGAACAGGTGTAGCTCAGGATTGAGTGCATGCTTCTCATGTATGAGCTCCTGGGTCCAATACCTGGTACCTTCTAAAAAATATCCTTTCAAAACCAGAAATCTTCCCTATTGCATTTATTCATTGGAACATTGATTTCAACTGAATGGCAATAATGATTCAGTAATGGCAATAAAGATATTAAGGAAAGTTCTGTGAGGTAGGTAAATGTCGGCATTGTTATCTAATGTAAAAAAAGAAGAAACAAAGATTAGGCAGGTTAAGGTCACCTAGCTAGTTAGTTTTGGAGGCAGGATTAGAACTCAGGTCTTGTCACCCTCAGTCATTGGTGTTCCCTCAACAGTCTTGGGTACCTAACACCACAAGTATTTACTCATATTCGACTTTCTTTTTCTCTCATACTCCACTAGCTTTAGCTGTTATAGTTTTACAATTACCAGATGCTTTGCTTCATTATTTGAAGGAACTACATGGCCTGCATATTGGTGGGAGTGCCAGTCCTTGCTGGTTGCCAAACTTACAGCATTCCCCTTTCTTCTTTGTTGACAAATTAAATTTTATTTATCTTCCTCTGGGAAATCTTGTTCATTAGCGAGATTGGGTCCTTTCCAGCCTTAGGGCACTGAATCTCGATTGCTCTGAGCTGCTCAGGGTGGTTTCATTCCCCTTGCCGAGTGGCTGCTGAGGCAGAGGCATGTGATGGAGTTGTGGCCAGTGAGACATGAAGGGAGGTCTACAGGAGCTTTTGGACAGGTTGCCCCTGCTTTAAAAAGGGGACACATCGCAGAAATGCTCATTATTCTGCCTCTGGGCTTTGTTGACTACGGGTGATATCTGGAACTATGGCAGCCTCATAGAACCATGAGGGATTCATTTGACACAATGACAGTAGAAAAGAAAAATTGAAAGAACCTTTGTCCTTGTTGATGTCATTGAGCCACTGAATTAACCAACACTAGTTCTATCCCTTGTTTGGACTTTTAGTTGAGATTTCTTTTACTAGCAGACAAAAGCATCCCAGTGGATGCTGCATGGCTGGGATGAGCTCTGTCATAACTGGCATCAAACAACCAGGGTTGGAATCTCAGCTGTATTGCCAGCTAGCTTTGTGACAATGAAATGTGGCAGGTCATTTCATTTCCAAGAGCTTAATTTCTTATGAAAATGGAGGTAATAAAATACTTACTTCACAAGGTGAAAGTTCTAACATATGGTGTGAAAACACCTGAAAAGTGTTGTTGTCATTTATTATCATTACTGTTATTTTATTAATATTATATGATATATAATAATAACAGCATCATAACCTGGCTCCCTGGTAATCGGTCTGCAGTCGGGATGCTTTAAAGTCTGTCTCTCTCTCTCTTGGAAAATCTCTGTGTCCTGGGACATTTGTTTCACCTCTCTTTCCTCAGGGCATGTGAGGAAAAAGCCAGGCTGGTTAGAGTTTGGGTGAGGGAGTTCTTTAATGGAACATGAAAGCAACATCTCATGACAAGCCAAAGCTGGCTCATCAGTGTACTTTTGGGGCGAATGTTCCTTGAGAGTGTTCTGATCGATTTCAGTGCACAGGTGGGGCTGCATCACACACTAGGCAAGTTTTCTACCCACTTTGCTTTTCACTGAGTAGTGAGTGCTCCACGAGTTTCAGATGAAAGATCATGTCTCTGATGTATTGAAAAAGAAATAAATCTGGGACCCTGACTGCACTGTATTAGTGAGACTACTAGTTCCCCAACTATAGGCTGTAAAGGGCCTCCTTCCATTCCATTTTTCCTGTCCTCCTCACTCTCCACCCCCCAAAACCACATCTAAAGCAACCCCCAAACACTGCAGGATTTTCTTGGTTTACAGCACTAGCCATTGTATTCTCCGTTTTGTTGCAAGAGTAAGGTCCAGAGAAGTGGTGTGTGTGTGTGTGTGTGTGTAACTTCCCCTAGTTTTTCACTAAAAAGAAGAATGTTGTGATTCTGATGAGATTCCTGATGAGTATGCCACCTGGGAAGAGACGCTCATGGCTGATTGTCAAAGCTCTGGAGAGGAGAGGCATTTGGCTTGGACTGCATAATGAAGAGAAGGAACCCATGGGATCTTTGCTTGGCACAATTCCAGCTCAGAGGCCACTTTTTAAAATGGAAGGTCAAGAAATGAGGAGCTGGACCTGTGGACATCTGCCTGGAGTGATATTTCCAAATTGGTCTTTCTCCTCTGGAGGTTCAGTTTCAAATTTAATTAGCTAACTAATTATGGTAAATTATCACAATTAATTGATGAATGCTAAAGTGCTTAGAATATACAAAACATAATACATAGTCTCTAGACTGGTCTAACTTTAAGAACTAATTTAGAAGAGAGACTTTAATAATAATAATAATTATTATTTTAAAAAATAGTTTGGACTGAAGGCTTCTCATGGTCTGAAACACTGGCTGGGGAGTATCTAGTGCAGTCTTTCCTTTCCCACCCAGGTAAAAGAACTCTTCTTCTGCCAGAGGCTTCCCTTAGAGGTGAGGGACCTCTAAGTGTATCCTCACTGGACAGAGGTAAGAGAAAAATAAACAGGCAGTTATTATTCAGGAAGAAAAGTGCTGTGGTCGGGGGATATACAGGGAGCTGTGAGAATACAGAAGGAGGTCGGGGAGGCATCCTGGAGGAGGTCTAAGCCCCTGGTAAAGGATGAACAGAAGTTCTTCAGGCAGAAATGCGGGTGGGAATGTGAAACGCAATCTAGGCAGAGGGATTAGCATGTGAAAATGTGTGTGAATGTGTGCATGCCAGTGTGTGTGTTTGAGGGAGAGTGTGAGAGAGAGGGAGAATGAACAGTGCATCTGGGCTGCTGTAGGTAGAGTGTGTATTTTTGTTTGGTAGGGAAGTAAGGTGTATGTTTAAAAGGCCGGGGGCTTCTGTTTGAAGAAGATAAATTGAACACATGCGTTTATATCCTCTCCCTGGCAAAACCCTATTGAAGGGACAATAATGGTATTTTATGAAGACCTAAACCATAAGAACAAACAGAATTGAGGAAAAGACAACAGTAACAAAATTTTAGAAGCTGGGCAGTAGATGAAAGAGAATTGATTAAGGAGACTGGTGAAAGTTGAATTCTAATGCTAAGTACTCAGTGGGAAAGACTAAGCAGGGAGCAGATTTGAACCAGAGATTGCCCTCAAAAGGCTCAAAATTAGAGGTTACAGACACCCTGGGGATAGAGATAAAGGAGGATCTGAAACCAGGGGGCCTGGTTTGAATTCTTATAAAGGAAAAGCTGGATCCTCAAATCATTTCTCCCTATGTATTAGCAGAAGACTGCCAGTCCCCACTCTGGCAGAAGCCTGGAAGGTATATTCTTGAGAGAGTAAAATAGTTACTTTGTAGTGTTGAATGCAAGATATACCATATTGAAACTACAGTGACTTATTGAATATTTACATACTGAGATTGAGATACCTCCAGTCAGAATTCTGACAGATATATATATGTATTTCAGGAAGGAGATTGGAAGAACCTTCTCTGGAAATTTGACCAACCCAAGAAAAATGGCCTAAAGTTATTGATATCAGGGTTTCCATAATGAGCCCAGTAAGATTACTCAACAATGAAGATCACAAGTCCACCCATAGACTCAGAGCTTCCAATTAATTTCTTAGGATTCCAAGGATTATGAATTATCTGAGAAAGCCACAAATATCAAAAGCAGACACAAATAAATAGAAATAAGCATCTTAAAAGAGGCAGAGACTACGAAGCAAGAGGAAATTTAAAGAATACTATTATTAATATCCTTGGAGAGATAAGAGAATCTACTGCATCCAAGAAATAGGAATATGAGTCTATAAAGGTAATATCCAGGATGCTCTTGGAAATTAAAAATGTGAAAATAGAAATGAAAATTTCAATAAAATTATTGAAATATAAAGTTGAAGAACTCTTCCAGAAAGAACAAGAAGATAAAGAGAAAATATGACAGAAAAGATTTAAAAAATTGCCCAACATCCAAAGAACAAAGTTCCAGAGAGAGAGAAGAGTAAAATGAAGGGAAGAAAATTATAAACAAATATATCAAGAAAATTTCTCAGAACTGAAAGACTTGACTTACTAAATTCCAGGACCCTGTATAATGAATAAAAGCATTTAATTCCCTTGCAGAAGCCAACTGAAGAGGACTGAGTCAGTCAAATGGGAAATAAAGATTCAGAGTCTTTGTCAGGGAAGTAGATGAAACTGGAAGAGAGCCAAAGATAACCACTAGTGGACACTAACAGGTTAGGGCAAGAGGAAGCTGCAGGGAGACTAAGATGGAGCAACCAGAATTGTAATGGGAAAACCAGGAGAATGTGGCATGTAGAAGCTATAGGAGAAGGGCCTTTGAAGGAGGAGGTACATGGGAAATGCCCAAAACTGCAGTGAGGTTATGTGAAATAAGGACTTTAAGGATTTTACCTATAAGGAAGTTGTTGGTGACTTTAATCAGAGAAGTTTCAGTAGGGTAGGTGATATTTGGAAGGCAGATTGCAAACTACTTGGACCCCAGGAATCAATCAGTTCAAACCAGATATTTCTTACCACCCACTTCTCTAAGCCAAACTAAAACTCCATTCATTCTGCAAGTTATATCTCCTAAGAAGGAATTATGTTTTCCCACAGGAGACCACTTAGACACACAACATTGGGTTTCTACAGTGACTTTGTGAGACCATTTATAGGGATTCATGGGCCTTGGCCAGTTCTATTACTACATTCTTAGATTAGTTGCTTTTACATTTTGTTTTTTTTGTTCTTATTTTTTTGTTTGCTTTATAATATGCAAACTTAAATGGGATAAAGGGCTGAAACTGGCTAGGGGAAGTGTGTTGAATTACCTTTTCTTTCAAGTGATTTCCCAAAATGAGCCAAGAACTTTTCACCTGGACAAATAAGAACCTGATTGTAATGTAAATGGGTGGTATCAGTCTGTCCCTGGCACATCTACGGAACAGAATTGCAGTTCCAAGAATTCATTCACTGAAATATTTACCACTATCCTAAGATTTATGAGAGATAAAAACATGGAGCAGATATGGATTGTGCTCTCAATAAACCTACAGTAAAGGCAAAGGGATGTTTTGTGTGCCCAAATAACACTAGTACAAGATTAAAAGAAGGCTAAAGAACCTTATTCTTGTGGGGAGTCTTCTATCCAATTTAGCCATACATGGAAGGACTAAAATGGGGTGGGGTCTCCTAGAAAGTGTGTCGATTGTTCTGCCTTGACATTGCCCCTCATCTGACCTGAGTGTGACCTTAGTTTTTCTAGAGCTTCCACAGTTTGTAAACTCTCAGTATTTGGATAGAGTAGCTGGGCCACATGTGCAAAGGGTGGGTGAAGAGGAGGCTCCGTTGAAGACTGTGTTTGTTACAATGCTCCCTCCCTCTAAAGAGATTATGAATTGGGGTGCAGAGGCAAGGCGATACTTCTGACTTGATGGGCACTCAAAGAGGTGTGAGGAGCCTCAATGCTTGTAAATGGAAGGTCCAAGTTTTATTCATCTGTTGCTGTGAAATCAAATCAGATTGACAGTAATGCTCCGAATCCCAAGACTAAGCCCATCAATCTTTGATTGGCAAGAAGTCTCCTTGCTTCCAGGAATTTCTTTCCTCAAGTATTTCTAGGCCCTCTCTCATAGGTTTCATATGTGAATCTCAAATATTCCCTGGGTGGGGGATGTGTAGGTCCAGAAGTGTCTCACAGTTGTAGTCAACTCTAGTCTAGCTCTTGGCCGCTCTGGTGTCCCTGTGCTCTGCTGGCCATCGTTGCCACCCACATCTCCAACTGGCCTGCTGGCTTCAGGAACTCTGCCTCTGGGTCATCTGGGAAATGCCTTTCTTTTCTGACCAGTTCTTTCAGGGGTGCTAAACCTCCAGTGACAACATCTCTCCTTTGCCTTCAGCCCACATTTTCTCATCTAGGAAGGGTCTGGCTGGGTGGTGTCAGGGTGTATATCACACTTGCCTGGAACCTCAGCTCCTCTAAATCCCAGGCTGTCTCCAACAAGCTTGGTTAAGATCTATTCTGCTGTTGGGCTCCAGGCTTACCGTGCTGTTACTGGGCAACCATTTTAGAGTCTCTTAATATTTCCTGGCAGTTAAGAAGTTCCCTGATCATTCTCAGGGGATCCAAAAACTTCTTGAGGAAGATGTTGCCTAACTTCACACACTGACCCAGTCAGCTGTGTTTGTGTGTGTGTGTTTTGGGGGGTGAGGGGGTGTAGGATGAAGGGAAACACATTATTATTTAAGTGTGGTAGAAACCAAGGGAAATTCTTTTAAAAATGTAAATGTGTCTAGTTAAGTCCTGAAAGGCTACTTGGGAAAAAGGGTGGTGCAGTGGATGTGCAAAAAAACAGCGCAGAAAGTTATGGTTGGACCTTTCAAACCTGAGCCATTGCCAGCAATGGCAGCTCCATAGATTTAAGTGAGCTTGACTCATTAAAAAACATGCTATTATGACTTATTGAAGAAACTCAACTATCTATGGATTAGCTTCTGAAACTCACCATATTGTAGTAAAATTTATGCTAGACAGAGGAGATAGAATGTGTATGTTGTGGGGAATGGAAGAATGAAATGTAATTGAATATGAAGTAAGAAAGTTAGGGAGATAAAAATTACTTTGGAAAAAAGAGGGCACTTGTTATTATTTTTGGCTGCCTCCTTACTCCCACCACCAGCACCTATGTTTTGCTCTTTGGGAATTGTCTGTCTTGGCAGAGTGCAGTGTCCTCTTCTCTGTGTAGAACTTAGGTACTTTCTGTGTCAGCCTTCCTTACAGCTAGACCACAAGCATGTGACTAAGATTCGTAAGTTAATCTCATCTAGGGTGGACTTTGACTTGGAAGCTCAGAACCCCAAAGAGCAGGAACTGTATAGAAGCCATTTTAGTGCGGTTAATGGTGGCTGTAGCAGCTAGATCCAGTTTCAGAGCCCATGGTGGATAAGGTTCTCAGAGCAGGAGCCAGTGTCCCGCAATAGTGCTGTTAGTACCACATGCAGTGGCGTCTGTGTCCAGTAGAAGCAATAATGGTGGCTTCACAGGATGGATTCTATGAGAGGATTTGGGATGTTTTCCTTGGGTGGATGGAATTTAAGTCTGATTCCAACCCTCCTGGAGACTCCATGAGCATCCCAACTTCCTTTAATAGATTCCGTTTCTGCCTCAATCACTGAGTTTGCATCTAAGAACCCCTACAACAAAGTAAACAAACAAAACAAAATCACCAAAATAATTTAGATTATTTTCTAATCTTATCACTTTAACACAAATATGATGACTCTTATGTTTCCCTCATGGCAATTTCCCACTGTGTCTCCATGGAACACTAGGTGTCATGTGGAGAGAAAAGAATTCCACGATTTTGGAAATTTGCAAAACGTTCTACTATCACACAGCTTTCTTTACTTCAAGATGTAATTTCTCAGAATCTTTATTATGTTAATACACTTTGAAAATATTCAAGAAGGGATAAACAATTATATTTTTTTCTGGCAACATTTCAAGAGATTTCGAGGAACTCATGCTGCAAAATACTGTTTAACACTCTTCCACAGGCAAGTGAGCTACATAATGGTAATCACGGCACACCTGCAATTTTGAACCCTGCTTTCTTCTTCTACTATTGTACCATAGGAACTTGAGGCAAGACTGCCCCAAGTTAAAGAAGCTTCTCTCCTTTTGTCTCTGGGGCTCTAGGTGTGAGCTGGAGATTATCCAGCAGGCGAGCAAGTGGGAACCCCTCCCTTGAGCTGGCAGAGCATAACTTGGTACTTATTCTCTGTTCATGTGTACTCTCGTAGAAACACATTGTCAGGACTTGAAATTAGGGTCAGGGCCTCCTAATCCTGAAATAAACTCAATTTATTTGGGCATTTCCAATTCACTAAATAGCACATCCAACATCCCAACCACTTCCCAGGCCTGAAGGTGAAACTTCTCACATTGACTTGACACAGACCATAAAGGAAGAAAGAAAATCCAATTTTCCTTAAAGGAAGAAACTCAAGCACAACAAATTGCATCAGGGTTTGTCATGCAAATGGACATAGAATATCTTTTTGCTCCCAATTATGCCCAGTGTGGAAAGGGCAAGAGATTTAAGGAGACTTAACTCAGAGGAATGAAAATAATGGATCATCTGTAGAGCGCTGGCTTTTGGGGGGGGCTGGGGGGCGGCTTTTCACTTTATTTAATTTTTTTTCATCTGCTGAATTGGCCTCAGGAAATATGGCACTCACTGATGCCTATATCCCAACTATGCTGTGTAACTCTCCTGGTTAGGATATGGTACAGAGAAAGGCACAGATATGAATCCCCATTCAAATTTATTATCAGTGAGGACAGGGCCTTGTTGGTTTTTTAATTGCAGTGTCCCCAGGATATAGAATAGTTGCACTATAAATATTTGTTAAATTAAAGAAATCTGTCTGCTTATAGAAGAACTAGTTTTACTGGGCCTCATGGTCAGAGGCTGAGCCACCTAAGCTTCACCAGCCTGAAACTTCTAGTTTGGTGTGCATGTGTGTATAAAGGCAATTATCATTATATTTCTCTAAGTCCCCTTTGAAAAATGTCAATCCACAGATATCTTTTTTTTTTTCTGTTAGTAAAAATCACTCTAAGTTATCTCCTTGCTATATCTTGCATATTCAGAAATTATATAGCTCTGTTTCTGGTGCTATAATGGACAAGTTTCCTGTTAATAACAATGAAAATGCTAGTTAATGTATATTTTAAAAATCCTCTTAAAGCATTGAAGAACTGGTAAAATATAGCAGCAACTTATCAGTGCAGCATTTAAGGGAAGGCAGGAATCAAGTGAAGTTAGCCAAGTTCTGAAACTGCTTTTAACCTGAGGGCTGTTGCTGAACCTGATGAACTTGAGCTTCAATGTTCATAGTTCTTCAGCACAAGCACCTATGAGGCTATGTGTTTGTGTGGGTGTGTGACAGAAAACAAAGCCTCTCCCGAATCTATGGAACCCCAAGTCTCACAGTCTAAGTGTAAGTGTGAGTCAGAACTAAACTCAACTTTACCCCTTCCATACACAGGAAATTTCAAGTTATCAAGGCACAGGGCAGAATGGGGAGTTAAAAATAACCTCTCCTTGATCATTAAAACCTTAAGCTGGCCTTTGGGTGGATATGTAATTCAAAATTCATGTGACCTGGGTGGTCCAAAAGACTTCAAGTTAATTTTTGAAGTATTCTTAGAATACTCTACCCCAAGCATCCAGTAAAAGCAAACAAATCCTCTCTGAAGGAATTCACTTTAATTCATGGACTTAAAGAATTCTCACAAGGAAAAGATAAAGAAGCAGCTAACAACTAAAAATTACTAACTATATGGATAGACAAAACAGATTTGCAGGGACTTTGGATATTGTAATTATCAAGCTCATGATACAAAATAAATGTGATTACTATTTTTTAAAGACATTCAAAGACTAGCTTAAATTATCTATAGTTTATGTGAAACTATAATGAGACTAAGTAAGTGTTAAGAAGAACTGAATATAATTTCTAGAAATTAAATTTATAATAATAAATTTTAAAAATGGATTTAATAGAAAATTAGATAGTGGGAAAGAGAGAATGAGTGAACTGGAAGATAGGTCAAATAAATTATCCAGAATGTATCACTGAGACACAAAAAATAGAAAATATGAAAGAGATATTATGCTACATGAAGAAGAGAATAGAAATATCTAACAAACATTTAGTTGGAACTCAGAAGGAGAAGTGGGAATGGGATAGAGAAATATTTGAATAGTTAATAGCAGAGAATTTTTGAGAACTGAGAAAGACAAGACCCCAAAAGTCCTACAGATCCTAAGAAGGATAAATAAATAAAAATGAATCCAAGTCTAGGAACAACATAGTGAATCTTCAGGATACCGCCACCAAAGAATAGATGTTAAAAACAATCAGAGGAAAAAGGAGGTAACCTTCAAAGGAGCAACAGTATAACCCAGAGCTGATTTTTAAAAACAGAAGCTATAGAAGCCTGAAATAAAATCTTCAATGTGCTGAGAAAAAAAAGTAAATATGAATCTAGAATTCTATAGCCAGGGAAAGTGTAATTCAAGAAAGCAAAAAATAAAAAAATTAAATAAATAAATAAATAAAAATACTTTCAGAAAACCAGAAACCAAGAAAATTTGCTACAGAAAACCCTCCCTAAAGGAAATTCTAAAGGATGAATTCAATGCCAAATGGAAGGCTTGAACTCAAAGAAGAAATGAAGAGTGAGAAAAGTTGTAAATACATGGGTAAATCTAAATATTTATTGCTACAAAAAACAATAATTATAACATCTGTGTGTTTAAAAGAGATAAAAGTAAACCACTTTAATTAAAATAGCATACAAGTCTGGAGGATTATAACCAGAATTAAATTGTTAAAAGATTTTTGTATTGTCCAGAAGAATAAAGGCATTGTTTACATTTTGAATTTAATATATTAGTATGCATAAGTTCTAATTTCTATGGTAGCCACTAAGAGAATAGAAAACAGTGTATAATTTCCTAACTAGTCAAAAGAAAATGGGAGGCTGAAAAATCCTCACTTGATCCAAAACAAGGCAAAAAAGTGACATAGAACAAGTGGAACAAATACAAAGTACAAAACAAAACAGAAGAATATATATTATTCTATTGAACATAAAAAGAATAAGTGAAAATATGGAAAGAACTCTTTTTTTTTTTAATTGACTTTATTTTTTTCTTTTTGGTGTACAGTTCTATGAGTCCTCCCTCCACCCCCCTGGCTTGCTGTCTGTGCCCATTCGCTGGGTGATCTTCTGTGTCTGTTTCTTGCCTTATCTTCTCATTTTTCTCCTCCAGGCTTCACTGGTATTACATCCTAGGGACCTCTCATGTGGGAGAGAGGCACCCTGTCACTTGTGCCACCTCAGTTCCTGGTTTCTGGCACGTGTTGCCTTGGCTCTCCCATGCGTCTCTCTTTTGTTGCATCATCATGTTGCTGTGTGGCTTGGCTTGCCACATGCGGGCCTGTGGCTCACCGCGCCCAAGCCTGGCTCACCGTGCATCTGCGCAGGCTTGTGACTTGGCACACACAGGCCTGGCTCACCTGCTCGCCTTTTTTAAAATTTTATTTTACCAGGAGGTTCCGGGGATCAAACCCTGGTCCTTCCATGTGGTAGACGGATGCCCAACCTCTTGAGCCACATCTACATCCCTGGAAAGAACTCTTAAAACTCAAAAATAAGAAAACAACTTGATTTAAAAAGTAGACAAAATATCTGAATAGCTACCTCACCAAAAATGATATACAGATGGCAAATAAGCCTATGAAAAAATGCTCAATATCATTTGCCATTAGGGAATTACAAATTAAAACAAGAAAGAAATACCAATATACTCTATTAGAATGGTGAAAATCCCAAACACTAACATCACCAAATGTTGGTGAGAATGTGGAGCAACAGAAACTCTAATTCTTTACTGGTGAGAATGCAAAATGTTACAGTCACTTTGGGAGCCAGTTTGGCAGTTTATTACAAAGCTAAACATAGTCTTACCTTATGATCCAGTGATTGTACTCCTAGGTATTTACCCAATGGAGTAAAAAACTTAGGTCCACAGAGAAACTTGCACATGAATGTTTACAGCAATTTTGTTCATAATTGCCAAAAATTGGAAGCAACCAAGATGGCCTTAAATAAGTAAATGGATAAATAACTGTGGTACATCCATACAATGGAATATTATTCAGTGATTAAAAAGACATGAGCTAGCAAGCCATGAAAAGACATGGAGGACCCTTAAGTTAAAGAAGCCAATCTGAAAAGCATACATGCATATAATTCCAACTATATGGCATTCTGGGAAAGGCAGAACTCTAGAGACAGTAAAAAAGATCAGTTGGAAGGAAGTTAGTGGGTAGGAGGGGTGGGGGATGGATGATTGGGAAGCCTAGGAGAGATTTAGGGCAGTGAAACTATTCTGTAGGTACTGCAATGGTGGATACATGACCTTACACAGTTGTCAAAACCCATAAAACTTAATACACAAAGAGTGAACCTTTCTTTGCATCCAAGGGGTAGAGCATAACTCTACACTCCTTACGCGTTGGCTGCACATAGTGACTTCTTTCCCAAGAATAAAGTATGGAAAAGGGTAAAAACGAGTAGCTTTACAGTTGGGAAACCTGAAAAACACTGCCTCAGCCTCAAGATCAATATCAACAGTGATATCATGTTGATAGTATATATGAACTGACATGAAGTGATGAAAATGTGTGGTCTTTCTTCCAAAAGCACATTGTCCCAGGCTAATCATGAGGAAAACAACAGTCAAATCTCAGTTGAGGAACATTCTATAAAACTGTCAAGGTCACCAAGAAAAAAGGAAATAGGGCATTGGAATTAAGTGTAAACTACAGTGTAAATTATAGACCTTGGCTAGTAGAAATGCTAAAATATTTATTCATCAATTATAACAAATGTACCACACAATTGTAAGATGTTATCAATTGGGGAAGATTTGGCAGGGGGTGGGGGGCCGGGGAGGAATATATGGGAATCCTTCATACTTTTGATGTAACTTTTCTGTAATCTAAAACCTCTTTAAAATTAAAGTTTATTATATTAAAAACAAACATACAAACAATAGGGAAAAACAAAACAAAACAAGGAAAGTCTGAGAACTGTCACAGTAAAGAAGAGCCTAGCGAGATGTGATGACTAAATGTAATATGGTATCCTGGTTAGGACCCTGAAAGAAAAGAAGGACATTAGGTAAAAACTGAGGAAATCTGTATAAAGTATGAACTTTAGTTAGTAATAATGTATCAATAGTGGTTCATTAATTACAACAAATGTACCATACTAATGAAAGATATTAGTAACAGGGAAAATGGGGTATAGGGCATATGAGAACTCTTTGTACTATCTGTTCAATTTTTTTTTTTTTTTTTGTAAATCTAAAACTGTTTAAAAATTTAACCTAGTAATACAAATGAATAAATGGTATAATTAAGAGAAAAAAGATGGCCTGATCAGATAAAGTACAATATCCAACTATGTGTTGTCTATAAGAGAAACATCTCAAATATGATGACATAGAAAGGGTGAAAGAAAAAAGAACGAAAAATATGTCAGGCAAAATCTAACCAAAAACAAGTTGATTTAGTTATTTTAAGATCAGCAAACATAAGCTTTAATCCAAAAATCCTTACAAGTGATAAAGAGGGTCACTTCATAAAAACAAAAATTTGAGTTTAACAAAATATATGAGAATTTAAAATTACATGTGCCTTAATAACAGGACTTCTAAATATTCAAATAAAAATTAACAGAACTCCTAGGAAAAATAAATAAATCTATAGTCATGCTGGATCATTTCAATACTCTTCTCAGTCGTGCTCGCTTCGGCAGCACATATACTAAAATACTCTTCTCAGTAATTGAGTGAACAAGCAGATAAAAACATCAGTAAGAATATAGAATATTTAAACATGATGAACAAACTTGACTTAATGGACACATATTATTGCTCTTGACTGGAAAGCATACATTCTTTTCAAAACACAGAGTATTTATAAAAAATTGACTATATGCTGAGCCATAAAGGAAACCTCAATAAATTTAAAATGACCGAAATGGTATAGAGTGGGTCTTTTTCCACAATGCAATTAAGCTAGAAATCAATGATAAAATGATAATTAGAAAATAAGGGTATGTTTGCAATACACTTCCAAATGATCTTTGCATTAAGGAAGAAATGCTTATGGAAATTAGAAAAATATATTTCTCTGAATGATAAAAATACTACATATCAAAAGTTGTAATATGAAGCTAAAGCAATATTTGGAGGGAATTTTTAACCTTAAATGTCCACATAAGTAAAAAAGAAAGTTTAACCAAATTTAGCAATATTTTAAAATGATGATTCATTATGATGAAGTTGAGTTTATTCCAAAAATTCAAGGCTGTTTTGACATTAGAAAAATAATGTAGTCTATCACATTACTAAATGAATGGAGAGAAATTCTATAATTTGCTCAATACATGCAGAAAATGCTATCTATTCATTATAAATATTTAGCAACCTGGGAGTAGAAAACAATTATTTGATTTAATAAAGGGTATCTGCAACAAAAGAGGGAGGGATATAGAAAAACTAGAGAAAATGTCATTCATAATGTTGAAACATTTAAAGCTTTCTCTTTGGGATTAAGAATGAGATAAGTATACTGTCTATCACTGCTGCTCTCAGCATTGCTTTAGAAATTTTAGCTAGTGAAGTGAAGTGGGGAAAAAAGTATAAAAGGTATAATAACATTTGGAACCAAAGAAACAAAATTTCATTAGTTAAAAATTATATGATTTGTATGTAGAGAATTCTATAGAATCCGAGAATAAATTATTAATGAGTTTAGTAAGATTACTAGATAGAGAATTAATATACAAAAATCAGTACCATTTCTAGATACTAGCAAAAACAGATGGAAAATGAAAATTTTACAAAGGTATCATTTATAAGATACTATGAAATACTATTGGGAGACAGTACTTTGGGAGTACTGTATCTTGGGAGATATCAAGAATTATTTAAAAGTCATAACAATTAAGGTGATTTAGTGCTGGGACTAAGTTTGATAAGACACCTATATTAGGTGGGAAGCGGGGCAATGTGCCTCGAGTGGTTGAGCACCTGCTTCCCACACGGGAAGTCCCGGGTTCCGCTCCCAGTGCCTCCTAAAAACAAAACAAAAAACAAACAACAAGCAAACAAATGAAAAAATCAACTCAAGGGAGCCAATGTGGCTCAGTGGTTGAGTGCCAGTTCCCACATACAAGGTCCTGGGTTCAATCCCTGGCCCTGGTACTTCAGAAAAAAATAAATAAATAAAGTACTGGGAAAACTTATTATTCATATGGAAAGAAATAAAAATATACCCCTCTCTTCACACAATATATTGTGTTGAACCATATGGAACTGCCATTTTGTAGGTAAAAAAAAACAGTACAATATAGGCAAATTCATAGAGTTCAACATAATAAAAAATAAATTAACAACCTAAATGTAAAAGGTTAAACCATAAAGCATTTATAGATAACATAGGAGAATATATTCCTGCCACAGGATCAGAAAAGAAAACAACAAATATCAGCCATCAAGACAAAGATTGATATATTTGACTACATTAAAACTAAGAAATTCTCTTTATCAAAAACACCATAAAGACTGTGGAAAGACAAGCCACAGAGTACAACAAGCTATTTTAAACACACATAACTGACAAATGACTCCTATCCAGAATATATAAAAATAACTGCTAAAATCAATAAGAATGGCAGGCAAGTTAATAAAAAAATGTTTCAATGAGTTAAGCAGATCTTCCAAATTTGACATAGTTTAGTATACAATATAAAAAAAATCACATTTGTTAATATTACTACTGATCTCGTCAAAAAAAAAGTCCTATGTACTGGGAAGCTGTCAAGCTTAGAGTGCTGGGTACAAGTTTTTCAAAATGCTAATTTTCTTTTGAGAGCTTGAATTTGATCACTGGCAGCAAATACTGTCAATTGTTTTCCTTGCAGTGACAGGCTCACTTGGTTAATTTTTAAGAAAATTTCTGCCAAATATCTAAGTCTGAAAAACATAGTTTGTCTTTCAGTTGTTGTATCAAGTAAAGATGGCAGTCCATGAATGAAATCAAGCAGTTCAGCTGGCAAGTCAAACAATCGCCACAAGTTCTTTTCCTGGAGGCAATCATTTACTGTATTGTATGCTGCAAAGTGCTTTAAGCATTCTTCCTATTTAGTTGCAGAATTAAAAAGACATGCACTCAGGTGCAAGAGGTAGTAAAAATAATTTTTTTTTTTCCTGGTCAAGGATATTCTTAAATGTAACTGTCTTTTTGTCTTCTTTTTCTTTGAAGGAATAAGTACAGTGTTGGCATTTCCTTGATTTGTGTTTAGTTCCTTGCAGCTTTATCTACCATAAAGGCAAATGTCAATGCAATGAAAAAGCCAAATAACATCTTACTTTTATTTAAAAGTGATCTGGATTTTGTAGGTCCCCTGAAAGAGTCTTGGGGACCCATAAGCATCTATGGACCATATTTTGACAACCTCTGTGCTAGAGAGACGATTTCCCTAACGTCAACAAGAAAGTATTCATAGAAACACCCAGAATCCAGGTGTTCAGTGAACTTTCTTTTCTGCCATAGTGTCTGTCAGAACCATTCTGGCTGAGATGGTCATCAGGACATTTTGGTGGGGCCTATGTGGTGGTGCCTTTTTTACATTACCTATTTGAGTGTACATCTGACAAACCTTTGGGAATGGATGTGGTGAAGTCAAAGACGGAAAGAGGTTATATTTCAACTTTGCCTATTAAAAAAAGCCTGAAAGTTAATAGTGGGGTTTTTTTTTTTTTCTAAATGCTGGGTCAAAATTTTCCTGGAGTCTAAATGTCATGAACCTACTTACCATATTTTATAGGTTAAAATGCTTTCAGTGTCAAGTAACAGAAAACTCAGCTGAAACTGGCTTAAACAAAACAGGGGACTTATTCATAAATCCAGATCAGATTTGATTCAGCAGCTTAACAATGTAATCAGAAACTAGTTTCTTTCAGTGTCTCTGCTCAGCCGCATGTAGTGTCAGCTTCATCCTGAGTCTGACTGTTTTCATGGGGAAAATGGATGCATGGCTCTAAGAGGTTCATCCGTACACCACACAATTCAGAGAGAATGAAACTTTAATTCCTTGATGCCACCAAAAATTTTTTGCTTTGGTTTTATTGGCCTGTATTGGGACAAATACTAACTCCTGAACTAATAACTGAGGGCTGGGATGGGATTTTGCTGATTGACTTTAGACCTGAATCACTGGTTCTTCTCTCCTAGCAGTAGTTCTTAAGGGAAGATAATTTTGTTCCCAGGGGACATTTGACAATATTTGGAGACATTTTTGGATGACACATTGTGTGTGCATGTGTGTGTGTGTGTGTGTGTGGTGCTATTGGCATCTAGCAGATAAAGGCCAGGGATGATGCTAAACATCCTACAATGCACAGAAAAGTTTTCCACAACAAAGAATCACCTAGTGCAAAATGTCAATAGTGCCACTGTTAAGAAACCCTGCTCTAGAAGAAGGTGCAGATATCAGAATGAAAGGTGGGGTAATTAGTGAGATAAAAGGGGATGATATGGGAGAGGCAAATATCATCTCTACCACATATATATTTTTCTATTTCTGGTCCATTGGAAACCCTTCCCTGTGAAAAAGTAAAAACATTCTATTTGGCCTCAATTCCCACTCAGAAAATAGAGAACAGTCTTTTTCCTTCATCAGGGATATGAAGGGATTTTATTGTTGTTGCTTGCCTTTGAATGCCTTACATCAAAAGTTGCATAAGTGAAATGGTATCTAAATTGAAAGTAAGAAAAATCTTGTTTTAGGTGACCACAGAGGTATTAGGCTCCGTAGCTGGATGTTGTGGCCCAACCGATTGTACACTTACAAGGTCTTTCAAACAGTTTTCTACACCCTGAAATGGAAAGCTAAAATATTTGCAGAATCCACATAACTGCTTCTCAGACAAGGAAGAGAGAAGTCAGACTGTTAAAAATGTAAATGGGTAACTCCTTGTCTCCTGCCCTTGCCACTTTGCCTCCTGAATAATTCCTTATCTCAGATCATGGTCACTTCACCCTTTGCTCAGGCCAAAACCTTGGAGTCAACGTTGACAGCAGGAATGGTGGAAAAAGAAACTATAGAAATCTTCTCCTACATAAAAGCAATGAGAATCCTGGCAAAAATGGTCAAAATCAACTTTTTTAGAACTCTGGAAATTAACCAAAATCTTGCAACGTTCCAGGGAGTGTTTATTCAAGAAAAATGGTTGAATCTTGGTAAGAACAGTGCATTTTGTAGTGCTATAGCCTGTACTAGTCCCATAATTCTCTCCCCAGCCTCAAAGTAGCCTTGAAAACCAATAGTTTCGCATCATGGTGAAAATCAGTAGTTTATCAGGTACTGGAGGGGGAAGAATGAGATTGGAGCTCATCCAAATCCCAATTCTCACATAACTGTTATTATTTGAACTGTCTGGCAGTTCCCTGGAAAAAGGTACTACAAATCTTGTCTTTTATTTGACCTGACTTGGAGATTGCCCAGTATGAAGAATCTTTTCCCTGGGGACATTTGTTGAAGCCAATCAATAGCAATTGTTTAACCTCACAGCTGCCTGAGGTGGCAATAACAGTTGGAGCAAACAGGAAGCTCACCAAAAAAACTTAAAAGGCAAAGCTGGGCAATAAAATGTCCATAAGGGGCATTGAAAAGCTGCCTGACACATTCCTGGAAACCTACAATTCCACATACTTGCATAGGGCTATGCAAATGTCTAGGAAAGACCTGAGAAAGCCCTAATATCTCACCTCTGGGGGTCTGCACAGGGAGGAAGTGAAAGTTAAGGCAGACTTGTAAACTGCCTGCCTGAGCACTGATGGTAAGCCCCAACATGCACACCAAGCCCCTCAGCAAAGGCTGGGAGACTTACTAGTTCCAGGCATCTAAGAAAATCTCTGTTCAAATCATTAGCTAGCCACTAGGCTGATTGGGAAGATACTTCAGTGCCCACACATCACAAGAATACATTCTTTACAGAATTAATTCAGAAAACTTACTAAGCAAACAATAGTAGCAGTAACGACAACAAACAGCAAGAACAACAAATGATGGGGTGGGGGGTATGATTTCCAGAATTGCTAAATTATATCTTTTAAATTGTCCTCTTTTCTACTAAAACTAGGAGACATGCAAAGCAGCAAGAAAGAATGGCCCATGCACAGGAAAAATATCAGCCAATAGAAACTGGCCCCGAGAAAGCCTAGACTGTGGACTTACTAGACAAAGTTGTTAAATCGCTATTTTAAAGATGCTTAATAAACTAAGTGAAATCATGTCTAAAAACTAAAGGAAAGTATGAGAATGATGTCTCACCAAATAAAGAATATTAATATAGAGGAGTTATTTAAAGATCTAATTTATGTTGCAATAAGAGCACGAAGGATGAGGGATGGAATGGAACTATAGAGGAGCAACGTTTTTGTAAAATATTGAAATTAAATTGGCATTAATCTGAACTAGATTGTTATAAATAAGATGTTAATTGTAATCCCCAGGGCAACAATGAAGAAAATAACTAAAAAACAAACGAACAAGCAAAAACAGTGAAAAAACAACAAAGGAATTAAAGTGGTTCATTGATAAAATATCTATTTAACACAAAAGAGGGAAGTAATGGAGACTATAAAGACAAAAAAGATAGAAAATAAGTAACAATATAGCATAGGTAAATCCTACCCTATCAATAATTACATTAAATGTAAATGGATTAAACGCTCTAGTCAAAAGGCAGAAATTGTCAGAATGGATAAAAAGCCATGATAAAACTATATGCTGCCTACAAGAGATACATTTTAGATCCAAAGACAAAAATAGACAAAGTTAAAGGATGGAAAAAGTACACAGTGTAAACAATAATCAAACAAGAGTTGAAGTCAAAATGGACTTTAAGGCAAAAATTCTTACCAGAGACAAAGAAGACATTTTATAATGATAAAAGGATCAATCCATCAAGAAGATAAAATATGCAAATGTATATGAACCTAACAAGAGAGGTTCAAAACATATGAAGAAAAAGGAATAGAATTGAAGATAGAAATAGTTAATTTGACAATAATGACCAGAGAATTCAATACCCAACTTTCAATAATAAATAGAACAAGTAGAAAGATGTCCAAGAAGGAAATAGAAGACTAGAAAATCCTATAAGCCAACTAGACCTTACAAATATCTATAAAACTTTCCACTCCAAAAGAGAATAATACACAATTACTTTAAGTGCACATGGAGCATTTTCCATGATAGAGCATATAGTAAGCCATAGAACAATCTCAATAAATTTAAATGAATTGAAATCATATACTCACCTTAAGAAACCAGAAAAAAGATAAAGTAAACCCAAATTGTATACACAGAAGAAAGAAAATACTAAAGACCGTAGAAGAAATAAATTTAAATAGAGAATAGGAAAAGAGACCCAAAGTTGGTTCTTTTAAAAGATGCACAGTATTGATAAAGTTTTAGCTGGACTGACCAAGAGAAAAATAGAGAAGAGTCAGATTACTAAGATCAGGAATGAAAGAGGGGACATTTCTACTGATCTCACAGAAATAAAAAAGGATTATTGGAAAACATTATGACAACAAATTATATAACCTAGATGAAAGGGACAAATTACTAGAAAGGTACAAACTATAAAATCTGACTCAAGAAGAAATAGAATATTTGATTAGGCCTATAACAAGTAAAGTGATTGAATTAATAATAAAAAAATTTCCTACAATTGAAGTCCCAGGTCCAGAGGACTTTACTGGTGAATGCCACCAAACGTTTAAAGAAGAATTAGCAGCAATTCTTCACAAACATCTCTGAAAAATTAAAAGAGAAAGCAACAATTCCCAACTCGTTCTGTGAGTTCAATATTATTCTGATACCATGGCCAGGCAAAACATCATAAGAAAATAAAACTATAGGCCAGTGTCCCTGTGAATCTATTCATAAAAGGGATATTTTATTCTCTATAAAATACTAATAAACCAAATATAAAAAAGTATTATACACCATGACCAAGTTGAATTTATCCCAGGAATGCAAAGTTGGTTCAACATATGAAAATCCATCAATGTAATACTTCATATTAATTGAATAAAGGACAAAACACACATGATCATCTTGATAGAGAAAAAAAAAAAGCATTTGACAAAATCCAACTCCAAAAGCACAAGCAAGCAAAGAAAGATAGACAAACTGGACATCATCACAGTTTAAAATGTTCATGCTTCAAATAAGACTAGCAAGAAAGTGAAAAGGCAACCCACAGAATGGCAGAAAATATTTGCAAATCATATACTTGATAAGGGACTAATATGCAAAATACATATAAGAACTCTTGTAATTCAGCAGCAAAAGTTAAATAACCCAATTAAAAATGGGCAAAGTATTTGATTAGACATTTCTCCAAAGACGATGTACAAGTGGCCAATAAGCCCATGAAAAGATGCTCAACATCATTAGTCATTAGGGTAATTAAATTTCTACAGTGAGAAACCACTTTACACCCACTATGATGACTATAATAAAAAAAATGATAGAAATAAGAGCTGGTGAGGATACAGAGAACACTCATGCATTGGAACCCTCATATATTATAATGGGAATATAAAATGGTGCAGCTTCTTTGGAAGCATAGTTAACTCCAAGTTAAACATTGTTACCCTATTGTATTCTTTTAGCACGGCAGCCAGCTAGATCACGCCTTTCCTCTGTTCAAAATGTTTGCAATGTTCTCTAATATCTTTCCATATCCCTTGGAGTAAAAGCCAAAGTGGTTATCATGGTGCAAAAGGCTCTGTAGCTGTGCTGTCCAGTGTGGTGGACACTAACCACATGCGATTGTTGAGCATTTGAAACAGAGCTTCAGCAAATGAGGAAATTTGAAGCATGTTTGGAACAACAGGGCTGTCGGAATCTACTTTTCCAATGGTGAAATCTAAATATGGATCAAGTATTTCTGATAAAAATTTAGCATCCAAATTAAGATGTGTTATACGTGTAAAGTATATACCAGAATTTTGAAGATTTAGCATGAGAAAAGGATCCAGGGTATCTTTTTGATAATTTCTTTTATATTGGTTGGAAAATAGTATTTTGGATATATTGGGTTAAATAAAACATATTATTAAATTAATTTTACCTGTTTATTTTTTCCTTTTTAAAAAATGTGGTTACTAGAAAGTTTAAGATTACACGTATGCCTCACTTTCTTTTTGGATTGGAAGCGCTGCTCTCTCCAACCTGGCCTCCCGTTACTGATCAGATCTCATTTCCTGCCCCCGTCCCCCATGTTTCTGTACTGGTCACACTGGCCCACCTAGAACTCTGGGCTCAAGGTCTTTGGATTTGCTGTTCTCTCTGCCTGGAACACTCTTCCTCCAAATATTCCCAGCGTTTTCTCCCCATCTTTACTAGGGGACGTTATTCAACTGCCACTTTCTCATTAAGACTTTCCCAGTTGTTTTTTTTTTTTTTAAATGAAATCTTTGTCTTAATTTGGGTTCTCCCCAAAGCAGAGAGTGAGGCAATAATGTGGGTGCAAGTAGTTTTTCTAGGAGGTCAACTCAGGAAGCATGGTGAGGGAGCAGGGAAGGGATGAAAGCCAGAAGGGGTGTGGTTATCTGTGCTTACTGCGATGGCCCTGGAACGTAGTCTTGCTGGAGACCCTCTGAGAAACAATGCAGAACACTTAGATGTGGTGGGAGGTGTGGGAGGTGGGCAACATGGGAATCCCAGTGGGTTCCGTGTAATATTTTGGGTATCTAAGCACCTCTAAAAATATATTTATATATATACATAAATAACATTTTTGTAAGCAAATGCACATATATGCATATATATTTATATATCATCTTGCAAATGTTGGTATGTGTTGTGAAAATTTTGATTTTTACCCACAAAAAAAAAAAAAAAAAAAATCATCCTGCTCAAAGGAGCAAGGATTTCTCCTGGTGGCATTAATTCCTTAACATTTTGATAGAAAAACACAGGAGTTTCAGGTAAAATGCTGTTGGCATAAAAACTGTTGTGGCAGTTTGATATTATTTATGAATTCCAAATATAGACACTGGATTATGTTTTTAAACTGGTCTGTTCACAGCACTCCTTTGGCTGACTAATACAACTGTCCAATGAAGCCTCAGGTAACCTTGGGGTGAGCTGACATAGGTGATAGGAGAGCATTAAACCACACCTGGGGCCCTTCTAAGTGTGGGGCGCTATGTGACTGTGCAGGTTGCATGCCATGAAGCTGGCCTTGAATGGGATCCCCATATATCTTCAGCTAGGATCTCTTAGCTGACCCTTAGCCCTTTACAGGTAGCTGCCCACTCTGCCTCTGGCTTGGTATCTCAAAGGTGCTTGACATGCTCCAAATAGAGCTCCTGCCCTGAGGCTCTCTGCTAGCATCTCGTCCCTTCCTGGGTGGCCACCACCCATCCAGTTCTGCCATCCAGAATCCTAGGCACCTTGACCATGAGTCACACATGTTCAAGTTCTGCCAGTTTATCTCCTAAACATCCTTTGAATCTGTCTCTCTCCCCAACTGTACTAAAACCACTTGAGCTCAAGTTATCAAAATTTCTCACCTGAATTGCTACAATCATCTCCTTTTTGTCACAATCTTGTGCATACCCTCACCACTTACATGACAGCCCCAGCCAACTTTTTATAATGCAAATATGATCCTCCCACTCACCTGCTTAAAATATTCCATGGCTTCCCACCCCTATTGCAGGAGATCAAGGCCCTGCCTGATTGGCCCTGCCCACCTTCCCAGCTGCAGCAAGAGTTACCTGCTCTCCACCCATCTGTGCTCCAGCCACACTGGCTGCCCACCAGTTCCTAGCACAGATGCTCAATGAACTGTGATCAAATGGGCAAACGAACAAGGAATGAATGCCCTAGGTCAGGAATGTCTAGGTGGCTCAGAGGAGAAGTGGCACTAAAGGACACGTTCTTTGTGCCCTGCCAGGGCTCTCCTTGGCGGTGGTACAACGTGTAACAAGGTGCTCTCTTGCTGTCAGTGAAAGAAAACTGCAGCAGAGTGGCACCAGTGCCCCAGCACATCTGTCACAGTCCACATGACACCACCTGAGCAAAAACAACTGACTTTGATGAACCGCAAATTTGTCTGCACCCTGGGTGCAAACAGGTGCTGAGGACTGAGTGCAAATGTGAGAGTTTCTGTTCCTTTTCTTTTCCTGGGTCAGGCCTGGGGACAGGTAAGCAGTTCTGAAGGCAGCTCTGAGCCCTTCACCCCCCTATAGCACCCAGACAGAATTAGGGCTGGGCTCTGGCAAGCTTTTCTCCCAATCTCAGGCCATTCTCACAGGGTTAGGGACAGGAACACTCTGAGAATTCATACTTTTGTTGGTGGAAAGTTTTGGGTCCATTCTGAGGGACCTCCTGGAAATGCTCTTTTCCCTGTGGGGTTTCTGTGCAAATTTTGAGGGAAAAGCTGAGTTGCATCCAGACATGTAGGCATCCAGAATAATCGCCTTTTCCAACAAATGTTCTTTAAACATTTGTTCCACATTCATGTCGGGTGGGGCTGAGGCTCCTGTAAGGGTGCTGATGGCAGTGCTCAAGCTCTCTGTCCCTTGAGGAGTTCGGCTCTGGCCCCAAACAACCCTATTTGGCAAAGCAAAGTCACAGCTCCTTAGAAGCCCAACAGAAGAGCCCTCCTTAGAAGTGATCTTAGTGGGCGTCTGTGCTACTCAAGTGTGCCCTGTGGGACTCAACGCCTGGCCCCAGCAGACTTCTCCACTGCAGGTGTGGTCTCCTGGGGGGAGTTTTGATAAGAACAGGAACTCTCAGGGAGGAAACTTCACCCACACATTCGGCACGTTGTTATTTTGGACCGATGTTTCTGCAGTGGCTGCTGAGTACCTGTGGGTGCCTCTCTGGCCCTGATCCTATGCCCTGGGTTGGAAGGTGGGGAATGGACTAGAACGAGGCTGACTTTAGAGAGGCCGAAGCTCTGGAACATGCAGGGCTGGTTTTCAACACAACCTGGTCCTCAACCATGGATCCAATGTCATCCTGCCGTATTCTCTGTTCATTTGTCTCTTGCTCCTCTGCTTCCCTTCCCCTACCCTTGCCTCCTCCTGCTCTCAGGTAGCTGTCAACTAATCCCTGTAGCAAGAAGGGGGTTGTACTTTGCCTAGAGTATTTTCTTAAGGAAAAGGGTTACTTTAGGGAAACAGGTTAGTGAAATTTCAAGCCATAACACTGCTGGGAAGATATTTGAGATTTGAAGATGGTGTTGGGGATTGAGTCATGCCCCCCACAAAGGATGTATTCAGGTCTTAATCCATGATCCTGAGGATATGAATTCATTTGAAAATAGGGCTTTTGAAGATGGTATTATTAGGGAAGGTGTGGCCAAACTGAGTGAAGCAAGCCTTAATCCACTTTGGCTGAAGTCCTTATAAGTCAAGGAAATTGGACATGATGCTGTACGTCAAGCTTCAAAAACTGTGAGCCAAAAAATTCCAACTCATTGTGTGGTATTTGTCATGGAAGCCCTGGCAAACTAGGACAGATGGCATTTGGCATCCGTTAAACTTCTACCAAGTTCACAGACTCCTAGTTAATCTACACAGTAATGATACCTACTGCAAAGCATTTTCTGCACAGTTAAAATTTTGACCCTGTGAACTAGGAAGGACAGTTTTCCTTGTTCCCATTTTACTGATAGGGACACAGTTCCAGTGAGGCAACGGAACTTACCTTACAGCACATCACCAGTAAGTGGTGGAAATGGTATGACCATACTGGCCTTTTGACCTCAAGTCCAATGTCCTTTACTCTGTTCCCCAGTCAGTCTCCAGATTTGCCCTTCTTGGATATTTTAGGGATCTATCTTAAATTTTAGCATCAGTAAAGGTGTTGAATCTCTTTCATAGGCGTAAGATAGGATTTATTCAATTCTGTTCATGTTAGCTCTTTAATGGTCCCATACAGAGTGCTGGGTCAAATATTGGAAATAGGAATGGAGTCATGCTCTTTGACTTTATAAATGTTAATTTTCATACACTAATATTTCTTTTTAAAAACAGTCTTATTCTGGTAACATATAAACAGCCTAAAATTTCCCATCTTAACCACCTTCAATTATAGAGTTCAGTGGTGTTAATTACATTCATAGTGTTATCATTCATTGTGTGATCATCACCACCATCCATTACCAAAACTTTTCCATCACCCCAAACAGAAACTTTGTACAAATTAAACATTGACTCACCATTGCCCACCCCTTCCCTGGTCCCTGGTAACTTTATTCTAATTTCTGACTTTATGAATTTACATATTCTGATTATTTCATGTAAGTGAGATAATTCAGTATTTCTCGTTTCCTGTCTGGCTTATTTCACTCCGAGATTCATCCATGTTGTTGCATATATAAGAACTTTATTCCTTTTTACTGCTAAATAATATTCCTTTGTTGTATATACCACCTTTTGTTTATTCATTCATCTGTTGATGGACACTTGGGTTCCTTTCACCTTTTGGCAATTCTAACCAATGCCACAGTGGGCATTAGTGTGCAAATATCTGTTTGAGTCTTTGATTTCAATTATTTGGGGCATATACCCAGAAGTGAGATTGCCAGGTCATATGGTGATTCCATACTTAACTTTCTGAGGAACTACCAAATTGTTTTCCACAGAGGCTGCACCATTTTACATTTCTTCAAAATATCCAAATGTTTCTATTTCTCCATATCCTCTCCAATACTTGTTTTTTTTCCATTTTAAAAAGTAGTAGCCATCCTACTGGATGTGAAATGCTATCTCATTGTGGGTTACACACATATTTCCCTAATGACTAATGATGTTGAACATCTTTTTATGTGCTTTTTGGCCATTTGTATATCCTCTTTAGAGAGTTGCCTATTCAAATTTTTAACTATTTTTAAATTTAATTAAGAGTCCATTTGTAAACCTAGTGGGTCACTTTGGTACTTCTCTCTGCTTCTTCAGTGGCTCTTGACCAGGAAGAAAATCCTGTGGTGGAAAAGATCATGATGCAGAACAGCACAATCTTCTTTAGCACCAAGATGTGGACTCACATTTTTTTCTTCTTTGTTCTGAGCTTGGTGGCTACACACACCCCTGTAGGAAGGGAATATTGAAAGATGGACTCAGACCTGGACCATCTGACCAAGAGAAGCAAATACAGGGGCTTTCTATGAAGTCACATTTGCATGCTGCTCCTCTCCCAATCCAAGATGACTTTCAAGACTAAACCTAACTAAAGTGACCACATAGTCTTAACATAAAATGTGGTTTGAATCGTGTAACCCAGTTTGAACGTGTTCTTCGTCTTGGACCACATTCTAGTGGGTGTGGACCCACTGTAAATAAGATCTCTTCAAGATGTTATTTCAATTAAGGTGTGGCCCAATTTAATCAGGTTGGGCTTTAATCTGCATTACTGGAGTCCTTTAAAGCAGAGTGAAAGTCAGATAGAAAGAAGCAGCCAGAAGGTGAAATTCAACAAAACCCAGAAGAGAAAGGAGAAGATACTACCATGTGCATTGGCATGTGACAGAAAAGCCAAGGATCAAGGCTCACTGACAGATAGCCCCAGCCATAGTCGTCAGGGAAAAAGACTTGTCCTTCTGATTCCTTGACTTTGGACTTCTCTTAGCCTCAAACCATGAGCTAATAATTCCCATTGTTTAAGTCAACTCATTGTATTGTATTTGTTTTAGCAGAGAGGAAGCTAAAACAACACATAACTGGGTTAAATGGCCAAACAAGTAGGACTGGGAGTTTAGGAAAGAAAAACCAGCATTGTGACTTCTCTGAAAAAGCTAGAAGTAGAAGTGACATCCTTCCCTGTCTTTACTCCTATGTCCTGGAAGTGCTCGTTTGGATGGGTGAGTTGGGTAAAAGGGTTTGGTGGTGGGTGTATTTCTCCCCAACATGTTGAGGCTGCAGTACATTTTTGGGGGGGACAACTCTCTATTTTCCATTTGTCCTTCTCTTGTGATTCAATGAACACTTTACTTAGGCTGGGAGTCTGGTTGATCCTTTGCTTTCCCTAATGTCATTGATCCTTCTTGGGCATGTGGTTTTGGCACCCACATTCTCATGGAGATCGTGGGCAGTGACCTTGGCCTTCCTTGCTAAGTTGATCAAAATCCTGGGCCTGTGCTTCATTCGTGGCAGCATTTTGGGACAAGGGCTTCCCTTATCCCTGTCTTTAGAGCCCAACTTACCCTTGATTACTTTCTTCTTAATAAAACTTCAGGACACATAAGTTTGTGAGGTTTTATGGTTTCTTAAACAATCGATACCATTTATTATTGTCCATCAGGTAAAGCAACAGAGCTAAAGGTCTAATTTGCAAGTGACCCTTGATTCCAACCCTAATTGGTTCCCGGAGGGCCATGAGAAATTGAACCATTGTAAGTCCAGCTCTCATTTTCTGTAAGCACCATATTATGAATTCCTCTCCTCATCTTGGAACCTACTCTTATACCACAAAATACCCAGAGTAATTTCAACAAAATGAAACTCAAATAAAACATATAATATTTTCAACCATTTATAAATTATATGAAAAGAAATTCAATAGAAACACTACATCAATGTTAAATTTGGGGAATTCTCAACTTTTGGAATGAAATGGACAAGATGAAACTTCTTACAATGTTTCTTCGATGAAGTTTGGATTGAAGTGACCTTTTTCTGATAAATCTTTCTGGAGCAGTGGGTCTTACCTGGGGGCGATTCTTTTCTCCACAAGGGACATTTGGCAACATCTAGAGACATTTTTGGTTGTTACAACTGGGAAGGGGTTTGCTGCTGGCATTAGTGGGTAGAGGCCAGGGATATCACTGAACATTCTACAATGCACAGGACAGCTCCCCAACAAAGAATTAGCTGACTCCAAATGTCAACAGTGCTGCTGTTGAGAACCTCTTCCCTATAGCAAGCATCAACATTTCAAACTGAGTTAAAATTCAGGTTCCTTCTTTGTAAAAATGGGTTGCATACTAGAATTACTGGGATGTCTCTCAAAGTTTCTAAATGGTAAATGATGAGTTGGAAGGAGATAGGAGGGCAGGTAATTTCCACGATGACTTTTTCTTCAATGATTCCATGCCAACAAGTTAGCTGTTTGTGATTGTTGCCTATTGTTTCTATGTAGTTCTGGTTGTAAATACAAGTTTCGGTCATCATACTGGGGATTTTATTTAAAAAATAATAAATCATAAAAGTGAGTGTGGGTCACAAATCAAGCCAACTATTGCCTGCACACTGAGATAATTTACATATTCCCTTACAGTTTTTCTTGGATCTTTAAATTTACCATACACCTAGCATATTGAATTTTCATAATTGCTACTGCATTTCTTGTATTTGAAAGTAATTTCTCAGAAACCTCTGAAGAGCTTATTGTTTGCCATTTAGAGCAGACCCAATGCTTTCACATATACTATGTATGAGTGCTTTGCAGGTTCTTTAGTGACCTCTGATGACAGCAATTCTTATTTAAAGCATTAAAGTACATCAACATGGTAATATGCCAGCACCTTTTAGACCCTCTCCCTCCTGCCAAATGCTGAGGAAGATTCTATAGTATCAGTCACTTGAAAGGCTTCTGTTGGCTGTTTGGCTTCAAGAAGCTCCTTAATTGCCACTTTTTTAGTGTTTGAAGTGTTTGAAATGTGTCTGAGTTTTAAGGAAAATACTGTTAATACTGAAATGACAAGCTTCATCCTAATTAAACAACTTCTTTCACTGTAAATCATTTTCTATTCCTCATGAACCTCATGAACATAAACTTAAATTTGGAAATTTTGCTCCATTCTAAAGTGAGGGACTTTACACACACATTTGTGGAATTATCTGGATGAGGAAGTTTGGTACAAGTGGATGGAAAAATAAAGAGGGAAAAAGAGACGCAGCCTTTTGAAGGAGGACACCAGGCCCTTCATAGATTTGCACCGCCAGTGCCTAGCGTGGGGCCTGGCCCACGATAGGTGCTCATTCACTGGGGATGGTGAGCAAAGGATGCCTCTAGTTTGGCTTTATGAGTCCAATGCACATTCCTTCTTCAATCTCTTGGAAGACTGGACAATGAGGTACAGTGTACATGTCAGAGGGGAGGAAAGGTACAGACCCTTATTCTGGGATGATGACTTCTTGCTGACTGGTAAAGAGTCCAGTGCCACTGGTGGCATTAAGGGAGAGAAGATGTTACTGTGCTTAGGCCGGTTTCTTGGTAATTGCTCTGATTACTAATGCTGCTAACATTACTCTTGCTTAATAATCCACTTTTAATTTTAACCATGGCATTTCTTGGTTCCACAACACAGCAATAATTAAATCTGTATTCAGATGCTATAAATGCACCTAGAAGTCTTAAGCAATGGATGAATTATACTCATTTAAGTTAGAACATAATGTTAGCATTCAGCTATCTCAGGAATAAATACTAATTACTGAAGTTCCTTTAAGTTCCACTGTATCCCTTAGTTCCTGTCTTCCAAATAATACAAAGGAGAATTAGGGTGTTATGCTTTATCTCGTTATTAAAATGGCCATGCCTCCAGTACTGGAGACCTCAGGTATGGAATCCAAGGGTGGCTTATTTAAAACACCTTTTAAAAGTCCTTTGTATTAGTTAGCCAAAGGGGTGCTGATGCAAAATACCAGCAATCTGTCAGCTTATATAAAAGGGTATTTATTTGGGGTAGAAGCTTACAGTTACCAGGCCATAAAGCATAAGTTACTTTCCTAACCCAAGTCTGTTGCCACGTTTTGGGGCAAGATGGCTGCAAGGGTTCAGGCTTCCTGGGTTCCTCTCTGCCCGGGGCTCCGTTTCTCTCTGGGCTCAGCTGCTGTGCTCGCTCCACAAGGCCAGCTGTAGACTATCAGGTGAACTGCTCATGTCTCTCCTTGGGGCTTCTGCCATATCTAAGGAGCCGTCTCTATTCCTCTGTGTTCTTCTCCTGTGTGTTCACTTCCTGGGCTCCAGCTCAAAACTCAGCATCAAGACTCCAACTCACTCCTCTGCTCTGCCATGTAGTTTTATCTCAACATCCTACTGACATAGCCCAATCAAAGTCCTAGTCATAATTTAATCACGCCCAGCTATAGACCAGTTTACAAACAAAATCCAATATCTATTTTTGGAATTCATAAACAATGCCAAACTGCCACAGCCTTCCTTGTGGATATTCGAGAAATCTGCTTTTTTAGGAAATGATGAAAAAAAGAGGAAATGGAGCACAGGGAGAAGAACTAGGAAAAGTGCATTCTTCCACTGGTGGACTGCTGTTTTGTATTGAATCACATCTCCCACAAAGACACATTCAAGTCCTAAAGCTCCGTCCTGTGGATGTGAACCCAAGTGCAAATACGGTCTATGAGGGTGTTATTAAAGCGAGGCCAAACTGAAGCAAGGTGGGTGTTAATTCAATATGACTGGAGTCCTTAGAAGCAGAGGAAATTTGGACATGGTAAGGGGAGGAGTGGGAGACAGAAGGAGACAGACGGCCATGTGGTGGAGGCAGAGGCTGAGCTACGGCCGCAAGCCACTGCCAGAACCCTCCAGGCTTCAGGGAAAGCATGATCCTGCCCACACCTCGATATTGGACTTCTAGCCTCCAAAGCTGTGAGGCAATGAATTACTGTTGTTCAAGGCAAACTCGTCTGTGGTATATGTTCTAGCAGCCCTGGCAAACTAAGGCAACAGACGGGTATCTGGAAGCTGGGATTCTGCCCCTGTTTCTCACCTGCATAAGGCCCCAGGGGTGAGAAGAGGCCCACCAGTGCCTAGAAAAGACTAGGAGGAATTCACCTCTTTCTATCTATTTACAGGGTTGGGATGCTGTCCCTTCTTTAAAGCACTCACTGTTCCTCCTTTTCACATGGATGGTGGAGAAAGGCCTTTCTCTCTTTCTTGGCCTTGGGATTTCTCCTGCTCAGCCTACCTGTGGCTACCTGTGGAAGCTGTTCATCAAATCCCTTGCATGGCCTCAGGGAGCCAGCCAGCCAGGACTACAAACCCTCCTGAGCCCTGCCCCTTCTGGTTCCATTGTTTCATGTCTCTGACGTTTGCTCACACTGTTCCCTCAGCTAAGACCCTCCTCTCTTACCTCCCTGAGTAACTTCTATTGTCATAGACCCAGCCAGGTTGACCTCTTCTTGGAAGGCTTCTGAAGTGCCCTTCCCACCCCAGCAGGGCAAAGAGTTCCTCTCGGTTTATGGGACCTATCCTGCTCTGTCACAGCTATAGTTATACCTTCTCATCTCTTCCACCGGGTTGTTTGTGGAGCTGACCTGGATGGAAGTTTCCCTCCTGACCCTCCTCTTGGGGTTGTTACGAGGCTGGGGAGCTTACCTAACGTGACCTGGAGGTTAGAGCTCATCTTGCATTGTGAGCCAGGCCCATTTTCAAGAGAGGAAGGGAAAATGCTTTCACAGTTGGCTAAGCCAGCAGGTGGCTGGTGGTGAATTCGCTGGAGCCAGCTCCGAGTCAGAGCAGTTCTAAGACAGCAATGTGGGGCACTGCTGAGCAGAGAGGTGCACAGGCTTCAGCCAACTGGGCCTGTTGAATATTCTCCGCCAGTACCCATAGATGGCACTAGAGCCTTGGAGATTTGGCTGCCACGGGCACACCAGGGTTTGAGGGAGAAGGAGAGAGGGCTGGAGAGAGGCAGTCACCATCTTTGTGACTGATCATGGGTTCAAAACTATAGGTAAGGCCAGTCCGGGTGACGCTGGGGCATCCAGCAGAGGCTACCACCAATGAGTGACCCTTTGTGATGGTAAAAGCAAAGGGTGAAATGAAGAAATGAAAGCGGGTGGGAGGAAAGGAAGCCAGAGGGAGTTGTGAGCAGGAGTAGGTGGGGGGGACGGGGGAGGAGAAGGAGGAGGAGTATGTGGGAAGGAGAAGAAGGGTAGAGGATATATCGAGAGATCAGGAACCGCATGGCAGGAGGAAGGCCATTCGGAAGAACAACCTACACAAAATGTAATAACGAGAAGGCATTTTGGCAAAAGTGGGGCTGGTAAACGCCAACGAGTGGAAGCCTAAAGGAGGAAAAGGCATGCCATTCCTTCAGGATCTTTTATTAACGTATAGAAAATGTGTTTAAAAAAGGAATAATACAGAGGCCAAAAGCAATCAGGAATAAAAATACTAGTTAACAATGGTTAACAAGCGGAGATCTCAGTCTGAGCTACAGTGCCATGAACGTGTGGGAGAACCTGGTTTTTCCTTTCCCTTCCTCTGTATGTTTTTATCTTTATTCTAGTTCATTAAAGTATGCATCACCTGAGGAGTACGAACTCCATTTTCTTCTTTTTGTCCTTCTTCCAGTCTTTCCTTTAAGTAAATGCTTTTCCAAGCACCTTGTAGCTACAAAGTCAGTAAATTGGTCTTTGTTATTTTTACCTGAAAAGGCTGTTAAAGGTTAAAACGACAAACTCAAATTTGGAGGGCCTGGAGGATTTGGGGTTTACGATTTCTCAGAACAACAGCCTAGAGACCACCAGCATGGGGTTCAGCTGCTCGAGCCCCAGGTGCTGGCTCCCTCAGAGACACAGTGACTTGCTTAGGGCACCTGGGAATTCCCAGGGGCTGTGGGAGTATTTGAGGTCGGAAGAACTGGTTGGATATGTGTGTGTGTGACTGATAGAAAGGAGGAGGCTGTGGGATAACAAGAATGGGCTCCTATAGATTCTGAATCTTGAGTCTGTGGGACTGCGATGAGTCTAGGAATTGGAGGGGTTGGGTGGGGTTACCCGGGTTGACACAGGAGCACTTGGCTGGCATTTGTGTAGAAACCACGGTGTCTGCCGTGACTTATTCAGAAGCATTATTGCTTCCCAAGCAACTTCTCACTGAAAGGTGACCATAAACAGCAGCTTCTCTCTCAGGGAGACCTATATTCCCTTAAACATTGTTTAAGTAAGGAAAAGAGATACATTTCTGGAGTTTTGCAGCTAAAAATACAAAATTACCAAGTGTTGACTTACTTCTTAATTTTCCAAAGTGGTAAAGAGAGCTGAGATGGTAGGCAGCCTACCCACTGGGGAGATGGGGCAGGGGGAGGGCAGGCTGGGAGTGGGGAAAAGAAAACGGGATAAAGTGTTGAATTTGTCACCTGCCTTCATCTAGTCTTGCCTCTGCAAGGCTACTTCTGGAAGTCTAGGAGTGGGTAGCCCAAAGTAGCCTGCTCTCTGCTGGTTTTAGCCTAAAAATTCATGAGCTATCTGCATTTGATACCATCTGTAGTAGTTTAAATATATACTATAACCTTTACCTCCCAAATTCTGGAGGAAAATTGAGACTTCAGGAACATGTAACAATTTAATTCTGCAGCTTTCCCCTCCCCAATTCAGGCCACATTGCCCCAGTGTGAGAAGAAAGACTTTGGAACATCCCATCTCTCTAGTGTTGGGAGAGAAAGATTCTGCTATATTCCCAGAGGGGTGGAGTGGGAGAAAGAATGTTTCTTGATCAAAAAGAAAGAAAAGGAAGGAGCTTCCAGGGTGTTTTTTCATTTCTGGTGAGTAAGGAAAAGGAGTATATGGCAAAAACAACGCAGAGACTCCCTTTTATAAGAAGTCAGAGAGGAGAGAGGAGGTAGCATCAGAAGCCCCCTTTGTGAGACCATTAGCAAAATCCAATATGGCAGCCACTTGGCTAAATAAATGCAAAGGTTGGTATCCTCGTGCATTAAAAGAGCAAGGACTTGGGGACTGGACAAAGAGGTTTGGATTATGGCTCTTCTACTTATTAGCTGTGGGACTTTGAGCATGATACTTAATCTTTTTGTGCCTCCATTTCCTCAGCTATGAAATGGATAAACCTGACTCAGGGTTGTGGTGAGGCTTTAATAAGTAATATGTGTACATCCCCTAGCATAGTATCTGGAAAATAGTAGGTGGGCAAAAACTATCATTTCTTTTAGTCTTCACTTGGAGAGAGAGAGTGAGAGAGTGAAAGCAAGTGTGTGAGAGAGAAAACCTATGCCAGACGGGATCTCAGCTCTGTGACTATTTAGCAGTGTGAACTTGTACAAGTTGCTTAACCTTTTTGGACCTCAGTTTCCTTAAGTGTGAAATGAAAGGATTGGATTAGATGTTCTCCAGAGAGCCTTCCAGCTCTGAAGGTGTGTGCCCAGCATTTGTCTTTTGCAGGCAATGATGACCATATTTGTGTTCAATCACAGAGTTAGGATATTAAAAAGCAATACAGGGTCTCCCTGTGGGCTGCTAAACCAGTGATGGAGAGAAAGCAATTATTCTCATCCACGCATTTACCTGCTGGCCATGCCCTCACTTGTGGCTTAGGTATTCCCAGGCCTTCTGGCTGCGTGGCTTCCTTCTCAGAGGAAGATGCTTGCCCTGCCTCACATGAGCCCATGAGGCCAATGAGCTGATGCCAGAACGTGGAAGAGCCAAACTGTGAGGCTGAAAAGGTTCAATGTTTCTGAACTGGAAATTTAACATTAGGCCAGCCTCACAACCCTGGCAATAAGGAGCTGTTTTATTAAGTTAACAAAAGGGACAGAGCTTGTTTAAAGAACAAAAGCTGTGTTATTTAGATGCTCTGCAATAGCCTTAATTAAGCTCAGGGAAGGAGAGAGGATTTCCGGTTTAGAGAAAATGCAACACTGTCCAAAGACTGTGAGGTTTGCCAAGGACATTTGGGCAATGAAGTGCTGCAGGTGCAATGAAGTCATGCTTCAGGCAAGGGATGACCTTGAAAAATTAATCAGAAATGCTGGAGATGACAAATCAGGCTTGTTACTGCTGGGGAAGAAAAAGTAAATCCAGGCAAACAAAGTCCCTCTGCTTCTCATTTTCCATGTAATGGCCAGACCCTGTGTCTTAAATTGTCTTTGTTTGATGGGAGCTCTGGTGGCATATTGGAGACCAGAACTCATGGAACAAATGTGGGGCCCTTTATCCTGGCCCCTCACATCTGATCTCTGCATTTTTAGTGTAGGGCCATCAGTAGAAGGTCTGTTTTAATCTCCAGTGATCCATCAGCTTCTTATTTTGTTCTGTTTTCTCTTTTTTTTTTTTCTGTGAGGAACACAGAACTGGCATAAGCAAATGCAGTGTGAATACAATTAGAATGAACCAGAGTCATATTTTCAAATTGGACCTGAATCTACACCAAAACATCCTCTTAAAGCATAGTGGATTTTTTTTCCTACTTGCTTTGAAGGTTTTCTTTTGTCCTGCAAGTGCTCATCTCCAAAATGCTATCCAAAAATGTTTTAGTATTCTTGAAGTAGACTATCACATCTGTGTGGGGATAGGCTTTGGAAGAAGCAAAAGTTTAAGGGAGCATTTGAGCAAAGATCTTCAGAAATGTGGCCAAAGGACCTTGAGGTTCTACCAGAGAGAGGCTACAGGGACAACCCAGAAGCCAGTGCTGGGGCTCACCTTTCCCTGTAGCACAGAACTTACCTGCTCCTGTTACCTGGATGAAGAGACCACTGAGGTGCATTAGGTGGAGCTGAATGTGCAGCTCTTGGGAACTTTAATTGTGTGAAAGAGGCAGAAAGCTCCCTAACTTTACAGATCCATGCTAGACCCTTCTTACAACCCTGGCAAGTTTCAGGCAAGTAAAGACAAATTAGCCTACCTTCCACGGGATTGTTGAAACTGAATTAAAATGTGAATCTTTTAGAGGTTCCCTATTTAAGTTTTAAGAGTGGATAACGAGGGAGCAAATGTAGCTCAAGTGGTTGAGCGCCTGCTTCCCATGTAAAAGGTCTGGGGTTTGATCTTCGGTACCTCCTAAAAACAAAGACAAACAAATGAAGAAACCACCTTTCATTGGGGGGCGGATGTAGCCCAGTGGTTGAGTGTCTGCTTCCCATGTATGAGGTCCTGGGTTCAATCCCCAGTCACTCCTAAAAAACAAAAACAAAGAAGAATGGATAGTGAGATGCAAATAGAGGTGGAAATTGGCCCCCTTGTGGAGGGAAAGAAATGGAAGTAAGGAATTAAAATAAAATTGAATAGGAGCCTGGTGGTAAGGAAGCAAGGTCTAGAAAAGCGTATTTCCTGGGTAAAAAGGCTCCACCTTTCCTGAAATTTGGGGTGGAGGTTAAAAAGAAAAACTGTTTTCCTGCCCCAGGAGTATTTGCAAATCAGGGTCACAGCTAGTCCATTTCTATCCACTCAGCATGGCACATCCACTGTGCTTACTACAGGTTCCATTTTTTTCTAGAGGAAAGGACAAAGGCCAGCTCCTGGGAAAAAGGAACTTACAAAACCTTTCTCAATGGATGTTCACAAAGGAGGCCTTTGAAAAGATTCTGTAACGGCCTTTTTTCCCTTAATCTACACCTCTATTCTCAGACTGGATTTTTAAAGTACAAATGTGATTAGGACTGTTTGATTTGGCATTTAGTTCATTGACAACATTGGTTCTTCAGGGTTTCCTTTGATACAACAGTTTTCAGTCTGCAGGGAGCTGGTGGGTTTCCACGTGGAAAGAAATAGGGTGTTAGGTGTCTAGAAGGCCATAACAGTAGCTGGTGGGTTAGGGTGGATTTGAATATTTGGTGAAAATTTGCTCTGCGTTTCCTTGCTGTGAAAACCCACTTTTTTGCTCTTTTACAAGTCAGTCTCCTATACAAACCTGTTGGCCAGTTTTCCTGGGTCCTGGTTTGCCTTGAATTCTCCTGGAAACCTGGGGGGACTTGCTCTTCTCAACCCCCACAAGGGGTTTTTGTTTGCGGCTGGGTGTTGTGAGCGCCACCTGGTGGTCACGCTTAGCAAGTGCCCTCCTCTACTGAAATGGGGACTGGAGTCAGCTGGGCTGGCCTTGGAAGCAAGAGTTTTCCACAGAATGTTCTGTCCCCCTTATCCCCATCCTCATGCCACTTCCTTAACCACCAGAGATAACACTGGGGAATGGGAGTTTAATGTATTGACAAACTCTCCTTATCTATTTATCTGATGGAGAAGTGCAAAAAGGAGAGGCTGGCTGAGTCCCCTTGCATCCACTGCCTGTTGGTTGGTTAGTTTGTCTGAGTAGATATCCCGACGTGTCTGCAGTTAAACTGCCTTCTGGGCAGGGCCCACTTCTTCTTTTGAGAACCGTGGGAGAAGCTTTGCTGTGCTTGGGGCGGGTGCTTTGTGAGTGTTGCTTACTGACTCCCTTTTTGGGAAATGCACTATGTTTGGAGGAACAGGAGAAGCAGGAGTGAGTGAATAAAATTAAGAGGCTTTGAATCAAAAGTTGACCCTGGGCCTTGGGGCGAGAATGGGGCAATGGCCTCTCTGAAAAATGGTGAAAACTAGTGAAAAAAATCACTCTGCTTAATACAAGGAATCTGTAAACCCTGTTATAGAGGGTTGAGTGAGCTGATCTTTGAAGGCTCTTTCTTTAAAATTCTCTAAAACAAATCCAGGAAATGCTGCTGATGCTATTTATAAAAATGTTCCATAGGGTAAAATGGCTCCAATAAATGGAAGGTTTTAGTTTCCATTGATATTTCCTGACTTTCACCTGAATTGACAACATGAGGACTCAATCTTTTTCCATTTCAGTTCCTTTGATGAGGTGGGCTGTACTGGCACCACCCAGGTCCTTGGACTCTGCTTCTGTAGATGAAATGAATTCAGCCTCTTACGTGGCATTATCTTTTCTGCAGTGCTTTTTTCATGTGTGTCTTTGCTTATGACTTTTAAATCTTTCTCTCCCTTCCTTCCTTCCTTCCTTCCTTCCTTCCTTCCTTCCTTCCTTCCTCCCTTCCTCCCTCCATCCCTCCCTCCTTCCCTCCCTCCCTTTTTTCCTTCCTTCCTTTCCTCCTTTCCTCCCCCATTTCCCCCCCCCCCCTTCTTTTTTTGTAAAGCAGGAGTCCTGGTGAATTTTCATTTCTTAATTGTGCTGTCTCACCAATGCTGATTTCTACTCGGAATTACAGATCATAGACAAGTATTATTGAATGTCAGAGCTGAAAAGGGTCTTAGAAATACTTTAACTTCTTATCAACCAGTGAGGAAACTGAGGCCCAGAGAGGTAAAACAACCTACCCAATGTCACACAGCTAGCAAAATGGTAGAGGTGGGCCTATACCCAGCCCCCATGTCTTACTTCAGCATGTTTTTACAATTCATTGCTGTTCTACTCTCTAGCTGAGTCTTATTTAAAGTATATGTTTCTTGAAAGGATTTTTCCTGATTTTTCCTCCTCTGCTAGTTTTTTTGTGGCCAATGGTGAAAATGCCAGCTACATTGCTTGGCATCAGTTATGCCAATGGCAGCAACACCCATAACAGTGGACAAGGCCTTGAAGGCCTGCTAAGGTGGGGCGTGCCCACAGCAAAGAGCAGGCTGACTTCACCCTCATAAAGTCAGGGGCATGATCATCTGCCCAAACGACCATCCCTTCCTGGTTATTAAGACTTGGTTAGATTGTGGGTGTTTCCATTTAAAAATTGCCTCCAGTAACTGCTCAGAAATGTTCATAATGTTCAGTTTCCCAAGGCATGGGGATTTCCGATAACAGAACTGGTGATTCAAGGAGTGGGAGAGGAGAAGGCCGCCAGGGGTACTGGGCTTGGATTTTAACGGGTGCTGCAGGGAAGGCTCCAGCCGACATTTGATTTGGAGAAGTTGAAAGGTCAAGGTTTCTAGAGCTTCCAATTCTCCTGGGCTTAAAAATCAAATCATGCTAGTGAGACAGCACATCTCATAAAATGGGAGATAGGTCCACAGTTCTCCCCTCTTCACCTTTGGATTTCTAGATGTAATTTCCTCTGGCACTTTTCATTTTCCTCCCAAAGGCAGAATAATAAAAGGAAATGGAGAAAGGCTTCTCATGGTCTTACCTCATTAAGGGGTCTTTCCTGTTTCTTCCAGGACAAAAAAAAAAAAAAAAGCCAGAAAAATCCATCTCTTTCCAGAGATTATCAATCAGGGAAATAGCTGGCTGGTCATATAACTTCCTCTTCTGACTCTAATTAAGCTACTCACACTACAGAGAATCTGTCTAAAACGAGGCATTCAGTTTGCAATTCAGAAAAAAAAAAAAAAAAAAATGACAAATAGGACCAGAAATAGAGAAAATATTGAAGATAAGACCTATGTTCCTGTGGGCCCTGTAATTGTCATGCTGGTGCCCTGATTTCTACTTTTTCTGTCCTCCTCTCAGTGCCTGACCCCAAAGTGTGAAAAAACAATAACAGTCTCCTCGTCCCAACTCCCAAAAGTGATTGTTTGTCTGACCCGACGGAGGGGGCAGTGACGTGTGACCTCCCAGGACATGGCCACCGTGCATCCAGGGCCAGGAGGTGGCAATGCCTTGAGAAGTAGATTCCAAGATGGTGGTTGGACTTAGGGGTTGGGGTACTAGGGGCAGGATGACAAGTAGGCTGGAAAAGAGGCGGCTTCTCTTGGAAAGACAACAGATGACACTGGGTGTAAGAGTGTCAAAAGATGAGGCTCTTTGACCCATTCAAAAGGGCTTGGGTTGTTGGGACAGGGAGCACTCGATCTGTTTCCTCTTAAGGGGAGCTTTTGGCAAAACTCTCTCGCTGAAGCTTCTTTTCTGGGCTGGTGTGAGAACCTGGCCATTAAAGGCAGTGGCCAGATGAGAAATGCCTGGAAGGTGAAGGGCACCACAGAGGGAGGGCAGGAAAAGCAGGTGCCACGTCTGTCATCACTAGCATCTGTGCTCCAGGACTTGACTTTGGGTCGGTCTTTAAGAGACCCTCCCCCATGTCCCCCCTGGAAAGAAGGTTAGAATGACTGGGTAGAGGGGAGAATGGAGGTGGAGGACCAGGCCCTGGGGCAGCAGAAGCCGTGAGCAGCTACACTTCGCTTATTCTTGCTACATCTCTGCTTCCTTCAAACACTCAATATTTTGCAAAGTAAGTTAACATTACCCCCCCCTCGTTTCATATTACAAAATACAAACAAATGACAGAAAAGGTCAGTTGGCTCAAGAACGCCCTCTGCTCAGAACTGTAAGGATCGCCGTTTCCTCCCTGCCACGAGAGGGTGACTGTAGGGCCGCATCTTCATTTCCACAAAGGGGATGGAGAACTCGTGGCCTTTCCAGTGGTACCAGTTGATCCCCTGGGCAGGAGAAAGACAAGCATGTCAGATCAAGCTTCCCTCCAATGGAACATGCAGCCGAAAAAGAAAGGGAACGATGGGAGCAGGGCGTCCAAGATGTGGATTTAGCCATTTTCCATTAGCATGAAGCTTTGTGGCCGAGTTCCCAATAAGGTGAAGGGAGCAGAGTATTTTTCCCAGCTTTCCCCTTAAACATGCTTGTGGCTTGGGTCTTTATTGGAAATATATTGTAGTCTGTTCCTTATTGCTAGTTTTATGTTTTTGGCTTTCAGGAGTTGCATGCCTCAGAAGGTAAATTCCAAAATCCCAGGAGTGTGGGAGCATTTTGCAGAAGAAAATTGTTTGACTGCTCATTTCTGATGATACCCCAGCAGTTTTCACCCTGAGTCTCTGGTGACCAACCATCCCAGTCCGCCCAGGACTGAGGGGCTTCCCAGATGTGGGCCTTTCAGTGCTAAAACTGGGCAAGTCCCAGGCAAACCAGAATGAGCTGGTCACCCTATTCACATGGCCTGGCCTGATGACTTGGAGTCCCTGATGAGGCAAAAATCGTCCCATGTACGCTGGTATTTCTGATCACTGGTTTCCCTGGGCCTTTCCTGGGATGAAATTGAGCCTGTAAGGTTGTCTCCAGAATCAATGGGCTCTCATGGGGAAACGAAATGGCACGTAACTGGCTGTCGAGAGGCTGCTCTGGATGACTTCTAGCTCCTGGCTTCAGATGCTTTCCTTTTCTTCCTCTGGCTTCTACTCTGTCCTGCCCTTATCCCAGTGTCTGCATTGCTTTTCTCTTGATGGCAGTCCATTCCTAAGAATCTGAGAATCTCTTTTAAAAAGAGAAATGTAAAGCCTACGTGTGCATTTAAAACCCAAAGCTAAGGGACATGCATGGGCTCCACAGCTCTGGGTCATGAGACAAATGCCAGAGCATCACCTACCTGGCTGTGCCTGGACTCCCCGTATTTCCCATTGAGGTTGGTCCGGTGGCAGTTCTTATACCACCAAGCCCCTTTGTAGGACATGGCACAGTTGGTAACTGCAACGTCATTGTCTCTGTCCTCTGTGGAGAAAGGGCGTCCCTGATGATAGCTGAGGGAGTCCCCTGGAAAAAGAAGACACATTTGTGAGCCTGTCTGATTTGACACTCCTTTATCAGGATTTTCTGGACATTTACTCACTGCTAATAAGCCTGGTCTCCACTACTGGGACCTCCCACTTACCTTTCCTATTTTTACCTAGTTCATCAGCCTGGCTCTACTGAACTTTCACTTCGTCTTACACATTAGGGTCCACTACTGCCATGTTGGTCTCTCCGACCTGCTTCTTCATTCCCCCAACCTTTAACTCAGAACACTGTCCACTGGGCCCCATCTCACTGCCCTGCCTGCTTCCTCCAGGCGTGCACTGGGACACAGAGCATTGTGGCTCCATCTGCAGGGCAGGAAGTGATGAGCCATGCAGACTTGGGCCATTCTGGGTCTCTGCTGTCCAGCATGAGCCTGGCCTTCCCCATGGCTTATCAGTCCCAGGCAGACCACACCCTAAATCCCATGTTTAGAACTTGGCACCACCCTTTAAGAGAGACGTTAGCAAACAAGTTCCTGTCTATAGGCAACAAGATGATGAAAACTCATAACCATGTCAGAGGAGAAGCAGTCGGGAGAACTGGGGCTGTGGCCTGCAGAAGGGCAGGCTTGAAGGGCAAGAGAAGACCCAGGATCACTGTCTCCAGATATTTGATGCTTTTGAGTAAAAAGCAAATAATTAACTCCATGGGAAACATGAGGATCAGTAGGTGGAGACTCTAAAGAGGCATATTTACCTAACTATATGAAGAGAAACTATCTAAAAATCAGAGCTGTTCATAAACAAAACAGATTGATCAACTTGTAGCGTGTCAGCATGAGGAGCTCTGCTGACCCACTTCCCAGTGAAACTGGTGAAAATTATTTTTAAAAGCAAACGTAGGAAAGATTCCTGCAGCTTTTCACAGGCCCAATTCTAATCTTAGGGAGTGGATAGTATCAGGTGATTTTCGTCATGATTTAGTTTGGCATCTCGTTTATTACACTCCATTTCAATGGCTATTTTATGCCCAACGTGTGGCAAATTGGACCTTTTGTTGAGGCCACTTTAGGACAGTCTGATTGCCAATGGAAATAATCTCAAATATGACAAGAAACAAAGGAAAATATGTCTTCTCTTAGCATTAACCATACCTGGCTGAGAAGAGAAACAATTGAACAGATATGGTAATTGGAGGGCAATACCTTGAGGTTCCTAATTCCAATAAGGATGAAAATGTTGCAAATATTATATATCTGCACTTAGCCCTAAACTCAGAGCTAACGAAAGGACTAACAGTTCCATGTACCAAACAGTACAATCTTTGAGAGAGCAGATTTTACCAAAGGTTTGAAACAGACCTTAGTAGACACGTGTAGTTGAAATATCATAAAAGTCTATACAGAAAACATAACCACGTATGTGGTTCTCGTGAAGGAATGAAAAAAAAGGTGGCAAAGGAGAAACAGGTAAGTGGAGTCCTGGGCTCCTCTTCTGGGGTGTCGTGATGACTGCTGATGGGGACATCTCAGAGGATGGAGGAATTGGTCCTATTTGCCCGTTATTTAAAGATGGTTTCCTGAGAGGTCATTGCAGGGAAATCTCTACTCAGAAAGTAGATGACTGTGTTCTCTGAATAAAAGCCCATATTGACTAATCCAGACAAGAAAAACAATCCTTTGCCCTCACATTGCACTTTTTGATTTTTAACTCTGAAAGCCCTTTCACTGCTTTCAGCTGTTTTTTTTCCCCTGACAATTCTGTGAAGCAGGGCAGGCATTGTTGTTACGCATTTCCAGATAAGGAAACCAAAGTCCTGAGGAATTGGTTCAGGTCCTGCGAGTGGTTAGAGCTGGCCCAGGACAGAGCAGTGATTGCCAGCCCTTCTCCCTGTCACTGGCTAGCAGAGAATTCGGGACCTGTGGGTGCAGCTGGGACCTAGGATGTGGGGGCCCGGCCCTGCCGCACCCTCTGTCCGTAGGGCCTGCTCAGGGGCAAAAGGTACCCGCGGTGCCGTTGTAGCCTCCTATGCGGAGCTTGTACAGGCTTCTGCTGTCCTCGACAGAGAACTTGTCGTAGCGGGCGAAGGCGGCCTCCTGGCCATCTCGCATGTCCACGCGCAGCTCATAGCGGCCCTGGGACGTGATTCTGTGTATGTTGTCCAACCCTGTGGAGAAGAGCAGAGAATGCCGTGAAGCCAACCCCCAATAGCTTCAGGAATGGGAGCGAAAATGCCAGTGGGACCTCAGCACACAGGTTACAGGGAGGAGGGGTCTCCAGATTTTCTGCAGCCCTTCCCAGGTTGTTACGGATAGGCTTCGCCAGACTCCAAATTTCCTCCTGCAAAAAGGCCAGGACAAAGGGAATGGAGGACTGCCGCACGCTGCAGCTTGGATGAACAGTGAGAGAAGCCAGCACCAAAGGGCGCATAATTCTATTCATATGAAAGTTCAGAATAGGGAGATCTATAAAGACAAAAAGTGATTAGTGGTTGCTTAGGGCTGGGGGGGGTGGGTTGGGGAATAAGGTGATGACAGCGAGAAGGTAGAGGATTTCTCTCTGAGGTGCCGAAACTGTTCTAAAATGGTTGCACAACTCTGTGAATATGTGAAAAACTATTGAGTTGTACATTTTAATTGGGTGAATTGTGTGATATGTGAATTATAGCTTAGTAAAGCTGTTAAACAACCAAACAATGAAGGCCAGCACAGTTCTGCTGATGAGTTCCAACCACAGGCCAGGTCAGGGATCCCGACCTCTAGTCTTGACCCTGTAACTGACAAGGCCTGAGCCTCAGGATTCCCTGCCCTGTCCCCAGCACCTTCTGCCCCCAACCATGGTGTTCAGTGAAAATGACAAGAGGACTTGCACGGATGTGACTCCTTTGGTTTGAGTCGTAGGGTAGGGAGCGAGAGGGAGGGACACTGATCAGCAGTTAAGAGCAGGCCCGAGGGGTCCAGGATTTTGGGTGTCTTGACACCCCTGTAGCCTGCAAATAGGTCTCTGCCCACGTTTCCAATACTGCGCCCCTTCTCGCAGCCCCCAGGCCTCCTGGGGCTCCCACAGCCAGGTCAGAGACAGTGGGGCTCTGCCTCCGGTTCCTTTCTCTCTAGTCTACCTGCTACACAGTGCATGGCTACCTCTTCAGTCACTCACCTGCTCTCTCCTGCAGCCTCTAAGCTGCCCCGACCTTGGTCTAATCGAGGCTCAAAAGGTGCAGACCCTTAGGAGACCCTTAACTGGTAGGTGGACACATGCCCCAGCTTCTAGAAAGGTTAGCTGCTGGTATCCCACAGCTGCTTCCCCCTCTGGATAATTACTCTTGGCCAAACAAGAATCATTTTAGCCCTGGAGAATGCTTTCCCCACCCCACCCCCCATGTCTACAGGCAGACCTTGGTCAATGACTGATGTGGGGGCTGCAAAAGCTCAGCCCCTGTGTCCAGTTAGGACCAACTCTGAGGTACAATGCATGCTCCAGAGCTTCCTTTGGGATCAAACTGAAAGTAGCCTTTAGCTGAGACTACATTTCTGCAGGTTTCCCCCCTGTTCTATCCTGTCTACCGGCCTCCCTTTGCTTTTCCTGAGAGCACACCCCCAGTAAACCACTTGAACAGGAGTTCCTGTCTCAGGTTCTGTTGCTAGACAACCCAGCTTAGCACATAGTGTTACCCGAGTAGTGCTGCAAACTGAACATCACCAGGCCTCTCCTCTATACAAGAGCCCTCGCTGGCTCCCTATTACCTGTGGCATTATGTCGAGACTTCACTTCTTGACTGTTAGGTTCCATAACGTGCCTTATTCAACCCACCTACCTCATTTTCTTCTTGCCCTGACTTGCACTTTCCTCTGGTTGGATGGGTTTCCCCACTGTCCCCAGTTTGCACCTGTCAAAAGGATTCCTGCCTTCCTTCTTTTCTTGTCCTCTTTTCTCCTCCACTCTTTGTCCTCATGCCTCAGGGCCTTCTCCAGGAAGCTGAACTCTTCCTTCTCTGAATAGCTGCAACCTTCTCTGATAGCTTCTATCAGTAGCTGATAGGTTAGCACAGTGTTCCCCAGTGGGGGCTGGCATCTGGGATGGTATGGGAAATAATTTTGGGTTAAGGCACTAAAGGATCTTGAACACATAGTGAGGAAGGTATTTCCAAATTCCATCTCATTCCTGCTTAATAGATCAGGCAGAAACCCTAATCAAGGAGAGTTAACCTTAACTCTCACCTTCATTTTGCCGTTAGTACCTTGTAGTTTAACACCCAACACTTTCTAATCTCCATGTTTTTACAACCACCACCACCACAAAATCAGGCTTGGTGCCTCCATATTTATCTGCCATTTAATAATATTGTTTTTTTATGGTATTTATTTTGTCTGCCTTTTATTTATGGCATGTGATACCTGGTTTTCCATTTTGGTAATGCTACCAAGTTTCTTTCCCACACAGAAAATAGGCTTAATTAAATAAACCAAGTTGATATATAGAAAAATTAAGGATACGCTCATTCAGATATTTCAAAAATATGACAAAAATTGTGAAAATGGAACAGAGTGGCCAGGTTTGGGAAACATGAATACTAGGTGCATTGATTCATGTGGTTATGTTCCTTTCCCAAGCTGGTTGCAAACTCTTTAAGGTAAGGATATGTTCCTACTCACTTGATTTCTCTCTCAATGATTTTATATAAGTTTTCCCTTATTTTTTAAAATTATCTAAATCACTAAACACAGATCTGGGTATCTAATAGATACTCAGTAAATTCTCATCATTGATTAATTGTTGATCAATCCACAATACCTACTATCCCTCAGGCTCTGTAACAGGCAGTGGGGCAAAGGATGAGTGTGATGTGGTCCCTGACTTGAAAGGATCTTGCACAGTGTAGTCAAGAGACAGAAAGTAAAACGGACAGTATGATTTGGGTCACAAAAGTGGGAGTAGCCAATTCTCTCATAAGCAAAGGGTGACAAAATGGTTAGGAGAGGCTCTGTAGGAAGTGCTCAGCTGGATCTTTGACTAGACACGGGTGGATGACAAGGTGCTGGGGGAGGGTGATATTGACTGAGCGCATTCCTTACAAAGAAAACCTCCGTGGTTCCATGCGTTGGGATTTTGGTGTTGTGTGGGAGTAGGGGGGGGAGAGGATGATAAGTACTTAGTGGTGGAGTGCGGGATCCAGATGTAGATTACAGAGGGCCCAGTACCTTACCTAAGGTCTTGGCTGTCACCTGGTGATGAGGAGGAGTCAATGAAAAGTTTTACAAATGAGCTTAGCTGTTACTCAGGTTTTGTGTATGAGGAAGATCATTCTAGTGGCTATGTGGACAATGGGTAGTCCTGGAGGCAGGGGTCCCAGTTGGGGGTTGTTATGGGCATCCAAGAGAAAGATGGTAGCAGGGGAGAGAGAGAGGAGCCCACAGATATAGAAGGTGGTTATTTGCCTTTCCCTCTGTCCCCCTGTAAAAATTCCTGTGAAACTCTACCTCGGAGGGAGAGGCAGGTAATATTAAATTTCCTGCTTTCTGGGATTGGCAATATCACCATCTGCCTGGCTTGTGTGTGCATTTACCTTCTCACACCAGCTCACTTCTCAATCTATACTCACTGCTTGTGTCAGATCTCCTAGAAATCACCAGTCACCTCTAACGCCATTTTTAGTTTTTCCCTTCCCTTCTCAAATCAGATAATCACATTCCTCCAAGGAGCTAAGCAGAGCAACTGGACTCATTTCTCTCTTGCCGCTGCCAGGCTTCTGAGACATCCAGCCTGCTGCCCCGCACATCCCCTCCCCCACAAGCAGCAGCTCACTCCCTTTGTAGCTGCCTCATGTCAAAACTCATCAGCATAAAAGACTATTAATGAGGATGGGAAGGGACAGAGCAAAGAGGAAAACACCACAATAAGATAAAAACAGATCAATAGTGGAGCCAAACAGAGCAAAAGGTACTGAAAGCAATTCACGAGCTGTCAACTTCCCAACAGACACAGCAGGATTTCTGATCATCCCAGACGGACACAGGAAGGAGAAAGATAGACAAAAAGCCAGAGCAGCACATCAAGGGAAAGCAAAAGGGAGGCGTTACCCAGCCAAAACTCATCCTCCAGGTTCCCGAAGCCAACCCGGTAATCAGCCCATTTCCGGAAAAAATCAGTTTGGCCATTCTGCCTCCTCTGGAATACCTGTGAAGAGAAAGAAAAGTAAAAATGAGATGAGATGGTAAGGAAAAGAAACTATAATCAGTAAAATTGATATAACTGGTTTTTATATCTGCAATGAAAAAGATGGCCTGATAAGGAACATCAGGGCACAGAGCTGCGTATTTACACCACAACTTTCCTAGGAGATGCTCCGAGCCCTTCCCTTGAAGTGCAGGGGCTCCCGATGAATGGGCTGGGTTGTGATGTTGACACTAATTTGCACCCCTGCAATGTAGAAAGGATTCAGGGTACATATAAAGCCCCCAGTCAGGGGAAATTGGCTCGGCTCTCAAATTAATCGTTTGTACCACGGAGTCCATTAAAAAACATTTCTCACCAAAAGAACAGGACCAACTTTAAATCAGCTAGTAACTGTCACCGTCGTATTGCAGGCAAAGCAACTGCATATCTTTCACTCTCCAAGCTGTTTAAGTGCTAATTTCATTTAACCTCCAATAAATCAGCTTCGGCTTCAGTTCCAATTATGCTTTAAGAAGGAGCCACAACTATGTCAGAAACATAAAAGAAAATGTCTCCCAAGAGCAGCTGTTATGAGCACAGCCGCCATTTAACTTTATTCAAAAATTACCCATCTTTGCACCACGAAAAATCCGTCAAGATGAGGAAGCCGCACCAGGAGGGGTACCTCAGGGAGGCGGAGGGGTTGGGTTTCCATTCTGCACTGACTCAGCTACTGCTGGACTGCTCCAGGGCAGGCTGAGGGGGCCCTCGCATTGGCAGTGTGCCCTGTGTTGACTGGCTGCCCTTTCTCTTCCGGTCTGTACTATCCTATCAGGCCTGGGGAGGAGGGCAATGACAGAAAACTGTGTCTCTCTTCCTGACCACTGTCACCTCTCTGTGACAGCTCTGGAGAAGAACCGGGGGGTCAGGGAAGAATGGCGACAGGTGTGGCCTTTGTGACCAGCTATGGCTTCCCATGTTCTGCCCTGGATCTACTCCCTGATATACAGTCTTCCAATGGAAGAATTCTCATCACCTCCCACACAGAGGCTCACCTCCTCCTCCAGAAGAGCCTTCTTCTTGCCTCAGCAGGCAAGGTCCCTGGGCCTACTGGAGCCACCACCCTGCTTCCCCAGCACCCTTCTGCATTGCCTATCCTTGCAGAAGGAGGAGGAGGGAAGACAATCATCTCGGGGCCCTTTTACTGGGTCAGGCCATTGCAACACTGTTGTGTTTATTCCTTCCTCTACCTGGTCAACCCTACCATTGGGCTGCTGAGGACGATGAAGAACTCCAAGATGGGCATGTAGGGGGTGGATGAAGGGGTGGCCAGAAGGGTGGTGCCTTTGGATGGACAGGCTCTGAGTTGGGTGGGCTGGCACACCAGGGATATTCGCATGCAGGGAGAGCAGCTGCAGGTACTTACAATCCAGCCGCCCCCGTCAGTGGTCATGTCGCAGTACACCTGCAGCTTCTGGTTTAGCTCCCCACTGAGAAAGATGGTGTAAACCCCGCTCAGAGTGTCTCCATTCATCAAGTGCTGGGCACAGTCTTGAGGATGAGGGAACACCCGGCCTCCTGCACAGGAAAAGAGGCAATTTCTAGAAAGGAGCTTTCTCCCGTGATGCATAAGAACCCCTTGGATCAGAGTAGTATTTAAGGGGCCACACCGTACTTCATGGAGAGCTGTAAGAAGCCCCCACAGGATCTCAAACAGTGTGTGGGTGTGGGACCCCTGCATGGTTCTTCATTCCCCCTCCTTGGTTGATGCTGGAGTTATCAGATAACATATAGTTTTATGGAATCTGAAGACCAAAGAGCTGGGCTCACTCTTCCACTTACCTATTTATTTGACTTTTGGCAAATGGTCTGACTTCCTTGGGAGACAGTTTTCTCACCAGCAAAATGGGGATAATAAAAGTCTTTCCCTTGATGAGTGAAGGTGTGTTCATTCAGCGATTTATTACTGGGCAATGATTACGGATACATGTGATAAAATAAATCACTTTGTCAGGTCTACCTTTCAAAAGGGTCAGAGGCACCTAAGCAAATATTTCCTTCATCTTCTCAGCAGACTTAAGGAATGCCCAAACAAGCTCAGCATTAGCAAGAAGATGGATATCCTTTCCTTGCATAAAATCATCTCCTGATTGGACGACACAATCAAATGGCCATGTTTTACAGTTCAGTTTAAGTTTAAGGAGAGGGCAGGGAAAGTAAATTGCTGCTCATCTTTCAAAGAGAACAGCTCAATTTGTAGAACAATATCTAATTAGCTGAAAGAGAAGCTTAAATCATGTGTCTTGAAGAGCTTAGCTTCAGGACAAATTTTAGTGCTCTACAGGGCAGGCCAACAAGCAGAGAGCCACTGGAGGAGATTTTCTAGACTGCAGGAGCTGATAGAGTAAGTTAAAGGCAGAGCTTGCCGTGTGAGGAATAGCGGCCCGGGAGTTAGGTAAATATAATGATCTGGTGGGTCAATGAAGAGCGTGCGCCATTGATGAAGTTCTGCATTCTTCAGTTGCTGCAGTTATGGGCCTGGTAGGGAGGTTCCGTGTTGGTCACTACACTGGCCCTCAGTGGCCAGAAAAGCACACTACAGATGTGACATAGGGCCATGCTGGCTGGTGGGTCAGAGCAGACGACAGCAGCGTGCCACTCACAGAAGGCAACGTCGCAACCTCCCTGAAAGCCCTTGTCATCTAAGACCCCTGTCACAGTTCATCAGTGAGGCAGCTGTGTTAGGAGGACGTTGCTGGAGTTGGTAAGCTCCGCGGCTGAGCCCCCTGGAGGAGAGTTAACTCCTTGGAGGCACAAGGCCTGTACTTAGCTTGCAGCCACACCATGGCCAAAGAGCCCCCTTTAAGGGGGTTTAGAACGAAGTCACAGCCTCCTGCAGGCAGGGTTAAGCCAGGGGAAACCATTCATTTCTATAGAACTTGTACTTTACAAAGTATGTTTTAGGTATGTTGAATTCTTGCAAGAAATTTGAGAGGAAGGCAGATTGTTACAGATAAAAGACATTCTACAGAGAAGGAGATCACATGACTTAGGCCACTTGAACTCAGGTTTTCAGACCCCAGGTCAAGAGCTCTTTTCTCACTACTGGAATAGGAAATATAGCACGTGGTAGAGATGACTGGAGCTCTCTGTCTCTATCTCTGTAACAAAGGATTGTCTTGTCTACATCTGTCTTATCAGCCTATAAAGCTCCAAAGGTTAAAATGATCTCAAAAAGCTCTAAGCTGATTTCCTTACTAGCTGCCAAACAAGCTGCTAACTTTCATCTCCTGGGTGCCCTAGACCCCTTTAAAGTTCCTGCTCCCACCTACTCCTACCAATTACTGCTCCACTTCAGGAGGAAAGCGAGTGACGTCCTTCACAGCTCCCTGTTGCTTTCGGAACACCAGTATTTCCTGGCTTCCAGGCCCTTCTTGACCTGGTCCCTGGAGCAACAGGCCACTCTGCCCTCATTTCTCCTCTCCTCTTTTCACTGCCCGAGTCTCCCATTTTAGAAAATCAGAACATAATGTCCTTGGTCTTCAGCTTACTCTTGTCTTATGCACTAATAGCTCTTTCTCCTGCAGAAAAGCTTCTTCATTAAATCAATTCAGCTTTTTAAAGGAACCAGAACCCTAACTGTGCCCTCAATATTGAATTTGCCTTCCCAATAATATCTCCCCACAAAAGCTAAAAACAACAACCTCATACAAATATACATATAAAACAAAACTAAAATAAACCAGAGTGGGTGAGTAAATGACCTTACATAGGCTTCTTCACTTTGATAATGTAGATTTATTTAATATTTAGGATTAGATATGTTTTTAAAGGTTCAAACATATTAGTTGCTTTACAGTTAGACCTACTAACTGTAAAAATTCAGTAAACTGGATGACTTGTCCCAGAGAAGGGATGTCTTTAAATAGCTGAAGGACTGTCATATAAAAGAGGGATTCTTTTTTCCCTTGTCAGAAAGAGAATGAAACCAACTTAAGGAAAAAATGTGATCTAAGGGGAACAAAAAGGTTGGATGGGATAAATGTCAGTGGACAGCACGCTGGTAGAGGAAGGTTGTGGTTTCTTCCTTTCAGGGCCCAGCATTGGGCTGGTTGGTGGAGGTGCTCAGCAAATGTGTGTGAGGTTGGTACACACAAGTGCTGGGCACACTTATCTTACTGTCCTTTAACAGATTGCAAGGCCACCTGATTGCTTATAGATTTGGCTGGCTCCAAGTTAATCTGTGGCATTAATGGAAAGATAACCAGCAAGGAAGCATTTTACTTATGTAGAACCTCAGGAGAAGCAACCTGAGATGTCCACATTCTGGGAGCTTGGAGAAGACCTGACAGTTACCATGAAACCACTGCCTCTATCCCTCTCCATCCCCAGACATTGACAAAGTTTTGTCTCACACTTACCAGTTCTTAATTTAAAAAAAAATTTTTTTTTTCACCAGATCACAGAAAGCAGAGGCTTGACTCATAGTTCCCAAACCTGGAACTCTAGTAAAATTCAGATTCCTAGGATCTACAGCAGATCTACTGGATCAGTATATTAGGGGGTGGGCTCTGGGAATCAGTGTTTTACCAAAGCTCCTCAGATGAGTCTGAAGACCAGCTGGATTGGAAAACCACTGGGCAAGACAACCACTTTCTGGGCTATGGAGGAGGGATTTTCGACCTTGGATTCTCTTGTTTCATTTTAGAAATTAGTAGAGTAGGTTTACACACAAATTTAAGAGGATAAGGCCTTGAGTGACTGGACACCTCACAGAAAGTTAGCAGTGTTAACTTGGGGCTTTTGAAGAGCAAGCTTCAGAGCTGCAATCACTTGCATGGGGAGTATTCATTATATCATGTTTTCAATTCTGCTGACTCAATTGTTGGTTTTAGTTAATGTGGCTAATTTTGGGGGTGGAGGGGGAGTCTCAGACTCATGTTGCCAGGTTCCTTCCATGGTAGGAGAAACTGCTCATCCAATTGGTTAAATTCTGAAATGCTGCTAGCTGGGGTCAGCAACACCAGGCCTTAAAATGTGGAAACTAGATTCCCCTCTTTCTCCGGTACATTTTCCTCTTCTTCTCAGAGAGGTCAACAAGTGGGATTGGCAATGGGACAGTGCCCCAAAGGGGCTCTGTGGTCTGCTAGATTCCTGTGGCTGGGTGGATAAATAGGCTGAGCCTCTCCATGTTTCTCCCTCCCATCTCTCTCTCACTGTGCCTCTCTCCTCCTCTCTCAACCTCTCTCCTTTTGTCCCTCTCTCCCTCTTCCTCCATCTCTCCTCCCTGGTAGCTGTGTCCTAAGTGGCTGATCCCAAGATTTAGATTGTGTGGATGGGAAGGGAAGGGAATAAGAGACTCTATTTAACCCTGAGTTTAAGCTGTATGTTTCACAGTCTTCTTTATGTGGTTCACTCTCATTATTCAAGTCCCAGCTCAAAGAAAGGCCTTTCCTGACCTCTTTAGCTGAGTCCAGGGTCTGGGATGGAGTAAGAAAATGGTAAGTATAAAAGCTATCCTAGAAGTTGGTTCTCCCCACTGTCCCTATTCCATACTCTGTTTTAGTTTTTAATAGTATTATCACAACTTGAAATGATAATAATCATCCCCTTGAATGTAAGTTTCATGAGGGCAAGAATATGGCTTAACTTGTTCATCATTCTGTCCCCAACACTTAGAACAGTACTTTGCCCACAGTAGATGCTCAGTCAATGTTTGTTGAATGGATCATGTTATGTGAGCAATAACACTATATCACTTTCTTATGATTATGAAAAGGGGAATTAAAATTAGATTTTCTGAATACATTTGGGGTAACAGTATTAAGTTTGGGCCAGATTAAATCCTGTATATTGCAATGTACAATATGGCGCTTTCTATTTCTATGACATTCACAATGTCATTTTTCAAAGTATGGTAGATTGTTAGATTATATTAATGCTTGACAAACTTCCCTGCACTCGTTATAGGGGGATCACACATCTCTGTCCTACTGAGTATTATAAACACTATGTAGATAAATTCAACGATTTAGATGAAATGGGCAAATTCCTTGAAAACCACCATCTACCAAAACTTAGATGAAATGGATAACCTGACTAGTACTATTACTACCCAAGAAATTGAATTTGTAGTTACAAAAAAAAAAAAAAAAGTTAGAAAAAGAAGCCCCTGTGACTTCACTGGTGAATTCTCCCAACACTTAAGGAAGAAATAACCTCAATTTTACACAATATCTTCCAGAAAATAGAAGAGAAGAGAACATTTCCGAACTAATTCAATGATGGCAACATGACCCTGATACCATAATCAGACAACAACAACAAAAATGAATAGAGAGGATGAGTTGAAAGTTTTGACGCTCTGGTCTTGCTTCTCCCCCATATTGCCATGAGATAACAATCACCTGCCCCTTCACATGTAATTGGTCCTTCCCTAACACATACATATCCAGACAGAGTAGCTAATCACCTCCAGGGAACATGAGCTCACAAGCCATATCAAGTCACTGAGGAGGAAAACCAAGAAAGACCATGAGCAGTATGACACATATCATCTGAGGCAGAATTAGCAGAACAGATGGATCAAGGTCAGCATGATAACTTTATGTAAGAAGGTATGGAAAGGTAGTGACAATATGAAACAAGAACAAGAAATCATAAAGAAGTAGAAATATTGGGTATGCGCAATAAAATAGTTGAAGATAAGGATATAGTATATGGGATAAGTAAGCTGAAAAATATAATTGAAGATCAGATTGAGGAATTCTCTCTGCGATGGTAACAGGAAAGGATAGAGAAAGAAAACAAAGAAAAAGCTAAGATATATGGAGGACAGAATATATATTTAACATTCAGCTAATAGAAGTCCTAGAAAAGAAAAAATAAAAACAGGAGGAAATGTTTAAAGAAATAATGAAGATAAATCCCCCAGAATTAAAGCTAAAATGCCTAAGATTTAAGGGGCTCATAGCATGTCAAATTGGAGATTAAAAATGTAAATGATCTCCCAAAAGAAAGAGAACCATTCTAAAAAGTGCCAGGGGAAAAAAAAAATAAAAAAAAAAAGAGCAGATCACCTACAGAAAAACAATAATCAGATTGACACAGACTTCTCAACACTGCTTACAAGAAGACTATGGAATAATATTTTTAAATATGAAGGATGCAAATATTTGAATCTAATATTTTATATCTGACCAAATTGCAATTCAAATGTGAGGTGTCATAAATTTCTTCAAGCATATGAAGTTTAAGAAGATTTGCCTTAGAAAGTCCTTTATTGAAAATTTAAAGCATACAAATAAGAAGAGCAACAATAGAAAAAGTTAGAGTGATCAAATACCTGGATAGAATTTCTTATCTTTATCTTCGGAAACAAAACAAAACAAAACAAAACAAAACAAAACAAAACAAAACAAA
>JAKSZT010054304.1:14201630-14302657 GCA_026826555.1 Tolypeutes matacus
AAACAAAACAAAACAAAACAAAACAAAACAAAACAAAACAAAACAAAACAAAACAAAGCCAGGCTGTATTCAAGGTAAAGAAAGAGAGAAAACTTCCATAATGACCCAGAACCAAAATGTAGATGGCAATCGATCCAGTGGGTAGGAGTGGAGGGAGTAGGGGCTGGGAAGGACTCCAGAGGGGTTTGAGAGCATGCTCAAACATGTGGGTTGTTAGAGGCAAGATATTATATTGATAAAATCAATAGGGATAAAAAAATCAATAGGGATAAAAAAACATGAATACGGATCTTAATCCAAGATCTAGTTCTTTGAAAATGTTAGTAAGAGAAATATTATTATTTCTCTTATTAATAATATCTAGTAGGACTGATTAAGAAATAGAGAAGATGAAAATAAAATATTAAAAAAATGAAAAATAGAAAATAGCTACAGAAACAGTAGACATTAAAAACAATAAAAAGTCTTTATGAAGAATTTATGCTATTAAATTTTAAAACTCAGATGAAAAGAAGAGCTTCCTAGAAAGTTATAAAGAATCAAAACAGGTACAAGAAGAAATCAAGGACTTGGATTGATAATTTATTTTAAAATTTTTGAATTGGTAGTCAAAGAACTCTTATTCCAAAAATGACAAACAAACAAAACAACAACAAATGTTCATTATAGGTTTAGAGATGAGTTCTATCTTATACAAATTATTACAAAAAATAGAAAATAGAGTGAAAGCTGTCCAGCTTCTTTTATGAGTTTAGTGAAACATGGATTTCAAGACCTGATACAAGAAAAAAATGTATAGATCAATTTCATTTATGATTGCAGACGTGAAAAGCTAAAACAAAATATCAGCTAACCAAATTCAACAGTGCATTAAAAATCATGTTAAGGTGGGGTTTCTTCCAGGAATGTAAAGAAATGTATCAAAAATCAATGTATCAATATAATCAATTTATCAACATAATTCACCTTATTAGTAAGCTAAATGTTATCAAACAACATTTGTCATATAAGTAACTAAAATTGTACAGAAAACAACATTTGATAAAGTTTAACAACAAAGTATATAATAAAATCTCAACTTGAAACAGAAATTCTTTAGCTTGGTAAATGTTTTATAATCCAAATCTAAGTAAACAATGTCCTTGTTTATTTAAGGTTGCAGCTAATTATATAGTTTATTTTAGAAAAAATTAAATTGCTTTTTTTTTTAATCCAAAAGAGGGCAAAAAAACAAAACCAAACAAAAGAAGCCTTAGCGAAGACAATGCAACATGAAGCTTTAGTTGCTGTAAGAATGGGATCAAGTCAAGAATACCTGAAATTGCTGCTACTATTTAACATGGCTCTTGAGGCTATAGCTAATGCGATAAGGAAATAAATACAAGTGAGAGGTATAAGGATTAGAAACATAGAGCTAAAACTTTCATTATTTGTCGACGAGATAAAGTGTTTACCTGAAAATATCAACAGAAACAACAGATGAGCAGAATTAATAAGAGAGTTGAACAAGATTGTTAGATGCAAGATCAATATATAAAAATCAATAGCATTTGTCTACATCGGTAATAAACAACAAGAAAATATTTTTAAAAAATTAGATACAAGTAACAAAGCAATAAAAATGATAGGAATTAACCAAGAACATAAAGACTGCTATAGGGAAAATTCTTTAACTCTACTAAAGAACATAAGGATGATTTGAATAAATGAAGATGTATTAAATACATTTAGAAGGGATAACAATATTGTAAAATTGTCAATTCTCATTTATTCTCCACAAATAAATGTATTCTTTATTTATTGCAGTTCCAATCTAAATTATTGTTGAATTTTTTTTTTTTTTTATTCTGAGAAAGTTCTACAAATAACTAAGTCCACCTTAGAAAAGAAGCGAAAAGAAAGGAAACTTGTTCTACCAGATACTAAGATACAATCTAAAGCCATAGATATAAAACCACAATGTAGTGCTGGCAAAAGAACAGATGAAAAGAGCATGGAACAGGGAGTTTACAGTTCAAAGAGAGATCCCTGCACATATGGGAATTTAATTTACAGTAAAGCACTGCAAAGAAATGGGGAACAGATGGATCATTTAGCAAATGATGTTGGGAAAACTGACTCACTATAAAAAGAAAAATAAAATTATATCCCTACCTAACACCACATAGAAAATAGACTAAATATTAAAAAAATAAATCCAGAAAGCTAATAGAAGAGCATATTAGAGAATATCTTTGTGGTCTTGAGGCAGGGAAAGACTTCTTATGAAAAACTTCAGAAGCTCAAATAATAATCGCTAACACTTATTCAGCCCACAGAACCCAACAGAAAAATGAACAAACTGTGTGAACAGGAAATTTACAGATAAAGGAAACTTAAAGGCTAACAGGCATATGAAGAGATGTTCAAACTCAAGCTCATTATTATTTAAACAAATGCAACTAGAACAATGAGATAGCGATTATCCTCTTAGATTGTCAAAAATCACAAAGTTAGATCATGCCAAGCACTGGGATCAGGAAATGGGAACCTTCATGCACTGCCAGAGGAAATGTAGACTGGTGCAGCCATTCAGGAGAGCAGGACTTAGTTAAATTAAGCAAACATACCCTATAGCTCAACAATTACTCGTTTGGGTGTATAGCCCAAAAATATGGCCTCACTGATCCATAAGTGGACACATATGAGATATTTACTACAGAACCAATTATGGTAAGTTGGAGACCACCTGATGATCATCTTTTGGAGAGTGGAGAGCTAAAATGTGATATGTGCATGCAATACAGTATTTTGCAGCAGACAGAAGTAGATACGTGATACGTGCATAACAATATGGCTGGATCTTAAAAACAGTGCTGAGTGAAAAATATGAGAATGGGGAAAGAGTTATGTAACACAATACCATTTACACACAATTAAAATATTTATACTCAAAACAATTTTTTAAGAACATATTTTTGAAAAACATACAAACAAAAGGATACACATCAGAATGGTTTTATATGGAAGGGGGAAGAAGAAATGGTAGTAAAAGGAAATAAATAAATGAATTAATATGAGGGGGGCATTTTGGAGGCTAACACTGATGGTATGCAACAAATGGGGCAGTATGATTAATTCAAACCCCCATCCATCTATCCATTTTGGACATGCATGGGAAGGGTTTGTTCAATTGGATGCTTAGAGCCCTACCTCCTTTCCCACAGACAAGTCCTGAACAGGGGAGAAGCTGGACCTTCACTTTTTAAGAGTTTGTTTGTCTCAGTGAAGCAAGAACACAAGCCATCTTTTAGTAGTGGAACAGAGAGAGGCCCCTTCAGTGACCTTTGAGTGGGGTATATAGGGTATATAGCAGTGGATAGTGATAGTTAGGCTTTCCTTTCCAACTGAAATATCTGATAACTATGTGGATCCACAATATACATCCCCAGAAGCAAGGGTTTGTCAATCTTCATTATTTGTCACAACCTCAAAAATGGAAGCTTTTACTAGAGTAGATTCGGGAGTTTACCCTGATTGTACAGAACCAGAGCAAAGGCAATAAACGAATGATTTTGCATTACCCATTGCTGGACGCCTCTGCAGCTGATTGTCTTTGCTTAACCTCAAGGTCAAGACAACCTATTTTATAGTCTCCACAATCTCTGAGGACAAGCTTTAGCTATAGCTTTGTTTGCTTCTTATAGTATTAAAAAAGACAATGAAATCTGCCTCTCAGATGATCATTTCACCAAGTCCCTGTTGCTCTTCAGGGAATATTTGTTTCCTCATTTATATTCATGTCTCTAAAAGACAAGTAGACCTTGGATGAAATTTCAGGCGACAGTAAATTATAAATAATGTATCCATATTTTTTCCTTTTTTATACTACTTGTATTTAATTCCCCCCAGAGTCCTGTGCAAACACCAGAGACAAGAGGACAGGAAGCTATTAACATGATGGAAAGAATGAAATGAGCTTATGTTATGTGTCGGGAACACAATAAGGGAAGACATCGTGATCAAAGGCAGGTTTGGAGGTTTTGTGGGTGCAGGCTCTTCTCTCTGTCTCTTTCGGTAGTCATTTGCTTGAAATGAGTTTTTTAGCTCAGCCCATCCAGGACAAGGTTAGGGTTTGTAATAAATGGAGGCCTCTTTGGGGCCCAACTTTAAGCTCTTTGGTTCATAAGAAAAGGTGGTAGAAAATGCTCAAGATGGTCAGCTGAGACCAGCCAGCTCTAAGAACAGGAGGCTGCTAAGTGGAAAGCCCAGGTCCTGACAATGAAGTTTGAAAGGAAGCTGGTTGCTAGAGTGAAATTAGCCTCTAGATCCATCAGCCCTGGTTTGCCATCACACACGAGGCTTAGTGTGTTCCTCTTCAACTTCTGGCTCAGCATGCCTGTGGGGTCCACTCTGATCTTCTGAGTAAGTGAAGATACTCTGCTCTCCATTTTTGCTTCTTTCTTTTATTGGTAACATCCACATCCCCACCTATAGGAAGCTAGGACTCTTGTATACTCTTCCTCCTCTGTCCTTAACAAAATTTGCTCTTGTGGGGCAGGGTGTATGTGTGGCAAGGTCAATGAGGACCCATTAAGATTAATATAAAAATGGCTATGTAGACTTAGTATAATTTATTAAGGGAAATTTGCATGTGGGGTAGAAGAGCCTGAAATTAGAGGGACTTTGGGCCTCACACTCTGAAGGCATTACCTCTGCTTGTCCCATCCCTGCAAGGGATATTGGGAATCCTGTCCTCCTGGGGATTTGTTTCACCAGATACCCCTCCTCGAGTGCTCAGCAGTTCACTCTGAGTTCAACCAACATTTATTATGTCTGCTAGGTACCAGGTTTTGTGCATCCTACTCTCACATGTAGTATTTCTGTCCATGAACTTTCCATTTGCAATCATGCATTTCACTGGATTCTGATGGATCTCCAAGATGAAGCCAGGAAGATTTGGTATGTATTAGTGATTTATTTAAAATTAAGCTTCCCAGCAAAATTCTGTAAAAGCTTCCAAACTTGGACATATCTTTTCAATGTACCAGAGTAGTAGTGGTGAGTCCTTCTCTGGTACCCCAAACACTGCATGGAACAGCTGGGTCAGTGGCTATACACTGCTTGCACAGGGATTGGTATTGGGGCACAGGAGCCCCATGTCAATTGCAGTCTTATAAAAAGAAACCTAAACTACATCCTGACAGTCCTTGCAATTTTCAAGGAACAAAGCCACCACCCTGGCCTCCCCTCCAGATTTCCCTATGAGTTGACAGCCTCTGTTTATTTGCTCCAGCCGAGTCCCCAGCTGGACCTGGGATCCCAGGTCCACATTATTGTGCACCCCTTGGTTAGGCTTTACCTGAGAGAGATGTGCTAGGAACAGAAATTGAACAAATTGCGATACTTGTACAGCCCAGGTGCATCTGGGGCAAAGCACAGCTACAAGATACTGCAGAAACTTCAGGCATATTGTCAAACTGCTCATAACAGCTAGCCATGGCAATACCAGGACAGGAATTGAAAGCCCATACTACACTGAGCAAGCATTGAAACCCAAGCATTTTTGGTTGAAATTATTAGTTTAGACCTAATAAATATGCAAATTGGGAGCTCTTCAAGTGTCTGTCATCTGTGGACACTTTACTGGAAAGAAATTAGTAATTCAGTGAAAAGCTCCAATCCATAGGTCTTTGACTGGTAGCTTGGGAAAGGGGACCACGGAGAACACTTTAATTAATCTGTGAATGTGCAGAGAAGGGTTTGAACCAAAAGAGAGTAGCACCCTGGTTCTGAGATAAGATGCCCTTTGAAAGGGCATGTAGGGTGAGCATAATTGACTTCAGCCCATAAAAGAAATCAAGTGTCCTCCAAGCTTTGCTTGGTAAAAACATGTCTCTGGATTCACACTTCGGCTGTGTGGCCAAGGTTTATTTTTATTTTTCAATTAAAACTTGTTTTTTTCTGATGAACGTGCTCATTGTAGAAACTTTGTGAGGTATTGAAAAGTATGAAAAAGAAAGGGAAAATAGCACTCATTCACAATCACATTACCCTTCAGAACCACTGGTGGCATTTCAGTGTACTTGATCCAGTATCCTGCTTTGCCATTTGGAACAAGTCCAGGCAGGGAGGCCCCTGGGCTGTGACTTGGGACTTTCAGTCACCCTTCTCTGGGGATGGGGGGATGGGCTCTGGGGCACAGACAGAAATCCAATTGTCACGGTCCTCTAAGACAGAAGACATGCCTGGGAAGAAGGCTGTACCCAGGAGCACTCTCACTCTCACATGTAGACACCCACAAGCCCAGAAGGTGGGGCAGGCAGGGAATTTCAAAGTCTGGGCTGGGCAGTCCACGTTATAGAACATAGACTGTCACTGCAGAAGGTGACAAAGAGGAAGGCTACCAACACAGGCCCCAGAACTGGGACACCCGGGGTCAAATCCCAGCTCCCCTACTCAAGAGCTGTAGGCCTTTGGGTGTGTTATCTCACCTCTCCATGGCCCAATTTGATCATCTCTAAGTAGTGATACTAGTACATAGCACATAAGATGTTGTATTAAATTAGATAATAATGTAAAGCAGTTAGAACAGTGCTGAGCAAACAGCACTCAAAGCTTAGATATTAGTTTATCTGCTGTTAAAGACAAGTGTTATAGACATTTGTTCTTATACCATAAGAACATCTTTCAAGTGTCTTCTGCTGACTTAAAAAAGGAAAGGCAGGAGGAACAGCTGGATTTAGAAATCGAAGACCTTGGTTCAAGTTCTGGCTTAGCAACTGATACGCCATGTAGGTCATTTGAATTGTATGCACCTCGGTTTCATCATCTGTGAAATGGGGAGAACCAGGCTTTCCTTACCAGTTTTATATGGACTGATTTGAGACATAGGGAAGCAAAAGTGCTTTGTTTCAGGGGAAGAACCGTAGCTTTAATATTGAGGGCTTACTATTGCTACTTTTACCAGGCGAGGCTCGGATTATGGGCAGCAGAGGAAGGAGGGAGGGAAGAATGATCTTTGCTGACAAAACACTTGCAGAAAATCTGAACAGTAACCGAATGTCTTTACTTGGTGCATCCAGCTGGCTGGTGCCAGGGGCCCACGGAAGTGTGCTGCTGGTTCCTGTGGCTGCCTTGGTAGTGAGGGATTCCCGGCAGGACCTTGGGAGGGGGAAGGCAGGGGTGCAGGAAATTTCTTTCCTTTGCAGGAGGAGGCATTGGAATTTCTCTGACAGGCTCCTCTCAGGTCATGTCTCAGCAGAGGCTGCCAAGGAGCCAAGCCTCACGCAGGGCAGAAGGAGGTGTCAGAGTGGGCGTAAGTCTCTCACCTGTGGTGAAGACGGTGGCTGTGATGCCGCTGCGCTTGGCATCCTGGGCAGCCTGCAGGAGCACCGTGTAGTCTGTGCTCTCTGACAGACCCTCCAGTCGGATCCAGGTGTCCTCTGCATCCACAATCAGCTCCTGCACAGCGAGCCAGAGGAAGGGCGGTGGAAGTCAGCAGTGACCCGCGATATGGGGAGGTGGAGCAGGGAAGTAGTCCTCACCCAGGGGCCAGCTAGGGCATTAGAAAGCACTGCAGTGGACGTTTTCATCCTCTCCATTATGCAATAAGGAGAAAACCAGGAGGGCAGCTACTATGCCAGATTTTGGCTAGCCCCTAGCTTGCAAATATGCAGTGGGATAAATTCAGGTGACCCAATTATTGAATCCAGTGGTTTTCATACAGCTAGAGTCGAGGAGGAAGCCGAGGAAGCAGGACCAATGCCTCCCCTACTTTCATAGACAAAAGAAGCTCTGCTTAAATCTCTTCTGTATGTGATTGCACTTTAAAAGAGGATTCCACTGCTAACAAAAATTTGGAAACCAGTGCTCTAGATGGACTGTTTAGACCATTTAAAACATATTTGCCATCTTTTTACTGTGGGCTATAGAGATGTAGGCTTCCTAACGCTTATAGAAAGGCATAAAAGCCTGCGGAATTTCTTATCCAGTGCATATTTGCTTAGCACTTTTTAGTGAAAAATTGTCCCAAATAACTACGTACTTATATAGACTTTGAAGTTTCCAGTGTGCTTTGCAGCATCATATTGAAGGCACCACCACACCCTACTGAAGCTGCAGAGGTAGATACCCTCTTACCTTGAGGAGAAACTGAGGCTCAAAGAGGTTTAGGGCTTTGCCTCAGCTTGTGTAGAGAATAGTAGTGGAGCCAGGACCAGAACCCAGATCTTCTGGCTTGCAGACTAGGGATTTTCCTCAACAGCATGCATCCATGATGAGAAACCTAATTCTTTCTATGTGGATTGCTTCCTTCCCTCTGTCTCCTGCCCCCCAATTTCCATTGGTCATTGCCATGGCCTAGTTTGATGAAAATGGTCTTCTCCCTTTCCAGCAAAATCTCACCTTCCGGCTTCCATCAGTAGATTTGTAGGTCAAGATGTAGTTCTCAATCTCTGCCCTGGGAGGCTGCCAGGAGATCAGGGCACTCTGCCTGGTGACTTCACTGGCTGTCAGATTTGCAGGAGGGTCCAGGACTGCAAAGAGGAGAGAACAGCAGCATGTGCCTGCCTCTCCAGCTTCTCTCTGTTTTATTCCAGGCACAGGTATCTTACCTGCTCACCTCTGTGGTCTCAGAGTTGCGCACACGCTGACCCCATCCTGGCTTGGACAGGAGCATAAAGGGCACTCCTGGGTCAGAAGATCATCACTGGGAGTCATGCTCATTCTTGCAGTGAGTCTCCCATTCCCTTCCCTGGGCCTCGGGCCTGCCTTGTGACATCTCCCTATCTCTGCCTGGGACCCTGACCTTGTTAAACCTGTGGGTCTGAGTCCACTCTTAAACTTATGACACTTGCACACCTACATGCTGTCTATGGCTCTCCTGGTCCTGGACACACCCAGCAGCTTCCCCCTATATCTAGCTCTGTTAATATCCATCATACTTTTCTGGGTTAGCTGCATTCACAGCCCTAGTCTGTTCTGGCCTGGTTCTACTGTCACCCAGATGCAGGGTGAGAGCAGAAAACAGACATGTGTCTGCTGGCTGAGAGCTGCAGCTCACTTTCACTGGAACTTGGGCCTCAGTCAGCCAATATAAGGACAGCTCAGAGCTGCACTGACAAAAGGCTGTAGACTAAAATGTAATTCACCACGAAGACATGGATTGTTTTCAGCATCCATAAAACCCCCCAGAGATACCAGTACGTAGCTGACCATGTACTCACGGGTAGAGAAGTTGGTGCTGATGGTGCCACTGGTGAGAGGCCCACTGGTAGCATACATGGTGACAGTATAGTGGGTGCTAGGAAACAGGTCCACAAGCTGGAATTCCTCATTGACTCCGCCAACTAGAATGGTTTCTCCAGCAACTGAGATCAGATGAATATGGTTAAGGCTTGAATGAGGCTATTCAGCTTCAGAAAGACCTACCAAATCTGAAGGCATTTCACAAGGCTTTGATAATAGAGAATTTTAGAAAAATCTTTTAGAGGTTTTCTAGTTTAACATCTTATTCCATGAAAAGATCTCCTCTCACCCTTTTTACATCTTTATTGGGAAAAATATTCCTTATATGGAGACCAAATTGACTTCTCTATAGCTTATACTCAGGCTTCTGGAGTTAGAATAATCTGAATCTTTGGTTTACATGAACCCTTCCTCCCCACCACCCATCCTAACCAAGTCCTCTCTTCTTCAAATTGAGAAAATTCAGTTCCTCCCCCATTACTCTTATGTCGCAGTTCCAAAACCCTTCACAATCCTGGCTGCTTTCCCCTGAACCAGCAACAGTTTATTAGTGTCCTTCCTGAAATGTGAAACTCAGATGTGATTAGAGAACAATAATTGACATGCACTCACCAATGAAACAAACGGGATCACCTCTGCTTCTATTTGTGCCATTTATATTAATCCATCAGATTTTTGACAGTCACGTGACACTGTTGTTCATGACCACTGCTCCCGCCCCCAACATTCGGATCTCTGGGCAGATCTTTACACTTATTTCTATTGCATTGTACCTTCTTGGTTGAGTGTTGGCCCACTGTTTCAGTTTTTAAAAATATTTTTTAATTTGGATTCTATAAATCGCAGTTTTGTTTTATACACAAAGTTTGTAAGCATGTGTTCTCTGTATTCATTCAAGTTGTTGGTAAAACTGTTCATTAGAACAGGGCCAACCCTTCTATTGTGTCATTAGAGCACTCCTGAATCATTTGGCATTTAACAAAAGTTTACTAGGCACATCCACAAAGCAGGTAGGGCCTGAGCTTTCAAGTTTCTTGTGGTCTAAAGGTAGAGAAAGACATGCAAATAAATTTAAAAATCCAAGGGAACTCTTTGGCAAAGCTACATAATGACCCTATTCTTAAATGTCCCCCTTTGCAACATCCCATACTCCTTTAGTGCTACAGCCAGACCAAACTGTTGTCAGTTCCTCAAAGTCCTCATGCTCTTTCACACCTCTGCAAATGCACATGAGGTTGCTCTTCTCAGAATTCCCTTTCTTTTCTTCTGTCTGTAAGTTCAGTTAAGGCCTGCCTCCTTTCTTCCCCTCAATCCCCTTGCCCCAAATCATAGTGGCCCATGGAATGTGGTCCATAGAGTTCTGCACTAGCCTCTCTCCTGGCATGCCTCACATTGAGTCATAACTACTTCTCTGTGCCGCCACTAGACAGGGAGTTCCGGGAGGCCAAGAAATTGTTTTGTCTCTAAATTTTTACATTCTTGTAGAGTATCTGACCTACAGCTTTTTAGAGTGTTTGACCTATGGGAGGTTATCAAAAATACCTGTCAAATGTGTAGAAGTTAATTGCTTTGGTGGAGCTATGCACTTTGTACCTGTGAGTAAGTGTGCCTGACTGCCTTGGGAGAATAAGTAAAGCTTTGACAGAGGAGATAGTGTGAAGCTAAGACTTGAAGGATGGGTTTTCTAGGCAGACAAGTATGGATAGAATTTTCTGGAGGAGGAAACAGAGTGCAAACATACGGAGGCATGAGAAAGCATGGCAAGAGTTCAGAAATGCAGGGTCATGATATGCAAGGAGGAGACGTAGGAGTTGAGATAGAATGTGCATGCACATAAAGGGGTTAGGCTATATCCATAATAATGACATTCTTTCCTTGAGGTGGGCCATCCAATCAGATACAGTGCCTGCTAATTCCAAATATGATGTGTTATATATTTTTCCTTCTGAACTAAGGAATAAAGGATAAGTGAGTTTTTCTAATGCCTTGCTGAAATACAAATGCCCTAGCAGATTTGACAATGAAAAACAAGGACATAAAGTGGTTTTAGTAAAATGTGTTCTTAGTGAACCTGTCCTGGTATGTAGTAATCACTAATTCCTTTTCCAATTTATTTAATAGTCTGTTTTAATTTTTACTCTTCCAAGCTTTGACAATAAGTTTACTTCTTTGTAGCTTACAGAATTGGCTTTTTCTGTCATTTTTGAAAATTAAGACATCTGCCTGCCTTCTGTCTTCTAGCATCTCTGTTTTTTGGATTCCTGAATATACCCTGCAATGATTCTGTGATCACATATTTAATTTAGGTAGGAAAACTAATTTTCCTAGGTTTAGAGACTTGGACTCCCAACACTATTTTGCTTTGGGTTTCTCTATTCCATTTCAAACAGCATAAAGTGAATAGCATGGTGAAGAAGACCTTGAAACTCAAGGTTTTGTGTTGGTTCAATCTTTTGGACTGGATATGGGTAGGGAAGACCATTACAACACAGGGTTTAGTAGGTCTGAAATCTCCTGTAACCTGTATCATGCATTATCTGCTCCAAACATGGGCCTATGGCTTTAGTATTTTTCTTGCTCTGTAAATATCTAGATAAGTCTGCTTTCTTGTCCCTAGCATTTTGGGGCAAGTCTTAGCTCACTCTGAGTTTTGGCCTTCCTACCACCGTTTCTCTGTTTTCATAGTTGTTCTTGGTTATGTGTCCTTCTTGCGTCTTTCAGACTCAACTTTCTCAATTCCTATAGCTGGTACAATTTTCAGAATTTGGAGACAAAAGAAGGAAAACGTCTCAAAAAATCTCTCACATGGACAAAATCTCCCTGCTTCTTCACCTTCATACCAGTCTGCAGCCCCAGTCCCCTCTATCCCCAGCTGCCTGATGCATAGGTCTGCAGATGCCCACCTGCGAAGTGTGTGAGAACAATGACATAGTTCTCCACTTCGCCCACAGGTGCCTTCCACTGCAATAGGGCTTCTGTTGGAGTGATGTTAGTAGCAATCAGATCCACAGGGTTGTCCATGGCTGAAAAAAGAAGAGGAGAATATCAGTTAATGGTAAGAGGAGCTGCAGGACAGAAGTGCAGTGGACTCTGATCCCAGAAGTTTCACTCAGGATACACTTTTGCTAATGTACTGCACAAAATAGTGAAGCAATGAAGACTTCTTCCCTTTCTCTCTTCTGATCCCATCAGCCTCTTCCTTCTCTCCCATCTTCCTTCCTTCCCAGCATCCAGTTCTTCCCTGATTGCTCCAGCTCTTCTTTTTCATTCACTCACTAACTTCTTATGTGCAGAGCACTATTCTAGTAAATTATGTAAATTATGGCTCTTGTGTTTTAGACATTTAAGTCTAGGTGGAGAAATTAAGAACATACAGAAAGTGTTTTAGTTCTCTAGTTAGACATAATCATGCTTCCAAGGTTCTTTGCACTTTCATAAATGTAAAGAATGTACTTTGTGCAAAGATTTCTATTGATGAATTTCAGGAAGTGTGGTGGGAGCTCAATGAGGGCACAAGTATCCCCAGACCCTCAAACTTAGAAGGTACTGAACACTTGTGGAATGACTGAAAGGATTTAGGTTGCCCCTAAAATCACATCTGGTTATTGAATTCTTGCTTCACTACCCCTAAGACTTACTTTGTACTGAGCCCTGGGTCTCCTTTTGGTGGCATAGAGTCAAGGACATTCTTGCAGGCTTAGGGAGGCCAAGAGTACCTTGGGAGGACAGATTTTTGCTCTTCATAGGACCATCTTCCTATTCCTGCTTGCCCATGCCCTAAGCCTTTGCTTTATTACTCTGCCTCCCTTCCATAAAGTTGAGATTTATTTTAGAAATGGTTGTTAGTATAGTCATTTAGACATTGACTCAACCTAACATTCATGCAATTTAATTTTTAGGACCAAGATCTGCTTTTAGTCTGGCCCTCTTTCCAGTTAAAGGGTTTTTGTTTGTTTGTTTTTGTTTGCTTAGATCCTTCATCACAAGGAACAACCAGAAAATACCTTACAATTTTGAATTTGAATTGTATCCATAATCTGTGCCTTCAAAGACTTGTTCAAATTCAGTCCTTACTGAAGCTACTATTGGCTTGATATCTCTGACATTGTATGATACCCTGAAGGACTACTCATTTCCAAAAGTTGCAAAATCACAGACCTCAAGTTAAACAATAACAACAAAATAAGGTATTTCATTGGGCGGTCTGGTTATTGGAAGTTTCCAAAAGAGCTCTGCCTAAACTGGAAGAGAGGCAGCTTGTGTTGGTACACCATTGAATATTTGCTTTAGAGACACTTGCTGCTATGGCCAAGAGCCCAAGGAATGCATTTTGATCTGAGCTGTTGCTCTCTTTTACTTTGGGAGTAGGATGCTCTTGAAATACATTTTAATGTCCTAAATTAATAAAAAACCTATTTTGTTTATCATAATTTCTAGGACTTTCAGGAAGGTGAGAGGGAGCTTCTTTTGACTTATTGAGTCAACATTTGTTTGTACTTTAATGAATACAGATAATTTGATGAATAGGGTAAGATTGAACAAAAAAATCATAAAGCTAGGTTTCCTGTAGTCACAGGAGTGGAAGGAATCTGGGAAGATTGGAATACCCTATGGTATCTTTAGAAGTCTATTTTTTGTGTGTTTCTAAAGCAAGGTTTCTTTGGCCTTTGCCTTGGAGATGCTGTTTCTGGGCTGTAAGAGCATCTACAAAAGTAGTGAGGAATTCCAAGGTACATTTCTTTCATCCAGGATATACCATTATCTGAGTAAATTCAGCAACCTCAGGAGACCCAGATGTTCTACTAATGAGGCATGCTAGGTGTTTTTCCATGTTCTATGGGAGCAATAACTTACTGAGAGGTTAAGTCTGGAAAGCCTTGGATGTCCTGGTAACTTCTACAGCAAATCTTTGCTAGTTTTGCACTCTGCGCTGGCCGAGGGGCCAGAGAGAGAGGGACGGTGGAGCTGCTGAAGGAGTCTTGCCCTCAGGCCCATCCAAGGGGCTTGTTTTCCACAGGAAGGACACAGCATCCTTCCTCCTCTGAGCACAGAACAAGAACAAATGCAGTTACTACTAGGGGGATTCTGGCCACATAAGATGGAGCATTTCCTGACCCTGAGGTTGTTATTGAAATAACAACCCTTTCCTTCTCTGAGGTGAAATTTCCATCTCTGAGGTTTTTAAAAAATTAGATGGATTCATCTGGGAAAAATCTCAGATGTTTTTCCTGGAATTCCCTTCTATCACATGACTTTGAAAGTTCAGTTTTCCATATCAGAATTTCCATGAAAATCCCTAACCTAAATCAGTGAGATTTGTAGAGGGTGACTCTCTAAATTTCTAGTATGAATGAAGAATGCCATGGGGGAGAGAAATTGTGAATTGCTTTGCATGACATGGAGAGTCAGGGGGATGCCCAGAATGGAGCCTCAGACCTCAGAACCAGTGTCCTCTGTATTAGCCAGAACAATGTCACTCATTGCCTCTTCTGTTTGCTGCAGGCCTTCAGCGAGGGTCCTAGCAGGGTGCACTGATGGGGAGATGTGCCTACCTGTGTGCACGAGAGTGCAGATGCGCTCACTCTCTTCTCTGCCCCGCACGCTATTGAGGCTGATTTCATATTCAGTAGCTGGGTACAGCCTGGAGATGGTGAATTCGGTCACAGTGTTGGGCACCACCGAGCTGTCCAGCCGTCCCACTAAGGAAGAGCAGAATCCACAGTTAAAGTTCAGTGGATCTTTCATCAACACAGCACATGGTTCAGTCTATGTAGGAGCTCCTGGTGGCACTTTGTCATGAAGCACAGATGGGTAAGGGACTCAGCACTCAGTGGGGAGAGAAGATAAATGGTTCATGGACTGGGAATGTTGGAGGTTGAAGAGACCTTACATGCTGGTCCCACCCCTTCATGTTATGGGCTCCTTGGAGCAAAGAAAATTAGGACCATTTATTAGGTAGCATCTAACAAGCTGGTTTTTCTGAAGCAATTACCTTAAGGACAGTATAGAGGACATGGTTGCAAAGAGTGTTCCATGCAGGGTAGAGACAGGGTAGTCAGAAAAACCACCTTATCCCTCACTGGAAATGAGAGTGCCTTCCACTTCCTTAGCAATGCTACATGCCACCACAAAGAACTGGCAGGATGCAGGTGAGGTCTGAGCCAACTCCCTCTGACTTATAACATGGCTGGAGTTGCTGAATAGGACCACGTCACTTGTGATTCCCTTCAAGACTTCATTTGGCTCTGCTGGGTCTTTAGGCATACCCCAGGGTTCTAGTATTTGACTTTACTCTCTCAGGGAAACACACATGACCTGGACTCTTGGCAGGTTCTTTTAGGGCTCTTCACTTCTCTTTACACCACATAGGTAATGGTGACCAGTTGGCCTTGCTGGTAAAGGGCCTGCTTTCTGGGTAGATGTGTCAAGCCTTTTGTGAGAGAAGTTGGTAAGTTCCAGGTTTCTTGGCTGCTCCTTATCCACCCAAGCTTATTCTGATGGAGGAATAAGCAGAGAGGAGGAAAAATGCAGGCAAGGGGCTGATATCCTCTGGGATATGCCAATTCTCCCACAATAATCTTCACTCAGCTCCAAATCCCATCTATTTTTGAGAAATCAAATAATTTTATTACCTTGTGTGGGCCGATATGATATCCGGTAGTAATCAAAGGATGCAACAGGAGGGCTCCAAGAGACCATCACCGAGTCCTTAGTCACATTGCTAATTGTGATGTCCTTGGGTGGATCAATTCCTGATGGATGGTTTTGGGAAAAAGACAGAAAATACAATGTGAAAAAGAATCTCTATATCTGCTCTTATGCGGACCAAGAGCCTATGGTGTCCTGGAGGCAGACAAACCATTCCTGTGTACTAGGGCATCCTTAAAACCATAGTCATACCTAGTACTTATGGCCAAAGCCATGTTTGTGGAGAATATTTTAACAACATGGAGCCAATCTGGTGAAGTATGTGCTTGTTAAACAAGTATTACCTATCTGAAGGCCAACTGGGAACTTTCCTTTAAGTTCATATGCTTTCTTTTAAACTGGGAGCAACATGGTCATTTTCTCTGGGGGAACTACTTTTGGATAAACTGAACTCTGTCTTTATCTTATTTTTTTAAAAGCCACCTTTGGTTCAATTTGGAAGAACTGCCTATGGACTGCGATTTCAGAGCACAAGTCCAGAACAAATCTACTTTCCTAAATTGTATTTTGCTTAAGCTGCATGCTTTATATATTTATTTATTTAACTGCTGAGGCTTTCCAGGATAGGAAGAGCCATTTCCTCGCTGTAGATGGGTTTCCTCTCAGAGATTAGCTCTCTCCAGAGCATTCTCCTAGATTGGTAGTGGGAGGATCTCTGGACCAATGCATTCAAGTCCTTCCCTCCTCAAGACATTTGGTCTGTCCTACCTTCCAGATGGGAATTTCCCATCTTATGCATCTTATGTAGCACTGGAAGAAGTAGCTCTTTCAGAACAGCTCACAGACCCTCTCTAGCCAAATGAAGCAGTCCCCTAATCCTTGGGTGTTTCTTTTTAAAATTTCAGTGACTTAGTAAAGGCTGCTGTGTGACTACCCCTTCCTCACCTGCTTTGATGCCCGCCAGCCTCACCTGTGGTGATGGAGCCCACGATGGGTTCAGAGGTCACTGTGCCATGTACAGCCACCAGGTTCACTATGTACTCAGTGGCTGGCTGCAGGCCCATCAGGACAGCATGCCTCTTGGTGGCATCTAGGGAGACCTCCATAGTCTCTTCCTCTTCTTCTCGGGGGCTGTAGTTCAGAATGAGTCTATCTGCCGGGGGGGATGGGTCGCTCCAGGTGATGTTCACGCTGGAGGAGGTCACGTGAGAAAAGTGCAAATGGGAGATGGGGCGGAAGCCTGCAAAGCAAAGACGGTTCTGAAACTCCTATGAGGTGGTGGGGCTACCAGGACATAAGAGCCACCTGACTGAAGGAATCTGCTCTGCTTGCTAATAAGGGCTACACCTTCACCAGTTGACCCAGAGGTCCCATTTCCTTACTCTCTAATCCTGTTCACTCCCATTTCCCCAAGCCACATACTGAAACAGTAATGCCCTCAACAAGATAAAACCGATATTACCTCTGTGGGTTATTCATAATACTGATCCAGGATTTAAAATCTCTATCCTGGAAAGAATTTAACATCCCATGGGTTCGCTGAATGCCTGTGGATTTAGTGCAGGCAGCAAAGATGGACAGAATCAACCACTATGTCCATGCTATAGGAAACCAGACACACATTTTTCTGGCATGTAGGCACCCTCGCTCCTCTCTCCCTTTACTTCCAACCACCCCCTCTTGATGTATTTATTAGTTTCTTCTCGGTCTCTTTCTACTCACATGTTCCTCCTTTCTCTAAAAGAAATGGGAGAAATGGGAGAATGGGTTGCCTATATGACCTTCTCACACTGAGATCCATTGATCCTTGAACCTGGCTGGGTGGGATCTTGGAGCCCCCATGGAATTTGTTCTGCCCTGGTACCTGTGAAGGCATCCACAGTGGACTCCAAGCTCTGCTGCCGACCCCTCTCAGCAGTGATCGATATGATGTACTCTGCTCCAGGCTCTAGGTCTGTCAATGTGTACGAGGTCCTCTCCTTGGGCACAGTGACTTCGGAGGCAATCCCAGAGGAGGGGGTAAAGATAATTCGGTAGTGGTCGATGGGGCCACTGGCCTTGGTCCAGATGAGGGAGATGGAGGTCTCTGAAGAGGCTGTCACCATGAGGTCTCGGGGACTGTCAAGTTCTGTGGAACAACATAAGTTTCCTATTTACACAAGTTTCACAGGGAGCCAGTATTAATTGGATCGCCCTGTGGGTTTCTAATCTATTAGCAGGCCTGCTGACCATGAGGATTAGCTTGTCACTGCTGACACTTATCTCATCCTTTGTTAAGCACCTTCCCTTTGAAAGATGCCAGATGCTTGGCAAACAGATAGATACTCTGCAGGAAGGCATTATTAGTTCAGACACCACCAGAATACATCCACTTCTGGGACAAAGCTTGCTGCTGATTTGCAAGCTCTCCATATTCATTTTCTCCCAGTCTTTCTCAGTAAACCAACCAGGGCAAAACATGAGCCAACATCAAATAGGGCTAGTCCATTCATGGCAACAGTAGCTCCCCCTATCCCCAAGGCCATTTTGAGTTGGCTTAGCCATGGGTGTGCAGGCAACTAGATCTGAAGATTCCCGGGGACTCCTGTCTAGGAGGTTCTTGACCTCCCTAGGAGAGGTTGTCTTTGCTAGACTAAGCCTTGGACAGGATGGGTCCCAAATCCCCCAACTTAGGCTGCTGCTGTACCTAAGTTACTAGATTGTCTTTGAAATTTAGCTGGGATTTGGAAGCAAAACTGCTGGATCCAGATTAGCAAGGGTCTCAAGCGGATGTTTCTAATTTCCTTAGATTTAATGGGTTGTTTCCAATTCGTAGACCTCTACCCTAGGGGCCTTTCTGAGAGGGACACCACTCTTTATCTGCTATGGGGTGATCTGGATAGAAATATGGTCTCTAGGGCACCAACTTATTTGGGGTTTTCCACTTCTGCTATGCAGAGCTCTTGGAAGCCAGTCAGGCCATGGGGACTATGCACAAATTAATGGGTAGTGGGAGAGACCTTATCCTACAGGCCAGATGTCAGCAGTTAAGCACAGGGAAATCAAACATTTGGAAGTGGATGCTTATCTTCACGCTGAAACTTGTCAGGCTTACAGGGTGTCCTGGTCTTCTTCCTTACCAATCCTCCTACTCACCAGTCCTGGCATTCATGGTGGCTGGTACACTCTGCTGAGAGTTCATAACTGCAGATATTCCAACTCCATATTCAGTGCCAGGCACCAGATCTAGCAGTAGATGCAGAAACAAAACATTACTCTCTATGTGTAAGTGTTGGGTGTAGGAAATTCTGAAAAGAGGGAAGCAAATGATCTTAGGTTCCTTTTTAGGTCTTGTTTTTAGTCTCTCCTCCTCCTAAGTTTACCTATTAGGAAATTCCAAATTCACCACTTAAGGAATCCATACCAAGTCAATAGGTGTCAGTGGATGAGCTTCCTTCTTGCTGCAGGTCACCTTGGGAAGACAGTGAGGCTGCCCTTGCCAGTGACCTTCAGAGGTGCGCTCTCCTGTGGAAGGCCTCCCTGTGGTACTCAGACTCTCAGATTGGCTAGAACTGGTGAAAGGATTTCTGGTTTAAATGGTGAATTGGGGAAGTGTGTAATTGAGAGAGTTTGTGTGGACGTGACCTTTGCAGGATTTCTTGAATGTTGTTTATGATGACCAAACTGCCTTTTATAGCCAGGGACTAGGGCCATATGGTGGCTCCTGAGTCCTTTCCAAGGAGCATCTGTGGATGGACATTTTTCTCTGAGCATAAGGCTGCCAGGCCTTTAATGCAATGGGGTGCAGAAGCCCTGTTGCTGTGGGCGCCCTAGCCCTCTCTACCAAGGTTAGGAGTTCAGGACTCAGGGTATTTAAAGCTACAGATCCATCAGATTGGATCCAATTTTAGGATGACTTCTAGGGGCACTCTGGGAAGATGGAGAAAATGCTAAACTATCCAAGTAAAGGATATAATCCTTTCTGAGGAAATTCTTTGGGGGTTTAATTCAAGCAAGGATCAGTGGAAGATTCCATAAATATCTGGAATTATCTGGGATCTTTCCCAACTCTCTTTCACATTCTTTTTCAGACCAATTGGTTTGACTGGTATATTAGTTTCCTACCCCCACACACTTAGTGGCTTAAAACAACACAAAATTATTGTTTTATATTCTAAAATGGGTCAGCAGGGCTGCCTTCTTTCTGGAGGCTTTGGGGGAGAACACATTTCCTTGCCTTTTCTGGCTTCTAGAAGCTGCCTGCATTCTGCAAGCTTGCGGCCCCTTCTCCATCGTCAAAGCCAGTGGCATAGCATTTTCTAACTGACCTCTCTTTCTGGCTTCTGCTTCAATCATCACGTCCCACCCTCTGATTCTGACCCTTCTGCCTCCCCCTTATAGGACTTTTGTGATTGCATTGGGCCCACCCAGATAATCCAAGATACTCTCCCCATCTCAAGATCCTTAACGTAATCATGCCTGCCAAGTCTTTCTCACCACGTAAGGTGACAGACTCACAGGTTCCAGGGATTAGGGCATGGGCATCTTTGGGGGGGGGGCATTTAGCTTATCTACCACACCTAACCTCAAACTCATCCTGATTTATTAGAACTGGGGTTGTAGAAAAATGCAATCCAGATCAAATCATCTTCCCTGGGGACCTCTCATGTGAGCCCTTCTGGTGGGGTGTTTGTGGGACTCTGTGTGGGTTTCCCAGAACTATTGCTGGTTATAATGCTGTTCTACATTTTTATAACATCCATGCTCTTCAAAATGTGTTTTGAGCTTTATCACAGCCTTGTGAGCTTGTAAGGAAGGTGGGATGGGCAGTCTTTTCTACATATTTTTATAAAAAGAAACTGAGGCACAGAATAAGTCTGTGAAAAGATGGAGATGACACTCAGGTTTCTGGTCTCAGGGTCCAGGACTTTTAGGAGTACTGGGATGTCCCCTGGGGGCAGCTGTGACTTCCCTGGGATCTCTGAAGTATGGGAATGATTTTGAGAGGAAGTGGATTGAGCAAATTTTCCTTAGCACAAATGACTTGGTTGAACCAGGGGGTTCTGCATGGTAGCCAGTGCTTTCTGCAGCTCCCTCCTCAGTGTGGCTTCAGCAAGCCTGTGCAATAAATAACCCCAGCTTGACGCCTTGCCAACCTGGCTCAAACAAAGGAATGCTGCCCTAAAGCCCTGTCTAGGCGGCCATCTGAATCAGCCCTATTTTTCTATCCTGAACAGGCTCCATCCCTTTCCTAATCTTTAGTTTCTTCTCTGAAGTGCCAACATCAGTGGAGGTAGAATGACCAGGTTTTTCAGTCTGGCCTGCCTCCATTCATATTCAGGCTCTGCCACCTTCTACCTGTGTTTCCTTGAAGTTTCCATAGAATGGGAATAACAATGTCTATCCAGATGGTCATTGTGAGGATTAGATGAATCAATATACATAAAGTCTGGCGCCTGACCCAGAGTAACAGTAGCCAGTATTATTATTACCTTGCTTAGACATCCTATTCCAGGATCCTGGATCTGGCTTTGTGTGTGTGTGTGTGTGTGTGTGTGTGTGTGTGTGTGGTCTCATCAGCTACAAAACGTACCCCAGGAAGGTACTCAGGTTGGTTCTAGGTACACCTGTTGTCAGTTTGCTGACGTTTTCCATGTTAGTTCTGATCAAAACCAATGACTCAGGGAGTCTAGGTGTCAGTGAGGAGCTGGCCCCCGTCTGGGGCCAAGTACCTGCACTCGATTGGGTGGGTGACTGCAATGCCCCCAGATCTGTTGGGAGCACACGTTTGTCTCTGTCAATATGTTGGGCAAATCCCAGGTACATCCTTAGTTGGAGAAATTAGATTACCTTTGGGACATAAACTACTTTTCTCAAGCAACTGATTGAGACCTTCAGTTGCTGATAATGAACTAGAAATTCTCTGATGTAGATGAGAGATGACAGACTGAGGGAGTACAATAGAAATACACTGGCAAACAGATCTAACATGTAACATTTTCATCTGAGTTTCTCATTTATGAAGCTTAAACGAGATGTTCGATAATTTACAATGAAATCATCTTCTTCCAGAAAACTGCAGAGCAGAATTTAAAGCATTCCCTTCCCAGACTTTCTATCTAAGGGGTGGGGAAGTGGGGCTCTCTTATAGGTTTGTGCCTGCTGTTTCCTTTGATTTTCAGCAGCTTTCTTCTTGTGCTACAAGTGAGTTGTTGCTCTTTGCCAGCAGATAAAATGCTGTTCTGCAGGAAAAGAAAATGTGTATCTGCGGCATATGCAGTACACTTATATATCAGCACTCTGAGGGCTCCTAGGATTTCTCACGTTACAACAGCCTCATTGCTCTCTATCAATGCTGCCTGTACCTTTCCATCCAAATCCTGCAAGTGGTAGCCTATAAACGACTCTGTTCCCTTTCCTAACAATAACTCGGTAAATTTGTCCCATAGGAAACCACCATGCTCCATCCCTTATAGAACTTCCCTTGGTTCAGCATGGCTGTTGATGCTTTTCTCAGCTATTTCCCTGCACACCCATCCTTCTTTGAATTGTTAAAGCACACAGTTCATTCACTCAACGAATATTACTGAGTTCCTCCTTTGGGCAAGTACTGTGTACTGGGCAGACCAGGGCGAGCTCAATGGACATCACAGTTGCTCTTATAGAAATGAAAGGGAATCTGTACTAAAGAAGCAAAGTCATTATTTATGGAGCACCCAAAATATTCTAAGCACTGAGCTATGTACAGTAGGCAATCTATAAGAATAGTGAAGAAGGAAAGAAGAGAGGGAGGGAAGGGTAAAGAACGAGGGAGGATTTTTGAGTGCCTGATGGCAGAGTACTGTTATAACTATAGCTTCTTAGAGATTCATACTCCTCTCATTTAATCCCACAGCAGCCTGACTGGGAGGGTGTTGCTGATGAGCTAACAGAGGCACCCTGACCAAAGTCCCAAAGCAAATATACGATAAAGCCGGGTTTGGAACCCAAGTCCCTCGTTCTTTCTGCCACACCACAGCATAGTCCCTAGTCCTAAGAGCCTTACAGTCTAGTGGTGGGGAATGGAGCAAGTAAATTAGAACTTGAGAGTAATTTGATGCTACACGGTGGGTGGCCAACAAAGAAAGCCATTTCAGAGGAGGGGAGAAATCAGCATGGGCTGGAGTAGCCAGAGATGACTTGTTAGAGAAGGAGCTTGAGTTGAACCGTGAAAGTCAGCTAAGATTAGGAAAGGTAGAGGGAAGAAAGTATGGAATTCTATGGTGGTCAGGATGAGGTGTGGGGAGCAGAAATAGATTGATTAATAAGGGCTAGCGAGCAACTGGGACTGGCAAATTTTCACCTGCACTGCAAGGACTGTGGATGATAAGGTCAGAATGACTCACTTCTCCCTGCTTAGGAAACCTGTTCTTCATGTTTATCTCTGCTGGTGGAGAAGGTAGTGAGGAGAAGGAGACCCAAGTAGTTGTGATTTCTCTCTCTTGCCAGCAAAAACATGGATAAGACACCTGTCTAGGCCAGGTTGCATACAGGTGGACATGCAGAAATATGAACCTTGTTCATTTCTAAATCCCTGGGCTCATCTCCCAAGTGTCTGTGAAGCTCAAGTATAGCAAACCGTGGTTAGGGATTTATTTGGTGCAAGTGCATTGACATCTATCTTCACAGGAAGGGAAAGACTGAGAATCCTGCCTCTAAGGAGCTGGCAGTCTAACAGGGACACAAGAAAATCCAATAATTTTACAATTCAATATGATTAGCACAAAAACAAGAATTTGCTCTTTGTGCTCCTTACCCTTATAACAATCATGTTATTATATTGTTATTGTTAATTTGCACATCTTTCTTCTCACTAGGTGCTTAGGTCCTTGGGTCAAGGTATTTTACATTTTCATAATTTATCTGCAGTACATAGCAGTGAAAAGATATATAAGGCATGAGAGCAGCATGGTGACGGCGGGGGGTGGGGAGGGTTGGGAAAACTATCAAGAGAGGGTGTCTGAATTGGCTTTTGAAGAATCGCTGGACACGTGGCTGTGGGGGGACATCCCAGGCAGAGGGAACAGCGTGCAAAGGGAGATCTGGTAAAATGGCTTGTGGAAACCAGGGACCTAATGTAGGGTCCCTCACAGAAAAAATTTCCAGTGGTACAATCTGGGGACCAGAGATTTCATTGAGGAAGAGATTTTTGGAGACAGAGGGTCTTCTGGGAAGCTTCTCAAATCATACCAGATAGGCAACAATCTACTTTTTAACATAATGGAGAGCTCAGCTCCCAGGATCCCCACCCTTATCTTCCTGGATAATGGGAGGTGCTTCTTCAGGAGCCTCTGAATGAGTCAAGCCTTTGAGGCCTTCTCCCTGGCTTTCTGGGGAGGATGGTATGCAGACATAAAGAGAAGCAGCCCATTCCATGTGGATTATAATGAAGGCACTGGCTCAACATACCCATGTTTTAAAAAATAATAATACTAAGGAGCTTTCTCAGATGGAACTCTCTTGTTGCCAGCAAATTAATGAGAAACATGTTTCATCATCTCCTGACCTTCAGGAACATCGCATCTCTGGGCCTATAAACAAGCGTTCACTAGCAAAGAGGTCAGGGCAGAAGCTGACAAATTCCTACCTGGGTTTTCTCCTGGCTCCCTTTTCTTCACCCCTTTAGCATAAATAAGGGGACAGACACTCTAATGTCCTGGCTCTATGAAGAAGAGGCATGTGGAAGGTCCTGCCCTTTCTCTCCTCTCTTCGGCTTGCTCTCTGCAGCCCATTCCCCACTTTCCAGGCCCCTGGAAGGTGGCCCCATGTTCAGAGGGTGCCTTACCAAAGTGACCACTTGGGGCCACTGTGACTTCGCCCAGAAGAGACTAAGCACAGTCTGACCCCAGCCGGCCCCCAGGCCCATTGCCTGGTCCCGCCACCTCCGGCCCCTCAGAGGAGCCTGTGGAACGTTGAAGCTCTGGCGCTGGGTTTGGTGTTTGTGCATTGGCACGTCAGGGAAGTGCAGACAGGGTGAGGCGAACATCATGTGCCTTGGTCAGCACTGAGTTGCCAGCTGGACTCTTTCTGGAGTGTTGGGTTTCCTCATGGAACATCCTTCTGTGGACAAGCACATCTCCTGCCTTTGCACCCCGAGAAGCCCACCTTCTCACCATTGCACCCTTAAGGAGAAAATGTGAGGTTTGGTAGGTGGACCGAGTTCCATGTCTCCAGCAACCAGGGGCCTTGAAGGTGGCAACTTGCACAGCCTGACTGGGACGCGCTTGCAGAATTCAACCTTGTGCGTGTGGGGGCCGGGGCGGGGTGGGGGGAGGTGGCTGGCTCTAAGTCTTTATTTTCTTGCAATCCCACATTGTATTGTGATGTCTGTCGGAATCTTCAAGCCCGTGGGTTTCCTGAGTACTATTTCTGACTAGCAGCTGATAGGGATAGTCACAGTGCAGAGAGGCCACTGGTGGGAAACTGCCGTCACGAGGCACACAGGGGCCTCCCGTGGAGTGGGTGAGGGATGTGATGAGCAACTGCCCATGACCAGGTTAGAGCACAGTGCCCACATGGCTATAACGGCCAGCTCCTTGGCTTGGTTTTCTGGTCATAGGGGTCCTTGAGGGTGAAAGAGAACCAAGCAAGAGAGTGGACATGACTATGGGCAAACTCCTCTCCCCTCCTGGCAAAATCCTGCAGGTACAAGCTTTCCTGATAGAAGGGTCCTCTCACACCGTAAGGCCAGTTCTGCTTATAATTTGAAACTGAAGCACAGAACATTTAAGACATTTGCCCAAGGACACACATCCATGAAGCTGGATGCCACCTCGAGGTGGGCAGTGCCAGAGGCTGTGCTTCTCACCCGCAAGGGTGCCCACGCATCCCCTGGGGGGTCTGATAAATGCAAATTCTGGTGCTGTGGCTCTGGGGTGGGCCTGGGGTTCTGCATTCCTTACGGCTTGCGGGGTGATACTGACACTGCCGGCCCCACATCACACTTGGAGAAGCAAGGTCCTAAGCATCGCACCACACTGACCGAAGGTGATCCCACACCGTCCAGCTCACAGACCTCCTCCCTCTTCTTTATTAACATTGTTATCCACTAAGTGAGTAGTTTATTGGGTAAATAATATCATTCTTTTTTTTTACAGATGAAGAATCAGAGACCTAGAGAGGTTAAGTAAATTGCCCCCAAATCACACAGGAAGAGGCAGAGCCAGGATACGTGGGGCATGGAGCAGATCATTCAAACCAAACTAGGGCCTCTGAGCTTTACTCTTCAGGGTTTATGCTAAGGAGCAAGGACAAAAACACAACTTTTTGGGGCCAGGATCAAAATTGGCCCTCCCTTTCCTTCCTTCCTCCATGATTCGTCCTTCTCTTTCCTCAGACACCGCAGCAGGAGTGTGAACAATTCTTGTAATTCGCATCTCAGCAAGTACAGACATACTTGATTTCCTTACATGTCCCTAATCCCTTCTTAAATCACGTAAAGCTATTTGCCTTTATAAATCTCCCCAACAGTGAGCTCCCTGGGATAATTACATGTATATTTACAAAAAAAGTCTTATTTTATCAACACACCTCTAACAAAAAGCTATCTAAGCCCACCACTCAATAAAAACATTCCCATTCCTTAGATATCTGCAGCATTTTAATTTTAACTGTCCCTTACAATTTACTTCTTTAATGGAAGCAGCCGTGGATTGGCAGATCTTTTGGCATCGTGGAAAAGGCTTTAGACTTGAACTTGAAAAAACTTGCTAGCTTTGTGAACTTGGGCAAGTTTCCAATCTCCCTGGGCCTCAGGGTCGTCAGCCATACAATGGGGATACTAACAAAACCGACCTCACGAGGTTGTTGTGAAGATGAGGTAACCTATTGTGAAGATGCCTGGCACAAGTTAGTGGAATCTTTTATTTTCCAGATAGTGGGAAATAATAACTAGGACATGACTGGGTCCTTCTCTACATCTCTCAGGATTTTATGGCCTGTCCTCCGTCCAAACAAGTCATCGTCTTTATAAAACTGCTAATTGTCAAATCAGCCTGCGGCTCAATGCAGGGACAGGCTGCGCTAAGAATCAGTTCCCTCCCACATCATTCTCAGTTTTTTTGTTTAGTTTAATTTTTGTGAATGTCTCCAGCTTTCTGCAAAAGGCCTTTATGCCAGCTGGTCTGTTTTTTCTGTGTTTAATTCACTCCCATTAACCTGCTTGGTCAGCATATCTTTCCATCTCCTTGCTGTTTTCTCAGGAGCACATCTGTTGGGAAAAGGCACTTATTATATTTACTCTAACTGGCCTCATTTGGCAAGGTGGTCAGGGATTTCAGCTTGGGAGGAAAACAGCTTTGATTACACTGCCCTTGTTTACGGTAGGCACTCTTTGCTGTGTATCCCTTATCTACTAAGATGGCAAATGCTTCTGCAGAAAGCCAAGAAGCAAGTTAAACAGAGCTTCAGTCTGCGAGCACGTTGGCAGCCCCTGGGCCACAACTGCTTTGCACAGCTTCTCCTTCCGCTGAAAAACCATAGCCTGCATCTTCAGTCACCCACCTTTTGGAGGTTTCCTGGTTGGATGTGTTTGAAGGCAGGGGAGGAGCCCCAGCTGGCTCCCTCACACCCACAAGCTCAGGGTCTGCTCCCCAGGGAGCCATCACGGTGACCCAGGACTCTGCCTTAGGCCACAGCACCCTCCAGCACCGCCCCCTCGGACACTGCTCTGCCTGCCTCTGGCCTTGCCTCCCTCCTGTCCACTGCCCACACTGCGGCTGCAGGCAGCCTAGTCAGCAGCCATCTTAGCTAAAAGCCCTAGACGACTCCCCGGACTCGCTGTGGGGCTTATGAGGCCCTCTGTGATCAGGTTCTCACCTTACCCCGGTCTCTTGCAGTCTGCAGTTTCTATCATTCATTCATTCATTGATTGAAGAAATAATTATCTAGTGCCTGTTATCTAGACGTTGTGCAGGACATTGGGGATTCAATGATGAGCAAAAACAGATTGGGTCCAATTTTCATAGAGTTTGAGGTGTCAGATAGAGACAGACAATCAAATAATCAAATACACAGGTGCACAAGGGCAGCCTGAGAGGTGCTGTAAGTGGGTGGTGACTGGTGAGAGGAAGCTGCCTGATAGGATGCTCTGACTGGCCTGGGAGGCCAGAGAAGGCTCCCTGAGTAGTGACAAGTGAACGGAGACCTGAAAGGGAAGTAGGAATTAGCTAGGTGAAGGGGGCAGTGGTAGAGCCTGTCAGCCAGAGGGGATGGCTCAGGCAAAGCCCTGGGGCAGGAGGGAAGACATATTTGAGGAACTGAAAGGAGCAGACACTTGGCCGGGAGCAGAGAGAGTACCAGGGGCAGAGGCTGGAGGTGAGACAAGGGCAAATCATGCATTGCTAAGAATTTGGGGTTTTATCCTAAAAGCAATGGGAAGTCCCTGAAACATCTGTGCAATGGGATGACATTATCAAAGAAGTGCTTTGGGAAGATCACTGATGGTGTAGAGATTAGATTGGAAAGGGGAAAGAGAGCAGGTGGGAGGTTATTGCAGTGGCTAAGACAAGAGAAGATGGTAGCTTAGACCAGGTGATGGCAGTGTACATGCCAAGTAGTGGATATATTTGAAAGATTCTTCAATGGAATCTGGTGATGGGTTGGATGTGGGGTGGGTTGGTTGGGGAGAGAACTGTGGGTGTCGATTTGGGAACTGAGAACGGACCTGGGCTTACTCACCTTGGAGTGTGGCTCTTGTGGTTAGACCAATGCTTTTGGGAACCAGCAGCTCATGGTATTGCTCACCCGCCAGGGTGCTGTACACAACCTTGTACTCCTGAATCTCTGCCTCACTGTTGTCCCACTCGAGGTCAAGGCTGGTTGCTGTGCGAGAACCAACCCGCAAATTCTTGGGGGCATCAATCTCTAAAAAGAGTCAGACATCATCACCATCACACATGATAATGTACGTTTGTCATGCCTCTTGACCTTTAAAAAACTTTGGGGTGAGAGGCCACGCCTCCTGACCCTGTGCCTCACATTTGAATGAACCCTGTGGTTGCCCTTTAGCTTTTGGTCTGCCAGGTTAGGATGACAAATTCCATAAGCAGGTTAGAGACTTTTACGTGGGAATTAGAAATCAATGCACTTCATGCTTCTCCTGTTTCCATTCAGGGTTCCAGTGGTGTTCTAGAAATTTAAAAATGAACCAATTAATACCACAAACCTGAAACCAAAGCAAAGTGAAAACTGGCAGTAGAAAATTAAAGAAGTCTCTCAAATGATTTAGGTAGGAAAGAGAAATATCTGAGTTGACCACTAAACAAAAAGAAGACAGTTGATATCAAGATTTTGAAGCATGATATGTCTCCCCCTGGATTTAGTTGCAGAGCCCCTGCTGAAAAAAGTTGCACATTAGAAAGATTAATATACATATACAGGGTGTGATGTAGTGGGAAGAATATGGGCTATGGGATCAGACCTCAGTTGGAGCCCCAGCACTGTCATTTATTGTAATGCAACCTGGGTAAGTCTTTTAATCTCATTGGGCCTTGATGGCCATATCTGTAAAAAGGGCCAATAGCACTCACACTTCATGTTGTTGTACATATTAGGCAAGACACATGAAGTGTGCAGCATGGTGCCTGGAGCAAAAATAGGTGCCCAAGCTCCAGGCTGGCTTCTTGTTGCTTCTGAGGCTTACCCTGAGTTCCAACCAATGCTTGCTCTCTGGGGTTCCAATGCTATGTGGCATCGAGGGTTCTCCCACAGTCCCAGGGGCTGTTTCTTTCTCCCAGAACTGGCCTTCTCCTCAGGCTTGTTGGGCAGAAATAACATAAAGAGCTTGCAGTATTGTGAGACTTGAATTTAACTTTGGAGTTGGCCAGCGGTTCCTTCTGAGAAAACCTCCAGTGGACTGTTTTGATTTGCAAATGCAGGACAAGTATCCACCAATTGTTCTTGCTAAAGACTGGAACGCTATGAATCAGGCTGAATGCAGAGGCTCCCAGTGAGAAGAGTTCTGTTTAGTGATGTAAATTGGGTGAATCTTTTAGCAGATTTATGTCTCTGCAGCTTATTTTTCCAAGAAATGTTTCCTTACTCAGTGTGGCTTTAGCATGCTGGATGCTGTGCGTTCTTGACAGGCTGTGTATGTTATTTCTCTGGTAATTGTTGGCAGGAGAGAAGAGTTTGGACAGAGAGGAATGTGGAAGGGGCACTCTGAACTTCCCTGGAGGGGAGCAGCTAGGCAAGGGGACAGGACAGGGAGTATGTGGGCTGGCCTGGCCTGGAGCCAAAGGAAGTTAGGGTTCTGATTAGGGTCAGTCCTAATCATAGGGCTCTTCACGACTGAAAAATACAGACTAGGGTTTTGGTTATTTTTCGTATCTTTTTTAGCCACAGGGCAAGACCGCACCCCTGTGTCCTAGGGAGAGGAGGCAGAGTTCCCTCCGAAGGGACCAGATACTCCCAATGTTAAGTGTCCTAAAAAAGGTCAATCTTGGGAACGAGGGCTTGGGAGGCAGGTCTTAGAACCAGGTGAGGTGCAATTGTTGCTCACCCTAGGTCTTGAGGCCTGTCCTCTAGAGGGGCAGCTGAAGAGCACCTCTGTGGGTGGGAGCTGAGCTGGTCCCTGAACACGTCAGCAGGCCAACAGCAAGGCAAAGATGGATGCCCAGAGGGGTCCTGTGGAGGGCTTTGTGGCTATGGGCTTCAGTAATAGCCATATCTAGCATCTAAAATATAAGTTCATGAGGTTCCCCTACCTGAAACTTTCCTGTTGCTTCCTATTGTACTTAGGTAAAACCCAAAATCCTTATCATGGCCAGCAGAGCTCTGTATTGTTGCTTTCTCAAACATCACCTTGTAACATTCTGCCCTTGTTCACTGTGTTCCAGCCTCATTGCCTTTTAGTTGGTCCTAAAACACATTAAGTGCATTCCCACCTCAGGGCCTTTGCACTGGCTGTTGCCTTTGTCTGAATGCCCTTCCTCAGGTCACTGAGGCCTCAGCTGAAACTTCACCCACCCGGAGATGATTTTCTGAACTATTCAACCCTATGTAGTTGTGAAGCCATAAACCAGAGAAGCCATAAATTTCTAGATAAGACAAAAACAAATAACAAAAGCTCTGTAGGTGCGTCTTAATGTGGACATGCACATTTCTCAGTAACTAGATGTCTGTACTAGAACCACTCCTGCTATATATCAGTAACTTCAAAGAAATAGGTTTACAATCTTGCAAATCCCAACTTGGCTCTGTGCCTTCCATGTTCTCCCCCATATAACCCCCTGCAACCCACTGCATGTCATGGAGCTCTATCTGAACATCCTCTGGCCACCCAGGACCAACTTCCCAGTCTGTAAGTTCCCTACTAAACTGTAACTACTTTGCTATATGGAGTGGTCTGCTTTGTTTTTTGATCTTAAGTGCTTATCGAACTTCGGTGGAACCTAATCTGTAGGTTCATGGCCAGACAGTAGCCCTGCCTCCATATTCCACTTCTCAGCACAGCATTCATGATTGGAGTGATCTTGAATGTTTGTTTTCTTCTTCATTGTTCAGTTTTCCCCACTAGAATGTAACTCTTGGTTTTCTTGGGTTGATTTCTTTCCAACTACTGGCCTTGGTGTGCTGCAGTCAGGGCTCTTTTCTTTTTCAGAGCAGTGCTAGGATCCAGGCAAATATCCCACTGCCATGCAGGAAGCGGATCTCTGTTTTAATTGCCTGAGCAATTAGTGCTTTCCTAATGTTGAGGCCATCACCTGGAAAAGCACTTTGGCTAATTTGAATTTAAGCGGAGTTCTAAAATGACCCACGGGCCCTACCGCGAGGGTCCAGGCACCCCCTCATCATTCAGCTGGCACCTGCCAATCCCTGGGCCTTAAGAGTCTGTCTGAAAAGCTGTTCTCAGCTCCCACTCTCTGCCCCCTCACTCCCCTGGAGCAGAGGGAGCTGGTTTGAGTTACAGGCTGTGGCTGCATTGGGAAGGCAGCTACCTAACAGCTGCCAATCTACAAGGCAACAGGAAACAGAATCACGAAGCAATGAGCTGAAATTTAGGGGAGCTCCTAGAAGGTAGAAAGGCAGCATGTAATTGTCTTGATTGGAGTTTTCCTGGGCCACCAGCCAATCCTGCTTCCACCTTGTTGACCTAAACTTCAAGAATTTGCTTTTCATCACACTGCACTTGTTTCTTTCTTTCTTTCTTTTTTTTTTTTTTTCACCTCTTCAAACTTTTTATCTGAGTAAAGCACAAAGAAAGTACTTTTCAAACAAAAACAATCTTAAACTTAAGAAAAGAATGCTGGACCCATGGTCCACAGGAGATACCACGGCCCTGAGCAAGCAGTGTTGTTGTTGGGGGAGGGAGGGGTAAGGGGAGGAGAGGAGAGGCTGACCTTGAAATAACCAAGAAGGGACATTGCACTCATGTTCTGCCCTTAGCATTTTTGGCTAAGTGAGGAAGAAGAAGGGAAGAGAAATGGGAAGAATTTAGTTCCTTTTTCTAGGGAGCACACTCAGTTACTGGGGATCCCAAAATGTATTGAATGAAAAACCTGACGGGCACCCTCTGAGTGGGGTGGAGGCTGCCACAGGGGCAGGACAAAAAACCTAAAAGGGACTCTTTTTTCCCAGAATCAATCCCTGCCTCCTCCATTTCGTCCATGTCTAACCTGCTCCCTTTTAAGTGGAGGTTTTCCTCCTCTCCTGATATTTACTTCTGTGTGGAAGGAGCCCTGTTGTCACAGCCCTGACCACTCTCTTCCCTCTGATGCTGGGAAAGATGGGCTTAGCTCAGTAGTGGGTTTTGCAGCAGGGCCTGAGCACTCGCGGGAGTGGGCTGCTCCAGAAATCAGGCCTTCTGCTTGTTCCTCCTGCTGTAATTCCTACCAGACTAGTCACTCAACTTCTACCACATAGAGAGACTTAGCTGGGTCTACAGTGGCATCTTACTGGGTGGGTGAGCCTAATTATGGGATTCAGTTTGCAGGCCCATCTGGCTACCAGCTTCAAACTAGGAGATATTTTGGCCTCTATCTCTCTTACTCTTTGCCTTATTCATCATTGGTTTGAAACACAAGTGGAGAATAGGGGTACTCTTATGGGGCCTCTTTGAACCCAAGCCTGCTCCATTCTGTAATAGGTTCTCATGCCATGAACCAAGGTGGGGTAATTGAATTAGTGATTCTCCTTCTACTTTACCCCAGGTAAGAAGAAACTGATTCTTTCATCTTACAGGTATCAGTTTCCTTTGATCCCGGAGACAGCTTGAAGTTGGCAGAGATGCTCCTTGACATGTGACTTCCCCAAGGCAGAGAAGTGGAGACTGAGAATCTGGGTTAGGCTGGGACTCACTATCTTATCACAGGCCCCTGCTGGCCCAGTGAGTGTGCCAGGAAGCCTGTCCTTGGAAGGTCCCTGTCCTACTTGCTAAGAAGTTCAGCAAGTGAGTCACCCTGGGGTTTGGCCATTCCTGACTGTTGGTGAAGCTATTGAAGAGTCCCAATAGCCTTGGAAAGGGGAAGGGGGTGGTCATATAGTAAGGCAGGAGGCATTGATATGGGCTTTATTTGGCCTATTGTCATGGGAATCAGGGCCTCAAGTGGAGCCTTATTCCTTACAAATGGCAGGTTGAGTTAGAGAATCTCAGTGGGAGCATCTGCTTATGGTTCTATAGACTGGGCTTTGCACAACTCCAGGAAGCACCCTTTATGCCATGGTATTATAGTCATTATGGATTTATATTACTAACACCACAATTTCCAACAAATGGCAATGAAGTATGCTGAGGAAGGGGCACCTTTCCTGAACTCTCTTAAAATTGCCATTTGGGCTGGCAATACGGATGCTTAAATGTCTTCTAAACAAATTTTCATTTTATAAATGAGAAACCTCATACCCATAGACTGAAGGGAATTATACCAGGTCACAGAACTAGCTGGTGGCTGAGGTAGGACTCGAACCTAGTTCTCCTTCTGGTGCTTTCCCTCTAACCTGTGCTGTGAGCATCATCAGGAGGCCCTGGAACCTCTTCTGGGTTCTAGCAGAGGCTGTGATAATATTTAAGCCCAAGCACACATCATCTCCATCCCTTAACTCTCCCCTTGCCATGATGACAGCTTGAGAGGGCTCAACCTGCTTTCTCCCTGTCACAGCCTTACCTGTTGTAAACTGCGTGGTTGTGGAATCACTCTCATTGGTCCCGCGGACTGCGCTGACTGACACCTCATAGCGGGATCCAGGGCGCAAGGCCTGCACTGAGTATTGGCTTAGCGGGGGCTGTAGCCGGAAGGTGGTCTTGCCGCCTTCCCCGCCCACCAAGCCATATTTCAAGAGGATGAAATCGACTTTGGCTCGAGGTGGAGTCCACTCCACAAAGGCCACGGTGTCAGAGACATCTCGAATGAGGATTTGCATGGGCCCATCAATGACTAAAGGAGAAAAATCAAACAGAACCAAAAGTTTGATTGAGAAATAAACATTCAGCCTCAGCTTTCTCCTTTCTTCCTTATAGTAGCCTGGTCAGTCAGGGAAAGAATTATTATCCCATTTTACAGATGGGGAAGATGAGACACAGGGAGATTAAATATCCTCCCTGAGGACACACTGATTGACGATGGAGGAACTGATACTGGAACTCAGTTCCCCTGAATCTTGGTCTAATTTCTCTATCACCAAGTTTGGTTTTCTGGTGCTGGTGCTGGGATTTCCCAGTTTGGAGAGGGGAACGTATGTACTGGCTTGAGAGAGTGAGCATTGCTTTTATCTGGAAATCATGGGCTAGAGAACTAAGAATTGAGCTGCTAGTGTATACCCATTGCCTAGCTCTCACCTACTTTGAGCACTGAGGAAAGTGCTATGAAATAACCAACCTATCTAAAATCTGAGATTTCCAACTGGACTGCCAAAGAGCTCATCATAAGTATCAAAATGTGTTCCCACTTGGCCATACTCATTCCCACCCAGTCAAGCCTGCTGCTAAGACCATACTGAAAACCGACATTTATTAATATATTTGTGGACATGAAACATGCTTTTAGGGGAAATTTGCTCCTCTGAATAAAAAAGACATCCATTTTGGAACAGCCTCTGGTGGGCCACTTTTTCCCACCTGTTGTTGTTGCATATCCCTGAGCCAGAGGACCCCACAATCACACCTAGACCCTCAAGGTTCTCCAGCATGTCCCTCATAAGACACGCCCTGGCCTATGTTACAGTGCAGGTGAGGATCACCATATTGGAATAGCGTTACCCTAGAAAAATTGGTTGGTTTGCTACAGGACCCAGCACCAAAAGGGGTCCTGCTCATATTGAATTAGATGGTGGGAGGAAGGTGAGGGAATGTAGAAGGGGAATAGAAAAAGAAAGGGCTTAGTGAGGAGAATAGAAAATGATGTTCTCAAACCCTCATGGGATGTCTGCTTGGTTAATATTCCCTTCTTTGAGAATTACCCATCACCTGCAAAAAGAGTAGGCTCAGCCTCTATGTTTGCATTTATTATGTGACAACACTTCACTGGCTGGAGCTAGTTAATAATGATATTCTTTAGGAATTTAGAATTAGAACCAGACACTCTGGTTCTCTGGTTAGTTAGTGTTGGACCATGTAGAGCCAGAGCTAGGTTGACAATTTTACACCATACTCATGCAGAAACAGAAAACATCTGGTCTGGAGGAGAGTGGGTGTGTGTGTGTGTGGGGGTTAGAAGGGTGGGGAAAGGGAGGAGGGGAGAGGAGAAGGAGGGGGAAGAGAGGGAAGGGGGTAGGGGAGAGAGAGAGAATGGGGTGGACATGCTGAGAAGTTGAAATGGATGACTATGTGGCTACAAAAAGATATAGAAAGTAATCTCAATTCCTGACATTTCATTTTCTGGTCCAAGTCTTTCATGAGGCCCATATGCATTTCTGACTCTGGGGTACCATGAGACACCCCTTTTGCTTCAGTCAGTTAACTAAGTTTCTCTTACCAAAGAGCCTTGACTAAGACACATTTTTTAAACCAACCCCCTCTGGAGCAACCCTATTCTGTATCCAGAAAGGAACCCTCCCTCCCCCAACTCAGGAATGTTTTGGGCTGAAATTGAGCCCCTCAGTCTTTCAGAGAGGCCCCTAGCCCTATTCTATTCTTTCTGGGTCTAGCTCAGTCCTCTTCTGTCCTGAGCAGTTTAGGATTTTTGGTCTAGTACAAGCCAAAATAAAATTCACCAGACTATTTTGGTGCCACCTAGGTTGAAGTTAAAACGAAGTCCCATTTTTCATATTTGGGGCAGCAATGTGATTTGACAGAACACATTCAGATGTTGTCATTTCAGTGTGATTTTAGATAACTTTGGACTCTTGGATTTAATTTAATTATCAGATGAGGGAAATGGCATACTAGCTGCTGTATAAGCATAATGCCTGGCACATATTACGCACTCAGTAAATGATTAAATGAATGGATGGATGATCCTCTTCATCCATGAGAAAGGAGGTGGGGGGAAGCATTTCACTAGACTAGAGTTTCTTGAAAAAAATGAAAGGTGTCACTGAAACACAAATGACCACATAAGGCTTTTGTCCTTCAAGTCTTCAATTACAAAAATCCCAAATCATAATGGATAGACCATATTAGAATGTAATTATGTAGTACAAAGGGCTCTAGCTGCAGGACATCTTGTAATTTGCATTCATGAAATGGCCTGCCTGAAAGAAGCCAGTTTGAGTGCCTGATGAGGTCTCAGAGCCTTGCAGAGGTGCTTGGTGTAGGTCAGAACTCAGCAGAAGGAAAGGATTAAACAATCCGGTCCTAAAAACATCAGAGAGGGTCAGGAGTCAAGCATCTTTTCTATAGCCGCCCTTGGGTTCTGCCCTTTGATTGTCCACTTGGTAGTGATGTTGCTTTCCAGTCAAGGAGGCTTCAACTTGATTTCTAAACAAACACAAGTCCTATTCAGAATGTAAACTGGAATAGCTGCTTTTCTTTCCATTTCCTCATGACTCTGTACACCATGCCAAAATATTAGCTAGGGAAGACTTTTTAATTGGAAAAATTTTTTGCTTAGCTTTACCACAAATATTTAGATCTGTAACTTTTTCTTTCAGTTTTAAGGGACTTCCAAACCAAAAAATACTGCAAATTCTGTAAAAATGTGGTTTGAGTATAAGATTAAGGCAGGGTTGGACTACCTTCTCTAAGTACTCCCAATACTTTGGAAGAAAAACATTATACAACTGCAATATTCTTCTCTGCCCTCTTATGAGCTGCCTTTTCCTTCTAACCTTTTTTTTTTCTTCTTCTTCTTCTTTCTTAATGTCAACTCACAGGAATGACTTTGCGAACCTGAAAATATGCCATACCCAAAGAGGAGAATGTACAAATATTATCAAATGCCAACTCTTTAGGTTCAAACCTAACCTTGGGGGACAGAGCCTATGGAAAACCTCAGGCCGTGGACATCTGGAGAGAGTCCTACAAAACACTTTAGGTTTCATGGCTACTAGGGTTTCTTCTGAAATATTTTTGGATTAGTGGTTTCAAAGTCTTTTTTTTTTTTTTGGTAAAAACATTTTTAATAAAATCTTAAATGGCTGTACAAAATACACAAGAGAGAAGAGGGGAACTGTCTATGAGCATGGGAGAGGGAGTCATTAGAGGCTGGGTCCTCCACCCGACCTTTGACTGAGGCACTGCCAAGGAACCTTAGGGCTCTAATAGAGCACAGACTAATGCCACAATAGTTTTAAACCAATGTTTTCTAGCCTGAGCATAAGCCTCAGCACCTGATGCTATTTAGTTTGGATCCAAGTAGCAAAGTATAAACTGCTAATCCACATACATGGTCTTTTTAGTGTTGTTTCCTTTTCTGGCCAACTAGGTCTTTTGCCCAAGACTGGATTTCCTGGGTGCCAATTTCCATTTATGAAAAATAAAGCTGTCTTAATATTCACCTACTTCAGTGTCTGATCTGTCAGGAAAAGTTGCTTAATCTTTGAGTCTCAGGTCTCCCATCAATAAGATGGGGACCAAAAATGATACCAGATGCTGTTACAGCTTTTGAGAAATTCTTGGTGAAGGTGCACATATATGCATCACAATTGCTAATTTCCAGCATTGAAGCTGAACATCCTTTGTTACTTAAGGAAATAATAAGTCAAAACAACACACAGTTGAATGACTCAAACATAGAAGTACAATGAGCATTAATGAAATGAACTGTGGGGATGAAATATTATCACCTTAAATCATCCCTTGAGCATTGACCAAACCCATGTCTACTGGTTTTGAATGACTTAGTTCCTCCTGCTTTCATTTCTAGGTGTATTCTCTGGTATGTGTCTGTAGACCGAGTGTTAAATGCTCACTCTTATCAACGTAGTGCTAATTACTTTGTAGGTTTTATCTAAATTAATCCTCATCTCAATTCTATGAAGGAGATATTATTGTTCCTCATTGTAAAATGAATTGAAGTTTAGGAAGGTCTGGGTGACTTTTCCCTAATCTCACAATAGGTAAGCAGTGAGTCAGCTTTTGTTGGTTCCAAAGCTCATGACATTCTGAGGTGACAAATGAAGCCTCTTGATGGATAACATCAGAAGAGATACACTGGAAATCTAAACAGAGTTTTCTCCACAGAATAGTCTCCCAGATTTCTGTATTTGCAAGGATAAGCAATAGGGAAGATGCTCCACTGAGGCTGAGCATCTGGTAGACTAGCTCCAGCCCCAGGGTACCAAAATCATCCTCAGCCCCGGGAGGAATCCAAGCAGCTCTTTTGTCTGTCCACTCCTTGGATGATTGTGCATTTCTTTTTCCTGAGTGAGCTAATGGCAGCCACAGGGAAAAGAACAGGAGACACTCACCAGTGGAGACGCTGGCCGAGGTAGGGGGGCTCCGGGCTTGCTCTTTCAGAGCCACCACATTGACAATGTATTCTTCCCCAGGCTTTAGTCCTGTCTGGTTGAAGGACGTGACATCACTGGGAAGCTGAGCAATCACTCCTCCTTCATTGTTCTGGAGCGTGGGAGGAAGGGAAAGAGCAAAGGAAGGAAAGAGAAAAATCACTGGGACAGGAATCTGATGAGAGGAAAATAAAGGTGTGAAACACTGATGGTAGGTTGGTAATTAAAAATGGGGACCATGTCTCTTCCCTCCGTGCTGTCAGCTGAGTGTCGGGGGCCAGGAACAACTAGGATGCCACCACTTTATGAGGATTTGGCAAATGGAGAACCAATTTGCAAGGACATTTCTTTGGCCTCTCCTGAGTTTGTTGAGTTTGCCAATAAAAATCAGTCATGAGGTGATAAAGATTGGCTCTTCCCAAAGATTAAATGTTTGATGGTTACGGTTAACATCTATCAGATTTTTTTTCTTGGCACTTATCATGATAAGCATTCCCTTGGCTATTTAGAGGACTATTGTTGTGTGTGTATGTGTATAAATACCTTCATACACACAGAACATATTTCAAACTAAGATATTCCCAATTTTTTTTTATAAGCTGGAGCTATTACTTTGCTATATCTGGAATTTCTCACGGTGTTACATTGGATGCAAACCTGTCAATGTCTTCTTTCTCCTTTAAACTATATGAGTTAGGGCTCAGTGACACAACTAACAATGAGGTACAAAGAAAATTAAAATGAAGCAGGAAGCAAAGAATAATTCAAAGGAGGGAGGAAAGAGAAGAATCAGCCAAAGAGGAAATGGAAAAGATCAGCTTGATGATGTTGAGTCCAAGATACGAAGTATTTTCTGTGTGTCCCTGGAAATGGAAGAGAGCAGAGGCCCTTTTGCTGGCACTGCCCTTCTCTCTTATTTTCTGCTCATGTCACCTGGAGTGTCCTTATATAATTTATAGCCCTATTCTTATAAATCAATGTCATAAATGTCCCCCAGTGGCCTCAGACCTACAGATCACAACTCTTACTCCATGAGGCTGTGTGTTTGACCTTGGCATGCCCTTGCCAGCCCATCACCTATTCAGAGTTTTGTATATTGGCTGTAGAACACATGAAACTGCAGTTGTTTCTGCTTGAGTAGCAGTGGGACATGACTCTCTCTGCTCTGTTATAATCCAGTTGCTTTCCATACTTTATAATTTTATATATTTTAACTCAGATAAAATAAATAATAAAATGTCCAAATAGAATGTCTGTGTAGATGTATTTAGCTTGCCATGACATGCCCATATCCACCTGACTCTATCCATAAGAGAGTGGGGTATCGATTTAGTGAACTGAGCCCGGGATGAGGAAATGGAGCCCTGTGTTCTCATCTTAAGCCTGTCGCCAACTAGCTCTGTAATGTCATTTGTCCTCTGGGTCTTAGCCTCTGCAAATTATCTAAACTAAACTAGATGTAAAATGAGGGGTGGTACTTTGTGAACTTGAAGGTGTTTTATAGCTCCAACAGTCCATGGCTCCAAAATTTTGAAGTAAAAGAATGGTGAAACCATAGTCCTGTTAAGCCAAAAATGTGTCATCTGTCATTAGAAATGACTTAAGTCTGATGAGTAACTGAAGAAATGCTCTTTGGTGTTGAAGGATGAAGGCAGAGGAAAGGAATATGATTGAACTTTATACCCCCATGAATAGTTTAGTTAGGGGGACTATGAGTAGGGTAAACAAATTTTGGAACTCTCAAACTAGGCATGCACCTCTGGCAATGTGGAAAAATTAGTTTTAGGATTAACAAAATAAAAGACTGTTAAAAAGTGGGAAGGAATCTCAGTATACTTTCTAACTCAAAGACTGATGATATAATTTATTTAAGGAGAATTTTGCTCAATTAATAGGTTATAAATTCATTGGGAAAAATTCAGAGAAGCCAAGAAGTTTTGTGCTACATCCCGAACCTTTTGAGATTGAAGACATGCAAGCTGATTTTTAGCACAATTATTTGCAACAGAATGAGGCTGTGGACTAACTTTGTGACTGATTCAGTTTGGTTTTTCTTATGTCTTAAAGAGAAGCTCCAATGTTTTGAGGGTCTGGTTTTCAGAATGGCTAAAATAGCTAGCTAAGTCCTAGGTTTTCTGAGCAGGGAGCTGGTGCTGGCGACTATTTCATGCATCCTCCTGCCCTCCAAGGCCAGGTCACTCTTATTAGTCAGTCATCACCACACCTTTGGGAATGAAATATCCTATACCCCAGATATCCCCAGACTGTCCTTTTTCATCTTTAATGGCATGGAGGGAGCTATTGAGTAGTGCTTTCCTTTCTGGCCCTGATTCTAAACTGAAGGTATGAATAGTCCAAACAAGTCTCTTAGCAGTCTGCCAGGTGGTATTACCTTTGGAATGAAGCTGATCTCCCACCCATCGAAGGAGAATGAGAAGGGTTCCCACTGAACCTCCACAGTCGTCTCTGTGATCGTCTTGAATTGTAGCCCTTGAGGAGTGGAGAGATCTGGAACACAGCAACGTGGGTGACAATGTCATGGCTGTCCCCGGCAGAGGCAAAGAGCATCCCCTGATGCTTTGTCCTGGAGAACCTCCTCCACGCCATGGGTGTGGTGGTGTGTGCTGGGCAGTCCCAATCTTGTTGTGAACACATTGTGTCCCAGGTGCAGGATGGGCCCACTCCATTGTGGCCTTGGTGCTCAGTGTTGGTGGAATAAATGAGTAAACTTAACAAACACTATCTAATAAATACTGTTGGATGCTTTCAATGGCATAATAGGTTAATATTAAAATTAAGCCACACTTTCCTTTCCTTTACTGATGTGGTAAATCTTGGTATTTAATATAAAAGATTTATATAAATCTTTCTTCAGAGAACTCAAACGCTACTTCAGGAGGCATTACAGGATTCCTGAGAGATAATATCATGGCAAATATCAGTGTTCCCATTTCACAGACAGGAAAAAAGAGGCTCAGAGAGTTGGCTAAAGGTATGGAGAAAGCCATTTTCAGAATGAAAACTAGACTGCTTTTCTTGATTATATGATGCGTATTAAGAGTGTTTTGTTTAGTTCAGAAAACTAAATCTAGGATGATCCGGCTTTTCCATTTAATGAAAAAAAAAGTGGAGCAAAGGCACACACAAAGGATAATAGCATGTAGTTGGATTTTTGCTCTCATTTCTCTTTCTCCTTCTTTTCTCCAGCTGTTCCTCTCCTCTCTCATTCATTATTTCTTTCTTCTCTCCCTTATCCACATTTCCCTCTCTTTTGTTATTTTTTCTTCTGCTCTTTTAATCTCCCTCCCTTTCTGCCCACCCCCAGACTCTTCCCCCCAACCACCCATACACATACACATACACATACACATACACATACACATACACACAGGTTTCGTGAGATGGAAGCATGCTTGTCCTAATGAAGTTCCAATTACCAGCCCTGAGATGTGACAGCATGACTTTTCTCAGTTCTCCAGGAAGTCAGCTCCCATTTTAGCTTTGCCTCTCACAGGATATTCCCATTGGAACACTGACAGGCTCTCATCTCTCCTGTTTGCAAGCTTCCTCATGTTGCTTGGTTGAAAGGCAGGGCAGATTCTGAACCCACCTGAAGGCATGTCAGGTGAGTTTACATGATTTTGTCCTTGTCCCCTGGGAGCTTGCCTGAGGGGATGCCCTGGATTGGCATCATTACCCCACAGGAGACAGAAACCTAATTATTGTACATGCTTGTGGATCAGAGAGGAGACATATGGGAGTCAGGCCAGGCACTTAAAATGGTGACTCATCCCAGAGCAAGGTGGGAAAAGCGGCAGATGGTGACCTTCCTCTACATAGAGTCATAGCAGATATTTACAAGTAGTTCTCAGGTACCAGAGGAATTAAAAAAAAAAAAAAAAGGTCAAACATAAACAGAGATAATTATAGGATATTTACAGACTCAGTATTCACAGGGGAATCCAATAATATAACAGAACTTTTGTCACCTGAAAAGCAAGGGGCCAAGATGACTTCTTAAATTCTGTCCCCTCTGCCTGTCCCTGCCTGTGCTGAATTCCAGTCCATGGGTCTCTATGAAGCCTTCATGGCCAACTTTTCCTAGGTCACCTCTCCCTTTTCTGAACTCTCATGGCATTTGTAACCCGAATATCAAAGGCTCAATCCTTTATCCTCTATCTGGTGACAAGCCCCAATTATCCACCCAGGGCCTCTCTGAATTCCAAGGGCTTATGCTTTTGTGGCCACCTTTTGTTCCAGTTTGCTGTTACTGCTCTAATCACTCACCTCTCACCTCCTCTGGAAGCTTTCCCCTTTCTTCCCAGAATTTAATCAGTATGCATGGCAGATTTTGCAGGTTTGGGATGGTGAAGTTTAGAAGGATGGCACTCTTACCACTGGAAATTTCTCCTTGGCTTAAATTTCTCTGCAGACTGCCCTTTCTGGTTTTTAAAATTCCAAAATAATATGGAATCAATTATAACAATTTAAGAATTCAGAAGTATATAAAGAAAATAAATAGTATTTTCTTATTTCTTCCTCATTTCACACTTTGATATAGTCAGTGTTGATAGTTGGTATGCAACCTTTTATATTTTTCTTATGCTTAAACTTATATAAAATATAAATACACATCTATAGGATTTTTCCCTTGTTACAAACAAAAATATGTTTTTATGGAGAGCAGTTTAGTTTGCTCTCTGCCTCTCTGTCTCTCTTTCTCCATTTCCCATTGAATCTTTCTAAACTAAGCTCTGAAACGTCACCTTTTATAAGCAAATTGGACTGCCAAGATATTTTGCTAAACAAAAAAACCATGAAGAAATTATGCCACTCCTCTATAAGGAGAAGTGGATGTTGTCAGTTGTGATTTGAAATAAGAAATTTTTTTCCCACTCTGCTATACACTCACAATCTGTAATATTCCATTTAGTACTGGTTTATTATATGTCCTGTTTCCTGTCTCCTGGTTTTGAATCTCTAATAAGATTGAAAGTCCAGATAAGTCTCATGCTTTACTTGATCTCTAATCAAAGCCTAGCTTATAACAAGTCAGTATTTAATAGTTAAAGCACCTTTTGTCCTTTTTGGTTCTATAATTTATGGGAGCCGCCTGAATTTGGAAATTCTTAATCAGAAGTGACTTTTTAATGATGTACACTTCCCTAAGTGGGCCATGCCTGAAGCCATTCCCCTCAAGAGCAGTGATACTGCAGGCATCCCTGAAGAATTAAGAAAAGACACTACTGTCATGAATGCCCATGATCTCATGTGGGGGGAAAGAAACATGAAACAGGAAGGGGAAATGGTACGTACGGGTGGCCACCTTGGCAGTGATGGGAAGGCTGAGGATGTTGCTAATGACAGCGTAGACGCTGATGTTGTAGGTGAGACCTGGCTCCAGCTCCGTGATGGTAACACCACTCCAATCTCCAGGTACCCGCTGCTGGAGCTGGAGGCCCTCCAGGGCCATCGGCTGGTAAGAGATCACATATTCCGTCACTGCCATCGGCCCGTCCCATTCCAGCTCAATGGACCTGTCGCTGATACCAGCCACTCGCAAGTCCTCTGGAGGGGCAACTACCAGGAGGCAATACACAGATAGCATGAGCTCAGAGGATTGCCTTCCCCATCCTGGACTCAGCTTTGCTTCCACACATCTCACCCCCCATGCCATGCCCATATGTTTCTACTGGGCTCAGTGGCTTTGAGTGATTTGTAACTCCTTTTGCAGCCAAGTTCTTATCTTTTTTTGGTGCTTAGTAACCCCATCTTGATAAGGTCATGAGCTAGTGCTATACTGGAGTGGCTCCTACTAGCTTGTGAAAGCTGGTCGTTAAATTTCCAGGAATTTTGCAATGCAGTTGTTAAAACACAGCCATTATTAAAGAATAAGTTTTAAAAACTTAAAATTAAGCATATTATATTTTTCAAAAAGTGGTAAGATATGCTCAGAACGCATCTTCCAAATTATTTTACTACATTTTACTATTGTCTATGCTCTGAAGGTAATTTACATGTACTGTACCTGTGTGGTAGAAACACTATATACTTGTGTGCTACTGCACAACTCTTCCCAGTTCCTCCTTGGTGACATCATGTTGGTCATTTGAAATTGGCCACAGACAGAGTATTTATACCATGGAAATTGACAAATACTACAAATCAGGGCTTTTCTAATTTTTCTTTCAGAGAGCCAGTAGTTAGATATTTAACAGCATTGTGGCTTTTGGTAGTTAATAAGTTACTGTCACCAGATCACCCTGGGAGCTAATATCTGATTTGGCAAGTGGAAATAAAGGCTTGTTCTTGATTATTTTGCAAAATATAAGAAGTCAAAACAGCAAGTCCTGGATACCACAGAATGAAGAAGACATTCAATAGTGGTCTTTTGTGGCATTTTCCCTATCAAAAGAAGACTGTTCAAGTTTTGAAAGAAATGTAACTTATGTTCGGCTAGTTTTTATAAGCCTGGATCTTGGTACCAATGATATAGAAGCATTCTTAAGAGCTTTGCCTCTCTCTCCTGCCCTACTTCTCAAATGCTACACAAAGAACCACCACAGATTAAGCTCATTGAAAGAGCCTTTCATCTATGTTTCCCTTAGGAAGTGAAGATTCACCAGTAGTGAGCCATTAAATAGCTGAAATTTTAAGACCAATTTGGAGGCTAACTTGAGTGTACCTGTAATTGGACCTGCCCATTGGTTAAATAAAAGATCAGGCCAATATTTGAAAGGTCATAATAAGCGTATACATTTACATGGAGTGGAGGCTTGGGCTAGTTTTGACGCTGTCTTCTGAATAACCTCACTCTTTCATTTTACAGGGGAGTAGGACTAGGCCAGTGCTTTTCACAGAACCACGTGAGTGTGGAAGGTGCCTGCCCCTCTGTCGTGCATACACATGCATCCTCAAATGCTTGGCAAAGCCAGAAATTAGGAGCCCTTCAACTGACCTCAGACTCATGGGATGGAAACTAGGAACATCTATTAGCATGTTAGACATTTGCTTTGGTTGATTTTGTCTCAAACCATTCATCGAATAGAATGGTCTAGAAAGAGTTTCCTCTGATTGAAGATAGCAAATGTTGACTGAAACAAAAAAAAAAATTAAAAACGTATTCTTTAAAATTTGCAAAACTAAATAAGTATAAATAAAATTTAAATAATTTAACTTTCAAATGATATTTTATAAGTTCGTATCATTTATAATTCTGATAAGATTAAAGGTTAGAATTGTACTAAGACCTTTGGGACAGCCTGGATAAGGTGTACAGAATGACTTCTCAAACAAGGGAAGAAGAGCTGGTATGTAGAAAACATGCCAGAATTTTGCACAATAATGTTAAGCATTTATTATGCACCAGGCACAATGCTAAACACTCTTACATGGATTCTCTTTTCATCCTCTCACCAACACTATGGCATAGATATTATTATTACCCTTATTTTACAGATGAGGAAACCGGGTCCCATGGCCAGCAAACACACAAGCTAGGATTTGATCCCAGGCAAAATGACTCTAGAGCAAGGGTTCTTAACCAGGGGTCCATGGACCCCCAAGGGGTCTGTGAAAAGATTTCAGAGGATCCATGAGCTTGAACTGAAAAAAAAATCAACTTATTATCTTCATTTTCTCTGACCTCTGATGTTGAGTGTCATAAAAGTGTCTGCTGCTACATTCTGAGAAGGGGTCCATGGTTTTCACCTAACTGACAAAGGGGTCCGTGGGACAAAAAAGGTTAAGAACTCCTGTTCCAGAACCTCTTGGCTAAATATACAATGCAACTTTACATTTATATAGCATTTCACAGTTTATAAAACATATTCATACTCTATTTAATTGGAATTTTTAAAAAAATCTTTAATAGCAGACCTATGAGGTAGATTGGGGAGATATAATTATCCCAATTTTATAAGTGAGGAAACTGAGGCCCATGTTAAGGGAATTGCCAAAAATCAGGGAGCTGGGTCATAACAGAACAGACTCTCAAACTCAGATCTAAGTTTAGCATTCTTTTCCCTGCAATTTGTAGAGCAGGTTACAGATTGTGCCAGATGCCTCCTTTCATTTATAAACAGCCCCCAAAACTAAACTACATTAGGGAATAATTCAGGTCATGAAATATGCTGTGCTTTCCGTACTGGTGCTCTTCCTAGAGGCCAAAAAACTTCTAAAAAAGCTTCTCTGGTGCCTTTCTCTTTTGATTAAGCACACTGATGCCGAGTCTCCTATGCAGGACGTCTCCTGTTATAGTTACAAAAATGGCCATTCCAAATTTCAAGTCCCTACCAGCTCTTAGGGCACTGGAGGCAAGTCAGTGTATTTTGGTTCCTTCTTCCAGAAAATAAAGCTAATAATGACAATGGAGGGTGAACCAAGCAGAGAAAATTGAGATTTTTGAAGTGAAAAAGAGGTGCAGAAGAATTTTTTTTCTTGCCAAGTTAGCTTGGGAACCAAGCCTGGCGGAAAGCACTGCCTTCCCTTCTGATGGAGAAGGCGGTGACTGGTGTCCTTCCTGCAGAAGGGCTTGCATGCGAGTGGCTCTACGGAGGAGACCATCACCGCTTGCCCTGTAACTTACAGGGGTGTTGTAATCCTTATAGGAAGAAATGATACTGAAGCATAAAGCAAGCTATAAAAGAGCCATCTGTTTTCATTCAATGAATTTATGGTGAATACAAAAGTATTCTTAGTCTCACTTTCTTTGGGATTCCAACTCTGAAAATTGGATAAGGGTGAGCTGTTAGGATGAAACAAATTGTGACTTGAGCAATCGGGGTTGCTCATCTGCAAAGATCCATGTCATCGATGCGTTAGATCTTGCATTAATTTCACATTGTGTGGTGAGAACAGTTGGAATTAGTTCTGTGTTGTGTCCTGCTCTAAAGAGCAAGTGATTTCAGGTGCCAAAGGTTGTGTTGGCTGAAGTCCTGGCAGAGGCAGAAGGCTGACATTGATGAATCTTCGCAGGTCTGACTGAAGTCCAGGGAATGGCTTTCTGGATTGTTTCAAGATGCTATTCTGCTGGTTCTTCCACCCTGCTGACTCACAGGGAGCTGGGGCCAGCTCACTGGCTTGCTCCCACACTAACCACCTTCACTGGGGGCAGATGTGGACAAATGGTTTAATGTGTTCCTCTGTTCTACCTCCAAAACCTAATTTTAATTTTTTGACAGGACTCAGCTTTCATATTAAAAGAGTATTTCTTTAAACGTGTGTCTGTGAAATGTTTTCTCCCCATTCCGTTCTACTTGGTGTCCCAGGGAGGATTAAAGAGTGCTAGAAGTTGGTGGGAGACCAGGACTCTCTCTCTTGCTCTGCCTTTAATTAGCTGTCTGGCTATGGGAAAATCTCTGTCTCTTTGGACTGCTGCTTTTATAATTTGTAATAGCAGAAGCCCGGAGTAGCTTATTTCTAAGGTCTATTTTAAGTGTTCATATTCATGAATTTTTGGTTCTATTATCTTTACATGTGCACAGAACAGAAGCAGAAGCATTGAGATTTTGTCCCATGGCATGCTATGTGCAAAAATCAAGGCTAGGAGTCAAATATAGTGGCCCTGTCGACTCTATTCAATTGAATTCAAGCTCGAGGGGCCTAAAGAGCCTCAATGCAATCAACACAGTGGGCAGCTATTTTCATGCTCTTGCCAAGGAGAAAAGAATGACCTATGAGGAACTATATTTTGTGGCTCTTCATGTTTTTACCTTTCTACTCTCTTCCCTTTCCTTTCCTCACTCTCGTGGGCAAGAGGAACAGTAGCTGCAGTGTGTGCACTTGCCCAGAAATGTCAAATGCATTTTGGATAAATAGACCCCTCTCCTACAGCCTTTTCACAAAGAACAAGCAAAGTAATATTTTAGATAGTGACCCAGATACTTCTCTGGAAGCGACCTGTGGCATTTGGCTTAAAAGGCAGGCTTTAAGAGGAGCACCTCCTACAAAGAAGGGTGTCTCCATGGTTGCCATAGAAACCGATGGAGATTATGCAACTGTCCTTCCTCACACAGTTTGGGAACCTGTAAAGTAATGTTGCTGGGCCTACAGAAGTCTTCCTTAAACAAAACAGAGGTAATGTGTGGGAGGTCACCTGTGCTCCTGGTTCAGATTTGATTCAGTTGCAGATATGCAAGCAGGGACTGAGTTCAATTCAGTTTGGACCCTGGATCAGATCACGATTCTGTTAGCCAATAGGCCCCCTCTTATAGAAAGGCAAAGCCAAGAATGAGACAGGTACATCCAGTCCAACAAAGGTCAACTCTATGAAGAAATGTGTCCTGGAGAAGACCCAAAACACAGAGATGGCCCATGCTTGTCCTTAGCATCTCCTGGAGGGGGCTGTGCAGGCTTCTGGAACTGTTTCGGCCTTTGAGTGGAACCAGGGAAATTCTTCAGCCTTCCTTCCCAAGCACCAGCCTACTGACTGTGCTTTCATTTTTTATTTATTTATTTATTTATTTTTTACCGGGAGGTCTCAGGGATCGAACCCGGGTCCCTCCATATGGGAGACGGACACCCAACCATTTGAACCACATCCGTCCCCCCTGACTGTGCTTTCATAAATGAGGAGGCTCAACTTCTGCTTGAACTTCCCTTCGGAAAGATTACTATAACTCTCTCATATTTGCTTACTATATTTGTTTACTTAATTTCTAGAAAGAAAGGCTAAATGAGATAATTGGATATGGGAAAACTAACTTAAAGAATATGACTTTTTAAAAAACCAAGCCATGCATTATTATACTTATTCTTTTCATTATTGTCATTGATGTATTGGAAGAATTTAAGTTGAAGTCATAGGTATGGGAACATTGTCTTTGACCAATCTGCCATGTAGGTGCAAATCATTGATACTGAAGAGCAAAAGGCTGGTGAAGCTGGCTTCCCAGGATTCCTCCCTTCAATTTAGGTCCGAAGGCTGATTAAAAAATTCCTAGAACTGATCAACCAGAAGGTTTAGCAATGTTTTTGTTGTGGTTGTTGTTGTTATTTTTTATTTTAACTCTTCCCAGTGGGCATCCTTGGTGCATTGTTACAAACTGGATCCTGAATGGAAAGGGTTAATTACTTAACCTGTACTATTAAAAACACAAAAAAATGTATCAGCAGTAGTCACTGATTTAGACAGAAGAGGATGAACAATAGTGAAATGATGAAAATAATCTGGATCTGGTTTGGGGGGACAAAAGGAACCATCAACAAGATGCTGGCATTTTCCCTCTGCTGGATTTAGATCTTCATTGTAGGGCATCGCCTTTGTGTCAGCTTATCACAGGGTAGACTATCTATGGGATTGGTTCTGATTTGCTATAAAATCATCTGGAACAAAGTGAGTCATATCTTTTTAATATCCAGTGCTTATTGTTAGAATGTTTGTTGGTGCTCAATGCCTTTAATACTTTACTCCTGATTATATTTAATTCCCTGCCTGCAAACACTTTTCTCCATGCAGACATGCAATCATTTCATTAATTAATTACACCTTGCTGTCCATAAACTCCAAGATAACCAGAGTGCCTCCCAGACTAACTGCCACCTCATGCAGTGGCCCTGTAGAAGGAGATATCCCTGCAATATAGCAGCAGGCGAGGCAGATTGTTTTGGGCAGATGGAGCTCTTGAAAGCTCTGGTAAGAGAAAGGCTTTACATGAGGGGATCCCATGGCCACACCTGCCACCCTTCCAACACCGAAGGGAAGGGCAGTGGACTGTTGCCACCATGGTTACCATTGTCCTTGTTCCAGTATTTCAGGGGTAATGATCCAACTTTCAGTCTGAACTTGACCTTTACTCATGTCTGCCCTTTTCTCCCTCTAATCAGCCTTGTCGACATAGTGCTTGACTCAAGAAATCAGCTTTCTTGGAAAGCAAATGAGTACAACCCAATTGGGAATTATTTTGCTTCAACTCTCCATTCCCTCCCATCTCTCTCCCCACCACCAATTAGCTAGCTGGGACACCCTTGCCGATCACCCCACAGAGTGCCCCTTCCTACCTGCCGAGCAGTCAGGGCCCTGGTAGCCCTCTTCACAGAAGCACAGCCCCTCCTGGCAGAGTCCACGCCCGCTGCAGGCGTTCAGACACCGCCGCTGGCCACAGTCCTCACCAACGTAGCCCTCCTGGCATAAGCAGGTACCGTTAGCACATCTGCCCTTCCCCGAGCAGTCCCTGGGGCACCTCAGCTCGCTGCAGTCTTCGCCAGTGTACGGCTCTTCGCAGACACACTCCCCATCCACGCAGAGCCCCCGGGAGCTACAATCTGTGGGACACCGAGGTTCAGAGCAGTCGTCCCCGCTGTATTCACTGTCACAGATGCACTGGCCATCCACGCACACGCCTCGACTTGAGCAGCCCAGGGGGCAGTAGGGCTCTGAGCAGTTCTTGCCAAACCAGCCTTCATTGCAGATGCAGCCACAGGACTCGAGGCTAAAGTTGCCGTGGCCGCTGCAGTGAGGGATATAGTCCAGTTGTCCTGGAATGGTCAGGGAGAAGGTCAAAGGGCAGCAGCAGCATCTCCTGTGAAATGTGCATGGGGAAGGGTGGGCAGAGACCTCTACTCACTCTCTGATCAGAATTGTTTTGCTGAGAATTAAGCTTAACAGAGTTTGGACCATAATCAACTTAGTAAGTCTTTTTATCTAACATAGGTTGCCAGTCCCTAGCACAGTGCTGGGGACGATGGTGAACAAGATCTGGTCCCTTGTCCTTCAGAAGCTTGCCTTCAGGGTGTCTTAGGTTGGGTTCCCTGGAAGAAGACTTTGGATGAGGACTTATGTGGAAGTGATTTATTGGAAAGTGTTCCCAGGAAAAACTGGTAGGGAAGAGGGAGAGATGGAGAAGGAAAGGATCCAGAGCCAGGTTACATTCTCAGACAATGTCCAATGGAGGGTAATTTGGGTTTAATTCGGCAGGAGGCTCTGGAAACAATGCAGGCCACACCTCATCATGGATTAAGGGCTGTCTCTAGAAGGTTGAAATGTCAAGATCCTTCCATTCTCTCTTCCAGGAGGCCAAGGAGGTTCCACAGCCCAAGGACAACCCTCTGACAAAGATGCTGTAGCATTTTGATATTATTTATGAATTCCAAAAAACAGAAGGATTATGTTTGTAAACTGGTGTTCCTCTGGGTAAGATACCCTTTGATTGTATTAGATTCAGCTGAGATGTCTTTGATTAAATTATGTTAAGATTAGGGCTTTGATTCTACCACATCAGTAGGGCGTGACTCAGGTTGAGTCCCTGCTCCCTTGATGGGCTGATAGAAACACTCACTCAAGAAGACACACAGAAGAAGACACAGGTAAGGTGGGAGGACTCCATAGACACGGCAGAAGAGAGAACTTTGATCCTGTGGCCCCAGGAAGAGAGATGAGCCATTTGCCTGATAGTTTGCAGCTCAGCCTGAAAGAAACAAGCTCTTTGCCAGCCTATAGCTGAGAAAGAGGAAGCCTGAACCCTTGCAGAGATGGCTTGCCATCTTGCTTTGACACATGGCAACTGACTTGGGTGAGAAAGTACCTCTTATGGTACATTGAGTTGGACTCTTTAGGGTCTTTTAACTGTAAGCTTTTACTTCAAATAAATACCCTTTATAAAGGCCAACAGACTTCTGGTACTTTGCATCAGCACCCCTTTGGCTGACTAATACAGAATTTTCATTAGTACCAGGAGAGTGGGATGGTGCTTTTGCCATTATCAAAAATGCTGGAACAGTTTTATAAATGGGTAAGGAGTATTTTTTGGAGGAATTGTGAGATGCTTGATAGAAAAGGCTTAGATTGCTTTGAAGAGAGTGTTGACAGAAATATGGAGCCTTAAGTTATTTCTGATAAGGCCTTAGAAGGAAATAATGAAACTATTATTGCAAACTGGAGGAAAAGTGATGCATGTTTTAAAGTTGCAGAGAACTTAGCAAGATTGACTCCTGATGTTATATGGAAGGCAGAATTTGAAAATGGAGAGCCTGGGCATTTAGCTGAAGAGCTTTCAAAAGTAAACTTGGATAATATGGCTTGGCTTCTCCTCGCAGCTTATAGCAAATACTAGAGGAAAGAGATTAGCTGAGAACTGAATTGTTGGGCAAGACAAAGGGTGGGACTCCCAAGGGGACAGGAGGAGAAGAAACCATCATCTTAAGAATAACTCTCAGACTTTGAAATCTAATGAAGTATGCCCTGCAGGTTTTCAGAACTGTTGGGGACCAGTGACTCATGTTTCCCTCCCAAATTCTCCTTATAGTAATGTAAATATTTATCCTATGTCTGTCCCTTTATATATTGGAAGTAAATAAATTGTTTTGAAAGTTTCAAAGGTCTACAGCCAGAGGGGACTTAGCCCCAAGACAAACTGTATTTCTATAAAATTATTTTAATGTGAATTTGTACTTAGCATTGTTACTGATTTAAGGTTTTTTTGAATATTATAATGCCTTTTTGGAATTCAGAGGGTGGAGTGTAGCAGTTTGATATTATTTATGAATTCCACAAAACAGAAGGATTATGTTTGTAAACTAGTCTGTTCCTTTGGGTATGATACCCTTTGATTGTATTAGATTCAGCTGAGATGTCTTTGATTAAATTATGTTAAGATTAGGGCTTTTATTCTACAACATCAGTAGTTCCTGCCCCCTTGGTGAGCTCATAGAAACAGACACTCACTCAAGTTGGGAAGTGGATGTGGCTGAAGCAATTGGGCTCCCATCTACTACATAGGAGGTCCAAGGTTTGATTCCTGGGTCCTCCTGGTGAAGGCAAGCTGGCCCGAGCAGAGAGCTGGCCAGCGCAGAGTGCTGGCCCATGTAGCAAGTTGGCCTGAGTGGAGAGCTGGCCCATGTGGAGTGCTGGCCTGTGCAGGAGTGCTGGCCCACGCAGGAGTGCTGGCCCGTGCAGGAGTGCTGGCCCACGCAGGAGTGCTGGCGCAGCAAGATGACGCAACAAAAAGAGACACAGAGGAGAGACAATAAGAGATGCAACGGACCAGGGAGCTGAGGTGGCGCAAGAGATTGCACACCTCATTCCCACTCTGGAAGGTTCCCGGATCGGTTCCGGATACAGCCTAAAGAGAAGACAAGCAGACACAGAAGAACACACAGCGAATGGACACAGAGAGCAAACAATGAGTGCAAAAACAATGGGGGGTGGGGTGGGATAAATAAATAAATAAATCTTAAAAAAAAAAAAAAAAAGAAGAAGACACACAGAGGAAGACACAGGGAGAGGGAGAGAGCTCCATAGATATGGCAGAAGAAAGAATTTTGATCCTGCAGCCCTGGGAAGAGATGAGCCATTCGCCTGATAGTTTGCAGCTGAGCCTGGAAAGAAACAAGCTCTATGCCAGCCTGTAGCTCAGAAAGAGGAAGGCTGAACCCTTGCAGAGATGGCCCACCATCTTGCTTTGACAAATGGGTAAGAAAGTACCTCTTATGGTACCATGAGTTGAACTCTTTAGGGTCTCGTGACTAGAAACTTTTAGCCTTTATAAAAGCCAACAGATTTCGGTACTTTGCATCAGCACCCCTTTGGCTACTAATACAGATGCCCAGGCCCTGGCTGTGGGGCATAGAAGGGACTCCAAGAATGTAAGCTGAACACCAAGTCGGCTATTCAAGGGAAGGTCACACATGTTACAAGCCCACCCTACTCCCTCCTTCTTGCCATCTAACTCTGCTCATTCATATAAGCTCAGGGCCAGGGTCACTTCAAAGGCTTCCTGGAACCATGGTTTCATTTATTCTTCTGTGTGATCCCTTCAGGATTCTATGCATATCTCTACCCACAATATAACTACCCTTACCACAATATAGCTAAAGCAGCTGATTTATCTGACTAGTATGAATCAAGCAAACTTACTAAACATCCCAAGCTCGGTACCTGCTCAGGATCCTTCTCTTCTTTTGGCCCTGAGGATATGAAGTCAAGTAAGTTATATCTTTGTTTGTTTCTGCCACTTTCACACAGTCCCCACAGCCTGAAATGATACTACACTGACATTGCTTAACATAGCTCTTCCGTGTAGATTTTTACCGCATCTGCCAGGGATCCTCGTGGGAGGCTGGTAAAAAGCCTACTTATAGAAGCCTCCCCAGCTGCACAAGCAGCAAAGAGTCCACGTCCATGGAAACCTATGACTTCTTGTTCTCCAGCTCTATTGAAAAGATGAACTGACCTGACAGTTCTCACTGAAGAACGGCAGATTGAACAAGTGGATTTTCTTTTCTATTCTTCAGATGGTTTATTTATGGATTTGGTTATGGGGAAGAGAAAAAGGTGAGAAAAACCTATGAAATATTTCAGTGCTCAAAAGCTGCCCCTACTCTTACCATCTCAGGATGAACACGTCTGATGTCCCCTCCGGATATGTGCACCATCCAGGCTTTGTCAAAATTTTACCTCTGTCACCTCCTGCTTTCATCCCCATGGAAGCCATGAGATACTGGGCACTATAGGGGTGAAAGTTTAAACCCAGGATAGTAAGAATTCCTCTTGTCTGTGAAGGATGGAATTGAATGGGTCAAAGATAGTTTTTGAACAAGAAAGCTGAGGGCACAAAACAGGACATACTCAACTTCTGCTCATTGGTAGATGAGCTGATACCAGCCTTTGCTTCTATGGGTGCCTACTAGAAGCCAGGCCTCCTTATATTGAATAGGTGTTCTGTGCGATCACCATTTGTAGGTGGGGAAAGGAAGGCCATAAAGGCAGTAAGTAAGGGAGCCAAGATTTGAACTCAGGAAGTCTGCTTCTGAAGATTTAATCACGTCTAGCAGACAGGTAGAGTTAATAATTCATAAGTATTACTATTGATTAGAAAGTGGATGAGGCTAGAGGTAAATCCCATAAACAGCCTTTTGGGGGGTGGGGGTGGAATAAGCTCTGCGAGTGTGTGTGTGTGTGTGTGTGTGTGTTCATGGAGAGAATAGCTGATTCCGTTTTACTGGAGAATATGGGGACACGTCCTCTGAGCCCTTAATGACTATCATTTACACAGATGGGAGAAAGGCTGCGATTGAGTGAACAGAGTGTCTGCATGCTCTAGTCCCTCAGGTTAACACGGGGAGGTATCAATTCAGCAGCCTGGGAAAAGCAAAGATGAATGAAGACAGACATCAAATTCCCTGCTTGCCACAGAAGTTGCTCTGCTTGAACCGATGTACCATTTCTGACTCATCCCCCCGAAATCAGGTTAATGCATTTCAAACAGGCTAAGCAGTGCAGAGAATCCCTGAACTGAATCCCCTGGGGGAAGGACTGCGTTTAGCTCTTAGAGACATATTAGCAGAAAGACTACAGAACTTTTTCCCTCCGATCCTGGGAAGATGCCGGATGTCGGATGTCGCGGGAAGTGCGCCGCTCGCTCGCTTTTACTCTCCCTCTCTGCTCAGCCCTCCTTCCCTCCGGGGACCACCGGGCTGGAGACTCTACCTGTGGCAGCGCTTTCTTGGCAGCAGTTGCTGTTGCACTGGTCCCGCAGCACGGACACCTCCCTCTCCAGCATCTCGATCCGGCTCAGCAGCTCCTGCAAGACCTGCGCTGAGCCGGCGCACTGGCAGGCCTTTCTGGGGAGGTTGATCCTGTGAGTGAAGGTGACCTGGTTCTCGTGGTCTGAGGTCTGGCCCGTGTACTCTGCCAGAGTCTCATCTTCGGCACTCACCTCCTGCTCGGCGGAGGCCTCCAGCCCTGTGGAGCAGAGGCTGTCCAGGGGCACGTTAATGTTGTACACGTGGTTAAAGACCAGGGGTTGCTTTTTGCTGGCTGTGCTGTAGTTGGCAACGCCTCCTTCCTCCTCTGCTGCCTGTCCCTGAACCCTTTCGGTGGTGACCTCCAACTGACACTCCGAGAGCTTGAGCAAGGCACCCAGAAGGATCAGGTTGACGCCAAGCAGCATATTCTTCAGCACAACTGTTTCCCCTTCCGCCCCCATCCTCTCCACCAAGCCCTGGGTTCAAGACCAGCCTGCAGCACTTGGTATGGAGTTGTGGAGACCTGCAAGAGAAACCGAAGAACAAGAACTCTGAGACCCGCACTGTGACACCAGGGCTCTACACAATCCTACAGAGCTAAAAACAGGCAGCTAAGGATTTCAGGAGGAGGTAGGAGAGGGACAGTGGCTGCCAGGGGACATAAAAGCCCAGGGCTTTGTCCCCTAGAGGGATGGCCAGTGCTTCTGCAGGCCATTGGGTTATTCCAAAGGCTTATCTGGAACACATGAGTCTGGCCCCCATGGTGGGCAAGTGGTTCCAGCCAAGATAACACTTGCATCTTCCTGGGGGCTCTGTGGCAAACTCAGAGCTTCCTTTTGCTTCTGGGTGAGAATTAAGATGAAGGGAACCATGGGGCCATAGGTGTATCCTCATACTTCCCCAGATATTTATTATGAAAGGGTCCTGCCAGCCACTTCAAAATAATTTATTCATAAAATACTCTCAGCTCATCCATCCACTCAATCCAGGTTGACTTTAAAATAACTAACCAGGCAGATAATATGGTTCTAGGTAATTGTGATTGTTAATAATCTTTGTGTACATTTGTGATTATCTGGAGCTGTGTGAGCTGAACTTTCTTTTCATTTTCTCATTAGTATTGTCCCAGTGCTCTGTGACTGCAGGGTGCCTTTCTTCCGAGGTCCTGTTTAAATTGCTAAAATAATGAATTAGCTCCTCTGCTGGTTACCTAGTCACCATGAACCACAGAGCACAATTAATACATAAGAATGCAAATCAGTTTTTCAGAAATTGTATTCCTTTTTTATTCCCTATGTAAAAGAGAAAAGAGGCTTACAAACGTTAGTTCTAAAAGTAGTGTTAGAGCTACTAAGAAGATTAAGCACTAAGGGACCAAGTGAAAGTACCTGAGCCCCGTGAAGAAGGTAACAGATAACAGTGAAGACTTACGAAATGTGTACTGTGTACAGGGATATGCTGTGTACCTCACATATGATCTTATTTGTCCTCAGGACAGCCCTGTGGCTGGGCATTATCCTTGCCCCCATATTATAACTGAGTATGTTCTTTTTAGAGAGGTTAATATTTGAATCCAAGCCTGTCTGACTATAGAACCCGTGTTCTTAACTGTTAGGCTCCAGGGCTCAATATTTTGCTTGTCTCTGATGAAAATTGTATAAACTCTAGGATCTTCCCAGGAATACTGAGACTAGAAAGTTTTGCTAAGGCCACATCCAGCATCACATCCTCCATGAAGCAGTCTTCTCTCATCTTTTCTCTCCTGTCTCCTCATCTATATCCCCTACTGCAAGGCTAAGGGAATCCCTTACTCTTCCTCGAGCCCCTCAGTTACAGTACTTACCACACTAGAACATAGGGCTCAGTTTTCCTTTTTCACTTACCTGTTAATCTGATTTAGCTCAGACCATCTGCAGTGTGTGACTGTGTGCCTAGTATAGTGAAAGTGCTCAATAAATGGTTGTTGAATGAATGGATAGGTAGATGGATGGAAGGATGAATAAATAGATGGATTAATGGGCAAATGCTCAGTGTGCAAAAGGTTGAGTCATTCACAAACTCATTTACTCCCTCTCCATTATCCTCAAATTATTCATTGTTCTCTTCAATGTCTTTCAATTTCTTTTCAACTGTACAGTGCCTGAAGGTTGATTTTACTAGAAGTAAACTGTATTAGTGACTGTAGTATAAAAATCATGTCTTATTACTTGGCCTTTATATTATGTGTTGGATTATAATCTGCCCTTGTTTCCAATATGGAGAGAGAGCAGAGCAGATCTTTTGAGACCATGGACTCTGGTATCAGGCTGCCTGGGTTTGAACCTCAGCCTCTTTCCTTTCTAGCTGTGGGCAGCTCACTTATTCACTCCATGCTTCAGTTCCCATCTACAAAGTAGAGATAATAATGGCACCTACCTTATAAGGCTGCCATGATAATTGAGTTATTATCTGTATAATACCATACTACCTGGCACTAACTGAAATAAACAAATATGATTTGAAACACCAACTAGCAAGGCAACTGGAAAAAGACCTTGACCAAAAGGGGGAAAAGGTAAAGACAAATGAGTTTATATGGCTAAGTGGCTTCAATGTGAGGTCATTCCAGAGGTTACGCTTATGCATGTCTCAGCAGGATCTCATTGACTGCCAAATTAGACACTACCCCAAATAATGAAGCTCCTGAGGGCTCTGGAGACACCCAGGCACTATGGTCAGGGCAGGTAGCTCATGAGTTTGGTGTCTTGCCAGTGGGCCCTATTTTTGGGTTTGTGCTCCCAGTGTGACAGAATTGGACTCAGTTGTGGTTTCCCTACACATGGCTTTTCTGTCCCTTCTATTTGAACCTATTGTTAGTGCTTGAATTGGTAGGAGTACATCCAAGTGACTTGAATCTTTGGGCTGTCTATGTGCCAGCTGGGCCCTGAGCCTCAATAGGTTTGCAACACCTACTCTCCAGTTCATTGGACTCACCAAGGACAACTAACAAGGAGGTAATGATGGACAACCACTATACCAAGGAACTGAGAGAATCTACAACTGCAAGCAAGAGAGTCTCATCCACCGGCCATATGGGACTGAAGCCCCCTCTCAATTAGAGGTGGAGTGGGCATCGCCATCTCAGAATCCTCAGGATTGGGGAATAAACTATGGACTAAAGTGGACTTACTGGTATTTTACTATAGACTTATTATGATTCTAGCAATGAAAGAACTTATATCCTTGATGTGGAGGCAGTGGCCACTGGAGGTCCTGAGGTCAGGGAGAGGGAAAACAGGTATAATACAGGGGGCATTTTCAGGACTTGGAAATTGTCCTGAATAACATTGCAACGACAGATACAGGCCATTATATATTTTGCTATAACCTACAGAATTGTGTGGGAGAGAGTGTAAACAACAATGTAAATTATAATCCATGCTTAGTGGCAATGCTCCAAAATGTGTTCAGTGAATGTATCACACTAATGAAGGATGTTGTTAATGTAGGCAAATGTAGGCAGTATGGGGAACAGGGCATATGGGAATCCCCTATATTTTTTATGTAACATTTATGTAATCTAATTATCTATTTAAAAAAATAAAAAAATTAAAACAAAACAAAACAAATGTGGTTTGAAGACAAGTAGAATAATTGTTCCCCTTCTCAAGTACTGCCCTGAAATCCTTGGGACATCCATCAGTGGACAGTAGGAAAGACCAAATCTTAGCATACCCCTGTCCAAAGAAGGGTGAGGTTCTCAGGGTGGGAGGAGGCAATCCATTGGTCATATCAGAGAAAATAAATCAACCGTAGTGATAGATGGAGTGACATACCAAACCAAATTGTCCTCCTAACTGTCAGCTCTTTCCAAGACCCCTCTAATCTGAGGTTCTACTTGCCTTCCTATTTTTAGGCACTTGAGGCATTGTTTCTTTGGCATACTGCTGCTCTTGGAACCTTTTTCTAGAAATGGCTCTGTGATCCTGGAATGCCTTAGCTTTCTCTCTTACTTAACTCAGGTTTCTTTGTCTGATCCATGCTTTGGATCATATGCTGAATAACTCTTTTCATCTGGAAATTGCAAAAATAATTAGCATTTAACGCCCATAGCACTTAACATAGGTTGTTGCACATAAAAGGCACTCAATGATTAAGTCAAAGAATGAATGTTGTTATAAAGAAAAAGGAAGAAAATACAAATGACAGAAAAGTTAAGAGGGATAAATGTTAGGTCCTACACTAAAACAACAGCTACAAAATTATATAGAGAGGAAAAGGAGGAACTTTATGAGTGAAAACCCCTCAAGATTTTAGTCAATACCTAAACTTACTAGGACTATGATTTTTGTGACCTCCAATCTTATTTAGTCTCATTTAATCCTAGGCTTTATTAATTGAAATATAGACTAAAAGCTAACGGGTTGTTCTGCTCTGCCTTGTGCTGATCATTGATCACTTCTGGATGGCTAGGATGTTGAAGGGACTCAAAATGTTGTCGTATGTGAGGCAAGAATTTAACATTTTGTGCCACAGAAGTGGAGACTCAGGGGGTGTTGGGAGCCGTCACTGGAGTCTGCCAAGAGAGGTGCCAACAACCTAAGCAATAGCAACCTGTGGTCACATGGTGCAACATGGCGGACGCCACAACATGGCGCAGACACAAAATCTGCTTTGTCACTTCCTTGTTCTTCTTCCTCCTTGCTCCTTTGTTCTCCGGTTCCCGCCACTGCCCAGGTGAATGCAACAAGTACGCAGGCGCAGGGCGCGAAAGTAAGATCTGCCCACTACTCCAGCGATAACACCCTCCAATCCCGGAGCGCCACCCGACCCCGACTCACTTCCTCTCTCCAAACAGCATATAAGCCCTGCTCCCTCAAATAAAATTTGCAGCTTGATCAGAACACTGTCTTGCTGTCATTCTTTGCGTCTCTTGTCCCACCATTCTTTCTCGGCAGGTTTCGGGTCCTCGTTGATGTCCCGCGGGCCGGGACAAGGGGGTATATTTATTTTTTTATCATTCATTCATTTGGCAGATATTTGTTGGGTACTTACAATATGCCAATCCTTTTTTATAGAACTTCTATTCAAGAGTGGGGGTGAGGGGAAGGAGAGGAGACAGACAATAAATAACCACAAATAATTGCATATCATATGGTATTTAATACATAATAATATAATATACGTTTGTGTGTATGTCAGGAAATGGTAACTGCCATGGAGAGAAACAAACAAATATAAGGGAGAGGGAGACTTAAGAGGGCAGGGGGATCATGTGATGTTTTATAAGCATGGTCAGGGGAGGCTTCTCTGAGAAGGTGACATCTGTGCAGATACCTGACCCAAGAGAGGTAGTGAGCCAAGCAGATGGCTGAGGAGGCACATCCCAGGCACGGCAACAGTGTAGCACTGAGTTTGAGTCACTGTGTACCTGGCGCCCAGTGAATGAGGAGCAGGTGTTGGAAGATGAGATCATAAAAGTGATGGCCATATTGTGTATGACTTTGCAAACCACTGTCAGGACTTTGACTTTGAATATGTATATGATCACTGTTCTCAAGTGCACCCACATAGCAAACATTTATTATGACCTAGTGCACTATCCTTGAAAAACTGTCTTGCAGAAGAGTTGGAAACATAAGGAAACAACAACTAGGCAATATGATGATTACCATGACTAACAAATGCACAAAATGCACTCAGAGGGCTGAAGTAGATCCAAGCAACTCTGCCGGGGGCAGCAGAGAACCATGCAGGGATGGGGTAATCATCAGTGCTGTTGGCCAAGTGTTTCTGTCCTGGCTTTCCAGGCACACGGTAGGAATAGTTCTGGCTCCTGGGTGGTTGGGTGAGACCATGTCACTATTTCTGGCCATTGAGTTGTGAGAGGAAGTGACGGGTGTCACTTCCTGGCTGGTGCATTTTATTGCTGATAGGAGATCTTCCAGAACTTTCTCTCTACCCCACCCCCAAGATGACTGACAATGTCCAAGATGGTGGCTGTTCTGACACCCTGGGTCTCTGAGTGACTATAATAAACAGAGTTTCCCTGCTGACCCACAATGGACATGCATGTGAGAGAGAAATAATCTTTTGGTTTTTGGAGCACAGATTTGGGGACTGCTTTTTCTCCACAGGATAACATAGTCAATCAGGAGATACTACTGAACTGTATTTTAATGGACTGCTTTTTAGATGGAGAAGGCAAAAGTTCATTCTGCACAAAAGAAAATGCATTTGTGAAAACTCTGACATGCACAAGGATGTGGCTCATTCAATGAAAGCAGGTATTTGAAGGACTGTCAAATACCAAGGGATTGAACTTTTCTCTAATGACAAACGTCCCAGGAAGGTAGTTTGCACCAAATGGGGGAATTTACAGGGAAATAAGTTTTGGCTTTATATATGGAATAACTTTTCTAGTAGTCAGAGCTACACAACGGCAGGCTGGGTTGCCATGAGAGAGAGTGAGTTCCTGTTCACTATTCAGTGGGAATCCTGAAGAGGGGTTTTCAAGTATCAGATGAGAGATTGGAAGAAAATGAACTTTAAAGTTTTCTCTTTCCTGATATTCTAAAAATTCATGGTCTTTAGTGGCCTTTGATGAATTTCCCCAATGTAATACTAATAGCTAGTATTTATTGGATGCTTATCAGATACTTTCTTTGCATTATTTAATTTATCCCTCACAACAACCCTATAAGCTGGTGACAGTCAAGACACATAACAACTGGTATGGCCCAGGCAACAACCAATCAGAAGGAGCATTGACTAATCAAAACGGGGCATTGACAATCAGAGCAGGTACCGCCGTAGGACTCTAGAGTGAGTATCATGGGTATCACAGTGGCAGGTCCTCTTTTTATTTCCATGATTTGAGACAAAGAAAATGGACTTCAGGAAAAACCAAGGAACTTGACAAAGATCACACAGCTAAGGAGCGGAGGAGTCGAGACTGAACCCAGATCTTTCTGACCAGAGTCTGTGCTCTTAACTGTTGTTTTTCAGCCAACTTTATTTAGTGGTCACATAACATTCTCATGAACAGACTTAGAGCTTGTACAAATGAACACTCTCATCCCCGGGGTTCAGAGTTAGCACTCTCTGACAGCGGTGACTTTTAGTTTAATGTTTTCTCCACCAAGCCAGGCTTCTCCCCAGCAAATTGCTTTCAGTCTCTCCCCTTGAGCGAAGGCTGGCATGATGGCTCATCCCTTAAAAGTGCCCAGCCCCTATTCTGTCCAAAAGAATCAGGAGCACTTCTAAACCTTGATCCTAGAGCTGGGAAGCATTTCCTAAACCTGCCCTTTCCTTGGATTCCTTGCTGAGCCAGCAATCCCAGGCCTGCAGGGGCCTCCCTCTGGCCTCATTTGTTCTCTGAGCTCTTTCTGGTGTGTCCCTACCTGGCTGCGTGTGGAATCACTGCCAGTCACCAGCCATTGTTAGGCACCTCAGACCACTCTGCTTCTCTCCTGTCTCCACTTCTGTTTGGCTTATGGTTGCTTTTCTGGGGGAAGGGAAAGGCGGGGGGCGGGGGGGAGGAAGGAGAGAGAGAGACACAAATGGCATGAGGGGCTCTATTTTTCTCACATCATCTGAAGCTTTCTGAAGGGGGAAGGGAAATGAAACTAGCACTTATTAAATGTCTACATAATAAATGTGCCCTTATTAGTTTTACTAATTTCATGTCACTTAGTGATTCTCTCAAAGTGACTTTTCTTTCATGTGCTCTGAAAGCCTCTTTTCTGGCTTCCTTCTCCACCTCACCTCCTCTTCCTCTTTATTGCATAGAATGCTCACTGTGGTGCAGGTGGTCTCCTTGGCACATCTCAGTATGCTGGTGTAGGCTGATAGTCCCAGCAGGATTTGTAACTGCCCAGGAAGATTGTCCTGCTGAATCCCTCAGTGTGGTCAGGAGTGCTGTATTTAATATGTGGGCTCTCCCTTAGAGGGCATCCACCTGCTCTGAGACCATCTTGTGTCTTTGATGTAAGGTGGATGCTGCCCCTCTAGGCCAGATGCCAAAACCTCTGTCCCAAAGGAGACTTGATGCTCAGACCTTAGGAGATGTGGGGAGACTGGCAAAGCCTCCTCTCTTTTCCTCACTGTCTCCTCATCTCTCAGGTGAGTCAGCAGATTAAAGCTAGTAAGACCCCAGGACTAGAACCAAAGTGGACCAATAAAAGAGATAACATGGTAGTAAAAGAGGGGAAATGCAACGAAGGAAGGAAAGCGGGGAAAAAAAAAATGGAAGAGAGCCAGGTTGGTGAGGGAAATAGTCAAGAGTTCTACAGGTAAAGTGAGAAAATATAAACCTGAGCAGTAGTTAATATACCCAGGGTCCAATGATACCCTAACAGTGTGGGCAAGACAGATAGCTAATGACCCTACAAATGAGAGTGCAAGAGAGTTGCAGTGATTCGATAGAAGGATACTCAAGAAATCTGTGTGGTTCCATTGATTCATTTCCTCCACTCTAGGATCCTTATCAATATAATGATCATGGCCAGCAACAGAGGTGTCTCCGGGTAATTTGTAAGAGGTGGATAACAGGATTGGCTTCAAGGCTGATTTAGTGTCGTGTTAAATGAGGCGCTGGCTCTGCTCCAGAAAGGCCTGCCGGGAGAGGTTTGGGTCATGGGTCACCCTAGCTTGGCTGAAACTCTTGTGCCCATTAAGTGGCTTTTCTTTCCCTTTTCCCTTCCATATGCCCTCTCCTGGCTTTATTTCTTCACGCTGAAGAAGTTTTCTGAGATAACAGAAAAATATTCTTCGAGCCATCACTTCTCACAGGCATGGAGGAGAAGGAAAAAGAAAATCGGTCTCAAGAGGGCTGGGGATAGGAGTGGGAGGAAGGACTTGGAGAAGGTAAGGAAAAGAAAGAAATAGCCAAAGTCAGAAACCATGCCTTTTTTCCTCTGCCCCCACCCGCAGAGTCAGAGAGGGGATGGAATTGATGACCACGGGGCAGGGGGACTTCAGAAAAAAAATGGGGGGAGGGAGAGGAGAAAAAATGAGTGTGGAGGTTGTTGGGCCGGTAGGGAGAGGTGATCACCATAGTGTCGGTGCCCAGTGTTCTGTTTGGAGTTTTAGCTTCTAGCTGCCAACCTCAGTCCCGACGCTGTTCCTAGGGGTGATTTATAAACCAGAATGATATCAGTGGAAAATGACACTCTTTTTTAGTTTTTTTTTTTAGTCAGAATTAGTTTAAAAATAGTTTCCTCCCTGCCTTTGGGATGCTCTGTCACTTGGAGAAAGAGGGTAATTATGAAAGACGAGGGTGTAATGTAATTACAACTGGCCCCATTGTGTCAGTGGAGGCAGTGTGAGGGCTGCTGGGACAACTGAGAGGCTGCTTGTCTCCATCAGCGCTGGGTCTTTATTGGGCCTGTCAGATTTCTGAAAAGAACCTGAGGGCAGAAAGCTCCCACAGACAGGGTGCCATGACTGGCCCAGAGCTGTCAGGAAGGAGCATGGAGTGGCGTGGGTAGATGTGCTAGGCCAGATTGGGGCACTGCTTCCCACCAGGCCTGGCTGCCCAAAGCCCCTGTGACACGTTCACTTCCCTCAAGTGGGTATCTGTGGGAAGGGGCTTGGGTTCCGAACCTCTAGGATCTACATTCATTCCTTAGCACTTGTGGCCACCGGGTGTGTAGGTGGCTTTGTGTCAGTGTGGATTAGAGAAACCACAGTGGCCAGGAAGTGGACTTGCTTCTGGTCTTGTCCTCTGGCTCTGTCTTGTACTATTTATGAGGACTCCAATTAACCTGACCTGTCAGAGAAGCTCTGTGTTCATCTGAAAAATGGGTTTGGAATATCAGTCAAGTATACCAAAGGAGTCGTAAAATCTCAAGATTGGAAGCAAGTGTGAGGTTATCTGAATTTGAAATACCACTTTGCAAAACAAGTGGCAAGGCTGGGTGCGTTCTGCTGCTGGGTTGTCTACTTCCTTTTGGGCACTATGGCTGATAGAAAGTCTGCCTTCCTGTTTACTTCAGCTTTAAAATTTTATGATGCTTGATTTAGGCTTCCCACGACTTTTTGGTAAATAGAAAGCCCATTAAGGTGAGAATGTATCCACCTTTTATAGACTCCATAGAGTTTCTAACATTTAGAGAGCATTAAAAAAAATATGATCCCATTTAATTCTCACAACAATTGATGGGGTTATTCCCATTTTACAGACTTAAAGTATGGGAATTATTTGCCCAATTACACACAGTAAATTAGTGTCAAGATAAGTCCTGCATTATATTTCCAGATTCTCAGTGCAGTACTAGGTACTACAGCCTGCCTCTATTCAGCCACTTCAAAGGACAGTTGCCTCTTTCCTTTGGAAGCAGGTGTATATAAATAATGAATTCCTAATTAATAGCCACCACTTTGGTTAAAACTTTTTCTAAGAGGCTGACCTTTTCCTACTATTCATGTCTGTTTTTCATCCACGTTTCTTGAGCTTGGAGAACAGCATGTCTCCATATGCTGTTTGATTATTTTTCTTGAAGAGTCATCATTTTACCTTTCATCTTTCCCTTCTTTACATTCAATAAAACTGCAAAGAAAGTTCCCTTGTAAGAAAGATTGCCAACCAGACTGCAGCCCAAATCGAAGGTTTCTCTACTTACTGCCCAGGATGCCTTTTAGGACAATTGGAGGAATGGATTCGGTATATGACATGATCTCTGCCCTCATTGGGCTTATAGTCTAGTGGAAAAGACTAGGTGTGAAACTGAAGAACAAGGCAAGGTAGTTCATTTTTATGAATTAAACTGAAGATAACAAATTTTAAGTTTAATTTAATAGGTGCTCCTAAAGGTGAACATAGATCAGTGTGAAAGAAACGGCAAAGCAGCCTTCCTGAAGAGGTGGTGTCTGAGTTCAGACAGACCATGGTGTTGGAAATGTGGATAAGAGTTTTGGGGAATGGGTAGGGAAAAGGGGTAAAGAGTACGGCATAAACAGCATTAACTGGAGCCCTAAGATCAAATGCCAGGAAGTTCTGCCTCTGAAGGGATCATCCTCAGTCTTCATGATGGCTTAAAATCAATTAAAACTAGATTTTGAAAATAATAATCCATGCCCCATGTGTGCCTGTGAGATAAAGGACCTGCTCATGTATTAGCAATGCTCCCAGGGTTTGTTGTCTGTGGACCAGTGGGTTCAGGAGGCCAGCTTGGGGCCATCCCCACTTATAAAATGTGGGCTTGGAACTTTTGATTAGTTAAAACTGTAAATGTGGGCATTGATTTCTTGATTTCTGGGATATCAAAACCCTTTAAAGAAAAACAAATCTTAGGAATAGATACTTTTAAAAATTATACTCGCCCACATCCAGATTATCAGATAATTTGTCTGACACAAAAATACCTAATGACAGATTCAAATATCAAATTCATGCTGTTTCCAATTATATGACATAACTAAATTGGAGCTGATCCTTCCAGCAAGTACCAAATAATTGCTTTCTTATTGGATAGCCATTAATTTTTTTTTAAGTACCAGCTTGTATATTGGAGGTGGCAACTTAAAAAATTTCAGCGCTAGTGATCTAAATGAGTTATTTACTTCATTGTGTAAATTAAGTCTTTTAGTGCATGAAATATCACCACCCTGACCCAAAGACTTACAAGCGCATGAAATAATATACTTATTTTCTAACTGAAATTTGAGGAAGCTCTGAGAGGACTGGTATATGGAGCACAACGTGCTTAATTAAATTCAGTTTCATGCTGAGTGCATGCCAGGAACTGGGTTAGGTTCCTTTCAACGTGTTAGAGGTGGGATAGAGAAGCCTCAAGTAATTCCCTGTACAACTGGGAGAAAGATGAGTATTCACACAACAAGAAAAAATAGTAGACCATGATGCGCTCCATATCAGAGATATGGAGAGAGTCTTCTGGGAGCTCAGTAGAAGGAAGAATTTCAAGTACAAGACTCAGAGAAATTTCCAGGGGAAAGGTAGCCTTTGAGTTGGACCTTGAAGAATGAGAACTGTTTTGAAAGGAAGAAGCAGGGGAAAATAAGTGGAGTAGGTAAGAAGCGGCAAATGAGGAAAATCAAGACATGCTTGAGAGAGGACACAGTTCTGGATGTGGTGAGGTGTAGGGGTGTTTGTGTGTGTTCCGGATGAGGGTTAGTAAGAAGATGGCAGAGCGCCTTGATCGGTACATCCAGAAATTTGCTCTGTGTTCTGTGGGCTTGTTGAGCCATCAATGTTATTTAAGCAGGGTATGATGATAAAGAAATCTTTGACATCTGCAGTTAGAATTGGCCCTAAAGATTAATTTCAACCTGAAAAACTCAAAATATTTTTTCTTTCAAAAAATTTTTTTCCTGTCCTTTAGCTTATTGTGCAGTTATTTAGTGGGTAAGGCCCAGATTAGCCTTCCTCAATACCTTAAGGAGTGGTTTTTCAATGTACATAATTTCTTAAATTCCTTTTCTTTCACTCTCTTTCTTGACAAAATGCATTTTGCTTTCCATTAAGTTATACTGCATCATCTTTGTTCATTATTGTTAAAAGAAGTTCCAATATAATCCAAATGTTGCTTTATTAACTGCTAAATCCAGGATATGTATTGTAAATATTGGACTTTTAAATGTTTTCAATCTGAAAAAAACACAAGAATTGATTGTTTTGCTACAGGCAGCTGCCTTTCTGACAAATTAAGAATACAGATGATATTGAACAGGCTTTGGATGTAGCTGGGCTACTGAGGCATTTGTGAGTTAAACATGTTTTGAGAGCTCCCAAAGTCCACGTGTACAGCTTACAAAGAAAGCCTACTAAAGGAGTGCAGAATGTCTTGGGTGGTTTGGGACTTATTCTTGAAATAACTTGTATACGGTACCCAGTTCTCCTTTACTGACGTTTTCCTTCCGCCTCAACTTTCACTGCAGCCCATTTCTGGCCTGACTCCCTCTGTCTGCCCGCAGTGGGTTGGAACTCTTCCAATTGCCCCTCCAATCCTCTCTCCACCTTCTCCTTGCTATCTCTTTCTGTGGAGGCCTGCTTGCCCTGGAGCTTCCCGTTCAGCCAAAGGTGAGCCCCAGCAAGAGGTCAGAGGCAGGGAGGAAAGCAAGGTCGTCATTGCTTCCTCCTGTGAGGTGGCCTGGAGTTAGCTGTGTCCCTCAGCTGAAGAGCTTTGCTCCTTTCAAGGTAACCTTTTCTACACGATTGACTCTTTCTCAAGGTTCTAGTTAATTCTGTGTCCAATTCCCTCACCTTCTTTGGGGCTTAAGGATGGTAATAGCTCAACATCTACAAATCCCATGATTCTTGCATTATCCCTTGTGGTTCCCTTACACCCCTGCACACACCCTTTTAAATAGGCCCTTTGCAAACACACTCTTCTCATATTATCCTGATTTGTGTTTGTCTTCTTTTACAGTTGGGGCTCTGAATGACAGCACACCATTCACTCTACACTTGTCCCTGATCACAGGAGAAACTGGTAGCCCTGCTGAGCTTGGTCCTACTGCCCCAATAATCTGTTCTTGCTGACTCAGGGCTATCTGTTCATTCAAACCAGGAGCCCCATCAGTAGTAGGTGGAGCATCCCCTCCATTTTAGGATGCCACTCTACAGGAATGGGAGGTGGAGTCCTGACGCCAGCTAAGGCTCCTGTCAATCAGGAGCAGGGGCATGGCCGGAAGGGAAGTTTGGCCCCTTCCACTGCCTCCATTCTCTGAAGGACACTGCCGCTGAGCTGGGGAGTCACCGCACATGACCTCATGCTTTCTGGGTGGCTGGGGCCGGACTTTCAGAGAGAAATATGCCTGAATCTTGTAGCTTTTGGGAGGTTTTGAGTTCGGGGTAAATTATAGAAATGAAAGTAAACTTTGCAGCAGTTCTGATATAGATATCTTGGTTGGTCAAGGTGGACCCCCATTTTGTTTGACGGCTGTCAAATTTTATTAATTCAATCTAATTCTCCATCATAATGGTAATAAGGACTCAATTCATTAAATGTTAAATATGTGCACAGCAGAGTAACATATCATCTCATTTTATTCACACAACAATCCTATGAGGCATATTAACTTCATTTAGAAATGAAAAACCTGAAGCTCAGAGAGCTTAAGAGCAGGGGTAGGAATGTATATGGCTGACTCCAAAGTTTGTTCTTCTTTCATTAGCCCACACTGACCCACATGAAAATGTTATCTGATGGCTCTCAAGCCATACTTTGGACCTATTAAATGACTCATCCATCCATCCATCCATCCACCCATCCATCCATCCATCCATCCATCCATCCATCCATCCATCCATCCATCCTTCCATCCATTCCATGGGTATCTTCTATATGCCGGGCCCAGTGCTGGACCCTGGGAGCACAGGAAGGAATAAAATAGTCTCACCCTTAGGAATGGTGGCACTTTATAGTAAATCTTTAAATGTGGTCAATTTTGAATCTTACCCAGTGAGAAGAGTCCACAAAGACAATTTTTTCCCACTCACCAGGATCAAATAGACCCTGTCCGTAGCCTGTTCAACTGAGATTCTCAGGCAAAATGGGAAAGTTTCTCTTTGCTGAATTTACCATACTTCATTCTGAGAGACCTCCCCTGGGTCCAGTGCCTCACTGACTGACCCAGGGCTGTCCAGTGTTTGTCCCCGCAGGTACCCACAGGGACCTGGCTTTCCGGGAAGGGCTGTTTATCTCAGATGTTTCCTACTACTTCTGACTCTGCTTGAAACTTAGCTGTGTTCTGTGTCTCATTCCCTCAATTGTCAAATGCCAAAGTAATACAAGATACAGTGTTGGCAATAAATTAATGCCATCTGAAAACCTATTTGGAAACAGGTAGACTTTAAGCCATAAATAACAGTGACATTTCCATTTTAACAACAGCCTTCAACTAACCTAACACTGGACATGGTTCAGTATGGCTTCATGCTATAGCAGAGAATAAGATTCATTGCCTGTAAAAGGTTTCACCATTTTTTTCTCACATTGATTGTTCTACCTTTCCCCTTTAAAAAAAAAAGCACTAAAATGAGCCAGAGCAACAGTACATCAGCCAATATTTTTCCAGGTGCTTTCATAAACACAATCTCAGTTCATCCTTATAGCAAATCTGTCAAGGATGTAAGGTAGACCTACAGCCCCATTTTACAGATGAGTAAGCTGAAGATCATTCCTATGAATAAAAGCCATAAAGTAGAGACTAATGACATCAAGTTTTTCTTTTTTTCTTTCTCTTTTTTTTTGGGGAGGGGTGGAGAGGGGGGTTAATCTACGCTACCTCTGAGAAATTTACAGTGTAAAATGGAGTCTAACTCATGTCTTCTTTGGTTTGTTTTCTTTGCAGGGAGACTGGAAAAACACAGTGACAAAAAAATAAAGGCATAAGATTTATTTTTCTATATTTCTTAGCAAAAGTGTATACTCTAAAAAAAAAGTTAAAATTAAAAAACAACAACCAGTCTTCTAATTTCTTCATTCTCCGGCCATATCTAGGTGCTTTAACGAGCAAAGTAGCTGTGGGTGGGTGGAGAGTGGGCCTTACCAACATTACAGGGCTAGAGTGGGGGGGGGGGGGGTCAGAGGAGAGTGATTAGAGGAATCCAGGCTGGTCAGTGCAGAGGGGAAACTTTCTCTGTTCTCTCCGAGGAATAACTCACCAACCCATCTCTTCTATTTGAGGGTTGGAGGACTATGCCCCCAAGAGACTCAGATTTCCCTAGCAACAACTACAAAATTTGATCCTTTCTTTGGAGTTCTTAATAGGAAAACCTATCTCTTTGATCCTAGTTTGCATTATCAGACGGGATACCTGCAGAGAAATCATTATAAAAGTGTTCCCCCCTACTGAGCAAGACCCCAGCTGGAGTCACTAAATGGAAATGGAAAAGCCCAAAGCAGGTGAGCTACTTCCCAAAATGGCTCTGATAATTTTTCATGCCTTATCCAACGAGGTTCTGCATTTGAAGATAATTATAAGGTAAGCAGTGACATGTCCTTTGATTATTCTGGAATATTATACCTTCATTAGTCCAAAACCACAGTTGGGTCTAGAATGATCCACACTTTTGATCTGCAGGATGAGTCCACAGTATTAAAACAACAATGATTATTAACCACCTTTTTCCAAAATAAAAATATCTCTGGGCTTTTGCTAGAAGACTGAAGACATGGGATTGGTAGTTGGGTTTGCTCAGTCCAGCTGCATTTGATTAGGAACATCCCCACCGGACTAAACTGATCAGGTGTAACTAGTGGCCCCAGGATTTGTACATTCTGCCCATTGTGATGCATGCAGGGCTGTACTATGGAGGAAGGGAAGGTCTTTCTTTGACTGACACTAACATACTTCAAGAACGTGCCAGGTACTCTTAAAGAGTTTTATGTATTAACTCATTTAACCCTCACAGCAACCATACATATTACTATTATTATGTCCATTTCATAGATGAGGAAATTGAGGTACAGAGTGGTTGTGTGTACAGCAATTTGGCATTGTTTATGAATTCCAAAAATAGTTATTGGATTATGTTTGTAAACTGGTCTGTCAGAGGTATCACTTTTAATTGAATACATTATGATTAGGACTTTGATTGGGCCATGTCAGTAGGACATTGAGTTCTCACCCCTTGGTGGGTGGGGACTCACAGATAAAAGACACAACAAAGGACAGAGTTGGAGTTTTGATGCAGGAGTTTGGGACTGGAGACCATGAAGTAAGCACATAGAGGAGCAGAGCAGCTGAATCTGGAGAGAATCGAGTCCTGGGGAGAGACAGAGCTGGTCCTGAAAGTCTACAGCTGGCCTTGTGGAGAAACCAGAGGAGCTGAGCCCAGAGAAAAATGAGCCCTGGGAAGAGAGGAACCCAGGATGCCTGAACCCTGGCAGATGTCAGCAGCCATCTTGCTCCAACACGTGGCAATAGACTTTGGTGAAGGAAGTAACTTATACTTTATGGCCTGGTAACTGTAAGCTTCTACCCCCAAATAAATACCTTTTATAAAAACCAACTGATTTCTGGTATTTTGCATCGGCACCCCTTTGGCTGACTAATACAGTGTGTATAAATTTTTAACGGAAGAAATACAAGGAGAGAAAGGAAATGTGAATGGTTCCAGCCATTCTTACCAATTCAGGTGCTCTGCACAGTTCTATAGATTGGTCTTCCCTGCTTCCAAAGTTTCTGAAATTTCCCTCTCTGCAGTGTTATTCAGGAGAGTGTAGGGTGAGCCTGAGGGGGCTGGGGACACACTGTCCTGCCAGCCATCAGTGCAGTTTATTGTTCAGGCAATAAAAGTCCTGCCTTGCCTCTCCAGCCTCTCTAGCAGTGCTGGGATTATAGTCTTCCCCCTCACTTTTCTTTTGATTACTGCTGCTTGTCACATTGTTTCTTATTATTGACCTTGGTGCCTGTCAGCCAGTCCACACCCCCTAATTGTCTTTACCGGCAGCATGTCCATCTTCACTGAAAAGCTGGGTTGCTCTGATTACTCAGCCCCTGTCAATCTCTCATAGATTTATTCGATTTTTCTCAGAAATGAAGAGGTAGGTGATCTGTGGCCTTCTTTGCCCTTGGGCTTGATGGAGGGTGCTGGCTAGGAGCTGGGTCATGGATGGCCCACTCCATGGGGACCACTTCGGGGAGGTTTGAGAGAGATGGACTCACTTGGTAGGCAAGGCACTGGCCCTGGAGACACTGTTTCTGGCTGTGCATCCCACTTCTGTTCAATGACTCAGTTTCCTTATCCACAAAGTGGGACTTACTTATCATGAGAATCAAGCATATGTGAAGTGACACTGACTGATGAGAAGATATTGTCATTGTTAACATATCAAAAGTGAAGAAGCAAATGGTCGCTGTTTCTCCATGGGTCAGAGGTTCATTATGGGACAGCCATGAAATTATCTTTCCTCCTCAAATGTCCCTCAGCTCCAGCATTTGAGGGGAACAAAGGAGATGGTGAGCCTTCACTGGGTGCTAAATATCCAATAGTTGAATTGAGCAGAACTCTGATGGCTATGGGGGACAAATTCCTGTAGCATTGGTAATACATCTTCTTGACTCATGAGTATAAATAAGGACCATCATTTTATGCAGATGATCAACAACCCCCAGGGACTGGACAATTCTTTCTGGTGTGGGGTTGATAGAATGGAAATCTAGAACTCAATTCCCCAGAATCACAAGGATTCCTAAAATTTTCCTTGGTTTCTCCTGGACTATGTTTGGTCCCTGAAATGACTCTGAGAAGCCAGAAAGCAAGGGCACCAGGGGCTGATGCTACTCATCTGGCTACATGTGGTCTAGGAGGCAAGCTTCTGGGTCCAAAGCCAAGGCAGGGCTGCCCTGAGCTGGACTGGAGCATGAAGCTGAGGAAGACTGAGATAGAAGAGTCAGTGTTCCACGGTGCAGCCAGCGTCAAGTGAAACTTCACAGAGCTGGATGGAGCCACTAGGGTCAGAACCAAAAGGAGAGAAAGCCCACCAACTAGAACCAGAATTCGAAGCCAGTGTGTCCCAGGGTTGAAGTGGGTGTGTGTCAGCCAGACTATAAACCTTATAAGTTAGGATACCTGCATCAGTGGCCTAAAGCTAAACCAATAAGTCCCTATGTTTAAAATATTTTGTTTTTTTTTTCTGATGGGAAAAAGCAATACATATTCATTACAAAATAACCAGAAGACGCAAAAAGGTTGTATTATTAATACCTTTACCCAGAGAAAGCCACTAGTGATTTTGATGTATTTTTTCCCAATATTTTCTGTGTGCATGTGCACACACATGCACACACATTTATATAACGGAGACCGCACTCTACTGTGAATAGAGTTAAGCCAACAAGGTGCCCAGTGGCTCTGTACCTCCCCAGACAGGCCCCGGGGTAGGTCCTAGGCTGACCTGCACCCACGTCTACTGCTGGGCTGCTGGTCAGGCAGCAGGCCAGTCCCACCACACAGCTGTGGGAGCAGGGCAGAGACTAATGAGGGAACAGCTTCTGCATTTGTTTCTCTGCCCCTGGCACTGAGCACACCTCTCTGGCAGTTGTAGAGCCCAGGCAAGTGTTGACAGGGTGACTAGCTTCCTCTCCAGTGTTCTCCTCATTAACATGCCTGTGGCATTATGTCTGGTCCCCTCAGAACAATGAGCCAGGTCTGTTAGAGAGAACCTTAAGGGAGAGGGGGGTCTACTCCCCCCAACTCTGTGATTTCTGGCCAATCTGAAAAGCAGGGCCCTCAGGCAGGTGGACCTGAGTCTCTGGAGAAGAGCCATTTCAACTGGAATGGAAGTGCCTGGAAAAGGAGAGAAAGAAGAAATGACAAGGGGGGCTGGGGAGTTCCTGGATTCCTACTTTCCACCCTTTAAGAACAGCAGAAGCTTCACAGGGAGTTAGTAAGGGACAGTGGTCAGGAAGACAGAAGCTGCTAGCTAAGATGGAGGGTGTGCTCAGAAAGAGCATCAGATATTTGGAGACGAAACAAGAAATATCAATCAAAGACCTTGGAAGGTGACATAGACTGGAAGTTTATGGAAGTTTCAGGGCATGGGGAAGACAAGCTGTAGCCCCCAACAGTCTCTGTAGAGTAATTCTTACCCCAAGTACTACAAGCAGCCCCAGGACTCAGATTCATGGATGTTAGTTTGGGTTTAGCAAGCCATTTTCTAGGATGTTGTATTAGGAATCCTGGAGGTGGGAGACAAGATGGTGCCCTGGGCGTCTAATACCCTGGGGTCTATGGGGCCACCTGCTAGCTGTGTGACCTCAGGCAAGTTGTGAATTATCTCTGACTCTCAGTTTTCTCGTCTGTTAAATGGAAATAATAGTGGCATCTATCTCACAGGTGTGTTAAACATTTCATACATGGCATGCCTTAAACATTTAACCCAGGCCCTTCCTCAAAGGAAGTACATTAAAAAAGCATCAGCCCAGCCAGCAGTGTTTTCCCAGGAGCTATGTGGGACTCAAGCTGAATGAGTTCTGGGTTCTTACTGTCAGGGGCGTTTTTGATTCAAGTACCTTGGGTAATTCATGAGAATGGAAGAAAATTGGTTTTTATTAAAACCTGTGATGTCAGTTCCTGAGGCAGTGTCCCCATAAGCCATGGAAATGGCCTTCAGTGACAAATGATGGAGCAGGGTGAAAAGGCAGCTGGGATGAGCAGTGTGTTTGCATTCCCTTTCCCTACTGGTTACCACCGCACTTGCACCATAGGGGTAAGGTCAGAACCACCGCCCTGGGTGGCCTCAGCCCCTGCCCCCTGCAAGGCGAGGGTCATTTACACCATGGCTTACCTGCTGCTGCTGAGCCCCACATCAGCTTGCAGCTGGGCCTTTGACCCAGAGGAAGCTGCCCCTGCGGGAGCCTGCTGAGATCACCGAGGCACAGCCCCAGGAAAGTGCAACGGTTGTATTTTTCTAATTTAATTACCACGAGGGAAGAAGTATTTGGAGCTGTGGATTCCTGACCAATCTAGAGAGACAACTTTTCCGGTCCATCTCTAGGGCTAAAATTAGTAACCTGAGAGCCAGTTTGCCTTTGAGGGGGCATTGCTTCTCGTTCCTCTGGGTACTGGGATGCTGTGTTTGCTTCCCTGTCCTCACCAAGTTGACTCGGGCCAAGGGCCAAGGGGGATGCTCTGGCTGCATTCTATTCCACCTCTTCACTTTTATGACTCACAGGGGTGGCTTAACAGGCCACCCCGCAGATGTCCCTTTCTCCTGCTTTAGTACAACATCAGGAAAGGCTGCAAAGTTTCCGGGGTCGCAACTTAAAAGTTGCAGCATTGACCTGACTCATCTCTGAATGTCCCTAGTCAGACATAAATCACAATCTTTGTAGTTGACTGCCAGGACACTCTGACTCAAGGAAGTATTGTTTTGTCGTGGAGAATTTAGTAAAGGAATGTTCAAACATTTTTTATTCTAATGACAGGAAGAATACATTTTACTTTGCAACCCAGTACATACATATGAAATACAAATATAATTGAAACTGAAGTTTCATGAAGTGTTTACCTATTCTAAATGCCAAACATTTTAATCCAATCTATTGAATTTAATTCTATTCTCCTTCATCAAGAAAAAAGACGGGTTTCATGATTTGCTAATATTTCACAGCCCACAGTTAGAAATCATCGCTTTAGAGCAGCACTGTGCGATAAAAATATAATGCAAGGCACCAATGCAAACCACCCAAGGAATTTTAAATTTTCTAGTAGCCACATTAAACATGTAAAAATAAGCAAGTGAATTGAGTTGTAATAATAGATTGTATATAGCTAAAATATTATCATGCCAGCATGTAATCAACATAAAAATTATCCGTTTTTCTCTTTTCTCATACTAAGTCTTTGAAATCCAGTATGCATTTTATACTCACAGCGCATCTCAATTTGGATTAGCTACATTTCAAGTGCTCAGTAATCACAAGTGGCTGGTGATTACCAACACTTATTGAGCAGCTACTGTGTATCAACAGTAAACCAGTGCCTTGGCATCTGAAGGTTTTTGGAGGGGATCTTTTCCTCAGTGCTACATGCTAATTTGGTTAGCTATTGTTCCCTCTCTGTTTAAAGAAAGTGGTTGTAGCAGTTTGACATTGTTTATGAATTCCAAAAGTGGATGTTGGATTGTGTTTGTGAAATGGTCTGGGCGTGTTGGATTGTATTGGATCTGGGGGTTTCACTTTTGCTTGATTGATTTGTGATTGGGGCTTTGGTTGGGCCGCGGTGGTGGGAAGTCCAGTCTCTGATTCCACAGAGAAAACTGCACGGCAGAGCAGAGAGTGGAGTTTTTGAGTTTTGATGCTGGAGTTTTGATCCTGGAGCCCAGGAAGTGGACATGCGGAGAAGAAGATGCATGAGCAGGGAGAGAGGTCTCCACTGGGCATGGGCGGAGGCCTTGGGAAGAGAGACAAGCCATTCACCTGGTAGTCTGCAGCTGGCCTTGTGAGGGGGCAGAGCAGCTGAGCCTGAAAGGAAATGAGCCCCAGGAAGAGAGGAACCCAGGAAGCCTGAACCCTGGCAGACATCCGTCGCCATCTTGCTCCAACACCTGGCAAGAGACTTTGGTGAGGAAAGTTACTTATGCTTTATGGCCTGGTAACTATAGACTTCTACCTCAAATAAATACCCTTTATAAAAGCCAACAGATTTCTGGTATTTTGCATCGGCACCCTTCTGGCTGATTAATACAGTGGTCTTTCTTTTAACTCTTTCTATGCTAGGGGCTTGCTATCCCTGCATGCCCACTGCTGACCAGTATCCCCTACTCAGGGAATAACTCTTGGGGAGACACAACTAAAAGAACTGATGTAAACTAGTATGGTTGTGTTTCAAATCCTGTTAAGTTTATTATTGTTGATGATGACAGTACTTGCAGCTGACATTTACAGCAGGCTTTAAAATGAAAACTTGCTTACAAATACATTATCTGATTTGATTTTCACAGTAACCCTGGAAGTTGAAATGATCATCATCTCTCCATTTCATATATGAGGAAACTGAGGTTCAGGGAGGTTAACTAAATTGTTCAAGTTTAGACATTCATTCATTCAACACATATTTCTTTGACCACATACTAGGCACAGTATTATATGTTGGGCATGTAACAGTGAATAAAGTTTCAGCTATTGGTTGAATTTGGACTCAAACCCAAGTCTCTTTGGTCTGATTTTCAAACTTTTTCTGCCATATCATGCAATTCTCATTTTATATAAATGGAAATGATCACCATATACCATTAGTTTATTTTTGACTTGGCTGACTCCTCCAACTATTACTTAAACAATTAATTGGCTTTTCAGGGCTAGAGTCCATTGTATTCTCTACATTTATCAATACTCTTTACACTCATTTCAGACCTGAAAATCTGAACCCTTGCTTAGATTTTGATTCATTTGCTTATACGAATATTGGTCTAAATAAAGCAGAAAGCTGATCCTAAGATTCAAGATTCTCATCCCTCAGAAAATCCTTAGCCTTCAATTTTTTATAGCTAAGTCCTCAGAAGCATATTTCCATGGTACTCTAGAACAGTCTACGACATGGGTTGTTCATAGTAGCTAAGCAAAGAGAAAAGTGTCTGGAGGGGGTCCCTTGTGCCAAATAAATTTAGAAATTGAATTAAATTGAATTAAACAGAGTTAAATAGCTTTCTTTACAAAGAAATTTTCAGAATCTTAGCATGTTAATGTGATTTGTGAATCATCAAGATAGATATAGATGTTGATATAAATATAGATTTAAAATAGATATGCAGATGAAGCTATAGAGTATAAATATAGGTATAGAAATGGTAGGCAGCATCTTGTAATGGTTAGAAAAATGAATTATAGATTTGGACTGACAGAGTGAATCCTGGTTCCAACAGTTGCTTATTGTGTGGCCTCAATTTCCTTATCAATAAAATGGCAGTAATAAAAATTATGAAGATTAATTTAGGCTAATCCATGCAAAATTCTTAGAACATAACCTGTTACATAATGTTCAACAACTATTAGAGGAAAATGTTAGCTATATTTACCATGCAGCATTTCCCAATTGTAGGATGACTTATACTCTTCTTTTAGATAGCATCTTATGGGATTATTATTACATGGAATGCTCTTTGTAAAACATGTCTCAAGAAATTGAGAGCACAGGTTGGAGCAAGTAGAAAACTGGATACGATCTGGGAGCCATCTTCTGGGGAAGAAGGAGAGTGTTGTATGATGTCATTGATTAAGAAAAGATGTCACTAGAGGAATCCTACCCTCACTGTTGCAGTTTTATCTCCGAGGAAGTTGTAAGCCCAAGAATCTGCATCCCAGGGATAGCAAATTATATGGCATGCATGTGATTACTTCTGCTTTCTTACCTCATGGCCAGACATTGCCTATTGATCCTGGCATCTTCCCCTACCTACCTTCTCAACATAGTGTGTGAGATGAAATCTACTTTACATTCCTGGGTCAGTCAAAACTTGGTGGTAAAGAACGTAGCAGTACTTCCTTGTAGCTGGCTGTAGAAACCCAACGTATGGGTTGGATAATGTAGCAGTTTGGCATTGTTTATGAGTTCCAAAATTAGATATTGGATTATGTTTGTAAACTGGTCTGTACCTGGGCATGATTAAATTATGATTAGGGCTTTGACTGGGCCATGTCAGTGGGGTGTTGAGTCCCCACCCCCTTGGTGGGTGGGAACTCACATAAAAAACATGGCAAAGGACAGAGTTGTAGTTCTGATGCTGGAGTCCTGGAAGTGAACACAAAGGAGAAGAACACAGAGGAATAAAGATGGCTTCTATAAATACAGATAAATTAAAGAGACAGAAATAGAATAACAGTTATGTATGGCAGAAGAGGGAAAGGGAGATTGAGCGGTGACTACTAAAGGGCAGAGTTTTTTTGTTTGATGTTTGCTTTTTGTTTTTTTCTTGTTTATTATTGGAGGAATGAAAACACTAATATTGATTGAAGTGATGAATGCACAACTCTGTGATATACCAAATACCATTGATTGTATACTTTGGATGGAATGAATGCTTTATGAATATGTTTTAATAAAATTCACACACACACACAAAAAAAGACGGCTTCTTAGACATGGCAGAAACCCCCAGGGGAGAGACAGAGCCATTTGCCTGATAGTCTACAGCTGGCCTTGTGAGGTAGCAGAGGAGCTGAGCCTGGAGACAAGCAAGCCCTGGGAAGAGAGGAACTCAGGGAGCCTGAACCCTTGGCAGACCTCAGCAGCCATCTTGCTCCAACACATGGCAATCAATTTTGGTGAGGGAAGTAACTTATGCTTTATGGCCTGATAACTGTGGGCTTCTACCCCAAATAAATACCCTTTATAAAAGCCAACAGATTTCTGGTACTTTGCATCAGCACCCCTTTGGCTGACTAACACAGATACCAAATTCTATTGAGCCACCAAATTTCCAGCCAGCTCTATTTATGGTAGTAATAGAAAAAAGTGAGAACAAAATTAAATGGATGGTACCTTGGGTGACATTTAGGAATTAACTCCCGAAGAAGGAATTAAGTCAGGCATCCTGAAGGAAGAATTGAACAAAAAACCTATATAAGAACATTTGTTCCCCCATATCTCAGGCTAGAAGAATTGTTCTAGCAGTTGAAATTATGTCCAAGAACCCATAGTCCCTATCTCCCTTTTTGTGTACTTCTAGTGGGTACTGATTCAAATCATGGAACCAGAGAATAGAATTTAGAGATCATCTTAGAACTTTTTATTTGACAGCTGAGTAAACAACCTCAATTTTTAGTGGTAGAGCTGAGACTAGAATGCAAGTCTCCTGATTCCTGGCTCCATACTCTCTCCATTGTATAATCATCTTCCTTCTTTGAGGTCACCTGTTAGAATTATACCTTTATATAAGAAGAGGACCACATTTTAAATTGAAATACTTAAAATTTCTTCTCTATGCTTCTCTCATTGTCTTTACATAAAAATTGTTTGCCCTTACCTAATAGAGAAGAGGGCCCAATTACTGAAAGGAAAACTATGACAATAATAGGATCTTACATATTTTAAAGTGAAAAAAAAAAGTGTCATTTTCTATGAAAAGGAAAATTTTGTTTCAGTTCTACTCCAAGTATTTTGGAGTCTCCCTGAGGCCCAACTTTGGCTTTCTTATTTTGCATGTATTTATGTATGGACTGGGGGGGGAGGCGGTGATATTTGACCTCATCATCTGCTTATTCTCATAAGAGTACCTATTCCAGGAACAGAATTGTTCACAGCTCTCCATGGAGCCTGGGGAGCAACCTGCATTTTGCATAATCATCTGCATGACATTCAGCATCGGACATCCTCAAAACTGCCTTTTTATTTGTGGACAGCACCAAATGGACCTATAGGGAGCGATGAATCAATTGGGAGAAAAACCAGAACCTGAACCTTTTTCTTGGAGTTTTTTCATTTACATTTATTATTAAAGAATTTTTTAGATTTGTGCTTCAACTATGCAGTGCTGAAAAACAATAGACATTTTTCATATATTTATTTGACAAGTTTATCAAGTATCTACCATGTGTAGAGAGCACTATGTTTGGTGTTGAGGGTTGTATAAAATAGATGTAAGAACGCAGTCTTTATCCTAAAGCAGCTTAAATTCTAATTGAGACATCCTCCCTTCTCCTCTTTCCTTCCTTCCTTCCATGGGAGGGATGGACTAGTATTCACTCAGTGCATTAGGTCATGGAAGGGTCCAGAATAAAAAAAAATAACAATTTAAGTGATGCGAGCACCTCTTCTCCAGGTAGCCAGGAGAGCTTCCACTGACAGGGAAGTTTCTCTTTAATGTGTCCAGACCTCAGGCAGAGCAGGGAAAGATTCCAGTGCTTCTCAGTACCTCCTACAGTCATAGAGCGGGGAGTGGCAACGTGACGGTGATCTTCTGGTTCCCAAAATGCTGGGCCAAAAGCTGAGGAAAGCAAATGTGTGCCTCTGTGAAAAGTGATTACTACAGGGATAACCTAGTAGTGGGTTGTGTGGTCCATACAGATTCTTCTTGTGTATGGACCACAGTCTCTATCTCTCTGCAGCCTACTGAGAGAGGGAGAATGCCAATGCGCCTTCTGCCAAAGCTTGATGCAGTGTTGCCCCAACTGGCAAGCTATAGGAAGGAATCATGGGCAAGCCTCCTCCAGTGGGGGAGGGTGGAGGGAGGTGGGGCTGCTGACTGGGGGTTGCTTGTGGGCAGGTCAAGGCAGAGGAGGCATCTACATGTAGAGAACACTTTGTTGTGGAGGCTGATCTGGAAGACCTTCCCTGTGCTGCCAAGGGGTCATCTAAGTTACAGCAACTTCAACACTTGAGATGTGCCTGACCCCAGAGTAAAGAAATGTGAGTATATATATTATGTTCCTGAGGGTTTGGTCTGGTGAAAGCTGATGGTCATGGCTGAGGTTAGGGTTAGAGATAGAAGGACTTGGGAGGTCCCATTTCCTAGGCATTACAAGAGAAGGGGCTGGAATATCCAGGGTGCAAGGAGCTCTGCACCTAGGAAGGCATACAGGAAGACCCTATGCTTGAGAGAGGACATCAAAACTTCCCTAGGGAGCCAAATCTCCCCTAAAGATGGAAAATGGTGGGTCCTAGAACACCTGGGTTGCAGATTCCTCTCCCTCCTTTCTTTAGCCTTCTCTTTCTCTTTCCCTTTCTTATTCCCTGTTCTCTTTTCTAGTCTACTTTCTTATCTCCCTCCTTCCTTTCCCTTCCTTTCCTTCCCTCCTTTGTCCTTCTTTCCTTTCGCTCTTGTCAGTCCTCTCATTTTCTTAAGGCTTATTCCTCTTGCAGAGTATTTCCTGTTATTTCACTTTCCATGGTATTATATTTTGGTCCTAGGGTCCCTGCTCCTAAATAACCAAGACTGCTAGCCTCACACAATATGAATTTTCTTTCTTATTTCTTGATAGCAGGTACATAATATTATTTTGGGTCACATTGCATCCAACTAAAATATGATATTTTCCAATTTTTCTTGCTAGAAGTGGCCATGTAACCAATGTATGGCCAATGAGATGTAAGCAGGGTATTATGCGAGACCCTGGAAAGGTTGCACATAGAGAGCTTGCCATCTGAGAATTGCAGCCTATTTGCCCTTTTGCCTGCCTTCTTCATGTTGGCTAGAGCATGGATGTGATGGCTGGGGCTCCAGAAGCCATCTTGTATCAAGCACTTACCTTGAGGATGGAAATCACACAATAAGTAGAGAAAAAATAGAAGAAGCCTGGATTCATGATAACATCGTGGAGTCACTATATCAGCCCTGGACTGGATGCCTGTGGACTTCTTATGTGTGTGAGAGAAATACATTTCTATATTGTTTAAGCTATTGTGTGGAAGTTTGATATTATTTATGAATTAAAAAAAACAGATATTGATTATGTTTGTAAACTGGTCTGTTCCTCTGGGCATGATACCCCTTTGTATTAAATTCAGAGGATTTACTTTATTCACTTTTACTTTATTAAATCAAGATGAGGGCTTTGATTTGATGACATCATTAGGGTGACTCAGTTTATATACCCCTTGGTGGGCTATAAAAATGGACACTCAATCAGGAAGACAGAAGCAGATCTAGAGGAAGAGAGAGATGAACAATTTGCCTAATAGTTTGCGCCTGAAGAGACCAGAGCCCTGAGCTGCTGAGCAGGCCCGGAAGGGAACGAGGCCTGTAACCTACAGCTGGATCGGAAGAAGCTGGGACAACGGAGCCTTAAGAGGAAAGAGGAAGGCCGAACCCTCACATATGTCACCCGCCATCTTTCTTCAATACGTGGCAACAGATTTTGGGTAAGGAAGTACCTCTTATGGTATCTTGAGTTGGACTCTTTAGGGCTTTGTAACTGTAAGCTTTTACCCCAAATAAATACCCTTTATAAAAGCCAACAGATTCTGGTACTTTGCATTAGCACCGCTGTGGCTAATACACATTGTTATTTCCAGTCTCTGTTACTACAGCTGAACTCAGTCATAAATGATACACTAATCTCATCCAAAAATGTTTCACCTGCTCCATTATTCCCTCTTAGGTCACTTAGTCTCTGTCTTCATTCCCAGGTAGGACGCTGATGCTTTGAGGGGCAGCCAGAACAACTATGCTTTAGATGGCTCATCGTAGCATTGCAGCATCCCCAAATCTGTTCTCCATCCAACAAATCCTTCACAAGGACAGTACAGGACTTTGGGGAGTCTGAGAGCTGTAACAGCTGGAGGCCTGAGTCCCTTACACTTGTAGTAGAGTCTCATATAGAAGTGCCATATAGGGAAGCAAAGGCAATCTGTCTGAGGCTGTCAGCTACTGTCCAGGAGCCTAGACAAGGCAACAATTTATGAGGCACCTTCAGACACCGAGAGTAAGAGAAGGCTTCATCCGGCAGATTTTGCTGGCTGTGTTGTATGTACATTCACAAAGTAATTTACAGTTCCCTTGGAAACATGAAATAGTTTGGGTCTAAATTTAGAGTGTTCATTCTGAGCTGTTGTAATAAGCTCAAAGAATATTCAGAGTGAAGGAACAGAATGAAGAGATGTGGGACAATTCACCCCTAAACCTAAGCTCCGGCCCCATTTCTAGGGCCAAGAAGACCATAGTTGCTCCTGCAGGAGGTGAATGCTCCCTATCGCCCCTCATAGTCAAGGGGGAGAGGGGAACTGACCACTTCTCTGCCTGCTCAGGGATCTCTGGGTCTCAGTGCTCTGGTTTTTGTTTTACTCCTTTGCTTCTCAGTTTTGTGAAGCCCCATGACATTTGCCATCTGTCTTCTGTTAAATTTCTTGCAAAGTGTCTCAGTGTGTGGTCCCAGAGAACCAGCATGTGAAACTGGAAGGATGAAACCAGTTTGCATTTTCAAGATCGTCTGCATGCTGGTTTCCCAGGAAAGTTCTGGCAGCCTGTAAGATAACACACATACATTTCCAGAGAACAAGTGTGAAGTAGAGCCCTGGAAGACTCCAGGTGAGCTCTACCTTTTAGGATGACAACATATGAAGTGTCAACTGTCACTGGGAACACTGTTCCTTCTCTGAGCCTGGTAATTTTTCATTTCTTGCCCAGATTGGAATCTGAGTCCTCTAACTGATCTTTCATTGCTCTCCCTCTCAGCCATCCTCTATACTGCCAGGAAGGTGATCTGAATAAGACTGTACTCCATTCCTCCTGCATTGTAGCTGCTCATTGACAGACCCTGCTGGGCAGCAAATGCTGTGACCTCACTGCCATTTGCTCAGCAGCTAGCACATTGGCACAAAATATTAGTTCAAAAGAAATTTATTGAGTTTCTACATGAATAAGACCATCACATGCCTACTTACCACCTTGAAATGTCTCCCCAAGCTTGTTAGTTTGGGATTGAAGGTGATCCATGATATCATGATATGACTCTGCTGGGCCTCCAACCTCAACTTTTACTATTACTCACCTCTTGACAAATGTTCAGGTATGTGGAACATTGTCTAGCTTGGTATGTGGCATAGGATTTCTGAATTCTCTGTATTTGCTCCTGCTGACCCCCTGCTTAGAATGCAAGGTAATTTTTACCTACTCTTTCTTCCCTCCCCCTTTTTCCCTACCATACACACCTACCTACCAAACTCCACCTTAATTTTAAGACTGACAAGGTCTCACCTCCAGAAACTTTCCATGATCCTCCTTTTCACTTGTGTCTCCTTCTGAGCTTTTAATTCCATTCTTTCAACATGTATTTATTGAGTATCTATCACTGCAGTGAATAAAATACCCCAAGGAACTTACCCTCTAATGGTGGAAGAAAGAAAAGAGACTAGTAAATATAATATGTCAAGTAGTAATGAGTGCTATAGATAGAATGAAAATAGAGTAAAGGAATAGACAGGGATAGTGAAACAATTCTAGGAGGACTAAGGAGAATCCTCTGATGAGAAAATATTTAAGCAGAAACCTGAAGGAAGTGAGGGAACAAGCCATGCAGATATTTGGAGGAGGAGAATTTCAGTCAAAGGGAAGAGCAAATGCAAAGGTCCTGAGGTAGGATTATGTTTTGGTGATTCACAGAGCAGTAAGCAGGTGAGTGAGAAGGTGAGTGACATGAGGTAAGGTCTGAGAGGTGTCTTGGGGCAGTGCTGATTATGTAAGGCTACAGTCAGGTCTTTGGATTTTTCTCCGAGTAAGATAGAAAACCATTGGAGTGTTATGAGAAGAGGAGTGATATGATATGACTCATGTTTTTGAAAGATCATTTTGTCTCCTTATGGAGAATAGTCACACAGGAGAATAGGGGAGGGGGATTTGAAGTAGGAAGATCTTGTAATTGTATGGGCAAGGGGTGATGGTGGTTTGGACCAAGGTAAGTGGAAATATGGATGAGTTGCAGCCAGATTCTGGATACATTTTGAAGGAAGAACTAATGGGATTTCCTGATGGATAGACTGTATTAGGTGAGAGAAAGAAAGACGTGAAGGAGGGTGTCAAGATTTTTGGTTTCCAAGTAGAAGAATGGTGTTGCCATGAACTAAGATGGGAAAGATTGGGTTTAGAACAGAGTTAATCAAAGGCTCAATTGGGGAAATAGGAAGTTTGGGATGGCAATTAATTTCAAGGAGTCACTTTGAGGAGAAAGTTGGATATGTCAGTCTGGAATTCAAAGGAAAAGCTGGGCTGGAGTCATCAGTGAATGTTCATGGAAATGGGTGGAGTGAGTATAGTTGGAGAAGAGAAAGATTTCAAGGACTGATCCCTGTAGTACACCAATGTTTAGTTCAATTGAGAAGGAAGAACTAACAAAGAACGAGAAGGAGCAGCCAGTGAGGTAAGTGTGTTTGTAGATGAGGAAGTAAGAATGGATAGACTTTCTCTTCTGATTGCTTCCATTTCTCAAAGAAATAAGAAGCCATGCCACCAATGAGAATGAAGGTGAGGGAAGATGTCCTGTTCATTTCTGTGTCCTCAGCAATTAACACATACCTGGCACAGGGGTGGCATTAACACACGTTGATAAAGGAATGGATTGAAGCTCTGCCCAATGACTTAGCATTATGGGATTTTTCTGGTTGTCTGTGATATGTAATCTGACTCTAGTTTTGAGCTATTGATGTGTTTAGAACACTTGATAAAATTGTGCAAGAAGAGGGAATACCATGGTAGAAAACATGTTTTTTATTACAAGATATTACTATAGATTATTATAGAAATGTGTTAGCATATTTGCATGTGTAAATGTGCATATACACTCTCTACATATATTTGTATGTATGTTACATACATACACTTTATATATATGTAACTTTATATACTTTATTTATATACTTTTAATATACTTTTAAAAATTAAACCCGTTTAAATAAATGTTAAAAATTAGCAGATACTATCTTAGATCCAGATACTATCTTCCCTGTTATAAACATGGATAACGTTTTGCCAGCTATAAAAATACAGATACATTCAAAAGATTGTGGAAAGTTCAGTCTGTGAGAGACCAGTAGGGGAGCTGGGTGGGAGAGAGGGGCTTCTGGGGACCTTTAAGTCACATTAGGGAAATGACAGCTTCATCTACCTATTCCTAAAACTGGCCTGATGATTTCCAACCAGCTACTTCTCAGTGATTTGGCCCAAATGTTCTTAGTACTATATCACATTGCCAAGAGAAGAATGTGAAAAAGGGCTTTTAAAAAATCTAAAAGCTGAGGAGATGGGGGTTAGATAAGCCAGGAAAAGGAGTGTGAATTATGAAAAACCAGAATTTAAAAATTGTGTATAGGCATGCCATATTTTGCATTTGGAAGTCTTCCCAGCCCGGATCGAGCTGCTGTGGGTACAGAGGGAGCACAGCCTGGCATCTGTTGGAAGGGTGGTGGATTCACTTGGACTGCTGTGTGCTCCAGGCAGCAGAGGGGCTGCATGTTGACTCACTCAGGAGTGGGAGCTTTGGAGAAATACATGAGGTAAGCAGTGCAGTAAATTTTGGTTTGCTTCACTAACCTCCTTTCTTTACATCTTATTTTTCTCTTGCCTCTTTTTTCTTCTCCTCCTCCTCCATCTCTCACCAGTTCACAGAATTCACTGTGAAAAACCGGCAGCGGGACATGTATAAACGAGCCTCATAAATTAGCGCAATATCAGTTTGACTTAGAACCACAAAAGTGGAAGGACACTTAAGCAGAAACAAGATGAAAGTGAATGAAGATAGAATGGCCCCAGGGTCATGCCTGAGGAGAGGCTTCAAGACTGGAAAGAGATAAGTAGAAACACTGATGTTGAATCCTAGAGCTCTGAAATTATATTGACTGGATTATTAGAACATTAAGAGGCAGAGGGTGGTCTCGGAGCAGATGAAAAAGGAGAAGAAAGACTGTGGCTGGAATCCCTGAACATAACTAGATGCATCGTCCATCAAGACAAATGCATACAGAATGACCTCAGGGGGAATGGAGAAAGCTTTCACCCACATCCAACTCCGTGTACCTCAGCCTAATGCTCTTCTATTTCCACGCATTAAAGAACAATAAATATAAAAAGTCCTGTCAACTGCCCAAGACCATATTTATTCAAATCAGCCAGAACTCGTTTCTAAAAGCAAATGTCAACATGCCAGGAAGATGCAAAGAAACTTGGAAAATAGCCTCTGAAAGAACTCCTGAGCAGGGTATCACACTAAAATACAACTGGTATATTTCCAGAGTGTGCAAATTTACCTATACTGAATAACCCGTTGTAGCATACCCATATCTTTTTGAGTGTTCAGCACTAGTTTTGTTTTAGAAGGCTGTAGCAAGTGCTAAATGAGTTGTAAAGATGGTACCCTGAGGCAGTTTGAAGCTATCTATACCCCAGAAAAACATGTTATTACATTTAATCCATTCCTGTAGGTGTGAACCCATTATAGGTAGGACCTTTTCATGAAGTTATTTCAGCTAAGGTGTATGTGGCCCAGACCAATCAGGATGGGTCTTAACCTTAATACTGGAGTCCTTTATAAGCAGAGTGAAATTCAGACAGAGAAAAAGCCGCAAAGGGAGCAGTCAGAAGCTGAACATCAATGGAACCCAGAAGAGAAGGGAGAGAACAGGAGATGCCACCATGTGCCTTGCCATGTGACAAGCTAAGGGCCAAGGTTTGCTGGCAGCCAGCCCCAGAATGCCACTGTCTTTGGGGAGAAAGCATCGCCTTGATGACACATCGATTTGGACTTTCTTTTAGCCTCAAAACTAGGAGCTAATAAATTCCCATTGTTTAAGCCAACCCATTTCATGGTATTTGCTTAAGCAGTCCAGGAAGCTAAAACATCACCCATGTATATTTACAACACATTCCCACAGGCGACTTGTAGCTCAATGGAACATTTACTCTGTAGTATAATTTTTCAATAATATTACATGCATTAATAAAGGTAATTTAGAATAAACCCTGTAAAAGTCATTTGACTTTTTTGCCAATTGCCAGGGTAATAAAATGCCTTTACATTATGCTGCAATAGAAAAGTTGTGCCCTTTGGCTTTTACAACTAGATATTTGTGTGTCATGTTATTGCCATCTTATTTTAAGTTGAACTATGGATTTCCTGCCTCTGCATGGCACTCCACTTATAGTCTGGAGAAGGGAACTCTTACCCTGACCACTTTGGAGAATCAGGGGCATGGACGCCCACTTGTCCTAACTCTACCAAGTGCTCATGTTGTTTCAGTTATGCCTGTCAGGACTTCCAGGCAACTGGGCTCATTCATTCAGAGCTTAGCAAGTGTTTATGGATCATCTACCATGTGCTTGGCATTGTGGTACGGCCTGTGAGATACCAAAGCAAGGTTATACTCTGGAGTAAGAAGATTAAAACAAAAAAAGCTTTGAGACTGGGGTGGTGGCAAGACATCCTAGTACATGTTTCAGCCTTCACCCGCAATTGCCACATTTCTCTGCCAGAGCATAGGAGAACTGTTTTGGTCTTGAGGAAGAAGAGAGAGGAGTGATGGGAACATAAAAAAGGGAGGGCCGTGAGAAAAGAGGATGTTGTCTGGAGGGGCTGGTTGGAAGGAGAGAAAAGGAATGCAGAAGGATGATCCTGAGATGGATTGCTCCATGGCTTGAGATGTGCTCTCCCTCTTTATGGATTCCAAAATTTTCAGAAAATTCTATTGTCCCTAAAATATTCTGTTTGGGGGGAAGGCCTCTTCAGAAGAATGTGACAGAGGGGTAAATTTCTAGTTGACATGAGCTTGAGGGTTTCATGAAACAATAAGGCCCTGAGAGAGCTTTAGGCTTCATTTGGTCATGGTCTTGGGGTCCATGTTCATGAATTCAAGATCTCCTGGGGCAGGGAGGTCCTAGCCAACTTCTGGGTGCCCCAGAATCAGAGACTCCAAATTTACAACCGGACGATAAATTCAAAGCTAGTGTACAAAACCAAGGTGTCTGAGAGAGACAGAAAATAATTAAGTGGTGGATTGAGAGTGAGGGCTGTGGCTGGTCAGTGGGGAGGAAGGAGCCTGGCAAGATGAGGAAAGGTTTTGCCGAGTCTGCTCATGTTCTGACTGAGGAATTTAAGACCCTTTTAAAGGTGGAAGTGAGACTTAATTGGGGCTTTAAGAAGATGGAAGGATTTGGGTCAGCCGAGGGGAATTTGGGTGGGAATTTGACTGCATGCCAAGAGAGCAACATGTGCGGTGGAGAGAGGGGAAGTGTGGCCAGCCCACTACCAGGTGCCTTCCCACGTGGTCCATGGGCAGAGGTTCCTGGGGCCTAATCCACACGAATATGTCATACGTCCTGTCTCAAACCTGTCCTTAGCACACCACATCCAAGAAATAATAAATGGCATGGCTCAGACATTCATTTATTCAACAAATGGATGGCAGGTCATGCTCTTGTTGCTGGAATTCCAGCAGTAAATAATACAGGCATGGTCTCTACTCTCCTGTCCTGTGGGAGAGTGAGAGGACAAGCATGAAAAACCCAGAGCTAGACTGTAACCAGTGTTCAGGGGGAAAGCAACACAATGCTGAGATGGAGACTAATGCCAGGCTGGAAGAAGGCACTTAAGAAAAGGTGTCCGGGAAGGCTGGGACCTAAAGGATGAGAAGAAGTCATTCAGAGTGTGGGGGTGATGGGAGGAACAGCTGGGGGGCGGGTAGGGAGGGTGGGAAGTGAAAGTAGGTGTCCAGGCTTCGAGCTGGGAAAGCATTTGGTACTTTGAGGACTTTTGAAGACCAAAGTAACGAAAGCTGGTGACCATGGCAGCCAGAGGCATTGATGGAATTGGGGAGCGACTGGACCAGGTCATGTAAGGCCTTATAAGCTGAGCAAATGAGTTTAGGTTCTATTTGTTTTTTGGTTTTTTTTTTAAGATTTTATTTATTTATTCATTTATCCCCCACCCCCCCCTGCTGCTTGTGCTTGCTGGGTCAGCTAACCACGCCGTGCGTGCGGGCGGGCTTGCCTTCACCAGGAGGCCCCGGGAACCGAACCCGGGGCCTCCTATATGGTAAACAGAAGCCCTACTGATTGAGCCACAGCCACTTCCCGGTTCTATTTGGATTGCAACGTGAAACCATAAAAAGTTTTGAGCAGGAGTCTTAAAACTGCCCAAGGATTTTTTTTTTTTTTTTTTTTTTTTTTCATTTCTTGGTCTCTCTTTCTCTCTCATCTGTATGAATTTTTAACATCAAATTCTCAGCTTCTTACAGGTGTGTACATGCCCCAGCCTCCTATGCTACAGAAAATGATATGAACCTCTAAGGTTTCCTCATTACAGGTCCCCGAACAGGCAGCAGATGGATAATAACATTTAGTCATTGCCGGCTGGTAATTACAGCGTATATTTAAAGAAGAAATAACTACATTTCCTGCTTCAAGCTCTCTCTTATGAAATGGAGAGCCAATATCTCCAAAATTGTATACCAGAGATGCGATCCATAGTTCCCAGAACGGATAGAAAACTCCCCGAGGTTAATAACTCATGCATGACCTATGATTGTGGTTGTACGTTATTCTGTTTTCATTAGATGTTCTCCTTTATTGAGTTCTCACAGTGCACATCAGTAGCGTCTGTGTGCCCCTGTTTGAAATAAGCTGCTTGCTTTTAAAATGTTCTGGACAATATAATTTCATCTGAACCATTACGGGGAGCACATGGTTCCTGTGGGTCTGGCTTTTTAAATCTTTACACACTCGTTTCTAAGACTGCGGTTTGGATGTTGGTCTGGAACTTCTTTAGGTGTAAAGAGTTGTGACTCTCACTTTCTTAGGGATGAATGTGCCCCTCCTGCTCCTCAGCATGGATCTCTCTGGTCCTAAGAAGAGGGTTTCTGGGGCAGGGTGTTGAACGAGGAGGCATCTCACATACTTTGAAGTGAACAGAGCCCTCGGTCCTTGTGCGGCAGAGGGGAATGGCGTCTCAGGCACTGGGGCCTGGCGCCGAAGAGGTTGCTACTGCTTCAGGACCGGACTTCAGGGTCTGGCCCTGGCTTTACACCAAATCCTTAGGCTGCAAGCTGGGCTCAGGCACTTCTTCCTTCTGAGACCCACTTCCCATCCACAAAATGGCTATTATTTGGCCTTTAAATCAACGTCAGGGACTATATAGAAATTCCTGCAGGAAGGGTTGCCTTGTTATTGGTGACGTGGTCTAACTCATGGCTCTTGTTATTTTTTCTGTCTGAATTTAAAACTGATTGGAAACTACAATAGCTGTAGAGGTGTAAATAACATTTATAGATCCATAGATAGATATGTTCATACATCCAAATTATTAATAGTGGCCACCTCAGGATGGTGACATCTTAATTATTTTTCTTTTTGCTTATCTGTATTTTCTGACTTTTTTCACAATAAATGTGAATTACTTGTATAATGAAAAAGCAAAGCAAAGAAAAATTTTTCTCATTATTGATGCCCAGAGCCAGGGATGTGGCAGTCGTAGCTGCCACATATACTAAAGTTTAGCAAAGACCCTAAGCTCCCAGCCTAACTCTTGCTGCTGTTTTCAAAGAAGACCCTGAACAGGTTCATTTATTTATCGAGCAGCTACTACAGGCCAGACACTGTTTCAGATGCTGGAGATACAGTAGTGAATAATATATTAAAAAATTCCTGCCCACACATAATAAACATTCTAGTAGGAGATAGAAAATTAAAAAGGAAAATGAATAGCATGCCAAATGACAATACATACTGAGGAGAAAAATAGTTAAGGTGGAAGAGGGGCTTTGGAGTGCCAGGTAGGGGAGGGGTTACTTTCAATAGGGTGGTAAAGAAGGTATCACACACCATAAGAGGGTGAGGGAGTGAGCCATGTGGCTCTTTGGGGCAGAGAGCTTGTTATGGTTTGAATCATGTTCCCCACAAAGACAGGTTCAAATTCTAGCCCCCAGTCCTGTGAATGAACTCATTTGTAAATAGGATCTCCCAAGATCCTATTAGTTAAGGTGAGACCAGAGTGTTCCTTAATCCAATATGACTGGCTCTTTAGAAGCAGAGGAAATATGGACACAGGAAAAGGAGACAGAAGAAGAGAGATGGCCATGTGATGGAGGTAGAGATTGAGTTATGGATTGCCAGCAAGCCATCACCAGAATGCTACAGATTTTGTAGAAAGCATGGTCTTGCCCACACCTTCATTTTAGTCTCCTAATCTCCAAAACTGTGAGACGATAAATTCCTGTTATTTAAGCCAACTAGTTTGTAGTGCTTGGTATAGCAGATTGGCAAACTAAGACAGAGCTCCAGGAAGGAGGGAGGACCCATGCAAGCCTTGCATCAGGAGTGGACTTGGTGAGTTTGAAAAGCATGGAGGAGATTGGTGTGGAGTGAGAAACTAGTGGGTGGGAGTGGGGAAAATGAGGCCAGAGAAGAAATGGAGAATGGATTCTGTGGGCCCTGAAGGCTACTGAAGGACTTGGGCTCTGACTTTGAGTGAGAGAGGAGCCACTGGAGGCCATTGAATCTGACTGGTCTGGTGCATGGATCACTCTGGCTGCTCTCTTGAACATAAAGAGAGGCAGCTGGTGCAGGAGGGCAGGCTTGAAGCCAAAAGAGCAGTTAGGAGGCTTGTCCAATAATCCAGGTGAGAGATGAGGTGATTTGGACCAGGGTGGTGGAAGTGGAGGTGGCAACAGGGATTGTGCAAACCCAGGATAAAACCATGCATGGCTTCCTGAAGGACAGGCCATCAGCCACCTCTTGTGAGTCTGAGATTCTTCTCTGCTCCAGAGCCTGACTCTATGTGGCAGCTCAGCTGCATGTGTCACAGAAGAGTAATTGAGGTGCAGCCTTCTGTGCTGGTGTCCAGATCCTAGGTACCATCTCCCAGCCAGGTGGCTCTTGCCCAGGCAAGTCATTGGAACTCTCTGACTCAGTTTCCTTGTCCATGATCAGCATGAACAAAGTTCACAGTCACAGACTTAGATATGTAATAAGGTAAATTTATTTTATATATCTCAACTTAATTTCTTATTTGGAGCCCTACATTTTACCTGATGCATATAATTTAGTTCCTTTGAAGTAAACTCATTCAAATAGTTATTTTTAGTTTAAATCTGGTCAAATTTGGCCTTCTGACCTTCCCTTTCCCTCTCTCTGAGGCTGATCCTTGTTAGGTAGCAGAGAGAGAGAGTTTATGCACTGCCCTGGCTTCAGAAGACTGAGCCACTGGTCCAAAGTCCTGAGACATGGAACTTCCTTTGGACTTTGGCTGTTGGCATTGGTTGAGGTGATCTTAGTCTGTCATGGTCTCTTGAAAACGCCATCTTCTCTTCATTCCAAACACAAGGCCCCTTTGACTCTGCTCCCCTTTCCTGGCTGCTTCTGTGATGCACAGTGCGGAATTTCTGCGGCTCTCCCACTCCAACAGGCCCACCCCAAGGCACCTCACTCTACCACTGCAGGTACAAGAAGCCTGCTGAACACAGAACTGTTCTAGAGGCTCAAAACCTCCCTATGCAGCTCGGTGGGACACAAACATGGGACTTGTGATCTGGGATTTCCACACACTTAACTTGGGTTTCTATCCTTTGGGAGTAGTGGCGGTATGGGGGAGGTGGAAGGGAGGTGACTGAGAGGGTGGAAGGTGAGAGCCTTTATTCTTTCTCAGATACCCATACCAGCAGTGAATATGTTTGTGCTCTTTTCCCAGTCTCCCATCCTATTCTCTGCAGATTGACCACTTCTTCACGTCCTTCCATTTCCTCATCCTCCCTCTTCATCTGATTTTATTCTTGCTCCTCTTATGGGTGGTGGTGGTGGTGGGGAAAGTTCTTAAGCCATTCATCATTCTGTATTCTTCTGAATGCTTGTTTGTGGTTGAAACTTTCAGTATTCAACCTCTCCCACTTTTCACTCCTAATACTCAAACTCAGACTTTTGCAACTTAGAAAACATTTACACTATAAAACAGCAAATCAAAAAGTCTCAGTGCCTTTGAAAATCAAAAGCACCGGGATTTCAAGACTATTGTCTCTGCTGTGACTTTTATGATGCCTATTTGGAGGCACAATCAATTTCCGTGTTTTCTCTGTTTTTTGTTGATTGGTTGTTGGGTTTGTTCTTGATTTTATATCCTCTCTACTTGTGGGCACAGAGTGTTTCTGAAACAATGTAAACTTTGGCTCCATGAAGGGAGGAAAGTGTGTAGAGCTCAATAAGGGAGAATTGCTTGGTTAATATCATCAAATTTTACTCCAACACATGTACTATGGGACCAACTATGTACCTATCTCATAAGGTCCTTATGAGGATTTAATGAGGTAATCCATGAGAAACCTTCAACTCACTGCCCAGCACACAGTAGTGGCTCAATAAATGTTACCTGTTATTATTGCTATATGATGTTCATTCCTTTCCACTGGGAAAAGAGACTCCTGAGTTCACCTTCCCAGCTCGTGAACAGAGGTAGTTTAAAAGCCATATGAGAGCCCCAGTGACCTCCACCCATGCCATGCCATTCTCCCCATAACTGGCTTCCCTCAACCAGGTGAGCTCTTGAGTCCTGGCATGATAACTCTATCTTACCTTCTACATCCTATTTGCAGGAACTTCAGGGCTTTTGCTGGCTTCTCAGTCCAATGGTCAGCAGCTCACTCTGCTCCCCTTGCCCACCTCTGCTGCGGTCAAGGTGAGTGGTTCCATGGGATACACAGAGTCCCAGATGTGCTGGCTCAACTTTGGAGCAACAGAGCCAACTAGAAGCTGCTGTGTGTGCTGGCATGTGGGAAGCTGGTGCCTCTAGGTTCAAGGTTCCAAATGCTCCCTTTGGTGACTCCCGGGAGTCCGCCAACAAACCTGTGGTCTAGGACTAGCTTGGTGCTGCTCCCACTTCCTAAGGCAGGCAGGAGAGCAGAGTGAGGGAGTGGGATGTGACCTCAGAGCTGTCCTGCTTCCCTCCATGCCAAGGGTGGCCTGGGTCTGTCACTGCACTGACACAGAAGGACAGTCCAGTAAATGTGGAGACAGCTTGAGCACACTTTAGCCCTTCATTGGGTCAGGAAAGACTTGGCTTCAATCTAAGAATTAATTTTCTGTAGGATCTTGGCATCTGACCCATTGATCAGCCTGTTGGGATTGCCACTTGCAGGCACATTTGTGACAGCACACGGGGGGTCGTTCTGTAAATTCCCTGGACTGCCTTTCATCTGCAACAGTAGGGACCATTTGGAGTTGCATAAAACATGATGTGGAAATTGCTCCCTGCCCAAGCAGCCAGTCTGGACGACTTCTACAGACCTCCGCAGAATCGGCTGGCAAATTCTCCATTTTCCCAGGCAGCTCTGCTACTCCTTTGCTCCCACATGCAGGCACACACACAAACACACAATCATGCATGTATACAAACACATGCACACACACACACCATACAGGTACACATGAAGACATTTGCACACACCAGCAAATGTCCAGGACACCCATCAATCCTGAGTACCTCAGGGGTGGGCTGGTCCTGTAAGATATCTTAAGGGCTGTCATTTCTCTCCTTTTCCCTCTTCTTTTTCTTGCTTCTCTGCAAATGTTAGAATCTTGAGGAAAGCGGCTGTGGCTCAATCAGTAGGGCTCCCGTTTACCATATGGGAGGCCCCGGGTTCGGTTCCCGGGGCCTCCTGGTGAAAGGCAAGCCTGCCCGCACGGGGCGTGGTTAGCTGACCCAGCGAGCACAAGCAGCAAGGGGGGGATAAATGAATAAATAAATAAAATCTTTAAAAAAAAAAAAAAAAAAAAGAATCTTGAACATATTGAGGGGTTCTGCAGACCATTTAAGGAAATTTACATTTTGTGTTGGGTCAGTTGCTAAATGAATAGCCCTGAAGATTAGACACTCATGACTGCTGCCCATCCTCTGAGAAGGGATTTGTGAGGACAAAGATGAAGGGGAAAAAAGATGGAGCTATAAGGAGATGCTGAGGTTTTGCTAACATGTCAGAGAAAGCAGAAGTTTCCACCCAGCGATTAGCATGTTGGCGCCATCAACCTGGGCCAGTGTTTGGAAGGAGCCTGTTTCACCTGCTCCTGGAGTAGAGAGGAGAGGCCTCTGAGTTCACAGGGCCAGGGAAATCCTGCCACTTCTCATCTGAGATTCAGGAGTCACAGTTTCCCTCCTCAAGGTTTCCTTCTCTGTAACCCAGAAAGCCTTGATTTTCCTGCCACACACAAATCAGCTTCATCTGCAGCCTCAGCAGCTTCCTTCCACATGTTCAGATTTTGCTATGGTGACTCCTGTTCATCTAACTGTGCTGGCTCTCTGGTCCACCATGCCTCATTTCCTCCTGGACCCACTCCCTCCTGGCTTCCCTTCTTTCTCCCCATCTGGTTTAGACCCCCAACCTCTCACTGAAACCACTCTCCTGCCAGGAAGGTCAGTTCCCTCACTCTCTTATTCATCAGCTGCAAGTCCTGGAAAGCTGCAATACTGCTCAAGGGGACCCCCTGCCTTGTGGCCCTGACGTAGCATGGTGGGGAAAAAATATCTCCCAGCCTTGTCATTTGGTGCCATTAAAAATTCATGACCTCCCACCACCAGCTGGACTCCCAGAGGGGCTTCACAATCCCTCTTTCTGTCCCTTCCCCATCAGACCCCAAGCCCTAGTGCCACTCTCTCTCCATAGTCCCCCTCAGCTGTGAGCTGATCTTAAGCCTTAAATATGACAAAAATTGAGATCTTTAGGTAGAATCCTCTAAGACACAATCCTCTAAGGCACAATTCATGCATCACCTTCTCCAGGGACACCTCCCTGAGAGCAGAGAACCCTCTAAACTCTAGGTTAAGCTCTCTGTTCTGGCTCCCATAGCCACTTGTGCTTATCTTTACCATAGCACTTATCATGCTGACTTGTTATGGCCTGTTCATTGTTTATTTGTCTTTATGGTAGGTAAGCTCCTGGAGAACAAGGACTATATCTGCTTTCCTTGTATCTAGAGGGCCTGGCACAGAGTAAATTCTCAGCACATTTTTGTTTGGTGAATGATTGAATGAATGAATGAAGTCCATCCTTCATGGAAACATTGTCCCTGACCAGGTAGACTGCATGGGACAGAGCTGTCAGGGGCAGGGGCTCTCCCTAAAGGGACCTGTGAAAATCCAAGGGGTGCTGAGAAGCATCTGTAGCACTGTTGTCTGAAAGCACAGCCAGCTGCACCCTTATAAAATGGATAAAGCTGCCCTTGTCCACTGTTCTCATTCCACATGTTTTTAACTGGTTATTTTGGAGGAAGGAGGAAGGAGGAGCCTTCTTTTTCCCCACGAAAATAAATTCACCCTTAGCTGAGAGTCCTGTGTCCATTAAAGAGCTCTTGTTCCTCTTTCTCTCCCTCCCTCCTCTCTTTGCACCCCTTCGCTCTGTCTGACCAAGAGGCTCGAAAACCTAGACATTTTTAGCTCAAAGGGGCCTGACAGATCATCTGGCCCCATTACCTGCTTTGGCAGGTGAGGAGACCAAGACCCAGGGTGATCAAAGACCTCTTGATCACCTAGTTAGTCCCAGGGTGCATCTGGAATCAGGCCTCCGGGATGGTCCTCTGTCCACCATGCCACATTGCTCCCTAGAGGAGGAAACTTCAGTAACACCTCTCTAATGGGGAATTTCATCACTGCACCACTAGAGTGGGGGTACTTTGTGGTAAGCCATCCCACCGCCCCAATGATGCGAGCCTCTAACAGCCGCTAAGAGCAGACATGTGCAAGCAGAGTAGGGCAGCTGGCACTCCCTTCGCCCTTGAGGAGCCTGCCTGTTTCAGCAGCAGGTAGAGCTATCTGTTCCCAGCCTGGCAGGACTGTAGCTCTTATTGATAAAAGAGAAATCAAGCCAAGCCTGAAAAATGACTTAGCATTTTGATCGTTGGAGAGACAGAGTAATGGGTCTCTCCTCATAAATATTATGTGGTACAGTGACTTAGGGGCACTTCTGTAAAGAACAGCTTGGCCATCCCCAAGCAGCTCTCACCTGTCAGTTGAGCGCTCTGGGAACACAAAGCCTGACATAGTTGAGATCAGATACATGCCTTGGGTGTTACTGTACCAAGTGTAACTTGCCACACTATGCCTTTAGCTGTCCCAGGTTCCCACTTGAAGGCAGCCAAGCAGCGGCTGAAGGAAGAGGAAGCAGGAGTTGGCAGCTGAGGCAAGACACAATGGGGACTGGCATCGTGTGCCAGGCTTCTCCTTTCTGTCATCTCCTTTTGTGTTCTATGACTCCTCTGCCCTGCGACACTTCCACTCTGGACTGTTAAGCCTGATACCCAGAATTCACACATTTCACAACCACTCGCAGAGTGCTGCCTCCTGTGTGCCAGGCTCTGTCCTGGGCTGTGGGCATTCAGCACTGAACAAGGCAGCCTGCTCTACAGTCCAGAGGGGGAAGAAGGCAGCATACTACAAGGATATTCTATGACATCAGGGGGTGAGAGTGCTAGGAAGAAAGTCAAACTGGGGTATGGCACACAGGCCCAGCTCAGATGGAGAGGGCAGGCCTCTCTAAGGAGGACATATCTGAGCAGAGACTGAAGAGAAGGAGCCGGCCATGCACAGGTGCAGGGGAAGAACATTCCGACAGGGAAAAGCAGTGCAGAGGCCCTGACGAGGGCCCACGCTTGGTGTGTTTGAGGAGCAGGCAGCAGGCTGTTACAGCTGGAACCTCGTCAGCTAGGAGGAGAGAGGTAGGAGAGGCTGGGGCCTGGAGGGTTTTATTCTTGGTGTGAAGTTTCACAGAGCCCTAAGGGGATTGGGGTGGAGAGTGACAGGCACTTATTTGTGTTTTTACAAGACAACCCTGGCTTCTGTGTGCAGTACCTATGGTAGAAGAACAAGAGTGGAAGCAGAAAAACAATTACGAGGCAATCGTGGCATCCCAAATGAGCTGGGACCAGGGTGGAAGGAATGGAGAGTGACAGAGAAGGATGGAAATAATTTCACACTTACAGAAAAGCTGCAAGAATAAGACC
>JAKSZT010054304.1:14302667-14349992 GCA_026826555.1 Tolypeutes matacus
TTGGAAACAAAGTTGAGCTGGACTTGATGATGGACTATGTGTGAGGGGTGAGGCAAAGAGAGAAATATAAGTCTATTCCCTGGAACTGTAGAAAGGGAGATGGGGGGAGGGCAGAAATCAAGTTGCAGACCATCAAGGGCCAGCTAATGAGGACGAGGTGCCAAGGGAAGTAACCTCTTCACCAACACAGAGCAGGTTTGTGGCAGGGCCAGGATGTGAGCTCTGGTCTGCTAATGTGCAGGTTTCGATCCAGAGCGAAACTGCTTTCATTTTACCATACTTCACCTTTACGAAAGGTCAGTTGGTGGGGGACGAGAAGGAGAATGGACCCTGACTCTCTGTTCTCAGACTTCCTATTACCCTTATAGGGAAGGGAAGATGCACTTAGGCCTACTGCTATTAAAGCCACCTAGACAGATGCTCAGTTTCTCCATCTTCTAAACGAGTCTAATTGTCTGTCTGTTGGAGTGGGTGGGGGGGGGTAAGAAGAATATGGCTTTCACTTAAAAAGGTTTTAATAGATAGTCCTACCCCAACTACCCACACTCCCAAATGTCTCTCATACCTGTTGACACAGGGCCTGCAATTCCCATCATGGGAATCATTTCTTCGAATCACAAATAGAGGTTAGAAAATGCTCAGTAGCCACTGGCCATGCTGCATTCACTCATTCATTCATTCACAATGTGCCAAACCAGAACTAAGACATTCTCTTCTCCACAACAGGCATCATAGTATAGTGGAAAAAACATGTGCTTTGCAGGCAGAAAGAGCACTTTGAGTACGGGCTGCACTGTGTTTTTTTTACCTCCGTGATACTGGGCAAGATACCTACATCCTCGGAGTCTCCGTTTCTTCACCTGCAGTTTTGAAGCATGGCTGTGCATCCTCTTATACTCTCTCATCGACATGGGGCCTATGTCCCCACCCTTTGAATCTGGGCAGGCTTGTAATAGTTTCAATCAATAAAATCTGGTGGACCTGATGCTATGTGACTTCTGATGTTCGGGCACAAAAGGCCACAAAGTTTCCTCTTTGTTTTCTGGAACTCTGAGCTCCCACGTAAGCTGCCATGGGAGAGAGGCCACGTACAGGGCCTCTGGCGACAATCCCAGCTGAGCCCAGCCTGCCAGCCACTCAGCACGTGTCCCAGGTGTGTGAGTGGAGAAGCCACTTTGGAAATGGATCCTCCAGCCCCAGCTTTTCTAGGCTCCAGCATTCGATTCTAACCAGAGACATGCTATGCCCACCATGCCCTGTCCAAATTCCTGACCCACAGAATCTATGGGCATAGTGAAGCGGTTGTTATTTTACACCACTAAGTTTTGGGATGGTTTGTTACATAACCATAGATAAACAAAACACAACCAATGTTATAGTCCTTAGTAATACAGTACATTTTAAATGGAAGACAAAAGCATACAAAGCTTCTAGCCTATATTAAGTTCCCAATAAAGAGTTCCCCTTTTCAAAGGAAAGATCCTCACTGGCTATTGGTAGAAGCAGGTGTGTCAACTAATAACAACATACAGTGGGTAAACATCACAATGGATTTGAAAAGAGTGCCAAGAAAATCAGTCAAGGGGCTACCTAATTTTGCTGGGGTCTGGTGCTGTAGGACTGTCTGAAGGAAACCTTTAGAAAGGGGAGACATTTAAATCAGGCCTGAAAAGACTGGCGGGGTCGTTTGGTGTTCACCAGACAGACAAAATGAGAGAGGACATTCTATGGAGAGTGGGAACAACCTGAGTTTGGCAAACCCCTCGAAGTTGTTTCCCTTCTCCCTCCTGTGATCCTTTCTTGGGCTCATCTAAACAGAGCTGCCAGAGCGAATCCATAAAATGTAAGCCAGGTCATGCCGCTTTTCAATCCCCATGGCTCCCATCTTGCTCAGAGTAAAAGCCATCATGCTGACGGTGACCATATAAATTTATCATTCAAACTGGGGCACTTTAGGAGTGAACAGGGACACTATTAATAATTCTGCCAGGACAACAGGAGTCATTCAAGACTGTCCTGGGCAATCTGGCAGCACCCCCTTGAGCACATCTCCTACTGCTTCCTGCTTCCCCTGCCCTGCTCACCACAGTCCAACCACGCTAGCTTCCCCAATGACTCCAGGCAAGCCCCTGCCTCCGTGTCTCCGCACCTCCTGAGCCCTCTGCCTAGGATGTTCTTCTCCGATGGCCACACTTCCTTCAAGGCTCAGATGTCACTTTCTGGGTCCTCCCTGCCCACCCTCTTTAAAATGGACTTTCTCAATAGCCTTCTTTTCTTCCCTGCTTTGTTTTTCTTTATAGTACTCATTGCCTTCTAATATACCCATAACTTACAAATTTATTCTGTTAGTATTTTTGTCTCCTCTCACTCGAAGGTATGTTCCATACAGGCAAGGATTTTTGATTGTTTTATTTGCTGCTGTGTCCCTCAGCATCTAGAACCGTGCCTGATCCATAGTAGGTGTTCAATAAATAGATGGTGAAAAAATTCCTAAACCAAAGTAGGTAACTGGTCTCCTTAATGAATTACAGTTTAGCAATGAACAGCTGAGTCAGGCCAGTCTGGGTGTACTAAAGAATATTTTTCATGAAGGATATTTTTAAGTTAGCAGCTTTTGAAAACAGCCAAGAGCCATGTCTAAAACAAAATGTTTGGCTCATGTTCAGCACAATTTTCCATTATGAACTTTCCTGCCATCTCTCTTAGTATCATAAATTATTATAGCTGGAAGAAATCAGCTCTTAAATTCTATGATTCTAAGTGAAAAGCTCTATTATATCTAAAAAAAGAGAAGTAATATTTTTTCTGGATAATAAAGTAAACTGGAGGTCAGGGTAATAAGGGGAAACTGAGGATGTTGGCAATTTATGAGTCAATTTCTTGGGTTGGCAGAGTATTGGGACTTCTCCCACTTGCTGTGGGGGTGCTTCAATCCTGTCTTTAGCTGCTGGAATCATACTTCTTCCATTTCTTTAGCTCTCCACTAAAGTCTGAAGATTCTGGTAGATAAATTGTTAGCAGTCCTTCCCATTTCTGAGGCATTACGTTTAAATCCTGTTAAGGTTCCTCATATATTAAAAATAAAAACTTCTATTAACTTTTCCCCTGTCAGTGCGATCAGAGTTAAATTAATTTTTTAACACTTCAGGAAAGCAGCAGAAGAGAAGCCTGTCCCCAGAGCTGCTCCATGTTGGCCACTGCTTGGGCAGGGAGGTGTGTGCCAGCTGACTCCCCACAGCAGCTGCCCTCAGCGCCCTTTGGATGTGTTCGGGAGGGCTGGATTCCCATATGCAGCACTCCCGGAAGAATAGTACGTGGCGGAATCTTAGGCCACAGCGGATGTGCCGTCTGCAGGCGGTCTGCTCAGCAAGACGTGGAAACGTAGCCTGGTGTCAGACCTCCGAGACAGCCCACCAAACCAGCCTGCATTATTTTTCACTGATTTGGACATGTGGCCTCAGCGCTTCTCAAGATGCCCTGTGAATCACCCTCTGTGACCAGGGAGATAGCTTCATTTTATTTTTGAGGCTGAACATATGGTGTGTGAGAGCATGGGCTTTACAAGCAGTTATATAGTTGGACCTGTTTTTGTCACTTGAAAGCTATAAGACCTTATGCAGAAAAATAGAAGAAGAAAATAAAGAACTACCATTGATTGAAGACTTACTCGATCTTGGGCACTGAGCAAAGATGTAGAGAGAGACACAATTTCCACATTCGGTCTTCCCTGGTACAATAGACAATATGTCCCCACTTTTCAGATGGGGAAGCCTAGGGTTCAGAGATCACAATTAACTTAATAAAATAAAACTTAATAAAAGTAATGGTAAGTGGTAAATGACAGAGTTCTTATTTGAACCCAGGTCTGTCTGATCTAAAGCTAGTGCTTTTAACCAGGAGCTGTAATGCAAATTATTTAGACTCTGTGTAGAATATATGAAATGATGTATATAAAGTGCTTAGCTCAGAGACTGACACAGAGTTCAATAAATGTTAGCTATTATTGTTAATAAAATGCCTGTTTTCTTGTGAGATCAGAGATCTTTAGGCTCAAATTACTTTCTCAACTATTGCATGCACCACTTTGCTATGTATTTTTGGGGAGAAAATTATAACAGTGTAGATTCATTTATTTATTAACTCATTCATTTGTTCAGTATATTTATTTAAAGGGTGTGGAGTTTAAGAAAGGCAAGACATGTACCCTACCCTCAAGGAGCTTATACTCTAGTTGGGTGATCAAACATGCATACATGATAAAATAAATAATAATCAAGGCAATAAATGAGCTAAGCCAAATGAGTAAGGTTTGAAGAAGCCAGAAGTGTGGGACTAAGTTTGAGCTGGGCTCTAAAGAAAGCAGGATTCAGTTTTTAGGAGACAAGAACCATAAGAATACCCAGTCCCAAAGTGAAGAAAGTACTGTGGGCACCAGCAGAGAAGCAGTCCCTCAGAAATGGAACTTTCATTTTGCAACTTCTACTCTGAGGTGCACAGAATTGGACAGGCATCCACAGAAATTTGTTTTATGGAGGTTTGACTTGAAATAAGAGCAAAGAGTCTGCTTTCAAAAGAAAAGAACTCTATTACTTAACAGAAATTCCCTTGAATACAAAGATTATGTTGTTTCACTTCACCACAATGCACACATCACCACCATCACTACCACCGCCGCTACTGTTTTCATGATGATCACCAACTCTGCCGCCTCCACCACCACCACCATTGCCTCCAGCATCATCACCGTTATCTCTGCCACCACCCCCATCACCATTACTTCCATCACCACCATCATCACCTCCATTGGCACCACCATCTCCACCAGACAAAACTCCTGTGAAAGCGAGTAGTCTTCATTTTAAGGCTTACACTAGTCTAAACTGCATAAGATTTTTATTTTTCATCCTCCAATGTAAGACCAACTGGGAGTTGGCCTTGACGCCAAACAGGCCTGTTGAGAACACCTTCCCCACCTTGTGATAATTTGTTAGAGCTGATGTTGCAAAGAAAATACATTTAATGTTACCTGCCTTACTCCAAGCCAAGGTTCCCACCTCTTTCAAGTGTGCCTGGAGAGCTGAAGAGAGATCCAGTCATTCACCATTCCAGGAGCTGATGGCCATGGAGAAGGGGCTTGAGTAAGCCTGGAAGACAGGGGCTGTTTTTTTTCTCACTCAAAGCAGCCCACTCCCTTCAAGCAATAGACAGCTCTGACTTCAAACCCTAGCCAGGGATACTGCTGCATGAGTAATGCCTGGAAAGATTCTATAAATGGTGTCTTTCATCTCCTGTTGAAATGAAAGAATGAGAGAGAAAAGGAGAGAGAGAGAGAGAAAGAGAGAGAGAGAGAGAGAGAGAATGAATGAATTGTATTCCTACTGCAGAGAGTTCATTTGATAAATAATATATAGAGAGTTTGTGGTAATAACTGCTCTTTTCCGATTCAGCATGTGCAGGTGAGTTTTGACATACATTCTCTGTATTTCTAACAGACGCTGAATGATTGGTGCCTGGATTGGCATTATGAAAGGCAAGACAAACTGTTAACATTTGCTGTAGTGTCAGAAAGGTTAATCTGGCTTTTCCCTTGAGCTGGGGGCAGGGGGTCTTTGCCTTTCGGTGGAGATGTGGGAGGGGAGGCAGGGCACAGGTGGAGACAAGACAAATGGTCTTGCTTCTAGGAATGGGCAGCAGGACAATGACACGTGCCACCAAGCTTGAGAGCCCAGGACTCAGGCAGTCAGAGAAAGGTGTACTTTGAGGGTCTTGCTCTATGCTGCCTTCTGCTAGCTTCTTTCTCCTGAGCCTCAAGGTAAGTACAAGACACCCACTGGGTGCTGTGAAGAGTGCAGAGATATGCACCAAAGCTTTCTTCAGGGATTTCCCCTAGGGCCATAAGAGTTCCCTTTGCTCCCACCAGGAAGGAAAAGGCATCAAGATATTGGGTAACTTGCCTGATTCTCTATAGTTCTCCCTTCCAGCCAACCCACAGATTTCAAGGGGACAAATATTGGACTCAGGTTGAAATATTAGTAATTTGATCATCACCTACTAGTTTCCATTTTGCCCCTAAAGCAGTAAGAATGCATGTTTCTGCAGGGTTTTTTGTTTGTTTGTTTTGGCTTACAAAGTATCCCCATATATGTTATTTTGTTTTATCCTCACAATAATGGGGATGGAACTGTTACTCCATTTTACAGATGAGGAAACTGAGATTCAGAAAGGCTTAGTAACGCCCACAGTGGCAAAGGCTTAAAAAGTAGAATTTACTCAAAATATGCTCGAGTTAGGTTTTCTGACTCAAAGTTCAGTGCTCTGACTACTCAAGGTTGCCTGTCTAGTGTTCCTTCTGCAGCCACATTGTGGCTGTGTATGTGTGTGGGTGGGTGTGTGTGGGCTGCACACATGGACACACACAGATACACACATGCGCACAGGCACACACAAGCACGTGGAAAATGGTTGAAGCCAGAAGGGCATTCCCAGTAGGGAGGGCTTTTCTGCTATTCAGTTTATTTTCTGTCACTTCAGTGAAAAATCACTCTAAGCCTTATGAATTACTCTGGCCTCAGATGGATGGGCAGAGCAACCCAGGAGCCCCAGGAAATGATTTCCACTCTGCAGGGGTCTGCGTTTCCAGAGAATCAGGATCCATGGCCTCTTTTAGCCACTGACCTCCAGTTGGGGTTCATAGCAGTCAGTGGCTACAATTTGCTGGGACTAAGATTTATAGCACTCAGTGTCCAAGAAGATGTAATTTACCTCACAGGAGGGACAATTTTTGCTCCCAACAAAATGTTTTACCTACCCTGGCTCACCTTTAGATTTAGGTAATCATTCTAAGAGGCGAGCGGATGTCTAAAATTTTAAATATTAGATTCACTTCCCCAAAGATTAGATAACATTAATGTCAGAGCTGAATTGAGGTTTTATCAAAGGTTCTTTTCTTGATTCTCCACTCAAATAACCTACAAGGAACTTTCCATGAATAACAGAAAACAAATTTCCTACATCTATCTTTTATTTTCTTCCCTACATCTCCCTTCATTCCCATCTTTTATTTTGATTTCTTTCTGCAGCATCTCTTGGGAAATCTTACTTCATGTTTTTGGGTGTTTACTGCTTCTGCTCCTGCTTTCTTTTTCCCTATCAATATTTAGTTTTCTTTTCAATGAGACCTTTTCCTTTTATCCCTATGCATTTGTAATGGTTTCCATGTGTTTGTCCCGTACTTCTGCCAGTTATTTTGCTATTTCGTACTCATGCTCTGGGGCCTTTTCCTCCTCCCTGAGTTTGCTCTTCCTCCTCTATCCTTTGCATGCAGGTGTTCTGGGCAAATGGAGCACTTTGTGGTTGGCGTGATGGACCTCTGCTCCATCACCTGAAGAGCAGCGTGACCCTGGCAGGCTACTCTCACTGCTCCCAGAACCTTGGCTTCTGGATCGGAAATTTGGAGGCAATAATATCAACATGAGCATTAAGTGAGATCCTGTGCAAACACACCTGTCCCAGGACCTGATACATCCGTAAGAGGTGCCCACAGAATGCCCAGTTGCTCTCATTGTTTCTCCTTTGACTGTAAAATGTGGCCATTCCCACTCCTTTTCTGATTCTTTAGCTTACTTGGATTAGGTTTCATGGGTTAGTTGAGCCACATAAAGATAGAAATATCCCTACTTGGGTGTGTGTGGAAGATAACAAACAAGATGGGATGACTTGATACCAACTCTGATGAAAAAACCAAGAAGCAACTTAAACCATGAAGGAAATTACTGGGCTGAAATGAGTCAAAGGCCCAACCTCCTCATGCTCTGTGGGTGTAGTATAAACATTTTGATAAATGGTGAAGAAGAAACATCAAAATGGGCTCCTTGGTTCGAATAAGCTGTCATGGCCTGCGAGATAAAGACGTACTCGTCTGGGGAAGTCAGTTTCTAGACACACACCATCATTATGCACCATTAAAAATATAAACAGGCATTCTCCTGAGTTCTCATTTGGCAGCGGCCAACACTCCAAAGGCTGATCTTGCTAATTTTGTGTATTCGGAGTCTGCAGTAAAAGAAGCAGTCTCAATATTTGGGTTCACTGGGAATCAGCTCTAGAATTTTAATTATAAGGATGGGAATGTCCCTGGTGCCTTAGGTAATTTATACTGGCAGAGTAAGTTTGATGATTTTTAAGTAATACCACCCCCACCAATGGTAATGACATCTCACCATCACCCCCCCAAAAACAGCAGCAGCAACAAGACAGGACAACTGGCAATGGTTGAAATGGTGGGAGAGGTGTCAAATATTTTGCACCCTGGAGTGGTGGGGGTTTTTGGTTAACAATCTGCTTTGCCAACAAGGTAATTTTTATCCTTTTGATATAGTGATAGACCTTGTTTTAGAAATTGTTTCTGGGGAAGAGTGCTATTGGACTTTTATTAGAGGAGGACACAGACCATCAGTAACTTTCTAGAAGTCAGCTCAGTTAGGCAGTTTTCTCTGAATCATGCTGTAGAAGCTCTATATCATTTCACCTACAGGAAGGCGGGTCCAAAGCAAGAGTCCTGGAAGCAGTTGGAGGTTTTTAGGCAGGATTTTGTTTCACTTAAGCTACCAAACTGAAGGCTTTAATAGGAGCTCCAGCATCCTGATTCCTCTCTGTTTTCCAGAGATTTTAGCCCATTCCTGGTTTTTCTTCATAAACTCTGTTAAGCATGCTATTGCCACCACCCTCAATATTTCTTCTACCATCCTTTCAATGCACACTGCACACTTTCAATGCACACATTTATTTAGTAGCTCAGTGGGATCATCAAGTAATTGGATTGTTTTTGTCTTCTTACACTGACATCCTCAGCAAGTTGACATTTGTTCTCAACCTAGTCTCCTCCTGATCTCAAAATAGTTGTCATTGCTCCACTTATCACTTCCTTAACCAGCAATGTCCAAAGTTGGGAAGTGGGGTAAGATAGGTTTTCCCTTCTTTGCATCACTTTTCAAAAGTGAAAATGTTCCCTGAAGCTGCCTCACAGCTGATGGGCCAGAATTGTGCCATGTGCCCATTTCCATGACAAATACTTACAAGAGAGGAAGGAGTTACTGTCACTGGTTTAGATTAATCAAGATTCCCCTCTTCTCAGTGAGGTCTAGAGCATGACTCAGCTCCTCCTAAACGGATTGCTATTAGATAATTAAACCAAATTGAGACTCTGCTGCAAAGAAGAAACGAGGGAAGGCGTCTGGGTAGACAACCACAAAATATGATTTCCAGTGGAATTGAAAATGTAAACAGGAGTCTATAAAGCAGAGGGCTGGTAAAGAGTGAGACTATTTTCTTCTCCTGTCAGACATGTTTCAGGGATCTTGAATCTGACCCAATGGAGGGTTGTCAAGAAGAATATGTAGTTACCACATAGGGTGGTTAATTCTGAAGAGTGGTCCCTTGATCCTTGCATGACTAATCACTTCCCTCAAAAGATCTAAGCCACAAAGCTCTTCTTCCCACTTCTTGCTAGAAGGCCTTGAACTCAAAGGGGGGGGGTAATCAAGGAAAAAAAATTATTTGATAATAGAACAAATCCCAACTGCATTGAACTTAGCCCTTCTGAATGAGAGGCAGATTCTTTTGTCCACCAGGTTAAATAGACAAGGGTTAAGCTTTGTCCCAGAAGTCTCAGGGCTTCAGGCTTCAGAAATCCAATATCCAGATTAAAGTACTGAGTAAAATGTGAACAGTCCCGAAGAAGAGCTAGAAGCCCATTAATAAGGGCTATAGATAGTACAGAGTTAGAAGACACTGCTAGCTCCAAGGAAGGGGAGAACCAGGGGCTAACAACGAGAAGGTTAGGAGTTGCTGAGAAAGATTTACACTTCAGTTGTGGTACTACACAGAACACAGACATTCAAGCACCTTGGACTATTCCTTAGCAATGCCTGAGCAAACGCTACAAACAGAAAGGATATATGTGAACAGCAATTCATGTGAGTTGGCGTCATTTTCTTGAGCAGAAAAAGCAGCTCTTTAGGGATCTGCCACTGTCATATTGCATTAACAGTAGCCAGAAAATGCTCATTATAATAGATAACATTTTTTTCATTGTCTTCTACCCTATCAAATTGGCTTTATTTATTTATTTATTTATTTATTTATTTTTCCTTCCCTAATACTATGGAAAAGGGCACTGAAAATGAAGACAATTATTCAAATGTAGGGCTTGAGAAATCCAGCCACCAGTTTGCGGCTTTGCCGTCTGGAGGGGAAAGGAGAGAGGACCGTTAGCCTTGGCAGGCATGCACTCCTGCCCTGCCCGTGGATAAGAGGGCACTGAGTCTGGGTAGGCTTGGAAAGCCAGGACACACATTAGGTTATTTGCTTCTGAGCTTTCACAGACCGGTAGGAGAAGCATCAATACTCTTTAGGTCCATTTGCCAAGTGGCAGCCAGCACCATGGAGCAATGAGCAGGGGCCCTGCTGGTCCTTAGCCGAGGTCCTGTGACATGCAGCTGTTAAAAGCTCAGCTGATCTTTATTCAAATCTCGGCCTGACTACGTACTTATTGTAAGATCTTGGGTAATTTGCTTTATTTCTTTTAGCCTCAGTTTCTTGAACTATAAAATGGGCCTAAGGATATTTCTGAGGCTCCTAGGATGAGAGGGTAAAATAAACAAAGCATATAAGTGTTTTAGCTCAATGTCTGGTATATTGTGTAGTGCTCAATAAATGTCAGCTGTTATTTTGTGCCTGTCAGTGACACAAAATGAGACAATGGCAAAAGCTTAAGTGGATTTCAAAGCATATTGATCATAAAGGAGTTAAGAGGTCTTATGTGATTTTTCTTTTTGGTGACATCTTTCAAAAGTCAGTAGGTGCTTTCTTTTCCCCTTAGAGCCAGTGAAGGATGCTTTACAGTCTCTGGATTGCTACAGGTTCAACTTTGTCCAGGTCTTTGGGTCAATCTTCTAATGGCTGACACATAGTAGGAACTCCAGACATGTATATATATATATACATGTGCTAAAGAAAGGTAGGAAGGAAATGAGGGAGGGAGGGAGGGAGAGTAGGAGTACCTAAGAGCTCCACTGCACTCTTGCTCTGGTGCAGACTTGCCCATGGCCCCAGGCTGATGATCACTGGAGCCAGCACTGTCACCCTGAGCTGGCTTTTCAGTGTGGCAAATTGTCCACATCCATGCTGCCTCTGGACGCTTAACTCCTACTTACAGGCAAACCTGCTCATTGATATAACCATTAGCAGGGCCCCAAAGTGGTATGGGGGTGGCTCAGAGCCAGGCTAACTTGGTCCTCACCTTTTCATACCCCAACCCTCTTTTAGCACCTTGGACTCTGGCTTCAATTCTTGATTTCAATTCTGCCTCTGGTCCTTTGAGCTTCTATGCAGAAGTGACCTTTCCACAGTTGTACTAATAATAGAGCTATCATTTATTGGGCCCCTACCTGCTCCATGTAGGTATCACCATAATCCTCAAAACCATCCTGTGGGACTTCTAGTCAGTGAAGATGTGGTGTAAGACTCTCCAGGATGCTGTTCTCCCACAGAATCTTTGAACAACTAGCAAACACTGGCGAAGCCATCTTCCTCAAAACTCCAGTTGCAGTAATAACTGGGTGAGTGCCCAAAAAGAAAAGGCAACAACAACAACAACAAAAATGGTAGGATAAGCTCAAGGCACCCTTGCTTGCCCCTCCCCAACTCCCTCACCAGTGTGGTGTGTAGCCATTCTGTGCTTCCATTTGTGGGTCCTTGGGCCCTTTTCCAGAGGGAGCATATTTACCCCTATGTGCATACTGGGGTGCCTGTAGGTTGGTGCCAATCTATGGGGTACCTCCCAAAACTTGCCCTGCTGGCAGAAGCAGCATGCAAACAGCTAAAGCAGTGTAAGAAACAGTTAAGCCAAAGCAGCCTGGAGCAAAAGATTACTGGATTTAAGACATTCAATAGAACAACCAGGAAGAGGAGAAAGTATAATTTATAGGGAGTAGAGGGAGCATTCCCATTCCTGTAAACATGGTAATTCCTAAGGCTGCAAGAGAACACAAGCTCAGGACAAGATGCATGCTTAGAAAAGACAGAGAGTACTTTGCACTTCACTTTTGCCTTGTGCTGATCTTGATAGGAAGGCTAAACTCTGAAGGAGAGCACTAGTCAATGCAGATCAGATTTGCAAAGAATCTGACAGGTGTTTCTTGCCTTGGTTTGCTTTTTTGTTTGTTTGTTTTTGTTAGCTTCTAGTACACAAGGAAATCTTTGTCATATCATTAGCAAGATACAGACTTAAGGAACAGATATCTTAGGGACTAAATCCCAGAGTTAACACATTAAATATTAAAATATACAGTGTGCAACAAATAGTTATAAGATAAACGGCCCATCCAAAGGAACAAGCTAAAAATTCAGAAATTATCAGTGAAGAAGACCAGACTTAGGGCACACCAGACAAAAAGACTTTACAGAAAGATCTTCAATATGCTCAGGGAGATAAAGAAAAACACAGTGAAAAGACTAAAACATCTAAGGAAAATGATGAGTGAATAATATGAGAATCTCAATAAAGAGATAGAAATTAAGGGACCAAACAGAAATATTGGAACTGAAGACCACAATAACTGAAACGAAAAATTCCCTAGAGAGTTTCAACAGCCAATAGGAGTTGACAGGAGAAAGAAACTGAACTTAAAAGAAGACAATTGAAATGATTTTGGCTAGGAAGTAGAAAGGGAAAAAGAATGAAAAATGTGAGTAAGCCTAGGAAACCTGTGGGACACCATTAAACATACCAATACATGCATTATGGGATCCCAGAAGGTGAAGAAAGAGAGAAAGGAGCAGAAGAAATGTCCAAAGAAATAATGGCAAGAAAATTCCCAAATTAATGTGACATGAATATACACATTTAAGAATCTCAACAACCCCCCAAAAGGATAAACTCAAAGAGAACCATGCCCAGATACATAGTAGTCAAACTGTTTAATGCCAAGGACAAGAAGAGAGTTCTGTAAGCTGCAAGAGAAAAGCAACGTATTATGTACAAGGGAGTTCCATTAAGAATTGGGGTATATGTCTCATCAGAAACCATGGGGACAAAAAGGCAGCAGAACAAAATATTTAAAGTGCCAAGAGATATCAATTTCCAAACAAGAATTTTAAGTCTGGTGAAAATTAGGGAGAGATTAAGAAATTCCCAGAGGTAACGCTTATGCACATTTCAGCAGGTTCTCATAGACTTTCAAAGTGGATATTATCCCACATAGTGGTGCTCCTGATGGTTCTGGAGACACCCAGATCCTATGGTCAGGTGGATAGCTCCAGAGTTTGGTGCCTTGCCAGTGGGCCCTCCTTTGGAGTTTGTGCTCCTAAGAATGACAGAGCTGGACTCAATCATGTCTTCCCTGTACATGGCTCATCTGTCTCTTCTATTTAAACCTATACTTGGTGCTGGAGTTTGTAGGTGTACATCCAGAGACTCGAGTCTTTGGGCTGTCCATTTGCCAGCTGGGCCCAGAACCTCGGCGGAGTTGCAACACCTACTCTACAGCTCATTGGACTCACCCAGGACAACTGGCGGGGAGATGATGATGGACAACGGCCATCCCAGGGAATGGAGAGAGTCTGCAGCTGCAGGCAGGATAGTCCCATGGGATATAAGCTCCCTCTCAACTGGAGGTGGAGTGGACGTCACCATCCCAGAATCTTCGGGATTGGGGAAAGAACTATGGACTAGAGTGGACTTAATAGTATTCTACTTTAGACATATTGCAATTCTAGCAAAGGAAGAAATTACAACATTGATGTGGAACCAGTGGCCACTGGAGGCTCTGGGGGCAGGGACAGGGAAAAACAATTGTAATATGAGGGCTTTTTTGGGATTTGGAAATCGTCCTGAGTAACATTGCAATGCCAGATATAGGCCATTTTATATCATCACACAACATTCAGAACTGTGTGGGAGAGAGGGTAGATTACAATGTGAACTATGGTCCATGCTTAATGGCAAAGCCCCAGGATGCATTATCAATTGCAATGAATGTGTGGGAGGTTGTGGGAGGTGTGGGGAGTGGGGCATATGGGAATCCCTATATCTTTTGTGTAACGTTTATATAATCTAAGTATCTTTTTAAAAATAATAAATTAAAAAAAGAAAAAAAGGAAAAAAAAAAAAAACCAAACAAACAAAAAAGAAATAAAAGGGAGAGAGAAAAAAGAAATTCCCAGATAACAAAAGCTGAGGGAGTTCATCACCACTAGACTGACCTATTAGCAATGGTAAAAGGAGTTTTTCAGACTAAAAGGATAAGACACTAGACAGAGGAATGAAGTGGCATAAAAAAAATAACAGATCTCTGATAAAGGTAATTATAAATGCCAGTATTACTTTATTGTATTTTTATACGAAACTCCACTTTTTCTTCTTACAGGTTCTAAAATGCAAATATGTAAAAACTAATGATAAATCGATGGTTTTGCACATAAATGTATAAAGATATAATTTGTAACAATTATAATTAAAAGGTGAAAGGACAGAAGGGTATAGGAACAGTGTTTGTGTAGGCAATTGAAATTTAATTGGTTTCAAATAAAATGGGATTGTTATAGATTTATGATGTTAAATTTAAGTCCCATGGTAATCACAAAGAAAATACCTGAAAAATGTTTACTGAAGGAAATGGGAAGGGAATCAAAATGGTATGTTTCAGAAAAAGCAAATAAATATAAAAGTAGGTATTATGTTAATAACTGGGAGACAAAAAAGGTATGAGAATTGCAGAGACCAAATAGCAAAATGGTAGGAAAAAAGTCCTGTATTGTCAGTAGTTACTTTAAATGTAAATGGATTAAACTCTCCAATTAAAAGGCAAATATTGGCAGAATGGACAAAAAATCATGACACAACTATGTGCTGTTTACAAGAGACCCATCTTAAATTCCCATTGACACAAGTAGGGTGAAAATGAAAGGATGGAAAAATATACCATGAAAATAGTAAGGAAAACAAGAGCAGAGGTAATTATATTAATATCAGATAAAATAGACTTTATGTCAAAAACTCTTATGAGGTACAAAAAAGTTCACTATATATTGATAAAGGTGTCAATTCAACAAGAACCATAACAATTACAAATATATATGCACCTAATAGCAGCACCCCAAACTATATGATGCAAATATTGACATATTTGAAGGGAGAAGTAGATGAGTCTACATTAATAGTAGGACACTTCAATACAACACTTTCAATAATGGATAGAACACCTAGATAGAAAGTCAGTAAAGAACAGAAGACTTGAATGATACAACAAACCAACTAGACCTAATAGAAAATACAGAACACTTCACCCAACAGATGTAGAATACACATTCTTCTCTAGTGCACATGGATGAATCTCCAGGATAAATCATATGTTAGGTCACAAAGCAACTCTCAATACATTTAAAAATATTGAAATCAAACAATATATATTTTCTGACCACAGTGGGATGAAGCTAGAAATCAATAACAGAGGGAGAGCTGGAAAATCCACAAATATGTGGAAATAAAGCAACATTCTCCTAAACAAATAATGGGTCAATGAAGAAATCACCAAGGAAATTAGGAAATATATTGAGGCAAATGAAAATGAAAAATTTATGGGGTGCAGGAAGGTAGAGCTGAAAGGGAATTTTAGATAGCTGAATGCTTATATTAAAAAAGAAGAAGGATCTTGAATCAAAGATCTAACCTTACAACTAGAGGATCTTGGAAAAGAAGAGCAAATTCCTGGAAACTTACAAATTACCTACACCATCTCAGGAAGAAATAGAAGATCTCAACAAACCAAGAACAAGTAAAGAGATTGGTCATTAATCAATAACCACCAAAGCAAAGCCCTGGACTAGATGACTTCACTGATGATTTTACTAAACATTTCAAGAAGAATTAACACCAAATCTGCTCAAATGCTTCCAAAAAATTGAAAAGGAGGGAAAACTTCTTAACACATTCTATGAGGTCAACATCACCCTCATACCAAAGCCAAATAATGATACCACAAGAAAAAAAAAAATCACAGGTCAACAGCCCTTATAAATATAGATGCAAAAATCCTCATCAAAATTCTAGCAAACCAAATCCAACAGCATATTAAAAGAATTATATACCATGATCAAGTGAGAATTTTCCCAGTTATGTATGGGTGGTTCAACATAAGAAAATCAATTAATATAACACATTACATTAATAGAATGATTGGAAAAAACACAAGATCATGTCACTTGAAAAGCATTTGACAAAATCCAGCACCTCTTCTTGATAAAAACATTTAGAAAAGTAAAAATAGAAAGTTTCAAAGAAAACCTACATAAATGGAAAGACATTCTATATTCATGGACTGGAAGGCTAAATATTGCTAAGATGTCAATTCTACCCAAAGTGATTTATAGTATCAATGCAACGGCAATCAAAATTCCAATAACCTTTTATTGTAGAAATGGAAAAACCAAATATCAAATTTAAATGGAGGGGTAAGCAACCTGAATAGCTTAAATAATCTTGAAAATGAAGAATGAAGTTGGAGGGCCCACATTTTCTGATTTTAAAACTTATTACAAAGCCACAGCAATGAAAACAAAGTGGAACTGACATAAGAACAGACATTTAGACCAATGGGAAAAAAATTGAGTGCTCAGAAATAAACTCTCACATCTATCACCAATTGATCTTTAATGAGGGTGTCAAGTCCGAGTGGGGAATGAATAGGCTGTTCAACAAATGGTGCTGGAAGAACTGGATAGCCATATGCACAGAATGAAGGTGAACCCCTACCTCACACCATATTAAAAAATTAACTCAAAATTTATCAAAGACCGAAATATAAAAACCAAAACTACAAATCTCCTAGAAGAAAGCATAAGCAAACATCTTCAGAAAAGCATGAGCAACAAAAGAAAAAAAATAGATAAATGAGACTTCAGTCAAAATTTTAAAATTTTATGCATCAAAGGACTTTATCTATCATGAAAGTTAAAATGACAGCTTACAGATTGGGACAAAATATTTGCAAACCTCATATCTGAAAAGATTTTAGTATCCAGAATATGTAAAGAAATTGTACAACTCAACAGAGAAAAGACAAAAAAAAAAAACAAACCTCAATGGAAGAATGGGTGAAAGACTTGAATTTACATTTCTCCAAAGTAGATAATTAAATGGCCAATAAGCACACAAAAAGATGCTCAACATCATTAGCCATTAGGGAAATGCAAATCCACTGTCAGATGCCATTTCACAACCACTAGAATGACTACTATTAAAAAAACAAGGGGGAGGCGGATGTGGCTCAATCTATGGGGTTCCCGTTTACCATATGGGAGGCCCTGGGTTCGATTCCCGGGGCCTCCAGGTGAAGGCAAGCCAGCCCGCGCAGAGCGGTGAGCTGATGCAGCAGGACAACCCAACAAAGGGAGACAAGCAGACACAGAAAAACGCACAGCAAATGGACACAGCGAGCACAAGCAGCAAGGGGGGATAAATAAATAAATAAATAAAATCTTTGAAAAAAAAACAAAAAACAAGGAAATAAAACATGAGGCTGTAGAGAAGTAGGAATATTCGTCATTGTTGGTGGGAAGGTGAAATGGTGCAGCCACTGTGGAAAACACTTTGGTGATTCCTCAGAACGTTAAGCATAGAATTACTATATGAACTGGCGGTCCCACTTGTAGTTATATACCCAAAATAATTGAAAGCAGGGACTCGGACAGATACTTTCACACTATGCGTTCATAGTCGCATTACTCATAATGCTGAAAGGTGGAACCAACCCAAGTGTCCATCAACAGATAAATGGATAAACCAAATGTGGTAAATACATACAATAGAATATTATTCAGCCATAAAGAAGAACGAAGTTCTGATACATGTGCCAACATGGGTGAACCTTGAAGTTACCATGTTGAACGAAATAAGCCAGACACAAAAGACGACTATTGTATGATCTTCTGATGTGAAATTGTTAGAATAATCAAATTCATAGACTCAGAATGTCCATGAAGAATACAGATTACCGGGAGCTGTGTAGTGGTAGGGAATGGGGAGTTAATGCTTAATTAGTACAAAGTTTCTGATCGGAGTGATAGAAAAGTTTTGGTGATGGATAATGGTGATGTAGCACAACACTGTGAATATAATACCCCCACAGAATTATGTAGTTGAATGTGGTTAAAAGGGGACATTTTAAGTTGTATATATATATTACTAGAATAAAAATAAGAAAACTGTAGGACTGTAAAGCACAATGTAAACCCTACTGAACCTTAATGTAAACTATGGACTATAGTTAATTGTGTAATTATAATAACATTGCTTCATCTCTTGTAACAAATATACCTTACAAATGCAGAATGTTAATGGGAAACCTCTGTATTTCCTGCATGATTTTTCTGTAAACCTACAATATCTCTAATGAAAAAAAAAAAAAAAGAAAAACAATTCTGTGCATTATATATTATGAATCCCATTTTATAGGTGGAGAAACTGACATTCAGAGAGGAGAATTGGATGGCTTAAGGCCACACAGCTGGTAATCAAATCAGTCTCTGGTTTCAAATGTCAGGTTCTAGTCATTTTATTAGTTTCAGCTTTTATTAATGGACACCAACCTGACTCTCAGATCCCCTGCTGCCTCAGAATGAACTCCCTGCCTCCCACCATCCTGGCTCTAGATCTATGGAATCCAGTGTTTCCTGTTGGTTACTTGGCTGCTGTCTCCTCAAGAGAACTGGATGCTGGTGGCCCAGTCTTTCCAGGCATAGACCCTGTATTCCTCCCAGGGACTTATGTCCTTTCCCTGAGTCTCTGCCCAGTTTCCGGGAGCTGCCATCTATGGCCATGTTTTCCTGGGCTGACCAGAGTTTCTACCGGCTCCCTATCCAGGGTCTCTCCATCTCTGTTCTCCTTATGTCAGGAAGTCCTCTTTCTTCCCTCAGATCCCTGATGCCCACTAATTTTTAATAAGACCACCAAGCATGTCTGGTTGTGTAGACAACTCAGTCAACCTGACAGACTGTGCAGCACCCATCTAGAATGTTTACTACTAGAAGACAAACTCATCTGTTTAGAAATCTGGGATCCCATCCTACTGGGTTCTGCAGCAGGATCCAAGCTTCCAGGCTTCACATTCAGGACATGAAACTGCTCACAAACCTCCCTGGCCCCTGGTCTCTGGGGTCTGATTAAATTGCGTATATGAGTTGGCAGAGGTGGGATGAATGGGCTTTAATCCCTGAAGAGGGAGGCGGGATTCCAAGACCTGGCAAATGATTAATAGGCCTGGCATATTACATTTGACCTGTCAGGGCAACATTAAATGTGATTTATGACTTGGTTTTAATTGAGATTTTACTGAATTATTATTCAGTACATAGAGCTGGTCTGGACCCCATATTCCTAATGTCTAGGAGTCCTGTGCTTAGAGATGGGCAAATGTGTTCTGCCCAAGAGTGACAACCACTCTTTCCCAGTGTGGGGCCAGAGGCAGCCTCCTGCTCTGCCAGCTCTCCACCCTTTCTCACCCCAACAGCAGGGCTCAACCTTGGAAAAATGATGACAGAGCAGTTTTCTGCCCTTTCATTTTCCTTAACTCTTCAAAGCCAAGTTCAAGCCACAAGTTACCCTGGTTTGTAAAATGAAACAACAAACGCCTAATGTTAAGCTGTAAGTGACAACGGAGCATTTCCATCCTAAAAGAGGACAGAAAAACTAGACAATGCTTAACTCAGACACATGATTTTTCTAACAGAGATCTTTAAGCCACTTTGAGGGACTCGCCTACAGTCATTGAGGTATAGTCATGAGGTTTTGGAGGTATGAGTTGAAATGATTTAGTGAGTTTTAAGCCATGTTGACCATGGAGCTTGCAATTGTAACTGCTGACTACCACTTCAGGTCTGAGGGGAAAGTGGATGTGAGGCCAGGGAAGAGGACAAGTGAACATGTGGGAATTTTCTCCCCACCCTCACAAGGTTGCTCTCCGACCTACAAGTGGGAAAATTGGGGCTTAAATAGCATTTATTGAATTTTGAACTGCATTGGACAAAGAAAATTACTAGTTAATATATAAAGCACTGCATTTCCCATAATGTGAATGCCAGTGGAAAATGAATTCATGTCTGCTTCATAGAGAGAAGCTTGCCTTTAAAGTACTAACATAAATGTGTCCTTAGGGAAAGAGGGAATGGCAAATTAGATAGAACTTTGCAATATGATATAGCAGCGGAGAAAGCTCGTGCTCAGCTCTCTGCCTGTGGAGCTGGAAGAAAAGGTTTGCAGAGGAGCAGGAAAGACTGTAGCGGGAGAGGGTGTCTTCATCTTGGGTAAGTTGAGACTCAGATCTGAGGGTCTGAGAGTTACTACTGCTGGTCTAGGAAAGGAGGTTGCCCCATGTTGGGGGGTGGGGAGGGTGTAGGTTGGAGATTAGTGGATGTGCGTTTGAACCCCTATTGCATCTCTGGGCATTTACTTACTCTCCCTGAGTTAGTTTCCTCACCTGTATATGAATGGGGCAACAATAATTGCTCCACAGAAGTATCGGGAGACTTAATTGAGATAATGCATACAACAATATTAGTGGACTTTCTTTTTCTTTAGACATTGCTTCAACAAAATATGTTCATTTATTCAAATGTTATTGAGTAACTATTACATCAGATACTATGCTAGGTCCTAAGATACAGAGATGAGAATGACAGGGCTCCTGTTCCCAGTGGAGGATATTTTGGTAAATGTAATGATGGTGACATGCAAAGGATATTATGGAAACATGGAGTAGATGAAACTAGTCCAATCTGAGGAAGCTGCCAGGAGGGGAGGACAGTTAGTTGCATCTTAAGTATGAGCAAAGGGAAGGGGTCAGCATGAGCAAAGACATGGTGGTGACAACCAGCATGATGTGTTTGGAGAACTGCAAGTGCTTCAGTGTGGCTGGAGCATGAGGTGGAGTCAGAGAGTAGGAGATGAGGCAACAGGCAGTCAGCAGTCAGCGATCCTGTAGGACTTGTGCTAAGGAGGATGGACTTTTTTTGGAGTAGTTAAAATGGACCATTGAAGGATTTGCATAAAAAAGGTGACTCTGAATATGGCAGTATGTGGAGGCTGGTTTGGAGAAGACTGGCTAGGAGGCTATTGCAGTCATCCAGATGACAATCGACTAATAACTTGGGCCAGAAACAGGGTGTTGGTAGTGCGGATGGAGAGGAGTGCAGGGAGTTAAGATATTTAGACACAAAATAGGCCCAAGAGAAGAGCCAAAATGATCTTCAATTTGGAGATTGCCACTTACTAAGAGAGAATTTAGGAGAAACAGCCATTTCATGAGGAAGCTCCTGAGCTTGGTTTGGGCTTGTTGAATTTGATGGATCTATGAGGCTGCTAGTTGGAGCCATATATGTCTGGACTGGAGATATGTGCCTGATTCAATGCTGGATATTCTGAGGGCTCCAACAACAATTAAGACATAGCCCTCTCCTAGTACACTGTCCTGCCGGGAGACAGGCAACCAAACTGAGAATAAGAAGAGACGCCTCATTGCCAGGAGAACAAAACTCAGAGGACAATTAATTGCATGTGGTTGGATCAGAGAAGGTTCAGAGAGGAGGAGAGTTTTGAACAGGTCCTTCAAAAATGAGCAGAAGTTCATCAAGCAGCGGGGCTGAGTTGGCATGTAGGTTGGAGCATCCATAGTGGTGGGAAAAGCACTTATAAATATGTGGAGAACCTGAAATGTTGCATATGGGAAGGGTTGCGTGGCTGATATGGGGCTGCTTTGGTAAGTGAAAGATTGGAAACGGAGAGTAAATGTCTAGAATCAGAGTCTTAAGGAGCTTGGAAAGCAAGCTAAGGAGCTCCAACACTATTCTAGAGGAAGTGGGGGTCTTGAAAATGGGAGCCTAACAATCAAACTTGGGTTTTAGAGAAATCCCTCTGGCATCAGTGTGGTACATGAACTGGAGGGATGAGATGCTGGAAGCTGAAGGCAGAGAGTCCAGCTTGAAGATACTGCAGTGGTAAGAAGGAGATACTACAGGCATCATCTACTGCAGGTAAGTGAGCAGGGATAGAAAGGGTGCATGCAAAGACCCTTCAGAAGGAAAATGCACAGTGACAATTAGTAGGTGGTGGTGAGGAGGGAAGAGGCTGGGATGACTTGGAGGTTTCCAACAGAATGGTGACATGACTAACTATAAGAAGAAACTGTGAAAAGGAGTAAATCATGGAAAGGTACAGAGTTCAGTTTTGGATATGTTGCATTTGTGGAGATTACAGAGAAAGTCAATAAGCAGCTGAGTATATGAATCTGGAGCTCAGGTTCATATTTAACAGTCACCAATGGCAATGTGATAGCTGAGTCCTTGGGAATTTACTAGATCATTCAAAGAAAATGAACAGAGTTAAAAGAAAAGAAGGCAAGAAGACAAAGCAGAGGGGTGGGGTGGGTAAGAGCAGGCAAAGGACTGTGAGAGGAAAGCAGCTCATAGAAAAAGCAGAGTAAGAGGGAAGGAGGGGTCAAAAGAGAATCAGCCCAAAGTAACGTCATAGACGTTAAGGGAGAAGAAACGTGTCTGCTCTATACTCCCGTGGTATAGCTAGGCCTCCCTCCAACACAGAGTATATCTCTGTGCTTTGTAATTGTTAATCCATTTGTTACTCCATTAGCCTCTGAACTCCTGCAATGTCCTACATCCTTATTTGATGAAAACTCATCACAGAATTGGGCACAAGTTGGGAACTCAATACACATTTATCGGATAATTGAGTCAGGTCAATACTACCAAATGTTGTGGAGACTTGTTCAAAATAAAGATGGAAATAGAGGTAATTGGATGTCACTAGAAACTTTAGTAGTTTTAGTGTAATGGTGGTGGAGGGTTGGTAGCACTTGGCAGTGGAAGGAAATAACCAGTCTGCACCATTGAAAACAGGAGGGTCACTCCTCATTTGACATATTTGAATTAGACAGCAAAGAGGGACAGGCAATAAATATACTGCAATTAGTAAAACAGAAGAACTGTCTTATGAGTCAAGACAAGACTGAAGTTAATGCATTGGTCTGACTAATGAACTCATTTATGTGCTTCCCTTCCCATCTCTGTACTTATTGGATCACACAGCTTGTAAAAATCTTTATCTGGGGTCCTTGACAGAACCAGTGACCATGTCAGTCTGTACTTGTTGCAATATTAATAATTTGACTATATGCTGATTTGCAGTGATGGGAGGGAATCGCTTAGCTGGGAAGGGATCAGGGAGGATCCTTGGAGGAAGGGGTATGTTGTTGTCTGAGCCCCATTTGGGTGCGTGATTCTCTGATTTCTAAAGTTTACAACCACTGGCTCAGCTGACAGCTCTCACCTGCCCTTCCAAATAGCATTATGGAGCCACTGCCGAGGTCCGTATCACATCCCCCATCCCACTTGTTTGTATCCGAATAAGTAGTAGCCTTTGACTTTGGAAGGTTACACTGAGGCAGGAGTGAAAATAAGGTGCAAAGAGCGCAGGAAGGGAATGTGGTAGTGATGGGAGAGATAACTGCTTTAAAAATAGGAGGTGGTCCGGGAAGAAATTATTTTTCTGGCAAGATTAGCCCTTAGCATTCAAGTCCCACTCATTATCCTTGAATTGTTTTAGTGGAGAGGAATCCTGATGAGGACTGCCCAGCTGAATTTCTGAAGACAAGCCATGACTCCATCTCAGCACTAGTAAACCCCAGATACACAACTTCTTCATACAGCTTTTCCCAGCTGCCAAATTTTCCTCCTGTTTCCATTAAACACCTGGCTTCTGTTCTTATCAATATGTGAAAATAAACATGCATGCAAACACACATGCTGATCACCAGCAGACTCCCAAAGATGCCTGCCAGCCCTCATGCTGAATAAGTACTCTCCCTTGATGAAGAAAAAACGGGAGAACTATTGTCCAGTACCTGCTTCTGGCTGAAGCATTCCTAAGAAACAGACCAAGTCAGATACTCTCATAAGGAACAGAAGCACTAGGTTGGGGAAAGGAACACAGTAAGCTGGCAGTGCCCTCCCAGACATGGAGGAAGGACAACCGAGTGTACAGAGAAGATGGCAGAGGCCAATTCTCTAAAAATCCTTGGAAATGACATTTGGGTGGTTCCCACCACTTGCCTGGTTCTGCCCACTCAACCCCACTGGGGAGCCGTAGTGATGTTGGAGGGATAAGGCTGAAGCAATTTGCCTTTGATTCTTGCTTCCCTTTTATGAGTGAGAGGCTAACAGAGTGAGAAAGTGCGTTCTTTAATGTACAATCTACCCGGAAAGATCAATGGCAGCTTAGCGTGCATTTCTGTCTAATATTCACGTTGGCAGGTCCTTGTAATAAAAATGCTGGTTTTAATGAAGTGCATTAAAATGAGGAGATTCATGGCTAGCCTGCGTGCTTTTATCACTATTGCCTTCCTTTGAGCTGACAGAGTACAAGCTATTCTGTGGGAGGGAGGCAGAGGGATGTCATTTTAGGAACCACATAAAAAATATTCCCCATTTCTGGAAAGATCCATGTTACTGATGCTTATATTTCAATTTAATTTCCTTTATTTCCATAATACAAAGTCTTTCTGAAGATGCGGTTTGGGAAGAAAGTTGTGCAATGAGACAGGCAGGATGGAGAGAAGAGACCCAATGCTTCACATTGCAGCAGTGGGCTCTGAGCTCATTCTTTGGGAGAAGAAAGAGACCCAAGGACATGAAAGGGTGGCCCTTAGCCATGGATAACATGGAGTGAGGGCAATAGGGATGTCTGGAGACTTATGGAAAACAGAAAATGGTGGTGCTGGTGGTGATTGTTGTCTTCAAATGCCTGAATTGTTGACACTGTTAAAAGAGAATACACTTAGAACATGCCGTGCAGGGGGATTGTACTTATAACACTGGGTAAAGTCTTTGTATAGGTAAGTAGGTGCTTAGTTAATATTTGTTGAATGTTGCTGAATGAACCGAGAGACAGCTAGCATAACTATTAGGAGGACAGGCAGGCTATATCACGTACCACCTATGTGACCTCTTCATGCTTCAGCTTCTTTGTCTTTAAAGTCAGAGTAATAGTAGCGCCTTCCTCATGGGCTGTCATGGTGATTAAATTAATTAATACTTTTAGGCTCTTAGAATAATGCCTGACAAATGGAGACTGCTATAAATGTATTAAGTAAGGGCTCAAAGTAAAGAAGCTCATTGTAACAACTACTTGTACAATAGCAGAACAGGATGTCCCCAAGGCAGCAGCAAGCTCTTTATACCCAACTCACCAAGTCCTGTCCACAACCTCAATAGCTCCTGAGTCCTCCCTTTCCCTCTATCTCCTGGCACTGTTTTCCTTTAGGTTCTCATCAACTCTCATCTAGATTCTTCCCAACATCTTCCAGTTAATCTCCTAGTCCCCAGCATCTTCTCCTCCTAATTTCTCTTTCACTCTCCTGTTAAAATAAATTTTTAAGGATCATGGCACATTTCTGCTTATTATCTCCATCACCTTAGGGAGGGAGTGTGGAGATATGGAGAATTAGTTAAGGAATTGCTTGAAATGATATACTAAATTTTGTGGTTTTTCTGGGGGAAAGAGGGATAAAGTCAAACTCTTTAGCACAAAGGGGTCCTTTATTTTATGATCTTTAGTATACTTCTCTAGCTTTTTTCCCCATTACTTCCTATTATTCACAGTTTATGCTACACAGATACAGAATGCTTACAGTTCTAAGAACATGCAGTTCTGGATCTATGTTACTGTACCTTTGCACATGCTATGCCCTATGTTTGGAATGCTCTTTTCCTCCTCTTTTTAATCTGATTAATTTATATTCATTTTTCAAAATCCAGATTGCCTCTTTCAGGAAGGCATCCCTGATTACCCTCCAAATAGACTTCAGGGCCCCCAAATGATTCTGTTCTTATCCTGGATAAGAAAAAAAAACTTGTTTCTATCCAGCTTACCTATTATCAACAGGTAAATATAAGATGGAGAATCTAAGAAATAATGAGAAATTTATAATCATTTCAGGACTGAAAATGGGGTCTCTTCTGGAGCATGTGGTTGCCCCTCTAAATCTCAACAGTTTTACAATAAAATGATACTTTAAGGAGCAAACTTCTCTGCAGTAAAAGGGGAACATTAAGATCAAGGGAGTAAAGAGCTCTGTGGAAGTAAAAGAGACCAGTACAGGAAGGCGCAAAATAGCCCGAATGAGAGAATCAAGGGAATGTGGTGTAGATTGTCAGCCCAAGGGCCTTAACTTCATCAACACACCTATGCTTGGTGTCTTAGTTTACCAGAACTACTGCAACAAAATACCAAACTGTTTGGCTTAAACAGCAGCAACTTATTGGTTCCCAGTTTGAAGGCTAGAAGTCTGTAGCATTCTGGTGGTAGCTTGATGGCAATCCTCCATCACACAGCAATCTGTCTGTATGTCTCTTCCTGTGATTTGTACTTCTGTGTCTAAATTTCCTTTGCTTATAAGGACTGCAGTCATATAGGATTAAGGTTCACCCTGTTTCAGTTTGGCCTCATCTTAATAGTACCTTCAAAGATCCTATTTGCTAGTGAGTCCCCATCCACAGGACTGGGGTTAGGATTTGAACGCATCTTAATGGGGACGTGATTCAATCTACCACACTTGGTAACCTGCTGTCTTGTTCTCAGTCGCTTCCATATTTGGGCCTCTGGGACAACAAGCAGGAGTCCTTGGTGAGCATATAACTGCCTGGAGCCTGGAAGCAGTCTAGTGCACGCCATGATCATGGGAAGGGTGACCTCAGGAAAACCATGATCACTCTGAGCATCGTCAGTTTGCACATCTGTAAAATGGGCTTCATAAAGTATAACCTACAAGAATGTTCAGGTGATTAAGAAGATGATGTATGGCAAAAACGCTGCTCTAACTCGGAACTCTCTACAGATTTCGGTTTTGCCTTTGAGAAGGACTGCTCTGTGTGTGGATTTGGTGCCCCTCACTCCACTTCCCCGCCTTGACGAGTGCCCAACCCACTGTCCCCATGCCCTCATGCTGTTAGTAACCACTCAAGGCTTTCTCAGAATTCTGTCCTCTGGGCTTCCCTTCTTTGGAGATGCCTAAAACAAATTACAATCTGCATTTCTCAAATCACGCCACCCAATCGGAAAACCAGTAGTCTCTACTCAACGGTCTCTTCCAGACTTGCTGGAAAATGGATTAATCTACCTGCTAATTGATTTTTGCTAAAGTGTTAGCAGGTGGTAACAGCTGTGTGTGCAACCCCTCCTCTGTAAAGGAGTAGACGTATTAACAGAACCCCAAGTGATGACCTTTTTGGGAATGTGAACTCTATGGAAGCTCAGGATGGGAAGGGAGTGGGGGCAGCAAATGCATGACCGTTGGCCTTTATGGACCCTAAACAGTACCAGAAGTACCTGCCTTTGAGGCCTATGAATAAATTGTAGGATTCTAAAATTGGATTATAGCGCCTTCCCCCTAACTGCATTTTAAGGCGGGTGTTATGAAAAGGAAGGACTGCATTGGAAAGGAGTGCCAAAATGTTTCTATATTTTGGTAATACTCTAGAAAAATCTAAATAAAAAATCTGCAAGGATAAATGAACTAATAATAACCATGGATCACTTTGAGTTCCTGGGGGAAAAAGCACCATAGAAATTCGAGATGTTATTATTATGCAGGTACTATATATATAGACATTGTATATTTATTCACAGTGAAGCTCACATATGTCATTCCCACTAATAACATTTTCTTTTCTAGCTCCCGCATAAGAGGAGGCATGCCACTTTCGTATGTTCTGCACATACTCAGAGGAACCTGCTCAGAATATTTTTGTGGGTGAAATTTTCTGGGTTGTAACATTTATCTCTTTGAAAAGCAAGCTTCCCACGTGGAGGGTTGTGCTTTTACCTCTCATTATGATTCCATCTACATGTGGATTTTTGTGTGTCAGCTGCTTATCTCAGGCATTAGCCAATTTCTTGTCTTTTTTGTGTTGTTTATGACGTGCTGAGCAGACACAGTACTGTACCAATGCATGGGGACCCGGTTCCCTGACCTGTGCAGTGCATCAGCTGAAGAAGAAGGACAAGCCTAGCACTCTAGAAACCATACAAACACAAGACCCAGAAAGATGCCGCTGGCTTCAGAATCTGGGCAGGCAAGTTAGGGTTTAAATGGAGTACCTGAAGGAAGACAGGGAGACTATTCAGAGGAAAATTAAGTGAAGGATGTTCTCATTGAGGCACACACACACACATACATACAGGGTCAGTTCTTACACAAACACAGGGTTGGAAGGAACCTTTAGAAGTTAACTGTCCCCTCTACCTACCCTTCCACCCCCGGCTTCACACCCTTCTGCAATGCCCTTCAGCCTCTGTTTGATCACCTCCAGCGGTGGGGGTTGACCACTTAAGTGTGGATCTTTTTGCATAGTGTTGAATCTCTGGCTGGTTCCCTTTGCCACCCATAATGCTTCTGGGAGACTCCCTGCCTGTGCTGAATACCAAAGAATGCAAATTCACTTATGTGTTAGGGATAACAAAGCATAATAAAACCGTACTGCTAATAAAGGAGGCACATATGTCATAGTTCATGCTCAAACTAAAAATAAACCATTTGGGGTTATGGATAATTGCTCTTTTAGACTTTTCACTCCATTGGAATTTCTTTTCAAAGTGGCTAATTGGAAATTTCCCGGTTAATTTATAAATATGGTCCTACACAATATTTGGGTGAGAAAACTTACACCAAATTTCAATATGTGTGCATATATTGTCTACCTGGAGCAACATTGGTGTGAATGGAGGAGGAGAAAGAAGGAGAGAAAGGAACTGGCAGGACCCAGCGGGGGTGGATTGAGAAGAAAGCTAAGTGAGTAGAGAACAGATGTGGGTTCTAATCCAAATACTGATTCGTGGTCTGACCTTGTGCAAGTCACTTAACCTCTTTGTGTTTCAATTTCTCCATCCGATAATACATTTTGTAAGCATTGGATTGCTTTTCAAGGGTGGTTCAAGAGTTAGGGCAGATCCAGTCCTGAGGCTCATCTTCATGCCTGTGAATTAATTCTTTCCAGTCCTGAATCCACGGGGGTCATCTATCCACCTTTCATTTAAAAAGTCCACTAGCTGCACTTTCCTTCAAGTAGCCACCAGGATGGATGATGTAAGAAAGAGTGGAAGAAGATCAGTTCCCCACCACGGTGGAAAAGGACATCAAGGAACCTTCTTGGTAAAAAAAAGTAATATTGCTGACTCTCTGTGGTAGGATCTGCTCTTGTTTTTCTAGTAATTGACACTCTCTTGTTAAATTCCCCTTATGACCATTGGCAATTTGGCCTGTGAAGCTTGTACTATAAAATGCAGGTGTTAAGTGAAAATAGAATTGTATTCTGTAGTAACAGGTTGGTGAATCCTGGACCATATAGTTTATATTAGCCTGCGTCCTTGGAGCATTTACACTGTGTCAAGCCCCTTATGTACATCATCTCATTTCATCTTCACAATAGTAGCCTGACACTATTATCCCTATTTTACCTGAAAGAAAATTAAGGTTCAGAAGGGTTAAAACAGCTTGTTCAGGATTACACAGTAGGTAGGGCTGAAATTCAAATCCTAGACAATTTGTTCTTGACCACTGGCAAGAATTTTGCCTCATGACTCTCTGATTCCCCAATGGCTGCCCAGTTTTTCCTCTTTGAGATGGGAAAGACTCTCTCTCCCCTGATAAATGACTCATTCATTTCCTTGAGGAATTAGGGCAGCCGAGGGCACTGGGTTGGAATACATTCAGAAGGCACCTCCTAGAGCACCCGCTGAAGTGGTCCTCCCGCCAACAAGCCAGTATCCCCTGGTGGAGCCCACACTGCTTCAATCTCATCTATCCTAAGATTAGTAGGCTACTCACATGAGAAGTCTCTGAGTGGATAGAGTAGTCTTCATCTTCCTCTCCTCCCTAGAAATTTTAACGCTGGTGATCTAACATCTCCAAATCAGTCTTCTAAATTGCCTAAGTTCTCCTGTGGCCCTATCAGCTTCTGTGGCACAAGGGTTTCCTATCTTGACTTAGCAGTCAGATTTCTTGAGGTTGGTATTCAGATTAGCCCCAGATACCATCCTTGGTACCAAGCTAAAATAATATCACAGCTTGGCTGTGCATTGATTACTGACTCCCTGAGGCTCTGAACTGTGGGTGTGAAATGCAGGCATCTAAGGATCTCATAGTGTCATTCTGGTATGTTTTGTGCTGGCCAGTTCCTTTGAAAACCCTCCCAGCTCTTGTAAGTAGCTATATTTTCTGGTCTTGAGCCAACCTAATGAGGCACGACATCTTTGGGGGATGCATAACCATTGACAAAATCCACATCAAATATGCAGAAATGGGTTCTGGTGAAACTCTAAATGAATGTTCAGGCATTAAAGATCTCCCAAGAAGTAACTCTTGCCTTCATGCTCTTCAGAAGGAACAAAGACAGGTAGGGGTACTAGCCAAGTTAAGAGAAGGAGCAGAGGGAGGAGAGGCTAAGAATGGCCATAGGGACTTGGTTGTCCATGTATGCTAGTACACTCTCCGTGAAAGCTTTCCCTCAGCCTCTTTATAGCTGCCTAAAACTATGGTGACATCAGGACTCCTTCGCCAGGTGTCTGCCTGATCCTTGGCTCTCTTCTCCAGCTCAACAGTCAGGGCTTGGATGTGCCCTGAAGGCTGAATGCATTGAAGATCTATGTGGAGTTGAGAAGGCAGCACCTACAATTGGCACAGAGGATGTGGAGAACAGAGGGACACGCTGGGCTTAGTCAAAACTATGAGGCCTCCACAGCTTCCTTGTTAACATACTGTTCTTCCTCTAGTCATAATGACTGATAATGAACATTTACCCTGTGCCTAGCACTGTGTTAAATACTTTACATGACATTATATAATCTAATTCCCATAACAAGTTTGGGGGAAGGTTTAGAGAGGTTAAGAAGCTGAAATAAAAGTTAGCAAATAGCAGAAACTGGATTTGAACTCAGAACACATCCCTCAGAGTCATTACCTATACTACTTCTTTTCTGACCTACCTCTTTCCTCCAGGTGCCTAATGCCCTAAATTCTCTCTTTTTAGCTCTTTGGTTCTCATGGAGCTGCCTAATCCAGGGAGCATATTCTTGACCACTTTTTATCCTTTTTTTGGTGTGTAGTCATTTATATATTTTTTTGAATTTTTAAAATCTATTGTAGTAACAAATATACAACTCCAAATTTTCCATTTTGATTACATTTAAGTGTACAATTTGGTAGTGTTAATTATATTCACAATGTTGTGCTACCCATCAACAATATCCATTATCCTTACTTTTTCATCACCTTAAACAGAAACTATTCATCCATTAATCTATAATTCTATCTTCCTGCCCCAGGCCTCTGCTCCTGGTAACGTATGAACTGCTCTCTGTCTCTATGAAGTTTGCTTCTTTTGGTATTTCATGTACATGAGATCATACAATATTTGTCTTTTTGTGTCTAGCTTATTTCACTCAACACGATATCTTCAAGATGCATCCATGTTGTAGCTTGCATCAAGACTTCATTCATTTTTATGTCTGAATAATATTCCTTTGAGAGTACATGCCACATTTTGTTTATCCATTCTTCCGTTGATGGGGACACTTGGGTTGCTTCTACTTTTTAGCTATTGTGATTAATGTTGGTGTGAGCATTGGTATACAAATGTTTGAGTCCCTGCTTTCAATTCTTTTGGTTATATACCACTAAATAGTATTGCAGGAACATATGATAATTCTATTTTCAATTTCTGAGGAACTTCCAGACTGATATCCACAGATTCCCACAGCTACACTGCTTATCCTTCTATTAACCCCAGTTTACATGTTCCTGTATTTATTCAGCCTAAGGATACTTCTTTCTGATAAAAATTAATTACTTTTTGCTAAAGTGTTAATGACTGATAAGGGTTAATTGTGTTATTTTAAGAGACCCTCTTCAATAGACTGTAATATCTTAACACCAAAGAGAGAGCAATTTTCACATTTCTGCCATTGTGCCTGGACTAGTGAAAGACAAAATTTGGTGGTAGAAAAAGGAGAGTGGGGCATTTGTTCTGGCACCTTTGAATCATATTATCTTACTAGTCTGGCATATAGTAAATGTTCAATAAATGTTTGCTGGAAACTTCTCTGAATGAATGAATGAGAAAACAAACGAATGACTATGAAAATATCTAGACGATTCAAGTATGTAGCAATACTATGTCTGGACAGTAGAGGCCACTGTTAACATTTTCTAACACATGTGTTACTGCTAATCATTGGAGGAAGAGCCTGGGTCATGGAAAATTCTTGGTTATCCTAAAGGTTAATTGTGGGGAAAAGACTCTGAGATGAGTTTCAACGTGCTCCCTTCCTTTACTAAGGCCGACATTAGAGGGGTTTTTAGGTACAGACAAGGGATTTTTCACTCTGCTACTAGGAGAGAAGGCAAGGACCCTGCCCCTTCCCAGCTCTAGGGTTGCCAATAATGGAGGGAAGGGGACTTGTTCACTCGAGTCACAGCTCAGGCAGAATGAACAAACAAAAACCTACGCTATCAACTGTGTAGCTGTGGGTTACTCTGGGGAAGAGGCTGGTGGGTAGGGAGAATTGACCATTGTATAAATGGGTGTCTCTGTGCTTTTTGGCATATCTTTCAGATTGGAACACTATCAGAAGACATTCTAGATAACGCCTCAGTTCAAACCTTCACTCTGGTAACCAAGACAGGAATCTGGGAATCTAGACTAACCCAGAACTTTTCTCTGGGAATCAAGAAGACTCTTCTTCCCAGGAAGCACTACCCCTGTTGGGATTGGGGGTGGAGGGCTAACATCTGTTCTGGCTGGCATTCCGCTGTACTAGAGCCAAGTGAAAAGTGTCTAAGGGTCACCTCCTCTGTGAAGCTCTCCCTGATACACTCTGCCTCTCCAACAATATTCCCCCATGCCCCTGGGCATCACATTACATACCCAAATTAATGTTCAGTTTATTGTAATTTTCTGGGTATGTATTTGTCTACTTCACTAAGCTGTGAGTTCTTCAAGGGAAGAGGCAGTTTTATTTTCTTTCATCTTTAGGTTTTAGGTCCTGGAACAAGAACTGGTGCAGAGTCCTCAATAAATATTTGTTAAATGAAAGGTTGTGAATGGACTTCTGGTTTCTGATCCAGCATGTAAGGAGCTTGGAAGTTGTCACTTCCATCCTAACAACAAGGAAAAGCTGAACAAACTGAAAAACAACAACTCTTCTGAGATCCATCAGAGAATTGAGGTCACAGGGCAAACTGCTGCCTGAAAACAGGAGAGAGGCAGATAAAGAGAACCACAGTTTACCTGAAGAAAAAGCCACAGAACAGAAGCTCTCCTCTGGAGCCAGTAGAGGTTGGAATGTTTGAACTGTGATTGATCAATTGCTGGAGGTTCATTGTAGACTAGCTTGAGAGTTAAAGACTCCAGGGACCCAGTTTTAGAGAGGCTTCCATTCTTTCCTGAGTTTTACCTCTAAAAGCCCTGCCAGGGGAGGGGAAAAAAAAACATTTTGATATACACCCAGGCTGTCTGTTCTCTTTAACAAAGGACTGCTCTCAAAAGAAACTATTTTACCAGAACCTAACCTAACTGACATGGAGAGAAGGAAATACCCAACTCCAGTCCCTGTAGTCTTCCTGTGTCTTTAGGGGGTGTGGGGAGACACAGAGAGGCACTTGTGAAGGTCTCAGCCCAGGAGCCCAGACTCTCTAAAAGTCTGAGAAATGATTATAGGATTATAGAATGCTTACTCTTCCCCCAGACTTTGCCGTGACATCAATAGGGTTCCTGTAAAACAACAGGGAATTACAATGGAAAGAACTGCAAGGTTCAGACGTTATTTATTAAGAAGTCTCCGGGAAAATCCAAAGACATCAGGGAGACAAAAACAAGGAAACCAGAGGAAATTTTAGCCTCTGCCACTTACAGCCAAAGCAAACAGTAAACACAGCCTAACTCCTAGCCAGATAAACATAAAACTTCACATTAAAGGACTATTAATTTACCTCAGTTCCTTTTTCCTGGTACATCATGTCCAGCTCTTAATAAAAACTTACAAGGTATGCTAAAAGGCAAAAGCACAGTCTGAAGAGACAGAAGCATCAGAACTAGATCCAGATGTGGCAGAGATGTTGGAACTATTAGACCAAGAATTTAAAATAACTATAATTAATATGCTAAGAGCTCTAATGGTTAAAGTGTACAACATGTAAGAACAGATGGGTAATGTAGGCAATGAGGTGGAAATACTAAGAAAGAATCCAGAGGAAAACTAGAAACAAAAAACACTGAACCAGAAATGAAGTATTCCTTTGATGGACTCATTAGTAGACAGGACATAGCAGAGGAAAGAATCAGTCATCTAGAAGATATGTCAATAGAAACTTCCAGAACTGAAATGCAAAGAGAAAAAAGAGTAGAAAAGACAGAACAAAATATCCAAAAACTATGGGGCAATTACATAAGGTATAATATATGAATAATAGGAATACTGAAAGGAGAAGGAAGAGAAAAAGGAAAAGAAGAATATTTGAAGTAATAATGGCTGAGGATTTTCCAAAATTAATGATAGACCCCAAACCACAGATTCAGGAAGTTCAGAGAACAACAAACAGATAAATTACAAAAAACAAACAAACAAACAAAAAAACCAAACTACACCTAGTCATATCATATTCAAACTGCAAAAAAATCAAAGACAAAGACATTCTTGAAAGAAGCCAGAGGGTAAAACACCTTATCTGTGGAAGAACAAGGATAAGAATTACATCAGACTTGTCTTCAGAAACCATGCAGGCAAGAAGGGAGGGGAGTAAAGTATTTAAAATGTTGAAAGAAAAAAAAAAAAATTACCTACCTGGAATTCTGTATCCAGTGAAATTGTCCTTCAAAGTGAAGGAGAGGGAAGTGGATATAAGTCAGTGGTTGAGCACCTGCCTCCCACATATGAGGTCCTGGGTTCAATCCCCAGTCCCTCCTTAAAAAAAAAAAAAAAAAGTGAAGGAAAGCTTATATATTTGCTACCAGAATGAAAATTAAAAACAAACAAATAAACATAAGACTGTTCCCAGGAAACAGGGAACTCTATTGTAAACTATAAACTGTAGTTAATAGTATAATTATAATAATATTCTTTCATGAATTATAACAAATGTACCATAATCATGCAAGATTTTAATAATGGGGAGGGGGTTACATAGAAACTCTGCATTTTCTGCATGACTTTTCTATAAACCTACAGTTCTCTAATTCAAAAAAAAAGGAAAAAGATGAAGGAGAAATTAAGACTTTCTCAGACAAATACAAATTGAGAGAAGTTGTCTCCAGTAGACCTGCCTTGTAAGAAATGTTAAAAGAAGTTCTTCAGAAAGAAGGGAAATGGTATAGATCAGACATCAGGAGCTACATAAAGAAAGGAAGAGTGTACAAGAAGTTATAAATGAAGGTAAAATAAAATATTTTTTATCTCATTCTTAATTCATCTAACATAACAGTTTGCTAAGATGTGACATTATATTAGATGATTGTGTAGATGAATGTATAGGTAAATGAAATGAATGACAGTGATATTATAAGGCATGGGAGGAATTCATTGGGAATTCTCCATTATAAGGCCCTGTACTACACATGAAGTGGTATAGTATTATTCGAAAGCAGATTTAGTTTAGCTGTAAATGTATATTGCAAATACTAGGGCAAGCACTAAAATAATTTTTAAAAAGAAAAGTGAATGAAGTCCATTAAGTTGTACTCTGGTGATCCAAATCAGCTTCTAAGGTACCTATATTAAGCAGACTTACTATTTAACCATCAGATTGTTTATGCCACATGGATATGGGAAAGTTGAAAAGTGATATGACAGTTTAAAGTTTTTTGTGAATCCCAGGAAAGATTATGCTTTTGAACTAATCTATTCCTGTGGGTGTGCAACCCTTTGATTGCATTAGATTCCGTTAAGGACCCTTGATTTAGATCACTTAGATTGCTTTTGATTGGACTACTTCAGTGAGGCCTGACTCAGGTTGGGTCTCTACCCTTTGCTGGGTCTTCCATAAACTGAGAATACACACGGAGAAAGAAGACACACAGAAAAAAGCGCTCTGCCATTTTGACCTGGTCTTATAAGAGAGAGGACTCCAGTTTCGCCTACAACTGCAGAAAGCCAGAGAAGCCCATAGAGGCTCAAGGAGATGAGACGTAGAAGGAGATACCCGATTACCCACGGCTCAGCTCAAAGATAGCATAGAGACTGGCAGACTCACTGTTTTGCCTCACCACTTGGCAGGATGCCGGGATCACCAGTAACTGACTTTGGTGAGAAAGCATCTCTAATGGTCCCTTGATTTTGGACAATTCATGGCCTCAGAACTGAAAGCTTTTTACCCCAATACATTTCCCATTATAAAAACCAACCCATTTCTGATACTTTACATTGGCAGCCTTGTAGCAAACTAAGACAAGTGGAAAAAGCTCTTCCCAGAGTTTGCCTTTATGGTCCTTGCCATGATGACTGGAAGGGATAAAATTTTTCTTGCTGAACATAATGAACCAGAGTTAATTTTATCCATGTTTGTTTTCAGCTCCACATGCACAACAGGAGACTCTTAATGACCATCCAACTTGTGTCTTATTAAATTTAAGAAGATAAAATGAGTTGCATGGACCATAGCTTATACACTACTATAGGCTAATGAGGAAAATGCTGATTAAAGTTTACTCATAAAGAACAGTATCACTCTGTACTCTGAGCTTATGAAAATAAATGAACACCAAGAAGACACACTAGGAAGTGAAAACCTGGCCTTGTGCTTTATAACTATTATTTAAACATGTGAATGAGTTAACTCACTAGGAACAATGGAGTAAATGAATGAGTTAAGATCCCTCTGTTCCCTTTGTGACTGATAGGAACCAAACTCCCCCAAATGTCTGAAACAGTCTATAAAATGTGGGGCTAGTGCCCAGAGAGCCGAAATTCAAGACTGCCCTTCTCCCTTTGTTGTGTCCAGGCACCAACACAGTCATGAGAGGTGCCAAGACCTCACCCAATGGAGACCTCACCCAATGGAGACCTTGCCCCATGGTGTCTCATGGTAAAGCTCACAGTTTCATTCTGCAGATCAAAACTCACCTCGTCCCAAGTGGAAGAAGAGATTGACTATCACTTCAAACTGAATCAGATTGCCTGCAAGTCAATTCATTTATTCTCACTGGGAACTTATTTAAAGTCAGTTGCCCAAGCATTTATTGAACACTTTGTGTGAGCAACGAGCTTGCCAGGTACTGGGGAAACAGATGAACAGGCTGCAGTCTCTACCTCACAGTTTACTGGGGAAGATAGACAATTTGGAGATGGTTAAAACACTAGTGGAAGCCTAGGGGAGGGGATACCTGAGTCACACTGGTGCAGGTGGGAGGTTAGAGGGAGAGAGCTTTCCAGAGGAGGAGAGGAAGTAGCTCCTGATTGAGCCTTGGTGTGAATTCAAAGAGTTCAAAGTCTGTGTCAGGGCCAAGGTGAGGGTAGGGTAGGGCAGGTCCAGGGAACATATCCCAGGCAAATGGAACCTTGCCAGTCAAAGGATGGAGGTCCATTCATGGAGCTTCAAGTTATTCTGCAGAGCTAGAATACAACTGGCCGAAGAGGGAATGGGTAAGAAAAAGGGCGGAGGGTAAACACTGGCCAGATGGTGAAGGGCCAGATTTTATACTGAAGGTAATAGTGAAGCACTGCAGGATTTCATGACCAATGGAAAAAGGGGCTGCTATTGGATTCAGTCCTCAGTACCCAGGTTTAAATGAGTTTTCAGGATGTTGGGAGCTTGAAGGGGGCAGAACTACACCCTAGCGGCAGCTGCGTTAGGAATCTCGGAACCAGGAGACTGGGCTTCCTGTTTGGGCCCTGTCATTGAACTCTGAGGCTGGGGGGCTCTTGGCTGCTGCCATTGGCCCTGCCATTCACTTTGCCTGGGACGCCCCCATCTGCCCCGTCACTGCCCATGCTGCACACACACACAAGAGCCAGGGGCCCCTTCTGCAGGCGCCCACAGCCCCTGCACCATGGTGCAGTGCTGTATTGCCAGTTTACCTGTTGGTAGGCCCCATTGGACTATGGGCTCCTTGTGGTTAAGGGCCTTGTCTGTCTTGTTCATCGCTGGTCCCTGGGGCTGATTACTGTGCATGGCACATCGAAAGTGCTCAACAAAGGTGTTCAATGACCCAATGAGTGCATGAATGGATGGGTGGATGGGTGAAGGGGCACTTCACCTCTCTGAGCTTTTATTTAATAGAAAACATAAAAACAATCTCTATGCTCCCTTCTAATTCCAACTACCTGTAATCCCTAAATGTATCACTGTCCCACTATCCCACCCCGTACATCCTCCTTACCTTCTTCCTCCCTTCTCCCTACTCCCCACTCTTTCTTCTTTCCTTTTCTATGGTTCCAACTGTGCATTTCCTGTTCATGTGTTGTGTTCTAGTTCTTCACTTTATCTGGGCTTTTCCAGTTAATCAGTGTCCTTCCCTTACCTTCCACTCCCTCTCCCCTTGCAGTTTATCTCCCCTCGATTGTGTCTTGTTTCCTGGCTCTCTACCTCTCTCTATCTCATGTTTCCCTGCTTCTTTCCACTTAATCCTCCTTCCCTTCCTCAACTGTTTTTGCTCTCATGAAATTCCTACTAACCTAATTTCCTGCTTGGCTTTTGCTCCTGGCACTTGGTTCTAACTGACCTCCAGACTCTTTCCTCCATTTATTCTGAACAGAACAAATTGGTGATGATAATGACACTGATGCTTTTTCAACAAAGAGAGGAATAAAGAAGTAGAGGATGTCTTTGAAGGGAGCAGCAGGTCAGCTGTGGAAGGAAGGAAGGGCACCACTTAGTTCATCACTGAGAATATCCTCTGCTTTGATGGAGCTTCAGAGAGTTTGCAAGCAGATGATGAGCAGCTGGAACTGATCCTTCCAGAAAATAACATATCAAAAGGCAGAAAAATAGTTATGTTTCCCTCAATGATCCCAGCAAAGATGTTTGCTCTCCTAAAGGACCCCAAGGCACTCGTAAAACTAGGAAAACTGAGTTAAATGCTTTTTATTAAACCATTAAGAGATTTTATTCAGCTAAGACAAATGCCTTCACTGAAGGATACAGAATTTGATGGTATAGAAAATACCCAGATGAAAACTTGTCTGAATAAATTAGACTGATGCATTTGGCATTTAGGGCTGCAAGTGTCTGGATCCTTCCTTCAGCCCCAAGCTGTCAACCAAAAAATACCCTCTAACATGGACTAACGGAGTCTGAATAAAAAGTGGGTAACAGGCATGAAAGGGCTTGATAGCGCTAAAAGTTTCCAGAACTATAAATGGCTTTGAGGGCTAAAGTGTAAATAGCAAGAAATCCATTTTCTTGCCTCAATAACCATGGGTTTCTGGATATCTCCAGCCTTGTCCATTTTGGAAGCCTCAGAGAGGTTGCCATGGGAGGACACAGGACATCAGCAAGGAGGACGGGCTTGGGGATGACAAGTCAGAACTGGGAGAAGTCAGACCCAGTTTCAGGGTCATCACATCTCTGTGATATGTAAAGGGTATGAACTCAGAAAAGACACATTTGAAGACACTCCCACTCTTCCTGTCACACCTGCTGGATCCATTAGAATCTTAGAGCACATTGTTCTGGGGGACATCACAGTTCTCCCCTTTGCTCTTTTCCTGCTTTTCTATAATGGAAAAAGAACTGGCTATGAGAAACTTACATGCCAAGAGATTTAGTATAATCATGTTTATTTATAAGGAATAAAATTGAGCCAGTCACAGTGAGCTTGCAGTGGCTCAGCCTTAATATTAATAATGGCTAACATTTATTGGGTATTTACCATGTGCTAGATACCATGCCAAGCATTTTGCATATAATTCCTTGTTTTATCCTCACCACAGCTCTATGAGGAACATATTATCATCACCATCATTCTGGTGAGGAACTCAGATTTAGCAAGGTGATTTAAGCTAGCCAAGGTCACTCCGATACACACCCATCTGATTATCTCCCCAGTATCCTTTACTTTTGGGAATTGACTGTCTTCTTCCTTCTGGGAACTGCTCTCTCCCTTTCCCTCCACTCTGCCTGTATGGCTACGGTGGAAGCTGCAAAGGTTTTTTATGACTCTTCTGGTGGGTACAGGGCTGGGCTAGTCTCTCCCCCAGGTATTTATGAGTATGGGAAGCGAGGGCAAGAGCAGTCTGAAGTTCTAAGATCTAACACTTGGGGCCCAATGGCTGCCACATTTTCCATCATGTGACCTGGAGGAGTGAGATGTCTGTCCTGCTGAGGGAGTTGAGAATTAAGCACTGCGAATCCCCCAATGATGGTCTTTAGGTCTCTGGCTCCAGTTACTTCTGAGGCCCAATTCCTGTTTTGGGTTTCTATTGGACACCATTATTGGACAGGGTGCTTATAATGACTTCTTCTCTTCCCTTAGCTACTTCAAGTTGGTCTTTTAGGAAAGCAGTGTAGTAAAGCGGATACACGCACAGGCTTTGGAGACAGACTACTGAGGTTTCACCCAAACTCCATTAATTGCTGGTTGTCTGAGCTCCAGCAGGTTGCTTATTCCCTTGTGCCTCAACTTCATCTGTGAAATGGGGATAATATTAACTACTTCTGAAAATTTTGTGGGGATTATAATTTAGGTAAAGCACTTAGAACTGTGCCTAATACATGGTATGCTCTTAATTAAACAAACAAACAAACAACAGAGCTCCTTATTTGTAATACTAATTGTTACTTTAATTATTATCATTAATATTTTTTTCTCCTGATCACTTGTAAAATCATGGAGTTCCAGTTATGTTTCTCTCCTGGTGCCTTGGATTTCCACAAATGCTCCTTGTGGAAAGGGCGGGAGGTCCTGTGCAGGGAGGGCCTGGGAGGTGGCATGTGTGCCTGTCAGGGCCTCGGGTAAGGGCATCAAGCTGGTATTTTCCTACAGGCCTGGGGGTGGTTCCAAAAATAAGAGCTAATAATATCTTCAGGAGACTTCCGCACATAGACTGCCTTTCTGTGCAAACTGTGAGGTGGGGTGTGGGAAAGCAGAGAGCCAAATTGATTTTTAAAAGGCTGAACTTCCAGGCTGTTGTAAGAAGCAGTCAGCAAATGAGAGCTCTATAAAGCCCTGAAACATGCAGTGCATCTCTGGGAATGGCGCTGAGAGATGGATTAGGTATCGAGAACGAGTACTTTGCAGAACAGAGGAGTTTTTATATGCTGTCAGAATTTGGAAATTCCCAGAACTGTTTTTTTTAATGGGCAAGTTTGGGGTGGGGAGGGAAGGGTGGAGAATGAAATTAAATTTCTTAAAAGGATCACCGCTGAGGATTAAATGCTGGTTGGAAGAAAGCACTAGAAGCCAGATGTGATTTGGGAATGCAGTGAGGAGCAGTGGAGGGGAATAGATTCAATGCAACCCTACCCAGTTTCTCTGCCGGGCCAGGAAATTGATTTAAGGGAGGCTGGGCAGGGGATCCTCAGAGGCACTGCACAGTCTTTAGTGGAAAGTTTGACAGACTCATCATCGGGCCCAGCTTTAAATGCTTCCCAGGCATCTGTCCCCAAGGGAAGCCACTTGGGTCAGAGCACTGATTATTGATCCCCAGCTGCCACCAAAGTTTCAGCATGGGCTGGTGCACATGTCATTCAAGGAAAGCAAGATGAAATTCCCAGAATCCTATCCCACCATGAAAAGCTGACATATTAGGAAAGGTACAGGAAATGAGAAGGGAACATTTTTGCCAGTCCCCAGCATGGTGGATAGGGCGAGTGTTGTGGGATAAGAGGGGTGGGAAAGGTGCCTGCACTTTGCAAAATGGATGATAAAGTCAGAAAGCTTGGAGCAAAGGGATAGGAATCCAGAAGACAATAGATGTTTAGAGTTTATGGGATATGGACATGGAAGTGAATGTAAAGTCTACGCTGGGGCAGGTGAGATAGAAGGTCACCCAATGTGGTGAATGTGTCACAGCCCTAGAACATCGATTCACCGGGGACCTTATTCCCTTGTGTGTTGGCAGCTTCACACATAGTTTAGACCCCAGTCCATACTATGAGGGTGGAAGGAAGCAAAATTATTATTCCCACTGAACATATGGGCAAACAGAGCCATCCTAGGAAAGTTTAATGGTCCAGGGTAATCAAGGACAAGACAGGGATAGAACCCAGGACCTCTTAAAACCAGGGCCAATGTCCTTTCCTTCCACCTTGCTCACAAAGGGCAGGTCCACTTCTGAATGATCTAGGTGGTCTCTAGACATTCTGCCATCCCATGCAAAGGATGACTATTCCACTCCACAGATGGAGTTTAGGAGGGAGTTATGATTGCAGTCTTTGCTGGGGATTTCTACAGTTATTGCCAAGGTTTGTCCAAAGAATGGGGTCATTCCAACTTCCTTGTAGATCATGGCTGCTGAGCCAGGCTGAACTGCATTTCAGAATTTACTTGGGGGGCTAAGATGGGAGTGGAAATGGAGCTTTTCTAGGGATACCCATTTAACTTCATTCTCTGCCCTGCAGTCTCATCTCCCTGGGAGACCCCATTGCACTGAGGCTCAAGGGCTACTTGTTGATGATTTGGTGTTATGAATTTTGATGAAGAAATTCTGGTGTGGGCTGAGTGCCCTTCATGATTGGCCATTTTTAGTTTTTAATAACACTTGCCACTCAGAATCTGATATTTTTCTACAAATTTTATATCTATCATTACTTCTTTTTTTCAAAAGGTTGAATGGTATATATATTCTTTCCTCCAACTTCAACCACATGAGCGATGTACTTTCAATCTGTGCTATATGGGTTTCTTATAAAGACAATAAATTCAAAATTAATTTATTTCTCCCTGTTCTTTTCCCAGGATCCTTCTAGTATTTTACCTCCTGACTTCTTTACCCACTTACCAATGAAAGAGATCAAGCTATGATGATTTATTCCTTTTCTCAGATGAGAAAATGGAGCCCCAGAGTGGTAAAGTAATTGTCTCAAGATCACATGAATTAGTGGAAGCATTCAGATCTTTCAGTTTAAATATTGCCCTTTCTACCATACCACAAATATCTATGTAACTGCATCTAAATTTCCAAACTTAAGCTTTTAAACTATAACCTTTTTGATAATTGATTCCATGAATTATTTAAAAGTTGCATAAAAGAAGACCACTCATTGTGGGCCAAGGGGCATTGATGGCAATCAGACGAGGGACCTGTTTCTATAACCAACTTTATTTTCCTGTTCAATGAACAAATAGATTTCATTAAATTTTCGTGGGGGAAAAAGAGCATTTATTTTTTGGTTTTTCTCTCCAGAGAAAGTCCAAGTTTGCTTTGTCTGTTGCTTTTGAATATTGCATGTGCTACTATCATTTACAAGAGCCATTTGATGATCAGATTGCACGTTTCCCTTGTTTGGGTAGTTGTGCAGATGGATCTGCAGTTGCTCACATACAGCAGTGCACATCTGGCATGCAGGTATATTTCCTGATAGGCCGACTTGCTGACAAAATGATTTCTTCTGGGAAAGAACACAAGAAATTACCTAAGGCCTACGATGAAGCTGTCCATGAGCTGTGGCACTGCTTTGCTTCTAATAATGGTTCTCTGGGAAGGACGGTTTGGGCAAGATGTTGAGCACCAAATGCCTAAAAGATAGAGGTCACAGAATTCCCATGCTCAGAGGCAAGTGTGCCAAAGCCTGGGGGCAGTCAGTTCTGGGGCCTGAGACAATTTGGAGGGTTAGTGCGCTAGTCAAAAATGCTCCCATAAATATTTACAAATGAAATGATCTGAAGAATTGGAATTGCTTCAGAAGAATCCTAAGTGGGTGCAGGAGTGTGTGAGGAAGGAGGTTGAGTGGAACAAGAGAGGCACAGGGTTGACTTTTATAGCTGAGTGATTGGTACATGGGGTTCATTGAGGATTCTCTATATTTCCATGTATTTTAATTTTTTTCTATAATAAAAACAAAATCTGTTCCTACATATGGGTCCCCAGAAGTACAATTAGGAAAGAGAAAGCCATGGAAGCAAGAAGCCGAAAGCAATGAAACCTGGAAGAGAAGACGGAGGAGTCCAGGATTGCCGGCAGCTGATCTTCGGGAAGCAGACATCGTCTTGATGATGCCTTGATTTGGACATTTTCACAGCTTCAAAACTGTGATTTTACAATGCTATGCTGCTCTCCATAGGGGTGCTCATGCTGCCAGTCACACACGTCTACACCATCTTGACTGTCCAGGTGCATTTTTAAACCTACTGCCTGTAAAAGCATACATTTTAGCATATACTTTTGAAAATACATCTCAGACATTTGATGACCTTCCTCCAAGATTTGGTTATAGACTTCCAGCTGAAGGTTTAAAGGGTTTTCTGGTTAACTCAAAACCAGAGAATGCCTGTGAATCTATAGTGCCTCCACCACTAAAAGATAATTCATCTGGCACTTTCATCATGTTAATTGCAAGGCTTGATTGCAATTTTGATATAAAGGTTTTAAATAACAGAGAGCAGGAGTCCATGCAGCCACAGTTCTCAGTGTTGATTCTGATGACTTCATTAGCATGGGCTCCAACAACATTGATGTGTTAGAAAATTGACATTCCATCTGTCTTTATTGGTGAATCATCAGCTAATTCACATATGAATTCACATATGAAAAAGGAGGCCACATTATTTTAGGTCCAGAATTTAGTCTTCCTCTGGATTACTATCTAATCCCCTTCCTTATCATAGTGGGCATCTGTCTAATCCTTATAGTCACTTTCATGATCACAAAAATTTGTTCAGGGCAGACACAGCTAGAAGAAATAGACTTCATAAAAATCAACTTTGGAGACTCCCTATACATAAATTCAAGAATGGAGATGAGTATGATGTATGTGCCCTTTGTTTGGATGAATATGAAGATGGAGACAAGCTCAGCACCCTTCCCTATTCCCATGCATATCGCTGCCAGTATGTAGACCCATGGCTAACTGAAACCAAAGAATACCTATCCAGTCTGCAAGCAAAGAGCTGCTCCTTCTCAAGGCAATTCAGACTCCGACACAGATGGTAGTCAAGAAGAAAACGTGTCAGAACATACACTTCAGCTTAGAACTTTGGCTTCTGTCAGCACCCAGTCATGTGGAGCTTTGTTGGACTCTCACTCACATCAGAATGTGACAGAATCTTCAGACTAGGAGGAAGATGGCAATGAAGACACCAACAGCGTGATGCAGAAAATGAGATTAATGAACATAGTGGTGTGGCCCAACCACAGCCTAATGGTGAACAGGATCAAGACAGGAAATGCTGTTTGACCTTCAGGGGGCAATTGGTTTATTTCCCTTTAAAACGTTTCTTTAGGTACGTAATTTGTGTTTTTGTTCCCTTCAGAGCTATCAAATGACCAAACCAGATTTTTTGATCCAGTATTTATCTGGAATGTACCTTCATTTCACTAATAAGTTGTAGAAAGGTGCAGTACCTCAAGCATCAAACAATCCTCATTTTGGAGTGAAATATATAGCCAAAGCATTAAAAAAAATTTTTTTTCCCCTCAGTAGAACTTGCAGACCTAGGTCAGAGTATGCAAATGTTTAGTTTTACACCCAAGGTCCTTGCTGCTGCCATCTAGCCTGAGCTAAGCCAACGCCCACTTCCATAACGTTACATAGAGCTGTCGAGTTGAATAATAGCTATGTTTCTGGTATATCCCTAAATTGCCACCATTGGTGAGAGGCAGCAGGTACTATTATAATATATTTTTCCACCTATCAGCACCACAGAGAAAAACATATACTTAAAGCTGCCTTTTTCCTTCTTATTCCCAAGTAGTCTTATCCTGATAGGAATGGTCCATACCAGTGCAGAGTTCAAAAGTTTTTTTTAAAGGTTTTTCATATTATAGTGTTATATATGAATTTGGTTCAGCAGCTAAAGTAATATGTCTCTGAACTTTACTTACTAAATTTCAGTATCCTTAAGGGTTTTATGTGGTTGTGATCAAAGCAAAAAGAAAATGTTGCATAAAAATACCAAACTTCAGCGACTGTTGATAGTCATATCATAAACCTCTTAATAAAGAGCGACTTAAGCTTATTAACCCTGCTAAACTATGTACAGAAGAAAATTGTTCATAGCAAGCATTGGCTATGAAAAGAAGTGCTTATGTTTAACAGAAACAATGATGTATTTTTAACAATGTATTATGAAAAGCTAAATTATACTATTCATCATTGTAACTATGTAGGAAATATAGACTTAAAAGCTAAGAATTTTTATATGGCCTTGTATAAGGGTAGTTTGAATGTTAATAAACATGTTTTCCATTTCAGAACCAGCAAAAAAATATTATTAGGCCTTTTGTTACTCCCAGGTGGGGGATGGTTATTGGAGTGTAGGAATTGAGACAGGGAGCAAGAGCAGGAGATGGGGGGAAGATGAAAGCAGAATAAAAGGGAGGGCGAGGCAGGAGGGCAAAGGGGAAAGGTAAGAGAAGAGAATGCATGAGGCAGCGAGGGAGAGGGTGAGAGGAGATGGACTGGAACTGGCACATCTGGCTTGGTGACACTTTCTCCATCACACCTATCAGAGGCAGGTGCCTGCTGCCTTCATGCACCATAGCTGTCCCCCCTCCTTCCCTTAACACTTGGCAATCTCTCCAAGGAGGAGAGCTTAGGGTTCCATGGGCCCTAGGCATATGACCAGCAAAGGGCTGGTAGAAGTCAAATGTACCCAATAAAGGGAGAAAGGGGGAACAGAAAGGAGACAAGGTAAACAAATAAAGCAAGGCCACTTTAGAAGACTTCATCTTCAGGGGAGAGGCTTACCTGGCCATCTACTTGCTCATAGAACAGGCAATGCCCAGAAGAGGTGGGAGGGGCCCTAAGAAGAGGCCTGGTTGCCTCACTAGTCGGTGCCTTGCTGGGTGCTGCTGACTCTGTCTCAAACCCACCAGGAGAAGGCCATCTGCTGGCTTTCTTTTTTTAGCGTTTTACTTTGAAATACTTTTAAATTTACAGGGAAATTATAATATTAAAACAAATCCCATACAGAGAAATCCAACATACCCCTACCACCACAGATACCCAGGTCCACCAATTTTAACATTTTGCCACATTTGCCACAACATTCTATTTAGCCATCTCTCTATCTAGTAATCTTTCTTCCTTTCTTTCTTCCTTCCTTTCTTCCTTCCTT